>OZ038506.1:86594380-86676880 GCA_964036315.1 Acanthosepion esculentum
ATAGCTCTATCGCAGATTTTGAGCGCTTTCCACTAATACCGCGTATACATACATACACACACACACACACACACACACACACACACACATATATATATATATATATATATATATTATCAAAAATACTTTTACTAGCTCTGGGGACTCCCATTAAACAAGTACAAAAGGCCATATAAACATGTGTTCGCAAATCCTTCGTTTTTGTGTTATTAAATTAAAAATTGGCGGTGAACACTAACAAATGCACAATCTAAGATACAATCCCAAATACGTATTACCATAGTTTGTGGTACCACGGTTTCTCTCTCGGCAACGCGACGATAAACAGCAGCAAAAGTTGGATGACTCAGCTGCTTTAAGTCTGGAAACGCAATCTGATACAGCCGTGCAGACACGCGTCCATTACCATTCACGCGACCGTATGTAAAAATCATATCTTCCTGCTCACGATATGGATCTTCTGCATTTGTTAAACGGAACACTTCTCAGTTAACTCTCTACTACACACGTTAAACGTTGAAGACAGATTAGAGACAAATGTATACGAATAACAAATGTAACCTAGTCTACACGACCCCTATCTACCGTAAAGTTTCTTTAAAATTAATAGCTCAGAAACGTAGGATTTTATGTTTATATGGACTTTTGTCCTTTTTTAATGTGAGGAACCCTCCCCAGAACTTGATGGAGACCTACACTCGGATGCCGAGAGCTATACTTAACATGTTTTGGAGACAACATCTAACTAATTCATAGCTTTGATATTTCTACAATCTTGCGTGAACGCAGAATGCGCTTTGCAGAACACTGGCGATATATATATATATGCGCGTGCAGTAGTAGTAGTAGTAGTAGTAGTAGTAGTAGAGACATAAAGACGGAGAGAAATAGTGTTCAGTAATTTTGTATTATTTTTTATGTCTAATTTTATGTATGTGACAAAATATTTCATTTAAAAACATCTTGGACTTTTGTTATTAAAAATTTCCTGTTTCGCAAATTTCTTGTTGTCCATCATGTGAAATTTGGTCGGAGAAAAAAAAAAAAAAACATGCCGCCATCAGACGTTTTCATGCAATTGGGTTGTAACGCCATGTTGTCTTGGTGACTTCGTGCTAATTTGTAAGGATTGTTCTTGATCAGTTCATCTGATCTCATCCAATCTGTGGTCAAAGCCATGTTGTCTTGGCGCCATTCCGCCGATAACTATCTCACGCGTATCGTATGTTTTACTCCTGCATACGCATAGAGATCTGTTCGGGAAGGCTGCTTCTAGATAATTTCGTAATAACTGCAATCTTCCCAGTTGAGACTGACCGTCTAGATTCAAGATTAGTATTAAAATGTTATTTTGATCTCGCCTGGATTCGAACAGCAATAATCTAAATATTAGACGGCAACATCGAAAGCAACTTTTCGAGCAAAAATGCATAAAGGTCCGATGTAGATATGCGGATACATGCATATACCTACATTCTCGAAAGATGCATTGGGTGTATGCATCTGATATCAATTACTTAATTGCTTTTGCATACAAAAACATCAGTCGTTACAAATCTTTCGTACGCCAAAAGAAAAGTCATACACACAGACAGATTCAAATACGCACTCTCTCGCACCCCATATATATATATATATATATATATATATATATATATATATATATATATATATATATATATATATATATATATATATATGAAGAAAGAACAGTAAGATATAAAATCCGGTGTTCTTACATATATATATATATATATATATATATATATATATATATATATATATATATATATATATATATATATATATAATTATTTTTTAAAGTATGTCTCCATCGCGACACAGAAAATACTATGTTTCGAAATCGAAGCTCAAATCTTAAAATTTAAAGTTTACACTTAAAATTCAAAGCTCAGTAGCATTCTCAAGCAATGTTAAGAATAACTTACGATAAAATTGGATTTGCTCTACTTTTAAGTTAAGTTGGCGGTGGTAAGAGAATTCCCATTATTTTATTAAGGGGGTGTTGGCCTTTCTACGAATGTAGAAAGCAAGTGCATCTTTGTGTGGTAAATTTAAAATCGGTTATGGCTGGGTGGGGGTTATGATTTCTGGTACACTGACTTTATTTCAAGCTGTCAAGTGTTTGGTTTATTTTATCTTATTAAGCTTTTCGCTACAATATATTTCTCATTATATATATATATATATATATATATATATATATATATATATATATATATATATATATATATATATAATTATTTATTTAAATATTCTAACATAAATATGTTATCAAATCACTACAAAAATAGCCATTTTGTTTCAACACTCCCGGTGTCTTATCAAGTGATGATGTTGAATGTAGAGTAAATGGTTTTAAAAAGTTCCAAATTCATTAACGATCCTTCGCTAGGGGTAAACTCTGTAACATAAGTTAGAATGACCAATCAAAATACAAGTATATGTTGATTCAAAAAACCTGACAACGAAGCAAGGTTATCGATGGGGGGTGAAGGGGGTAGAGAGATATGATTGAGCTAGACGCAACACTTCGACTCCCTCCACCATAAATTTTTTTGAGGAAAAACAGGCACTGACACACCAAATCTGTTAACGGAATTTGTAGGAGGGGGATAGGTAAAAAGACACAAAGAGAGAGAGAGGGCTTATGATATTTAGATGAACTTATGACAAATAGGTATAATGATATTAACAATGCACAAAGTTTAGTTGACAACACCAAAATTTAATACAGGACACACACACACACACACACACACACACATATATATATATATATATATATATATATATATATATATATAGGGTGATTAAAAAAATACGGGAATTTTTGAAGTGCGTATTGCCAGACCTGAGCAAGTGGCAACACTGCGAGACAGTGACCTTTTGCAAGTAAACATTTCGCCATTTTAGTAACGAGAACGAAATTCACAGTATCCCAGCTGAGATGTTGCAGCAGTCAATGAGGGATCTCAACACTGAAGTCAACACTCATAGGCGACTGGATGTTTCATGCTGGCCACAATCATCAGGCTACCTGATTGCCTCCAGCATGAAACAGCCTGTCGCCTCTGAATGTTGAAAATAAAGAACAATATATATTTTTTAAATATAAAGAACAATGTATATTTTTAAAAAAATCCACATTACAACCAAAAGGTTTGCAGTTTCTCTCTTTTTAAAATATACACTTTTGTCTCGTTGGATCTATTATAGCCGCTTCCCTACGTGTATACATATATATATATATATATATATATATATATATATATATATATATATGTGTGTGTGTGTGTGTGTGTGTGTGTGTGTGTGTGTGTGTGTGTCCTGTATTAAATTTTGGTGTTGTCAACTAAACTTTGTGCATTGTTAATATCATTATACCTATTTGTCATAAGTTCATCTAAATATGTTCATCTAAATCGTCTAAGTAACTGCACACAGAACAATCCTTAAAACCCAATGGACTATCATTCGAAAGTACTCAAAAAAAATTATATATATATATATATATATATATATATATATATATATATATATATATATATATATATATATATATATATATATATATGATTGAAATTGTTAGGAGGATATGATAATTAAACTTATGTAATTCATTGACTCTGAAAGAAACCTCGACAGAATGCAGATAGCACTGGACGGCCGTTTCTTTCTATATTTGGGACTCATCAGCAGTGCGCATCCACTACCGAGAATTGAAACCCAGCCAGTTGAGTCATTATAGCGCCGCTCGCTCAACAGCGTCCATTCAAAAGAAAACTAATGAAACTTTGTCACAACTTCTTTATCCCTCTCTCTCTCTTTGTGTCTTTTTACCTATCCCCCTCCTACAAATTCCGTTAACAGATTTGGTGTGTCAGTGCCTGTTTTTCCTCAAAAAAATTTATGGTGGAGGGAGTCGAAGTGTTGCGTCTAGCTCAATCATATCTCTCTACCCCCTTCACCCCCCATCGATAACCTTGCTTCGTTGTCAGGTTTTTTGAATCAACATATACTTGTATTTTGATTGGTCATTCTAACTTATGTTACAGAGTTTACCCCTAGCGAAGGATCGTTAATGAATTTAGAACTTTTTAAAACCATTTACTCTACATTCAACATCATCACTTGATAAGACACCGGGAGTGTTGAAACAAAATGGCTATTATTGTAGTGATTTGATAACATATTTATGTTAGAATATTTAAATAAATAATTATATATATATATATATATATATATATATATATATATATATATATATATATATATATTTATAATGAGAAATATATTGTAGCGAAAAGCTTAATAAGATAAAATACACCAAACACTTGACAGCTTGAAATAAAGTCAGTGTACCAGAAATCATAACCCCCACCCAGCCATAACCGATTTTAAATTTACCACACAAAGATGCACTTGCTTTCTACATTCGTAGAAAGGCCAACACCCCCTTAATAAAATAATGGGAATTCTCTTACCACCGCCAACTTAACTTAAAAGTAGAGCAAATCCAATTTTATCGTAAGTTATTCTTAACATTGCTTGAGAATGCTACTGAGCTTTGAATTTTAAGTGTAAACTTTAAATTTTAAGATTTGAGCTTCGATTTCGAAACATAGTATTTTCTGTGTCGCGATGGAGACATACTTTAAAAAATAATTATATATATATATATATATATATATATATATATATATATATATATATATATATATAGGTTAACTTGTGCAAGTGGGAAGAGGGAACACTTGGGGGCCGTCGATGGCTGTGCTAGTACGAAGTCACGTCATTGTGACTGGGTCTTGTTCAAACTGTTGATCATGCTAGATAACACGCTGCTTTTCCAGGTTTTGTAACTTAGGTCTGCTCACCATTGTTACAGTATAAAGCATAGGTTGGCAATGTGGGTGCTTATGAATAAACACAAAATGCGCCTGAGTAAGCGTCTGCAATAGGGATTGGCTAGCCGCCCTAGGAAATGTGTATTCTCGAATGGCCAGACATTATATATATAAATATATATATATATATATATATATATATGATAAACTATTGTTTTAAGGTATGCTATATTTATGGGTTAAAGTGGTCACTGTCAGGGCCTGACGATTGCTTTTAGCCTGAAACAGCCTGTTGACTGTAGGTGTTGACTTCAATATCCACTTGTATGTATATATATATATATATATATATATATATATATATATATATATATATTTCATTGAATACGACAGAGAAGGTGCGTTTATTTATTTTTTTATACAATTTCTCATGTGATCTAATAATTTTTTCTTTTCGCATGATAAATTGTATAAAAACTGTCCGAATGTTCTTTTTGTTCGAGCGCTTTCGGCTATACATTTAGCCATTTTCAAGGAATAAATATTTTAAATGTTAAATAAGAAATAGTTTGTTGTATGTATGTTTTAGAAAATGTTTTAATTTTTCAAAACACGGTCAAGATATTGTGTCCATGTTCAAAGTTAATATTATTAAGTGTTGTTTTTTTTGTTTTTATTAATAAGCTTCCATTATTTTGTCGTATTCATTGAAATGTGCATGAAAGAACGATTGCATATATATATATATATATATATATATATATATATATATATATATATGGACATGTGCTTGTGTTGCTTCTGTTATATCTAGAGATTCTTGACAAAATATAATGAAGAATTTTCAGTTTTATCGATCCACAGCAGTAGGTCATTTGAAGTTTCATGTTTTGCTCGTCAGTATTGTTCTGCAAAGAGTACGCGTAAGATTGTAGAAATATCAGCGATGGCTCCATAGAGCTGTGAATTAGTTGGATGTTGTCCCCAAGAGATGTTAAGCATAGCTCCAAGCATCCGTGTTCCATCAAGCTTAGGCTCAAGGGTTTTATTTAATGGCCAAGCAGTGGCACCATAGATTAAAACCGTCTCCACAATAACACGAAAGAAGAATCAACTTTTGAGTTTCTCTGGTAGATCAGATTAATTTTTTTTTATTCAAGGCGGCTCAGGCTTTAGCGATGTGAATTTTCTCATTCTTTCCTATTCGTGTATATTACAAGTGTTTATGATTTTCTACGCAAGGGTGTTGCATTAGAACCCTGTAATTCTTTGAAGGGGTTAAAAATAATACATATATTTCAGTAACTGGTTGTACAGGCAAATGAACAGGTAAATTATTTCTGGGGTGAGGGTTAAAATTTATGAAACAAAAAACACTCAGGTGTCGCATTATACATAAGTCGTGAATATACAATAGATTCGATTACACCATTTACATTATTCGGACTATTGTCCTCATCTTTGTTGCCATATTTATCATAACGTTTCGGCCGTTGTACGCTCTGGCCTTCTTCAGGTGGTTGTAATGTCGAGCTGAACCCTTTATTTCACTCGCTGGTGTAGACTGTTCTACTTCCACATGCCATGTGTCATGGATGTCAGTTATCAGTTATCTCCTGTTAATTCATCTCTCCAAGTTCTTCACAGCCTTAACCATGTATTGAACTCACACTCTTTAGGCCGCGTCACTGGAACCAACCTACGCCTTTATCCACTGTGCCATGTGTGGAGAACTCGAAGAGGTGAATTAACAGGAGATAACTGATAACTGACATCCATTAAACATGGACCATACTTTACTCGGCAGGAGTGTTCTGCAAAGCGCATTCTGCGTTCACGCAAGATTGTAGAAATATCAAAGCTATGAATTAGTTAGAGGTTGTCTCCAAAACATGTTAAGTATAGCTCTCGGCATCCGAGTGTAGGTCTCCATCAAGTTCTGGGGAGGGTTCCTCACATTAAAAAAGGACAAAAGTCCATATAAACATAAAATCCTACGTTTTTGAGCTATTAATTTTAAAGAATGTTTACGGTAGATAGGGGTTGTGTAGACTAGGTTACATTTGTTATTCGTGTACATTTGTGGATAATATGTCTTCAACGTTTAACGTGTGTAGTAGTGAGTTAACTGAGAAGTGTTCCGTTTATCAAAAAAGATTCATATCGTGAGCAGGAAGATATGATTTTTACATACGGTCGCGTGAATGGTAATGGATGCGAGGCTGCACGGCTGTATCAGATTTCGTTTCCAGACGAAAGGCAGCTGAGTCATCCAACTTTTGCTGCTGTTTATCGTCGCGTTGCTGAGAGAGAAACCGTGGTACCACAAACTATGGTAATACGTATTTGGGATTGTATCTTAGATTGTGTATTTGTTAGTGTTCACCGCCAATTTTAAATTTAATAACACAAAAAACGAAGGATTTGCAGACACATGTTTATATGGCCTTTTGTACTTGTTTAATGTGAGGAATCTGTCCCCAAAGCTAGTAAAAGTATTTTGTTAATATATATATATATATATATATATATATATATATATATATATATATATATATATATATATTTATATACAAATGTAAAAGAACGAAAAGAATATAAATTCAAATGTTAATAACATAAATTTAAAAAAGGGATCAGTACAAGTGTAGAGCAATAAATGTTTATTATGAACTGCTACACTGGAACGTGCAATTTACCACGACAAAAATGCATATTTGCTTCGACGTCTAAAGACGTCTCATCAGGTGGTTAGTGATGGTGGTAATATTTTGTTAATATATATATATATATATATATATATATATATATATATATATATATATATTTATATACAAATGTAAAAGAACGAAAAGAATATAAATTCAAATGTTAATAACATAAATTTAAAAAAGGGATCAGTACAAGTGTAGAGCAATAAATGTTTATTATGAACTGCTACACTGGAACGTGCAATTTACCACGACAAAAATGCATATTTGCTTCGACGTCTAAAGACGTCTCATCAGGTGGTTAGTGATGGTGGTAATAAACAATTTTATTTAAAAATACAATTTATGAAACATCACTTCTTTTTACATTTTTAAAATTTTTCATAGATGGCAAAGAAAAAAATATATAAAAAATTATAGATTCCATAGCAAAAAGAAAAGAAAAAAAAAACAAATTAAAGTAAAAAAGGAAAGAAATCAGTAAAAAGAAAAAGAGAGAGGAAAGGAAAGAAAGGCACAAGAAAGCATAAGAAATCAACCCTACTACCAAGAGAAGGGAAAGAAAAGAAAGGAAAAAGGAGAGATAAAAAGGGAAAGGAAAGAGAAGACAATAAAATATGAGAAATTGATGATATTAGATTTAGCGAATGCAGACACGTTAAGATAAAGAATTCAGAACTGAATGGAAATATAACGCGACAAGATAGGAACATATTGCAGATACAATGTATCGTTTCAAACTTCATGGCATTTTTTAATGAAATCACATATTCAAACAAAATTAAACATAGTACGTAAATAAAAGACTATTTAAGAAGAAAGAAAACATATACAAACAAAACAACTATTTAACTATACCAATCTTACATTATAAATTAGAATACAAAATAAATTTTTAACATTTATATGAGTTTTTTTTAGTTTTTTTTTAATCATATCACCCCAAGCAAGGCCGGAGGCCACTATCACGCAAGGGGTTAAAGAAGCGTTGGAGCAAGAGCAGATAGGAGTGGCAAGGGAGGGGATGTGGAGAAAGAGAAAGACAGTGGGTCGATCAAGGCAAGGGGGCCACAAAAGATCCGGAGCGAGAGCAGATAGGAATGAAAAATGAAAGAATGTGGAGAAGGGAAGTGGATAGATCAAGGCAACTGGAGATGTCGATTGACGCTACACTTAAACTGTTGGAGATTGTATTTGTCAGGGAAACAGTAATAGGGAAGGGAGTTCCATAGGCGAGATGTGCGAGACATGAAGCTATTGGAGTAGAAGAGACGTCTACATCTAACAGTTTCCACGGTGTAGGGGTGGGAGCGGGATGCCAGCCTGGTGGAGTGTTTAAATTCACGAGTTTTATATATTTATTTTAAATTAAAACTATTATCAAACAACATATATATATATATATATATATATATATATATATATATATATATATATATATATATATTAGATCTGTGCAAAAATATCTTATAGATTGCATCAAAGAAAAAATATTACAACGAACATTTTCGTTTGATCACCACCAACAAGAGCGAAGAATTGATATATTGATAAGTATTAAGAAACTTTCCACTGTCATCCTGAAAGATGCCACCGTAAGTGAAAGAAGAGGAAGTCATAAGACAAATGGGTTTAAACATCATTGAGTGAACAGGAAAAACATACAGAGATTTAGACATTGACATGTAACCGAGGAACATGGAGGGAGCTGGTCAGATGCTCGGGTTTTCAGCGACCCTATGACCACACCTATTCATGAGACAGATGATGATGATGATGTCGATGACGATATGCGTGTTTGTGTGTATGTGCGCTTATGAAAAAGGCTTGAGAGATTTCACCAGTACTGTTTACGTCATATTCTTCGCATTACCTGGCAAATCTCTGTTAGTGATGTAGAGGTACTAGAGAGGAGCGACTGTCATAGTCTCGAGTCCTTGATACTAAAACATCGACTTCGGTGGGCAGGTTACATCGTCAGAATGGATGATAACCGCCTTACAAAGCAACCGTTTTATGGTGAGCTACGAACAGGGAAGAGAAATACCATCAAACCTAAGATGCGCTTTAAGGACTGCGTGAAGGATGCGTTGCGGAAATGCAACACTTCTTCTGAGCGCTCGGAAGAATGTACATCTGATCGCAATGTTTGGAATGAGGCTGCTAGTAGTGGAAAGCGTCGTTTGAAAATGAGAAGTGGAGGCACGCAAGGCTTAAAAGACATGTGCGTAAGGGCGTCCCCCGTTGGGCTCCCTGAAGTCACCCGCGGGCAGCTCGCTCTAACATGTATTTTAAATTGCATAATAATGTAACCCGCTGATGAACCCCTTAAGTGCCCTGATTGTGTCAGAGTATGTAGGTCCCTTGCTGGGCTAAAGAGCTACATTTGTTCAACACATCAGTAGATATTCCCCCAAAAGACATGTAGTAATGGCCATACTCGGACACGAGTTGGCAACAACCATATATATATATATATATATATATTAGAGAAAAATTGGGCGCGTATGCTCCTTACAGAATGTAAGTATGGTATGTAGACAGAATAATAATAATAATAATAATAATAATAATAAAAATGATAATAATAATTTTATGGGGCTACACAATATATATATGTATATATATATATATATAGGTGGATAGATAGATAGATAGATAGATAGATAGATAGATAGATAGATAGATAGATAGATAGATAGATAGATGTGCGTAATGGCGTCCCCGTTGAGCTCCTTGAAGACACCTGCGGGCAGCTCGCTCTAACATGTACAAATTATGGCAGAGTGTGTTTGTCGATGACTGGTCTAAGGAGTCACTTGAGAGAGCACCAGGGGAAGGTGACAATTGACGATACAACCGTAGACGTCCAGCAACTAAAATGTGATATTTGTGGTAAGACATGCGGGTCCAGAAACGATTTCAAGCAATATGTTTAATTGTATGATAATTTAACACCCGCTGTTGCACGTCTTAAGTGCCCTGTTTGTGCCAGAGTATGTAGGTCCCTTGCTGGGCTTAAAGAGCCACATTCGTTCACCATATCAGTAGATTTACTCCAAAGAGATATGTAGTAATAGCCGTACCATGTGCGCTTATAAATAATATCAAATTATTGAGCATCCTTTCTTCTTGTGAGTGTTTAAAATAAGTTTTAGTTGGAGTGACAGAAATACTTTCCACATAATGCTAAGACATTAGCTAGATAAAGTCATCATTTTCATTAATTTCTTGACATTATGGAGATATTTCAGGGTGGTATATGTGGGGGATTTTTCTGCCACACCCTGTACAACGTCCTTCTTCTCGATTCGGAAAGCTATATTTTAACATTCGTTTTTTTTTCTTTCTTTTTTTTTTGTTCTCTTCGATTTGACATTAAACCAACACGTTTGACAACTTGTCAGAATCGATCTGACAATCGCTTGTAATACAAGGGGTGCCGAGCTTATAGATAGATAGATAGATAGATAGATAGATAGATAGATAGAGAGAGAGAGAGGAGGGAAGAGAGACAGACATAAGAAGTGTTTAGTTCCTGACACGTTGCTCCTAGGCGATGACTTCGACACAGATGATCATTTGACAAGTGCATCTCACGTCACACCAAATCAAAGGATTTCTTGTAATCACAGTCACTTGCCAGAAAGCAAGGTGTACATTGCTTACAACGAACAAATGAATTCGACCTTTATATCTGTGTTGTACTTGTTTTAATGTCTCATAGAAGTGACTGCGTCAAGTTATATAGACTAAAATCCAACTCATTAATTCGTGTTATTTGATAAATAGGATATATAAATTCAAGATACCTTTTTTGCAATCTGAAAGGCTTTGAATTTCCAAAATCTAAAAATTATCGACCTTGGACGTTCAACGTTCGTTACTCCCTAACAGATGAAGAATACTTTATTAATTAAGTCAGGTGCGTTGACTATACAAAATAATCTGAGAGACCTGTTTCTGCCTTTCATCGGTATGGCTGATGCTAACCTCCAAGTGAGTAACACGTTGCACCTTCTCGGATTAACATTATCGGCTGACATGAAGTGGAAAGAGTATATTGAATCCATTGCTAGGTCTACTATTAAGAAGGTTGATTTACTGTGTTATACGAGGCAATCGTACTCTCCGGAATATATCTTACATTTCTATAAATTTACATCTAATCTATGCTTAGAATATTGCTGCCACACATGGTCCGATGCCTCTGCTATGTACCTTGAGCTCTTTGATGAAATCCAAAGCAGAATCAGCAATATTATTGGTCGTAATCTGGTGACTCGGCTTCATGGATCTCTTCGACGTCTTGAAATCTTGTCCCTTTCAAGGGGGATTTAATTTTTGAAGGGGAAAAATGGCAAGGGACGACCCCTGGGGATTCTGGCTGTTGTTGGGGGCCTGGGCAATGCTGTGCTTTGCGAAAAATGGTGAACAAAATATGATCAGTGATGTGGTGTGCTGAGACAACCACACTCTACACACTATCCTGCCTTGAAAGTCATCATCAATTGTGAGATGGAGGGTAAGGGTAACTACACTGGAGCAAAATGTGCTAACTGAATAAAATGAATGAAAATAAAAACTGTCGAAAATCTAGTGTCATTTAATTGAAAAAAAAAAAGACACAAAAATGAATAAAACCGTACATACCTATTGTTCCGGGAAGCAATGGATCACATGAAATAAAAAGAGAAAGATAATGACGTTAATATTTTGAAAGTGACATGTATAAATAAATAAAGAGCAGAGTTTGCAGACAAATAATATTTGGCCTATATCCTATTTGTAACCGTATTTCTGTATACATCGCATTATATAAAATCTAGTCGACTGAATTGCTTTCTCTATTTATGAGTGTGGCATTTTTAGATCAAAATTGTGGTCGAATTTCTTTCTATATAGGGAATAAAAAGAGACAATAGGATAAAAGTCTGGTTAAAGTAAAATCAGAGAATAACATTCAATAATTATTAAAAATAATAATATTCCAAATTATTGAAAATTCGGACACTTTGTGCCCACCACATGCCTTGAATGACCTTTCAACCACCGAATGAACACACACACACACAAACACACACACACACACACACACACACACACACACACACACACACACACACACACATATATATATATATATATATAAGAATAAAAAGAGACAATTGGAAAAAAAGTCTGTTTAAAGTATAGTGAGGGAATAATATTCAATAATAATAATAATAATAATAATGATGAAACCATTGATCATCTTGTATCAGGTTGCACGATATTGGCACCCACTGAATATAAAACCCGGCATGAGAGAGTGGGCTAATATCTGCACTGGAAAATTTGCAACTTCTATGGGAAGGAAACTGAAAGAAACTGGTACGAACACCACCCAGACCCGGTTACGGAGATAGGACCTGTTACAATTCTATGGGACTACACAATACACACTGACAGAACAATCAAAGCCAACCGCCCAGACATTGTTATTAAAGACCACAAACAAAATAAGTGCCTCCTTATTGATATGGCAGTTCCTGTAGACTGCAATGTATCTTTGAAGATATTCGAAAAACTGTCAAAATACAAGGACCTTGAAATAGAAATCTCAAAAATGTGGCACATGGGAACATCAAGAATCCCTGTTGTAGTTGGAGCCCTTGGACTGGTTGGAAAAGATTCCAATAGGCTGATTGAAGGGATCCCTGGAAGTCCATGCCTCAAAGAGAGACAAAAAATTGTTCTGACAAGTACAGCCCACATTTTACGAAGGGCTTTATCTATGTAATTATTATTTTATTTCTTTTTTTGCGGTGGAAAGTGTCATGATGCCATTTCTAACCTTAGGCCACTGGGCAGGAGCCGGAAAGAAATGTGTAAACGCCAGATATCAAGGAAATAATAATAATAATAATAATAATTATTATTATTATTATTATTATTATTATTATTATTATTATTATTATTATTATTATTATTATCATCATCATACAGATTATTGAATTCGATTCACTCACTTTATTTTTCACCAAAAATTTGAATTCGCACACTTTGTGCCCTCCACATGCCTTGACTGACCTTTCAACCCACTGATGAACATTCATGAACGTTCTCCAATTTAAAAACCTTCATAAACCAATGACATACTCACCTCTGTGTATATAAACAGGCGCAGCATAATAAATCCATAATAAATAAGTATCTCAGCGGACGAAACGCATCGGCTAAGTATAGTTTTTCCTCTTCTCTCTCTTATATATATATATATATATATAAATTTATATATTTAATAAAAAAGGCTCAAACACTAATATTCCATGGTTATAATTTATTACATTGGAATCGTAATCACGATCCAATTCATCAGACCTACAAATTCAAAAAGAAATCGGAAAATATAACTTCGAGTATAAAAAATAATATTTTAGTGAGAGTGTATGTGTGGGAGTGGGAAACTAGTGTGAGAGGGAAATGTCTGAAAGCTCTAGAGGTGTAACAGAAGAAAGAAGAACAGGAAGGCGAAATGAGAACATTCTATATATATATATATATATATATATATATATATGTGTGTGTGTGTGTGTGTGTGTGTGTGTTTCACTTGGATGATTGGTGCTAACTTCAGCATCACAATTCTAGAGTTTCGTTTCCTATTTGTCCTTTCATTGGCGCAAGGTTCCTATTTGCCCATTTATGGGTGCAAGGTTCCTATTTGCCCATTCATTGGTGCAAGGTTCCTATTTGTCTTTTCATTGGTCCAATGTTCCTATTTGTCCTTTTAATTGTGCAAGTTTTCATTGTGTGTGTGTGTGTGTGTGTGTGTGTGTGTGTGTGTATGTGTGTGTGTGTGTGCGTGCCTGCGTGTATGTGTGTGTGTACGTGGTCTGGTCAAAAAGTATCGGGTGCTGTAACAAGAAAACTACAACACATATCAATTCAACAACTTAATCTCCTTCGAAGTAGCCTCGTTTTGAAGCCACACAATTTATCAATCGTCGTTTCCTTTGATGTAATTATTCTTAGAGCTCCGTTTCTGGGATAGAGTGACTCGTCGTATTCTCTTGGATTCCCCTCGAAGTCTTGACATCTTGTTTCTTTCCTGGATGATTTGATTTTTGAAGCAGAAAATGTTGCAAGTGACGCGATCTGAGGAATATTATAGTTATCCCGCATGGGAAATGTTGTGCTTTGCGAAAAACAGCTGAACAAAATATGGCCACTGATGGAAACTTTTGGCATGGTGAGACGACTACACTCTACAAACTTTCCTTCCAAGTAATGCTATAAGTAAGGAAAGTGAGCGAAAACGCAACCAAATTGAATGTATTCGCAACAGATTTGAAAGTCAATCTGTCAAGTGACATCACTCTGCATACTTTCCGATACTTTTAACAAACCACGTATACGTAATTGTTATATACAGATATATAGACGCACATGCACATATACATCAGTATATATATTCAAATACACCTATTAGAAATACGTTCAAGCATGACTGCTACTAAAAAACGTTTATAAAGTAAAAGTAATAGTATTTAATTCTCCCAAGAAGAGTCCAAAAAGTAAGCCAGAGTATTCAATGAATCAATAAATGTTCAGTGGATTTACCTCACTGACCGACTCCAGAGGTTCGCTTCCATCTATAAATATGTGTATAAATTCATTTAAAAATGAATTCGTGAAATTTTTAAAATCTTACTACGTTTTTTTTATTAAATTCTAGCGTAGCACGTCGTGCACCAGGTCTCTGTTTCGGCCCTTTAAAAATGTGGTTGGTTCAGCACAAAGCCTTCACCTCTATAATCCAATCATATGTGCTGTATCGAGTTAGTTAACCGAGTAGTTAGAACATTCGCATTCTGACCATGAGACCCGGGTTCGAATATCACCATGGTCGATTTGTTAGGAAGGAGATTTCCTTTTGTTATCAGACTTGAGGTGTCGTTCCCAGCGTGCGGCACCTTTGGAAAGTGTCAAGCCTTGTGAGTGAAATTGGGTAGACGGAACCCTTGAGGGCCGTCGATAGCTGCGCTAGCACGAAGTCACAAGTCATCGTGGCCGAGGGCTTGAGCGTGCTGGCCTTGTTCGGATTGTTGATCACGCTCTTTTCCAGAAACAGTAACTAAGTTCTGCTCAGCATAGTTGCAGTATATATTGCAGAAACAAGTGGGCTCTGTGGGTGTTGAATAAACACAAATGCGCCTGAGCAAGCATCTGCAACAGGGATTGGCTAGCCGCCCCTAATAGACGGGGATCCCTGAATAGGAGTGGATGCTATACATACACAGAGTTAGATAAATCAAACGACCAGATATATGCAACCGTATACGCGCGTGTTGGCGTGCATAGACAGGCAAGCAAATGAATAATGATCAAATTTTCTTCATGTGGTGTAAACATGGCAGTGTTCTATGTGGTTAGCCCGAGTAAAGATATATATATATATATATATATATATATATATATATATATATATATATACATACATATACCTACGTATATATATTATAAAGAATACAATCAACTTAGTTCTCTCGCTGTCTGTCTGTCTGTCTCTAACTTTCTCTCTCTCTCTCTCTCTCTCTCTCTCTCTCTCTCTCTCTCTCTCTCTGCGTGTGATGAAATATTATTCAGCGAAAGAATAGAAAAATGGTCTGATTGACGAGAAATATTCGTTACGCATCCCATCTTTGAATTTCAGGGACCAAATGCGTATGTCTGTGGACAACAGCACACATCTACATACATATGTCAAGTCCCACACTGTCCACATAGGTCTATGGTTGTATGTGCCCCGGCGGGCGAGAGCGTGTGTATGTGTGGCTGCGTAACTCAATGGGTGTACGGACATGCATCTCTGCTTGCTTTAGCATGAGTGACACCACCACGACGATCCCCACCCCACTTCCATAATAACACCAATACACGCAATCTACATAAATACAATTTAAAAAAAAAATTAATTAATTTCTCTGACGATCGCAAAAGCGTGAAACCCACGGTCACAAACTCACATCAATCCAACCAAATATATTAGCTCTATCTCTGATATTGAGCGCTTTCTAATAAGTACCGCGCATATAATATATAAATAATAATAATATATATAATATATTACACACATATATATATTTATATTTATATACACACTCTTTTCACACACACACACACACACACACACACACACACACACACACACACACACACACACACACACACACACATATATATATATATATATATATATATATATATATACACAGTCAGGTGAAACAAGTATTTGGACAGTAAAAAAATGGATTTAGAATCATATATTGAAAGAAAAGCATTGTCTAAAGCTCACAATGTATTCGTAAAACAAACAGAAGAAAAGTGGGCTAAAATTCCCACCAAATCATGCCAGGCGCTTGTAGAGAACGACAGGAACAGACTGAGAGCTGTGGTTGCAAATGAAGGAGGACCAAGTAAATATTAAACACATTTAAAGCATAATTTATATTCTGTCCAAATACTTTTTTCCCTACCTGTTTTAATAATTTGTATATAAAATATATATACGTGTCAAATAATTTATTTTTGCTGTTTATTTGCATTTATAATTGTTTTACGAATATATTTTGAGCTTTAGACAATGCTTTTCTTTCAATATATGATTCTAAATCCATTTTTTTACTGTCCAAATACTTGTTTCACCTCACTCTATATATATATATATATATATATATATATATATATATATATATATATATAGAGAGAGAGAGAGAGAGAGAGAGAGAGAGAGCGAGAGGGAGAAATAGGTTGCCTGAATTATTTATAGGCGAGGAACTGATTATTCCAAGTGAAGAGTTAAAGTGACCAACAATACATTTGATATGTAATTGTAGCCATAAAATTCTTTTCAAAATAATTAGATTTCGGCATTAAATAAACCATAGAGATTGATATGGCGCTGAACGAAATCAACCAACCAAACATCCAACATGAAAAAGTCTTTCCTGACATTAATCCATAAAATATCCTACAATTTCTTAAAGAAATCAAACTGTATTCCAAAATATGACTTCAACAAAACTACCACATAAAACACACATATCACCGCCTCTCGTAATTATGTCTACACAAACATGCATATGCACAAAAGCTGAGTATCATCTACCATGTATTCAATTGTGACAGCAGAATAATATCTATCATATTTTTATTACTTTAAAAATCACAAGAAAATTAAATTTCGGTATTAAATAATCCTTAAGATGTTGATATGCTTTTTAAAAATCATAAAGTCTTGTTACCATGAACATATTTATAGAAAAGGCACATGGAAGGTAAAGTGACTGAAGCCGAGATGCCAGGTCAAGACCTATAAAATTGCAGATTCTTTTTTTGGTTTTAATCAAGGCTCTCTAAATATATAGTTGGAGAACCAAACCAGATGTGGCAGCAATATTCAAAAATGAAATTGGTTAGATTATGGCCAAGAACGCATTCCAAATGCTAGGCAGAGTATGGCGAGACAGGAGGATTTCTTTGATAACAAATAAAAGAATACTGAGCCGTTACGTGACATCTGCCTTCCTCAAAGATGAAGAAGAGACTCGAGGCGACGGAGATGCGGTCCTACAGAAGGATGCTGAGGATATCATGGACCGATCGTGTGAGCAACGATGAGGTCATGTAGAAGATGCAAACAAGGAGGAGTCTTATACTTAACATCAGAAAGAGGCAGCTGAAGTTTCTGGGACACATAATGAGAAAGGAAGGCCTGGAAAATCTGATACTCACAGGTCGAATAGAATGAAAGAGAGACAAGGGAAAGCAACTCATGACATACCAGAACGTGGTTTGGAGAAGAAGGTGGCGGAAGGACGAAACTTATTGAAAGCCACAAGGGATAGGGGGAAGTGGAGAGCCATGATCACCCACGTCCTGTAAGGACACGGCATATAAAATTAAGATATACCCAAACGAATATTGAAAAAGATTAGAATTAAAAGTTTAACATTTCAGCTTCTCCTGCTCTTCATTTGTGTATTTACCATATCGTGAGCATCACTTTAGTCTGATGAAGTCTTAAAGGACGAAATGCATCCCAAGAAACATTTTTTCCCATTTTGTTACTGATTTTATTAACATAGTTTTTTTTTTGTTGGTATATTAAGATTTTTGTATCATTTGATTCGCATATTGATGTCTATAGACGTATGCGGCGAGTGGCGCGTGTTGTACGTGTCGATCAGATTGTTGAAAGGTCTTTCTAATTAAGGAGAAGGTCGACGGTCCATAAGAGACACTTAACAGTCGCTTGATTATAGGCGCCAACACCTGACCCAGCCTCTTAGCTTCGATCAAGGAAAAAAAGGAACGAAATAATTACCTTTGGAACCATCATGCATTCTTCTTGTTCCGCCTCCTCTTACTGGCTCTCTTTGTTCCACTCTCCCAATTTATTGCTTAAAACTTTCACTCACTCACTCACTCACACTCACTCTCTCTCTCACTCACTCTCTCTCTATTTTTCTCTCTCTCCCTCATTCTGTCTCTCTCTCTCTCTACCTCATGCATTCATTGTCCTTTTTAATTCTTTGCCAAACAATAGTTTCTATTTTTCAACTTTTCTTTCTTTCTTTCTTTCTTTCTTTCTTTCACTTACACATTTCATTATTATTTCTCTACTTAAATATTCTTTTTCTTTCTTCCTTCTCTTTTTTCTTTCTTTCATTCATTCATTCTTTCTATCTTTCCTTTCTCCTTTCTTTCTTCATTCTTTATTTCTTTCATTTACATTGTTCGGTTTTACTTCTGTACTAAAATATTCTTTCTTTCTTTTTCCTTTCTATCTTTAATTCATTCATTCTTTCTTTCTTTCCTTTTTCCTTTCTTTCTTTCTTTCTTTCACTTACACATTTCCGTTTTATTTCTCTACTTATATATTATTTTTTATTTCTTTCTGACCATCTTTCTATCCTTTTTTCCTTTCTTTCTTTCATTCATTCTTTCATTCTTTCTTTCTTTTATTTACATTTTTCATTGTTATTTCTCTTTAAAAATATAATTTTTCTTTCTTGCTTTCTTGCTTTATTTCCTTATTTTTTTTTATTTTTCTTCCTTGCATTCTTTTTACTTTTTTGTTTTTCCTTTCTTTCTTTCATTTATTCTTTCTTTCTTTCTTTCTTTCTTTCTTTCTTTCTTTCTTTCTTTCTTTCACTTGCATGTTCCATTCTTCTTTCTCTACATAAATATTTTTCTTACTTTCTTTCGTAAATTCTTTATTTCTTTAATTTTTTCATTTTTTTCATCCTTTATCTCTTTCATTTGCACGTTTCATTTTTATTTCTCTACTTAAATATTATTTTCTTTCTTTCTTTTTTGCATTTTTTCTTTCTTCCTTTCATTCTTTCTTTCTTTCTTTCTTTCTTTCTTTCTTTCTTACAGGAGACACTGAATACTTCCCTTCTTTCTTTCTTTCTTTCTTTCTTTCTTACAGGAGACACTAAATACTTCTCTTCTTTCTTTCTTTCTTTCTTTCTTACAGGAGACACTAAACAATTCCCTTCTTTCTTTCTTTCTTTTTTTCTATCTATCTATCTATCTATCTATCTATCTTTCTTTCTTTCTTTCTTTCTTACAGGAGACACTAAATACTTCCCTTCTTTCTTTCTTTCTTTCTTTCTTTCTTTCTTTCTTACAGGAGACACTTAACAATTCCCTTCTTTCTTTCTTTTTTTCTTTCTTACAGGAGACAATAAACATTTCCCTTCTTTCTTTCTTTCATTCTTTCTTACAGAAGACAGTAAACACCTCCATCTTCCTTTCTTTCTTTCTTTCTTTCTTTCTTACAGGAAACAATAAACATTTCCATCTTCCCTTCTTTCTTTCTATCTTTCTTTCTTTCTTACAGGAGACACTAAACACTTCCCTTCTTTTTTTCTTTTTTTCTTTCTTTCTTTCTTTCTTTCAGGAGACAATAAACACCTCAATCTTCCCTTTTTCTTTCTATTTAAACTTCGATTTCTTTCATTTCTTAGTATGTTTAACCCAATACAAGTTACTGAATGAGATTATTGTAAAGAAAGAAAGGAATGTAGATACGTGTCGCATCCTATGAGGAAATGTAGCATAGATATTGGATGACCCTAGACTTGAAGCGGTTAAGATTACAGCGTTCGGTGAGGCATCCTGTCTGGGTTCTGTTCCACAAAATGGCAGTTCTGGAGTAGAAGCTATCTGAGTGGGACTGCCTCCTTACGAAATCTATTTATTTCAAATTATATTCGAATTGATTTCAAGCCACGTAAAGAAATGTAAGAATTACAAGGTGATGTATACCTACAATCAGAAAGAGACAAATTGAAATCCTGGGACGCATAATGAAGGTCCCAAGTGTATATTGAAGACAAAAGCAAAGGGAAACAACAGTTAACTGGATGACTAGTTTTATGTAAATTGCTAACAGGACAGGGACAAACCGTCATTTGATCTGTCGTGCTATACCATTTTGCTACAGTGAAGCGTCTGGTTAGCAAAGTTCAAATTACTGTTTATAAACACACAGCCTTTGACGATGTTTCTCGATTGATCATTTCTGCTCACGAAACGTATCTTAACGTTAACAACGACAACATATAATGAATTGGATTAAGTCCGACAATTTTTAATATATTTTCTGTTTATACGTTATTTTTATAGATACAATTAATTTAAGTAAATACTCTGTTTTTAATTAAACAGTATTAATTACATTAATTGACAATAAGATTGATAATATTTATTATCTACTAGCCTTTTGACTAAATTGAAGCACGGAGAGAAAGATTTCAAAGTTGGAATTTTCGGACATACCAATGTCCATTTTTCCTTTCTTCCTTTCTTTCTTTCTTTCCCTTTTCCTTCCTTTCTTTCCTTTCTTTATTTCCTTTTTTCGTCATTTCTTTCTTTACTTCTTTCTTTCTTTCTTTCTTTACTTCGTTCTTTCTTTCTTTCTTTTTTCCTTCCTTTCTTTACTTTCTTTCTTTCTTTTTTCTTTCTTTTTCTTTCTTTCTTTCTTTCCCTTTTCCTTCCTTTCTTTCCTTTCTTTATTTCCTTTTTTGTTCATTTCTTTCTTTACTTCTTTCTTTCTTTCTTTCTTCCTTTCTTTCTTTCTTTCTTTCTTCTCTTTTTTTCGTTCTTTCCTTCCTTCCTACCTTCTATTTAAATTTTGATTCCTTTCATTTCTTGGTATGGTTAATCCAATACAAGGCTCAAGAGCCCCTCAAGTTAGAGGATGACTGAATGAGACTATTGTAAAGATAGCAAAAAAATGAAGATATGCCGCATGCTATGAGGAAATGTAGCATAGATATCGGTTGACCCTAGACGACAAATAAATAAAAGAATTTGGACTCACTTTTCCGAGGAATGTTGTTGTTGGTCAGATTTAATATTAAAGGTTTAAACAGGGATGTGGGTTTACTCAGAGAATATAGTTTAAACAGGGAGGCCCTCTAATCAACATTAACTGTATTCTTCGGAAGAGTGAATGGCATAATAATATATACACAGTTTTGAAGGAAATACTATTGGGATCGTTTTTACGCCGACAATACCCCAATGTCATAATGAACTATTCTCATATTTGTTAGCTAATATGTTAGCTAATCAATTCCTTCGTTTGTAAATCGACCAACCACATCGCTCGTTACATGTTCCCGCCAAATACGAATTTTGGAACAAGCAAGGAACGCTTTAGTTTGCGAGATACGCAGCTTCCGACCGGAACAGATTTTTCGTCGCTTAATTCAGCGATTCGAACTAACTCACTCGCCAGCTATTCGAAGAATTCCCGCCGTCCAGAATTCTTCATCTAAGAACTTCCGTCCAACTACAGCAAACTCAGCAACAACAGTAGCTTGGCATACAACGAACTCTTCGAGTAATATTTGTAAAGTTGTTATTTTATCAACTACCAAGAAATAATATTTACTCATCATACAAGATACGCAGCTTCGTTTGAACTATTCCTTCTTTCACGCATACACATTACGTTTTAAGCAGATCGCTACATTGTCGTTTCTATCACAAGTTTAATTTCGTACAAACTGTTCATTCCAATCAAAGAACTATTCAATCAAACCTTATTTGAACCACATGAACAATAACTATCCAATATCATGATCAACCATTCATACAACACTCATTTTGTATATATTTTGTATATAAACATGTTGGAAATGTTCCTGTTTTAAAATATATGTCTCGACGTCATTATTTCATCTTTGTCTTATGCCATATAGGATATATTTGTACTAAAAAATTGTTTATGGAATATTGAACACAACCAAAGCCTAGGCCTTACAACTAATCTTTATAACAATATTCCGACGCCCCACTACAAGACGTATGACGAAGTAGAAAGTGGAACTTTCGTGTGGCGCGTTTCGTCCCTTAGGACTTCGTCGGACTGGGTTTGGTTACGTTGATGCGACTACGCATGCGCACAGCCGAGAGACGCTGGGAATTTTAAATTTAGATTTTTTAAAAATGTATTTTGTGTATATAATGTAGCCAATTTCGTTTAGATTCTTTTATTTATTTATTTATTTTTTATTTTTTTTTGCCTCCATCATCTCTGGTGTTAAATAATTGACATTGTGATAATAGAAGATCTGCCAAGAATGGTGAAACATTGTAAGAACCTGGAGGCAAATTTACTGTGTATGAACTAGAGATTAAAGCACTTTCTAAACACAGACACAGACACACACACACACACACACACACACACACACACACACACACACACACACACACACAGAGGCACATACATATATATACACTGACAAACGCGCTCGCACACATACACACACACACACACATATATATATGCAAAACACATACTAATGTATATGTATCATGTTTTAGATGTATACCTTTCTCTTAATCAACAGATACACACCCATATATATATATATATATATATATATATATATATATATATATATATATATATATATGTATATATATATGTATATATATATGTATATATATATGTATATGTATATATATATATATGTATATGTATATATATATGTATGTGTATATATATATATATATATATATATATATATATATATATATATATATATATATATATATTACACATTCTAATGTCTATATGTATCATGTTTTTGATGGATAACTTACCCTATGGCAGTAAGAATTGCAGACGTATATTTTACTCAGCAGATACACAGGACTGACATACATATATATATATATATATATATATATATATATATATATATATATATATATATATATATATATATATATATATATAATTATCCTATACAACGATGATGCCCGCATGTATTGTTAAGCGCTGTTCTTAAGCGACTATCTTGAAGCATACTTGAGAATAATGAGGTTGATTCAAGAGTTAATTACGCCAACTGCAATCATCCAAGGAAATGTCAACATTGTTATTAATGATCACAATAATTAAGATGGAAAATATTGAAAGCTTCGAGGAAAATAGCAGAATCATAAAGTTCAGTAGCCTTACTTTAACAACTTCAGTAGTTCATCAAAAAATATTAGGATGGCGCATAAATTAATTCAGTTTTTTTAAAATCGGTATCAACCAATGCAAGGTAGTAAAGCCACTAAGACACAACGGCTTCCATGGCGTGGAAGAATAAAGAACAGAAACCTTAATAATGAGCGGGAAGAGAAAACAGTAATCAAGGGGGAGAGTAGATAGCAATTGACATTGCATTTAAATGTTTGAAGATTAAAGTAGTCTGGAAAGCTTGAAGCTGGAAGTTAGTTCCACAAGTAAGGCATTAAAGCCACTAAGACACAAGGGGTTACAGGGTGTGGAAGAATTAGGAACAGGAATTATAATTATGGGTACAGAGAGGAAAGAGTAATCAGGAGGACAGTAGATAGCAATTGGCATTGCATTTAAATGTTTGAAGATTAAAGTTGGCTGGAAAGCATGGAGATGTAAATGACTTTCCACGGGCGAGAAGTACGAGAAAAGAAAATTTTAGCATATAGGTAGCGGCTACATCTAGCCAGCTCAACTGTAAATTGATGATAGCTTTATGCCATTCTAGCACTGCGATTAAATAGCGAACAATTACTATGAAAGTATTTATAGAAAAAACACAGCGAGGCAAACTTGCGGCGGCGGGAAAGGGACTGAAGCCGAGCCGCCAGATCAGGACCAATAATATAGCTGATTCTTCTTTGGATCTTTATCAAAGCGCTCAAAGTAAATAGCAGTATCAACACAGTGCCACCATACATATTGCCGAACGACTGTTCATGATTTTTATAATGTTTAAACTTAATTGGCAGAATCTATTTGACGGGTTTCATATTTGTTGTTATAATCAGCACCGACAACAAGGGTGACTGATATAATCGACAAAATCTCTGGTGCACCATCTCTCTAGGAAATGCAGGACATCGGTATAAAATCACAGCCCATATTTCTTATGCGAAGAGCTGTACCCATCTATTTATTTGCTTTTATTAATAGCTGTCTTTTGTTTAATTAAGTGGGAACAACAAAAACAATAAAATCCTTGGGTTGTCCTAGGTCACTGGTTATGAACCCTGACATGTGAATAGAAACCAAATTAATGTTAAAAGAAAAGGTTTAAAATAATAATAATAATAATAATAATAATAATAATAATAATAATAATAATAATAATAAGAAGAAGAAGAAGAAGAAGAAGAAGAAGAAGAAGAAGAAGAAGAAGAAGAAAGGAGTAATAAAAGGTAAGAAAGGAGTACTACAGGCGTGTACGTCTCGTACTAAATACCGAGCTAAACTCAAAAAACAGAATATCAGCCATAAACACCTTGTCTGTCCCTGTCGTGCAATACAGCTTTAATGTCCTTAACTAGACCATAGCTGAAATTAAGCGAATGGACGCCAAAACGAGAAAGCTTCTCACTTGCTACCGCATGCATCATCCCAAAGCTGATGTTGATCGTCTGTATGTGCCCAGATCCGAAAGAGACAGAGGATTAGTTCAACTAGAACTGTCCTACAAAAGTACAACAATTGGCTTCCAAAGCTACTTGGAAACTACAGAAGACTGGATGATGGTATGTGTCAAAGAACATGAAAGTAGTAAGCGTCTTTACTCCGTAATAAAGGAAGCCAACAAATTCAAAATGGAGTTTCAAATGAGCGCATAAATACAAGTACAGCACGGTAAACCGGCTGAATCTGCAAAATACTTAAAAAAGAAAGCGAAAACAAATGCAACCGACCAGATACAGAAACAATGGCAAGATAAAGCGCTTCATGGCCAATAATACTTTGCCCGTACCAAACAAACTGACGTAGACAAAAGTCGTACCCATCAGTGGCTACATAGTGCAGGGTTGAAAACTGAAACTGAAGGTTTTATCCTTGCTGCACAGGACCAATGCTTGTTAACTTGGAATTATCAAGCACATATACTAAAATATTGTGATAGCCCAAAATGCAGATTCTGTGATAAATTTCCAGAAACCATTGATCATCTTGTATCAGGTGGCACGATATTAACACCCACTGAATATAAAACCCGGCACGACAGAGTTGGCCAATATCTGCACTGGAAAATTTGCAACTTCTACGGGAAGGAAACTGAAAGAAACTGGTACGAACACCACCCAGACCCGGTTACGGAGATAGGACCTGTTACAATTCTATGGGACTACACAATACACACCGACAGAAAAATCAAAGCCAACCGCCCAGACATTGTTATTAAAGACCACAAACAAACAAAAAATGCCTCCTTATTGATATGGCAGTCCCGACAGACTGCAATGTATCTTTGAAGATATTCGAAAAACTGTCAAAATGCAAGGACCTTGAAATAGAAATCTCAAAAATGTGGCACATGGGAACATCAAGAATCCCTGTTGTAGTTGGAGCCCTTGGACTGGTTGGAAAAGACGCAGTAGGCTGATTGAAGGGATCCCTGGAAGTCCATGCCTCAAAGAGATACAAAAAATTATTCTGACAAGTACAGCGCATACTTTACGAAGGGCTTTATCTGAGTAATAATTTTTTTTCTTCTTCTCAGTGGAAAGTGTCATGATACCATTTCTAACCTTAGGTCTCTGGGCGGGACCCGGAAAGAAATGTGTAAACGGCAGATATCAAAGGAAATAAATAATAATAATAATAATAATAATAATAATAATAATAATAATAATAATAATAATAATAAATCCTTTGAGCAAATGATAATATTAACGAGTCGAGAAAGGTAGAAGTGACAGTCTGAGGTATATATATATCCTACGTTTGTGAGCCTTAGGGGTAAAATTAACCTACGGGAGGAGTCCACCTTGGCAAAGAAGATGCAAAGAGATTTGGAAATGTTTGTGAAACAAGTGCGTATTATATACCGTTAACAAAGTAATTAGGTACGGGAAATAACAATAATAATTTAATCATCAGATTAAAAATAATGCGTGTAAACGCCCTTATTACTAAATTAAGATTGTTTCCGTTAAATTGATTAATTTAATATGGCAAATAACCATCTCAATTTAATCTTCAAATTAAAAAAATGCGTATTATATACTGTTAAGTAGATTAATTAAATACGGGAAATAACAATCTTAATTTAATCTTCTGATTAAAAAACGAAAAAAGTGCGTAATATATAACGTTAAATAGAGTAAAAAATACGAGAAATAACACTCTTAATTTAATCTTCGGATTAAAAAAGTGCGTATTATATATCGTGAAATAGAGTAAAAAATACGGGAAATAAAACTCTTAATTTAATCTTCGGATTAAAAAAGTGCGTATTATATATCGTGAAATAGAGTAATTAAATACGAGAAATAACAATCATAATTTAATCTTCAGATTAAAAAAAATATGTCTCTGGTTGCGACTTGAGGGGAAACTCGTTCTACACAAAGCAAAAGCCAAACACAATAATAATAATAATAGCTGACATGGTTGTGACAAGTGACAAAACATCACTTCAAACGTTTTTAAAAAATTAGGCACATCAAAGACCTGGAGATGAAAATACAAATATTGCACTTCGAAATTAAATCTTGTTCCTCTTGTGGTTGGAGCTTTGGGTCTGATACAAGAAAGGAACTCAAGAATAATTCAACAAAATCCCTGGTGCACTATCTCTCCAGGAGACCCAAAATAAATAAGTCCTGACAAGCGCACTGCGAATAGCTTTGCCCATTCAAGGTTTTTGTTGTTGTTGTTAATAGCTGGCTTTTGTTTAATTAAGTGCAAACACGAAAAAATCACGTGTTTCGCTTGTCCGAGGTCACTGTTTAACATTCGACATGTGATTACGAAACAAATACAACTCAAATGGAATTTTTAATACTAATAATAACTGGTCCCCACAGAGCGCTTGCAATGACATGACGATACATACATTGCTGAGTAAATACATTGGCCAATATGTCGCGCATTCAACCTCCCTTACAAAAGAGAATCGGTGGGGATAGGTTATCACAAGTTCTAGAGAATGAAGATGTTACCATCCTCTGGAATTCCAACGTTCAGACTGATAAGGACATCCAGGTAAATCGACCAAATATAATTGTGAAAAATCATGTTGAAAATACATGTCTTATGATACATGTCTTATGATACACGTCTTATGATACTTTTCTTATGATACATGTCTTATGATACATGTCTTATGATACACGTCTTATGATACATGTCTTATGATATATGTCTTATGATACACGTCTTATGATACACGTCTTATGATACATGTCTTATGATACATGTTTTATGATACACGTCTTATGATACATGTCTTATGATACATGTCTTATGATACACGTCTTATGATACATGTCTTATGATACATGTCTTATGACAGATGTTGCAGCCCCAGCCGATAAAAATAAGTCTTTGAAAATATTTGGTAGACTAAGTAAATACAAGAATCATGAGATAGAAATCAGTAGAATGTGGTATCTCACAAAAACGAAATTACCTGTTGAAAATGGGACTTTGCGAAAAGGGGCCAACAAATATATGAATCAAATTCCTGGTAGCACTAAAATCCATGGATTTCGAAACATCATAGTCATCTGTACTTCTTACATCTTGAATAGAATTCTCTCTGTGCATTGACCAATTCTTTTTCTCTCTAATTGCATATCACCTCATCTGATTGCATCATGTGATACAACTTCTGTCTTGAAGTCTTTGACTGAGAACTAGAGAGAACTAGTACTAACCAAAGCGAAAGCTAAACAAAAAGAAAAATACCGACTGGAAATTCTTAAGTTAATTACTGAATAATCTCCTTGAGATTTCTACACGCATAAAATACCTGCAGAAATTCCCCGCCTGCGAATTTTAATATTTCAAGTTAACATCTTTAATCCGGTATTGTAATAACAATGATAAATATGAATGCTGGTCATTATCAAAGAAATAAGTCGTCCTGGGTATGACGATAAACTACATCCGGCAGCAAAGCTTCTGATCGGAAGGTTTTGAAGACCGTGGAACTATTTTTTAATTGCTGTTGTTCACAGGTCCACCCTGAACCGGTGTAGTAGCAGCTGTTATGGTCCCAGATATGGGCAAATATGTAACCCCGAAACTGTGATCAAAACGCTATATAATTATATAAATACATATTTATATAAAAAAATACCAGCAATATATTATCATAGTAAACAAATTACCAGTAATAATATTTTGGTAAACAATTTTAAAAAATAAAAATAAAATATTACTAGCAATATATATATATTTTCTAAAATTACCGGCAATATGTTAAAAAATATTACCAGCAATACATTTTTTGAAAAAAAATATTACCAGCAATACATTTCTGAAGAAAAAATATATTACAAGCAATAAATTATTGGAAAAAAATTATAATATTCTTATGAAAATTACATTTTGGCATTAAATGACCTATAAGGAGTTGATGTGTCGCTAAACAACCAAACAAACAAGTAAAAGTTTTCAATTTCACTGAAGCAGACGTTAAACCCATGAGTGTGTTATCACCTCCTCCATCTTTCCATCTTTCTTTTTTTTCTCACTAAAACCAAACGGCGTCTCTCATATGTCTTTTTCGTCTTTCCTCGCAATCAAAAGCAATAATAATCAGCTCTATGGGGTTACTCATCTACTGAGGAAAGTATTATCAATGTAAAGAGAATATACATATTTTTCATGTTAATTGTCACTTAAATTTAGAATTTGAGCAAATACAAAGCAAATCATTACTGTCTTATCTTGGATCAGGTCAAATATGGCGATAACGGACTGTACTAAACACACAGCAAAATAATTAACCTACTACAACTAATAATAATAATAAAAAAAAGGAAGAAGAAGAAGAAGAAGAAGAAGAAGAAGAAGAAGAAGAAGAAGAAGAAGAAGAAGAAGAAGAAGAAGAAGAAGAAGAATGATGCAAAATTAAAAAGAATTAAAAAAAATAATCCATACATTTTGTAAAATAATTATGAAATACTTAAAGACCTAAAAAAGAAATGCAAGACAAACGTCCTTATTATAAAACTTATGAAAAGGACGTCAAACTTTACAAGAAAATATTAAAAAGATAGCTTTAAGAAAAAGGAGAGGAAATTCTATTATTTTGACTGGCATGTTTCAGTTCTGGTTGATTGTACGTTTTTCCTACTTGAATAATTCGGTATGACGTCCTGATATACGTGTTCTTTACACTGGCGTAGATGGGAAAAAAGGTCGAAAGAAAAACTGTACATGTTCAAGTCTTTATGAAAATAAAAGAAAAGAATTGTTTGGCTTGAGTTTATTATTTTTATTTTTACATTTTTTCTGTTGATTTCCTGATATTTGCCTCTCATCACTTTATATTCTTTTCATTTGTCTAACTTTCTAATCTCTTCACATCTATCTATCTATCTATCTATCTATCTATCTATCTATCTACCTATCTATCTATCTATCTATCAATCTCTGTTAATTATCTATCTATCTATTTCAACATATTCCTATCTATTTACCTATCTATCTATCTATCTATCTATCGCTGTTCATTATCTATCTATCTATCTATCTATCTATCTATCGCTGTTCATTATCATTCTATCTATCGTTGTTCATTATCTATCTATCGCTGTTCATTATTATCTATCTATCTATCTATCTATCTATCTATCTATCTATCTCTGTTCATTATCTATCTATCTATCTATCTATCTATCTATCTATTTCAACATATTCCTATCTATCTATCTATCTATCTATCTATTTCAACATATCCCTATCTATCTATCTATCTATCTATCTATCTATCTATCTATCGCTGTTCATTATCTATCTATCTTTGTTCATTATCTATCTATCTATCTATCTATCTATCTATCTATCTATCTCTGTTCATTATCTATCTATCTATCTATCTATATATATATATATATATATATATATATATATATATATATATATATATATATATATATCGCTATTCATTATCTATCTATCTCTGTTCATTATCTATCTACCTATCTATCTATCTATCTATCTATTATCTATCGCTGTTCATTATCTATCTATCTATCTATTTATCTATCTATCTCTGTTCATTATCTATCTATCTATCTATTCCTATTCGCATATATATATATATATATATATATATATATATATATATATATATATATATATATATATATATATATTTCTGCAAGGTAATGTCTATATATTATCAAAAATCTGCCATAATTCATGTTTATATAATTTTTATATGCTCCCATGATCAATATTATAATCATCAAATTACCTTAATTCGGAGATATTTCAAAATGCTCTCTCATATGGCTACAGTCAAAATCCTTTAAAAATCACTGTTTTTTTTAAATGATGCTAATTAAAGGTGGTCACTTGAAATGCCGCTTTAGGCAAAATCAAACAACGGACATTTTGAACGCAATATAATTGGAGTCTTAGATAACATTTAAAAAATAGAGTGGACGTCATTTAGTAAACGACTACCATCAGTTCCCTAATAAAATAACTCGTTATTCTTTACATTTGCTTCGGTAAACTGGGTTTTTACGGCAAGAATTAGTCAAGATGTTTAAAAGATCGAGATATGTTACTGGAGACGAAAGGCATCTCGGTCTTTCTTTTTTTTTCACCAGTATGACTCTAAATAATGAAAAAAATCTTTATAGTTTTTACTTAATAAAAATAGATCTTTTTTTATGTTATCGATAATGAGATGTATTTTTTATTGGCCTTTCAGAAAAAAACAATCGCATCGACCTTTTTCCAATGGATTTCTTCAAGAAGGCAATGGTAAGTCATCCAGCCGATTGATTATTGCGTTCAACTTTTTCACATTGAAAAGAAATGTGGAATTTGGTTACTTTTCTCAGAGGACGGGAGACAAAAATTTACAAAAACAACTTTTTAGTAGGAGTTGTACTAAAGAAAAATACTTTAATTGAAAAAATCACATGAAGCAAGGGCATAGCTATAAAGTTGAAATATTTTCACGCTCTTGCAAGTCTGCGCACTAGTATATATATATATATATATATATATATATATATATATATATATATATATATATATATATATATATATATATATATATATATGTGTGTGTGTGTGTGTACACACGTTATTTTACATTGCGACTCGGAAATTTCTATCTTTCGAGACTTAATATTTATATCTCGTCATCAGACAATGTTCGGTAAATTTTCAATGAAATGATCATTCTATGTTCGGTAAATTTTCAATGAAATGATCATTCAATGTTCGGTAAATTTTCAATGAAATGATCATTCAATGTTCGGTAAATTTTCAATGAAATGATCATTCAATGTTCGGTAAATTTTCGATGAAATGATCATTCAATGTTCGGTAAATTTTCGATGAAATAATCATTCAATGTTCGGTAAATTTTCAATGACATGATCATTCAATGTTCGGTAAATTTTCAATGAAATTTTCATTCAATGTTCGGTAAATTTTCAATGAAATGATCATTCAATGTTCGGTAAATTTTCGATGAAATGATCATTCAATGTTCGGTAAATTTTCGATGAAATGATCATTCAATGTTCGGTAAATTTTCAATGAAATGATCATTCAATGTTCGGTAAATTTTCAATGAAATGATGTTTCATCAAAACGTTACCGAACATTGCTTGATGATGAGATAAAAATTTTAATATCTGTCAATATTTCTGAGATGAGTTATTATGTACAATATTTACATTATTCGGACTATTGTCCTCATTTTTGTCGCCATATTTATTACAACGTTTAGGCCGTTGTACTTCTTCAGGTGGTTGGAATGTCGAACTGAACCCTTTATTTCGCTCACTGGGGTCGACTGTTCTAGTTCCACGTGCCATGTTTAATGGATGTCAGTTATCAGTTATCTCCTGTTAATTCCCCTCTCCAAGTTCTCCACCACCTTAACCAGGTATTGAACTCACGCTCTTTGGATCCTGTCACTGGATCTAACTAACGCCTTTATCCACTATGCCATGCGTCCTTGAGGCAACAAAGATGAGGACAATAGTCCTAATACTATAAATAGTGTACATAATGGCTCATCTAAAAAATATAGACATATTTTTTTTTCTCTCTCGAACAATATTTTTCCCCTCATATTCTCTAACACTCAGTAACCCCTTGCATCTTAGTGGCTTTGTTGCCGTGCTTGGAAGTGAAATGATAAAACAAATGCACAAAGAAATATGCTCATATTATACCCATATACACATGACAGCAGACATATATACGCATGCGCCTGAAGACATATAGACGCAGGCGCAAATTATGCGCATATTATGTCCATATACACACTGCCAGCAGACATATACATTATGTATATGTAAACATGCTAGCAGACATATAGACGCATGCGCTAGAAGGCATATAGACGCATGCGCAAACAAACATAGACACAAGAGTATACATTTATGCAAAGATAGAGACGTATTCTGAATGCAACTACTTATATACAAACATACACAAAATTAAGTGAACCCTTACATAAAGACAAATGCTAATGCACATTATTAATAAATTCAATATTATCTGCGCACGCATGAATCTTCTTGTCGGTGTAAAACGCATATATATATATATATATATATATATATATATATATATATATAGTCTGAAGAATATATCCAAGAACACTGGTACGTAGATATGCATTTATGTATATACTTATATACATGTATCTGGATTGATATTGTTATTGACAATTCAACGACATCACATCATAACGTTTCCCTCGACTGAGTAAAATAATGACGACAGTGATGGATGTCCTGTGTCCGTGATCATACCGGCCATTGGGCTTTTTAAGTTGCCCGTTTGCGTGACACTGTCCTTCTTTGCGTCCCGGCAAGATGGGTAAGAAGGGTTCCCGAACTGTTGAGGCAACAACCAACATAGAAAAATGAGTCTAGATTATGGACAAAGGACATACACACACACAATCAAGTGCACAAGCAATATATATATATATCTGTATCTATCTATCTATCTATCTATATATATATATATATGTATGTATAAAGTGTACACATGACAGTGTAAAGTATATAAGATATATACAAAAACAGTGCAAATATAAAATACATGTAAAACAATACCTGAATATCATTGCCGTCCGCGACTAAAAGTTTCATATAACTTATTTTATGAGTATGATATATTTACAGGATGAGGGTTGAGTGACAGTAACATTGCCACCATTATATTCACATGAAACTTTTAATTGCGAACAGCAGTGAAATATAAGTACTGCTTTTCAAATATATATACATATATATATATATATATATATATATATATATATATATATATTATGAAATGGACAAAGTCAGTCAATTATTTTAAGATATTTTTATGTTTATACATTCTTTTTTTTTAAATAGATACAAATATTTAAGTCCGAGAAATTGTCATACAAAAAAAAAACTAGAAAAAAAACACAAAAATAAAATAATAAATAATAGAAAATGCTCCTCTGTGGCGAAATCGGAAAAAGCATGACAAGCTATATGACGATTCCGTATAGGATACAGGTTCGATTCCTGTCGGACGACGCAATATTTTCTATGAGAATTTCTCGGACATTCAGGCTGATAAATGTTGTTAGTACTGTTTATTACAACAAAATTTACTTAAATATTTGTATCTATAAAAAAAAGAATGTATAAACATAAGAATGTCTTAAAATAATTTCATAATGTGTGAGGTCATTTGTTTACATTTGGATACGCATCGAGCAGATATGAATGTATGAGAGAAAATCATGGAAAATTGTTTGTTTAAAACCAGTAAAATCGACCTTGCTCACCAAAACGCTCCTCTGTGTCGAAATCGGTAAAAGCACTTCAGGCTATATGACGGTTCCGTATAGGATACAGGTTCGATTCCTGTCGGAGGACGCATATTTTCTCTGAGAATTTCTCGGACATTCAGGCCGGTAAATGTTGTTAATACTGTTTATTATTTAAAAAACGGAGCATTTACTTAAATATTTGTATCTATAAAAAAGAATGTATAAACATAATATATATATATATATATATATATATATATATATATATATATATATATATATATATATATATATATATATATATATATATAAATATAAAATTAGAGATAAGGATAAGCATCTCCCAAAAGAGTCTGCCGAAGATTGCACACTGGGGAAAAGAGTGATCAGTGCCATAAAAATAGCAGAGTTTTATTATATTTTAAGTCAAATCACTTGTTGGCAGTGACCGGCCATGACTGCTAGTTTCATACGCTTTCATGCAATCAATTAGGCGATCAGTGTCTGTAGTTAATAAAATAGGAACCCTTATACCACCAGGCGAGTTCAAGATGGTCAGCCAACCAAACTTGCGTGCCTGAAACTAACTTATCCGGCCAAGATCAAAATAGGTGACACCCCCTCCCCACAAAAAAAAATTATAAAAAAAAATCCACAATGGTGCTATTGTTCCTTATGGCCTTGAGCACATCTTTTACCACACCAGGAAGCCTTTCCTGGCGGCATATGTATATATAAAATTCGCTTGATGAGGAAATAGAACTAATGTCTTTGGTTTAATAACAAAATTAAATTCAAGGGCTTTAGCTTCCATTTCTGAAACATGGTTATCACTGTGTAGCGGTAAAACCATATTTTAAATCTATTAATTTATAATATTAATGCTCTGTAAATTTAAATTTACATTGAGCACTATTGTGTAAAAATAAAAATATCTATAAGAACACCGGATTTTATATCTTACTGTTCTTTCCTTTTTATTATATATATATATATATATATATATATATATATATATATATATATATATATATATATATGTATTTTATTTTTTAATTATTTTCTTTTCGTTTTCGACTATTTTTCATGTTTCATGTTAAACATATATTTCCCCAAACTATTTTGTGAAGTATAACTTGTTCGAGGTTTTGGCTACCCTGGTGTACTAGTGAGCCAGCCAAAATGAGCTGACTCATTTTATAGTTCACGAATAGAAGATTTAACCAATCAGAAGGCTCAAAATAATCCATAAGACGTGTATAAAGGCGGCCATGTTTTCTGCCGGAATATTCACTACCAGCCTTTGATATCGAAGACTGAAAAATTACGGAACAGCTGCTGGTGGTATTGGCGATATAGTCTGACTCGTGAGTGTTTAATCTTTAACGTTGTTTAATTGTACAGATTACGTACTGCGCTGGATTCTATATTTATAGACTATGGTGAACATGGTCAACATAACTAAAATATAAGACGCAGGCAAAAAACAAAAACTTTTTAAAAATGTTTTTCTATAATATATCTTGAAGCTAATCTATTATTTATGAAAGTAGTGAAGCTATTTTTGTTTTTGTTTTGTTAAACCTGAAAGTCATTTAAACTTTGAGAAATTTTGGGAACTTAGATTTTACACGTACACACTTACATTATTCAAATGTGCTTTTTCTAAATAAATCATTTCACTGCAACATTAACCAGACTGTCGCCTCTCGGTGTTGACTTCAATGTCCACTTTTATATTTGGTACTTGGGAAATGAAAATAAAAGAAACTTAAACAGCTATAGCACATTTCTCTCATCCTTTAATATCAAGACACGGAAGGTTATTCATGAGTATGAAGGGATTTTGTTAAAAATTAGCAGACATAATATCTGTAACTTATTCAATCAGACATACCTAAAAGAAAATTTGCAGCCTAAATACACAAATATATATATATATATATATATATATATATATATATATGTGTGTGTGTGTGTGTGTGTGTGTGTGTGTGTGTGTGTAAAACTAATTCCTGAATGACTGTCAGCCAATCTAAGAAGATTTTGCCTCCCATATTCTGACGTGTGATTATTTTATCAGCATTGGGGAAGTGGGTCGGTTCTTGGGGAATTACTCTCCCAGACAGCCGCGTCGCATCGATGCTAGTCAAAATCTACACATTTCAAGGGAAATAGTTGAAGACGTGATAGTGTCCACATCACAGATCAGAACAAATTTGGACTCAGGATTTCCATAAATGCAGCAGGACTCGAACGAGACTCCTGCTTATGCCACAGAATCTTTGGGCACGTCTCCAACGGTAACGCAAATGCCACTCTGCAATGGGCAGTGATGAGATTATTTTATGTGATATTTTCCTAACGAAATGACACTGACATTACAAAAAATTTCATCTGCTGAATCGAATTCTTGAATTTTATAAACGTTACCAGCATTTCCAGCATTAAATCCTACATTAACAATTTAAAGTAAAATATTTTAAAATTGTATAAATAAAATGAAAATATGGAAATTTTGACGTTAATTAAAACAGAATATTTAACATTAAAATTCTTCATACTTAATGTTGTTTTATAAGACTTACATATCAAGTTCTGCAGGAAAAACACGTTTTCGACATGAGATAACACAAGAGTTGACAGGTCGGAAATTCGCTTGTCTAAGCACAGAATGTTTTTCTAGCTTTTGCTAGATAGTATCTTTATTATTATTATTATTATTATTATTATTATTATTATTATTACTATTATTATTATTATTATTATTATTATTATTATTATTTCCCCTGGAACAAAGCAGTAAAAGCCACCATGACCTAAGGGGTTATTGAAACTCAGGAAGAAAAATAAAAGGACACATTAAAAGGAGACAGAGGATGACGATTGACATTGAATTGAAATTTTTGGAAATCGTACTCGACAAGAAAGCCCGTAAGTTCCACAAGAGGGAAACGCGAGTGAAGACGTTATAAAAATAGAACATACGGTTACAGCTATCAATTAAAATAATGAAATTATGGGACCTATCTGCCAATATAGTACTGCACTTAAAATCAGGAAGTCGAGGTAAAAAAGAGGAAAGCGATATTTATTCTGTATAAATTACAGAAATGTGGCACAAGGCCGAAGGGGGGATTGCGGAAAGGACGGTCATCTTCTGTCTTAAATATAACTTAGCTAGCCGCAAACACTGACCCAATCGTACGAACAATATTCTATACATCAAAACAACACATTCATGCGTACCTTTCTTACTACAACCACCATAATACCTCACTGTCTCTATGAAAATACAAACTAGTCCCCACATTTACAATTCAGTGTCTGTGGGGGGAGGGGAATAAAATAACAATTCTAAAAACTAACCCCAATGAGTATTTACAAAATGGATACAAAATATTTACAAGAAACTAAAGAAAATATTATTAGTAAATAAAAGCCCCCACAATGACGAAATGTGGCAAAAATACCAGTTCACAGGCCGAAATCAATGCGGGACTATAATATTATAGAACATTCGTTCATCCCAAGCACACACACTGACACGCACTCATTCAGACACAACAACAAATACGAAAACACTCACACGAAACGAAAGGCGCCCCGTATTCTACCTGCGAAATGGCATCATTAACCACCTAACGAGGGAGGAGATGGGGAATTTAAACTTAAAGAAAAATAGGGACAGAAATAAAAGGGGCCAAATGAGCATACATACCCTAGCTAAGTTAATTGGAAAAAGAAACTAAAACATCAAAAATAAAACTTAAACTAGCCTAGTAAAAAAGAGGAAAGCTCGTCAGAAGAATTACCTTGAAAATATTTATAGAAAAGGCAGAGGGAAGCTACGTTACGGCGATGGGAAAATTAACTGAAACTGAGATGCCAGGTCCGGATCGTTGTAGGTTTCAGAAACACCAACCACATGTGGCAGCCATATTCTATGCACGGATGAATTGTAAAATTACAAATGTGCTAGCTGAAACACTATCGGCAACATATATCTGTGGATAATAGGTTAGTTGCTTTTCACCCGCTATTGTGATACCCTGGTTTATAAATCTGCAAAGCAGAGAACATCCAAGTGGTAATTCACCAAGTCACGTTCTTGCTATCTCCGAGGCCCGACCACCAGTAGGGCACACGGACGTTATCTCGATTTTGGCAATGACAAGATTCTCTGCGAAGTTTGGCAACGGATATTGTTTATCAGAAATGTCGGGGTTGAAGAACCAGTATGAAGTGGTTGGGAAAAAATGGTGACGATTAAATTAAGTGCATAAACTAATGACTAAATATTTCGATTATGTGAACATTGTTCGAAAATAATTGTTCCAAAACAATTATTCGAAAAACAATTAATCGAAAAATTTTTATTCGAATTGTAAATTGTTTGAATGAAAATTAATTGTTATTAGTTCTAGGTAAATAAGCATTGAGTCTCTCAAAACAACACCACATACGTATTTCAAACAAAGGTATTTCAAGTAATTATCATTTAGTATAATTGTCCTTTCGATAATATATATATGCCGTCCTTCAAGGGCGTTATTAGTTCTAGGTAAATCAGCAGTGACTCTCTCAAAACAACACCACATACGTATTTGAAATATAGGTATTTCAAATTATTATCATTTAGTATAATTGTCCTTTCGATAATATATATATGCCGTCCTTCAAGGGCGTTATTAGTTCTAGGTAAATCAGCAGTGACTCTCTCAAAACAACACGACATACGTATTTGAAATATAGGTATTTCAAATAATTATCATTTAGTATAATTGTCCTTTCGATAATATATATATGCCGTCCTTCAAGGGCGTTATTAGTTCTAGGTAAATCAGCAGTGACTCTCACAAAACAACACCACATACGTATTTGAAACATAGGTATTTCAAATAATTATCATTTAGTATAATTGTCCTTTCGATTAATTTTCATTCAAACAATTTACAATTCGAATCAATGTTTTTCTAATAATTGTTTTCGAACAATATTCTCGATACGAAATATTTCTATAACACGGCATGGGTATATAAACACTCTAAATCCAATTCCCCCATCATGCTCTTTTAATTTTTAAAAATCGATCATGGAGACTGTCATGTTAAATGAATTGCTTGGTTGATTTTGTTTATAAATCCTTTGAGACTTATTTAAAGTTACAGAATGAGATAACTGAAATTTCTTGAACACATACTGAGGGCAAACGGTTTGGAGAATTTGATACTCACAAGTTATATAGAAGACAAGATGGACAGAGGAATGCAGCCAATAACCAACCTGACTAGTTTGTGTCAATCAATGGCAGAGAAGGGACTGGGAGCGAAAAAGAATAGATTTTGTAAGAGATAAAAAAATATAGGATGTCGTGGAGAACCATAATTATTCAGATTGTAAATGTATACTGCACAAAGAAAAAGAAGACAAATTTGTTTCTCCCTATGTTAATTTTCAATATCAGAATGCTCGCCGTTTTCGAACACTATATACACATACGGAATATTTTCAGTCGCGATACGGATCTTTTTCGCATCTTCTGTTTGGTTGTTGCAATACAAACAGGCGTCATCGAATATCAATAGTCTGCCAGATTTTAATGGTAATGTTATCAATGTTTATGCGCGTCCGGTATTTGTTCCATCCAGTGAAAAGTTTCGAAAGACGAAGTCTCCAATGACCAGAACAATTGGTCAAGATGGCGCCTTTTTAGTTCGCGCATGCCATGTGGATTGAATATGGAAATTCTTATGACGTATCTAGGGTTACTGTATACGATTAGTCTCCAGTCCCCAGTGGATTCCATGTGAAACGATGAAAGTCGAGCATGCAGTGAGAAGAAATGGAGGCAAGAGTCATTTGAAAGAAAAATTCAGGAATAGAGATTTTTTTTGCAAGTAGATGATATAGTGGCGCTAACGACAGTGTTTACAAAGAAATACTAATGGGCGAAAAAAAGCTGACACAAATGGGTTAGAATGTTGTCTATTGCATCGATTTTTCTATTTTCTTTGAACCATTTAGCACTGAGCAAATATTAAAGATACAAGGGGTTACAGAGTGTGAAAGAATATGAAAAAATAAAACATTATTGAGGAGAGAGACAGAGCAATAAAAGAACGGGAATTAAGAAGGCAAAAAACAACGATTGATATTGCATTTAAATGTTTGAAGATCAAAGTTAACTGGAAAGCAATAATCTGGAGGAGTGTTCCACAAACGAGAAGTGTTAGAGAAGAAACTGTTAGAAAATCTAAATACATAACAGAAGCACCAAACCAGATGTGACATCAATATTCAATGCATGTACGAATCGTAGAGATATAAAATGTTTAAGATCGATTCTGGTTGGAAAGATCTTTAGACACATTGAACCATCATTCTTAGGATCAAACCAAGCATTTGATTCAATATATTCTTTCCACTTTATATTCCTTAGATTTCTTACACAGCCAAAACACACACACACACACACACACACACACACACACACACACACACACACACACACATATGTATATATATATATATATATATATATATATATATATATATATATGAATTAATAATATCAGTGGTGAATATATATATATATATATAAATATATATATATTAACTGATTTCAAAATATGGATTCATCGCTACACAAGAATTACCAGGTTTCAAAAACAGAAAACAAAAAATTCAAATTCAATTATATTAAATTAAAAGCATTAGTTCTGTTTCATCTTCAAGTTTTTGTTTTCTGTTTTTGAAACATGGTAATTCCTGTGTAGCGATTAAACCATATTTTTGAATCAGTTTATTTATAATATTTAGGCTCTGTAAATTTACATTGAGCACTGTTTTGTAAAAATAAAAATATCAATAAGAACACCGGGTTACATATCTTACTGTTCTTCCTTCTTTTACTTTTATAATATATATATATATATATATATATATATATATATATATATATATATATATATATATATATATATATATATGTATATATGTATATTATAAAAAAGGCTCAAACATTTTATTATATTCTAACTCTGTCCAGGACGTTGAGTTCTACCTGAATTCTATCCTCTTGGGAATTTATATATATATATATATATATATATATATATATATATATATATATATATATATTATAAAAGTAAAAGAACACACACACACACACACACACACATACATATATATATATATATATATATATATATATATATATCATAATTGTTTTTTTAAATATATATAATCATCGCAACAGCGGAATTTCCGTGTTTCAAAACTGAAATTTCATTTCAAATTCAATCATACAAATTAAACTTAAATTACAAAGTTCCGTCCCATTATCAAGCGATGCTAAAAATAACTTTTTAGAAATCGATTTACTTAATTTATAAGTTTAGACAAATTTAATATTTTGATATAACTGAGATAAGGAAAATTACATTTTTTTTTATTTTAACTTATTTTGAAAACGCATACATTTAATGTATTGTAGCTATCGAGTCAGTCAAAATCGGGGCCGATGTATCTGTCTATTGATATAAACTTCCTTTTTTCAAGTAGAAATTTGTGGTAGTGTCTATGTTCCAATGTATCGTCTGGGTTTCAATAGCAATACAATTGGCATTTTTATTTTTTTTTTTATTTTTACTTTTATATAAATTTCAATTAGGAATTTTTCAAAAGAAGCATTCAAATAGTATTTATTCACATTTTTAATATTTATATTTTTATTCGTACCGACTTAAGATATTTTTAATTTATTTACTAATTGAGTGCATAAATGTTAATCTTGAAATGAATATATTAGAATCAAATTATGTCCTCATAAATATTTATGATAAAATATAAACAAGTTAGTTTTCCTTTTTAAAAAATTAGCTATTACTTAAGGAAAAATATGGCAAATCCAATTCCATCGAGCACTGTTATATCAATATAAAAATAAACCTGTCGCCTGTGGAACTCCCTTCCTTATTCCTGTTTCCCTGACAACTATAATCTGCAACTATTCAAATGTAACGTCAATCGGCATTTCCAGTTGCCTTGATCTATCCAATATACTTCTCCACATCCTTTCCTCTAACACTCCTATCTGCTCTCGCTCCAAATCTTCTGTAACCCCTTGCCTTGATCTATCCACTATCCTTCTCCACATCCTTTACTCTATCACTCCTATCTGCTCTCGCTCCAAATCTTCTGTAACCCCTTGCCTTGATCTATCCACTATCCTTCTCCACATCCTTTACTCTATCACTCCTATCTGCTCTCGCTCCAAATCCTCTGTAACCCCTTGCCTTGATCTATCCACTATCCTTCTCCACATCCTTTACTCTATCACTCCTATCTGCTCTCGCTCCAAATCCTCTGTAACCCCTTGCCTTGATCTATCCACTATCCTTCTCCACATCCTTTACTCTATCACTCCTATCTGCTCTCGCTCCAAATCCTCTGTAACCCCTTGCCTTGATCTATCCACTATCCTTCTCCACATCCTTTACTCTATCACTCCTATCTGCTCTCGCTCCAAATCTTCTGTAACCCCTTGCCTTGATCTATCCACTATCCTTCTCCACATCCTTTCCTCTAAACCTCCTATCTGCTCTCGCTCCAAATCTTCTGTAACCCCTTGCCTTGATGTATCCACTATCCTTCTCCACATCCTTTCCTCTAACACTCCTAACTGCTGTCGCTAATATTATTTCCTATTATTTTATATATATATATATATATATATATATATATATATATATATATATATATATATATATATATAGTTTTAAGGTATGCCATTATGGAAGTTTAATATTATCGCATGCCTTGTAAATCACCATATAATTGTGGTTAATAATATATCGTGTCCGTAGTAATCAGTTAAGGAAGGTCAATAATGTCATGTGAAGTGTAGTTGACCCATATATTGGGTGCGCTACGGAAGAAAGTTTTAATGCCCACATTTTCTCTTCCCCCAAACATGCTTTTATACCGTTACAAAAAAACTATATATATATATATATATATATATATATATATATATATATATATATATATAGATAGATAGATAGATAGATAGATAGATAGATAGATAGATAGATAGATGTGTCTCACAGAGAGAAAATATAACACATACACCCTTGTGCAAATGAATTGAAACAACCGCTTTAGTTTCCTTTCTTTCACCATACGGTCAGTTTTAGACCCACTGGAGTGACAGTGTGTAATCGATTTCTATTTTTTCCTAAGATTAGGTAATTTGCAGTGGTGTGCAGTAATATGAATCCATTTTCGGTGTGTATGACGAAATTTGTTTGACGTTGAAAAATATTACGTCATCCGTGATTGCATCAGATTTTCATCACGACCAGACACTATTGTCTCGACTGTTGTTTAGTTGTCCTACGGCCATTCTCTGCGATGGACCTTACTCCGAGGAAGCGTAAGAAAATTGTAACGCTGTATCAACACACTGGCATGCCTTAGCAATGAGCAAATTAAAGTACAATATAGACTGGCCCGCAAAGTCTCCTGATTTAAATCCAATCGAGACTCTGTAGTTAATCTGCAAGGAACGACTTCGTGGAATGAACATACGATGTACTAACATGCTCACTGTGTCATGTTCCATTTAAAAATACGATAAACAGTAAATAATAACATAATTAATTTGCCCAATGGTGTACCTACAAAACAAACAGATTAAAAGGAAAAGATGGGATCTTACATATAATATGGAATTTCTTTTGTGTTTCCGGAGAAGCCATATTTAGGAATATGGATGTATATACATATGGAACATGGATGTATATGCTATGTCCCTAACGAGGATATATCTCACAAACGGGGAAACCGTGAGTGTTGGGAACACATGAGTACTGCGAATCGGAAAAAAAGTTTCTTTCTATATCTGGGGAAGATATATTCCTAAAGGGAAATGGTGTCATATGCTTGTACGCTTGTAAGTTGCACAACGTGACAACCGGGCTTATTTGGCGACTGAAAGCTGACTGGCTGACCATTTCCTCAATGTATAAATTAACGTCACTAAGCGGCCGTCACGTGACCCATATGATGTGATTTAATCTCCACCAAAGCGAGATAATTGCCTTTTGTATTTCTACATTATATTTATGGGAAAAGTGCTCATTATCGGGCACCGAGCTTATGTGAATATAAAAGTGGACACTCAGGTCAACAACAAGCGGGCAACAGTCTATTTCTTGCTTGAACGCAGTCATTAGGCTACGTGTGCTGTGTTTTGTCTCGACTATCTATATATACTGCAATAGTGCATTATGTGTAGCAAGGTCTATTGTATTATCCTAACAGTTTTGTAGATGGCAACGGTTATGTATCAAATTATTGTAGATGTTAATGAGTAGAAATAATTTTGTAGTTTTTTTAGTGTTGTTTTAAACCTATTATTAAATATTTGTTGCTGACTCCATTATTATCTATTGTTTATTCTTTATTTATTTATTTGTGTTTATGTGTTTATTCGGAGTTTGATAATTTGTTTATTATTTACTTAATGTTTTTATTTATTTATTTATATTTTTTATTTTTATTTCTTTTTCGGGGTTTGGTTTGCTTATTTGTTTAGTTTAAAGCCAGTTGAATTATCTCCCTTTTATATTATATAGCGCATTTTTCAGGGTATTATTCGGTTTTATTTTTTGATTTTTATGTAACGTACGAAAAGATGTTTACCACAGTGACCAAGTTTGTACATATATATATATATATATATATATATATATATATATATATATATATATATATATATATATACCTTTTCCAATGTATTTATTTATCCACTCAATAAAAGAAAGAATTCTCTAACAGATTCTGACATCGTATCGAAACACGTAAAGGTCGCTTTTTCCTGTTTTTAAATGTAAAAATATACCCCCAATTAACGAGTAGAATGAATTTAATTTAATTTAATATATGTGTGTGTATGTGTGTGTGTGTGTGTTACGTATAATTCGGCAGCATGTCTTCATTAAGACATGTCACATTAAATAATTTAGACAAGTTCTGTCTACTTACTAGGATCCTCTCATATTCACGGACAAGTTTCTTAGTATCGTTATTAAAGGAAGAAAGAAAGTTGTTATTTAAAGCATATTCATTTTCCTCCGACCACTTTCGACATTAGCACACTTTCATCATCAGGGTCTTGGTTTAAAGAAAAATTTGTTGCGTTCGTCATTTTCTAAGACAAAATTGCTGTGTTCATCTGATTTTGTTTTACCTGACGTTACTGTACATGAATGTTTACACCATGAAATTTAAAAATTTAAAGTACATAAGTTTAGCGTTTTTCACTTCAGAATAGCTCAGTAAAATAAAATTTTTGAAAAAAATTAAATTTTTATTTGTTAACATACGAAATACTCTCATTATTTTAAAAAAACGTTCATGATTAAAATAAGAAATATTTATTTAATAAAATGCAACATTGTTTATTTTTTGCATATCCTTTAAGTTTTTATATATACAAGAATCCAGTTCCAGTTCGACCTGCATTTGCCCGAACTATAAACAATTCACAAGACAATATAATTTAAAAAGTTGGAATTTGACTCCAGAAAGAAGTATTTAAACATAACCAGTTGTATGTTGCATGCTCAAGAGTAAGAAATTCTAAGAATTCATTATTCGCTGTTAAAAAGGAAAAAAAAGAAATTTCCTTAAAAATATTGTTTATAATGATGGCCTATAAAATTAAATTAAATTAAATAAATTATTAAAGCATGAAGTAGGGTTTTTGTCTATGTATTTTTCCAAACAAATCAGCTTATTCAAATTTCATCGATTGGTTTGTGAAATTGAACGAAACATATAGTATTGTCGGAGTTAGCTCCTCCTCAGTTCTTTAATCCTTCAACAGGGGTCTCTCCCACCTGGCTATAAATACTGGCTGACCCTTCTCTCTCGCTCTCTCTCTTTTCCGACTCAGGCCTTAGGCCGCTACCTCTCTCTTTTTCCACTTAGGCCAGTATGTGACCTCTCACAGATAAAACGTTTCCCAAATTCTGGGAACGCGCTAAGAACAATACACGTACGTACGAACACTTACAACACACACACATAATTTCTCCATACAAACTCTATGTAACAGTCCATGTCTTTGTTTAACTTGTTTTGTTATTAATATATATTTGTTTACCCATGTATATCGGTCTTTCTATCTATCTATCTATCTATCTATCTATATATATATATATATATATATATATATATATATATATATATATATATATATATATACTTTTCATATATATATATATATATATATGTATATATATATATATTAGTGGAAGTTCATAATATCCTACGTCGCTAACGCTACTCAGAGTTTCATGTAGTTAATGCAATGTTCAGGTGTGGAGATTCTGACCGTTGTCGATCCTGTTCTCGTGTTGATGATTCAAAAATTTGTGTACAAATTTATCTATTTAAAATATAGAATTAACTATTGATATTTTCTATCGTTCAAATTCCGACGTTCGAAAGTCGAATATTAAAAGAATAATAAATAATAAATTAAAAAACAAAAAATTGCATTTGGATTCGAATGTAAACAATATATCAAGGGAGGTAACTCTCGTTATTTTAGCCTAAAATACCCAAGTTATACCTATCAACGTAAACTATAACGCAGATTAGAAATATAATATAAATGTGTAAAAATAAATAAATAGATAATAGGTAAGGGCTATATATCTATGTACTCATAAAGGTGAAATTATATATATACACATATTATTAACTGAATACAGTAATATTGCATTTTATGTGTGTCTAGGTATATAAGGAAAGTTATAGATAATGGGTTCTGAGAATATTAAAAGTTGTTGCATTTTATATTAATATTCGTAAAATCCATTTTGCAATCACCTTTAATCGGGGTCAATGTTTTTAGAAGTTTCTTGGATTGGTGGATACATGCTGACATTAATTCGGGCCTCGTGTTCAGCAACATAGGATTATTTAAGCGTTTTAATATAATAAGCTTCTCCAACGAACACAAGTTACACCTGTCTCCCTTGCCGTTTTATTGCTTAGCTCGCGATTATATCCCAGCTAATGGTTGGTTTCTCATGGTTACTTTTTAATCGCCAAACATACTTTGAAAGCGTTGTACAGTTTTTGTATTTGATATTGCTTAGTGTCATTTTGTGGTGGTAAAAACGCGATTTCCAGCTGTTCTCAGTGGAACCAAAGTAATATTTCACATCAGCGGCTGTGTTCATGCTAGCACTGTATATAATGCCTTCAGTCATGCAATGACCGTTTAATGGAAAGGTTACGTTTTTACCGCAGTTGCATTGACTTTTAGTAGGATAATTTTTTAGTGTTTTGCTTTGGGAGCTTGCTTAATATATTATTGTTATATTGGGATATGTAATTATCTATGATATTTTTTTGTACAGCTATAGCTAACCTTAAAGTCATTTTTGTTGAATATCTTTTTCAGTGCTAGAGGATGACCGGTTGATTCTGAATATAATTTTACTATCTGTTACCATTTTCGTCAAAGACATCCTTTTGCCTCCAATGATCCAATGAGAAGCAGTGTTTCATCTTTATTTGTCTGTATAGTATTTATACGGTTAGATTTGTGTTTCTGCAACTAGTTGTTCTTCGTGGCCTCATCGGTAAAGCAGCTGCTTCCATGTAAATGTAATTTTTTCTTTTCAGGTTGTATGTCTCTTCCTATCAAAGGTGCGAGAGGTGAAACGCTTTTCTGGGCTGGGATTAGCCATTTGATAGTACTAACAGTAATCCCTAAGGAGGCTACCATATCAGCCGGTGTATAATGTCGGGGTTACTGTACGGCGATTTTGGAAATGAGATCTGGATTGTTCAGCAGTTCCCGATGGGGCTTCACGGTCATATTGTTCCGGGTATTTTTTTCTACATATGACACTTGCAGTGTTGCTGTGTCCTTACCTGGCCACTTCACACGTTCTAAGGATGGGAAATGTTAATCTGAATTCCGTTGTATGCCCTTTTGTTCTGATCAGCTTTTTTATCGATTGCAGAATGACGACCTCAGGTTTGCGACAAAATTCAGCAAATTTAAGCTGAAGTAAAAAAAAAACTAGTCAGAAAATGAAACCACTTTTGTCTGAATGACATATTTATAAAAGAACACTATCTTTTTTAACTTATATTTCGCCTCTTAGATAAAGACAAAAAAATAATTTTGCCTGCCTATCTGCATAATCCTTCCTGCTTATAAAACCCTAGCCATTTTCAGACATTTATTTCCATTCTTTGAAAACAGAATCTTTCTGTAAAAAGGTGTCTTAAAGAAAAATCGATTAGAATCAAAATAAAAGGAGAGAAAAAAAAACTCAAATAAACGCAGATACCTATGAAGTGACTGCAGGCAGCATTTTGTCCTCACCCCCTCTGAGTTTCGCTTCTGCAAGAATCTTTAGTTCTCTGGCCAAAACTATTGAGGAAATGATCCTTCTGGGATAAAGGAATTACAAACAGCAACAGATAAGCTCTTTGGAAAACGTTGAAAGACGAAAAGTGAGGTAAAAGACTTGGCAATGTCATTCGTACGACCAAATCAAGATGGAAGCCGAACTACAGAAGATCGGTTTTTGTAGGAAAACTCGAGATAAGAGAAAACTACGAAGAACTTAAGGAAGAAATAAAATATTACTTGGATTTCATATAAAAAAGAATCGTTTAAAAACGATGAAAATGATTTCGTCTTTTTTATTGTCTTTTTTGTCCTTGGCAAATGTATTTGATTAAGACGCTCATTTGCTCAACAGTTTTGTCCATAGAACTAAAGATATTTGGAGAAGCAAAACTCTGGATAGGTGAGGACCAAATGCTGCCTGAACTCAGTCCATAGCTATCTGTGATTATTTGAGTTTTTCTTCTCTTGTTTTTTTATTAAGCAAAAACTTTATTATACTGGGTAAGTGTTTAATTTACCTAGCTTTCTTTCCTCGTATATATATATATTTACAAAACTGGTTGCCCTATACAAAACTGGAGAGTCACTCAAGATAGAGGCTTTCTGTTAAAATGGTAAGAAAGAATGAAGTGAGCGATATAAATAGAGAAAAGTGGCAAGTGACGCTTCACGACTTTACAATTCTAATATTCCGGAAACCACCCACAAGGTTGACCCACAAAGCAGTTGTCATTTGGTAAAAGCTACTCGATGCAACTTTCTTCTAACCTTTGTAACACTGGGGAGATGAGGGTGTTTTGACTCCTAAGACGTAGCATGGTGGGTCCTAGTTATAAAGGTCTGAGCTTCTAGAAAAAAAGAATGAAGCTCATCTGAACATTTTCCATACAAATAACAATAAATTAGCACGAGACATGCAGAAAGAAAGAAGCTCTAAAGTAAAAAATACATCTTCTGCCACAAAAACCGCATAAACGATTCGGAAATTAAGCAGCTCTTCTTCTTTTTACTTTTTCTTCTTCATCTTCTTCGTTTTTTCTTCTTTTTCTTTTCTTCGCCATCTTTTTTCATCTTCTTCGTCTTCTTCTTCTTGTTCTTCTTCCGCTTCTGCTTCTCCTTCTCCTCCTCCTTTTTCTTCTTCTTCCTCTTCGTCATCGTCGTCTTCTTTTTCTTCTTCGTAGCCGTCGTCGCCTCCTCCTCCTCTTTCTTCTTCTGATTCTCCTGCACCTCCTACTCCTCCTTCTTTTTCTTCTTCATCGACGTCGTCTTTTTCTTCTTCTTAGTTGTCGTCGCCTTCTTCTTCTTCTCCTTCGTCGTCGTCTTTATCTTCATCTTAGTCGTCGGTGCCTTCTTCTTCTTCTTCTTCTTCTTCTTCTTCTTCTTCTTCTTCTTCTTCTTCTTCTTCTCCTTCTTCTTCTCCTTCGTCGTCGTCTTTATCTTCATCTTAGTCGTCGGTGCCTTCTTCTTCTTCTTCTTCGTCGTCGTCATCATCGTCTTTTTTTTCTTCTTCTTAGTCGTCGTCCCCTCCTCCTTCTTCTTCGTGTCCTTTCACTGAGCTGGGGGGTTATTCAAGTACTTTCTTAGCAAGTCGAAACGCCATCCCCGCCTCTCTAAAAAATATGTTTCTTTTCAGCACCTTAGCATGTCGAGTTGGAGAAAGCAAAGAGAGATGTGACAAATCAGCTTTTGTTTCAATGTCTCAACTCCTCGCCGCCTGGACAGTGTCCACTGATCACGCAGATCGTCTTATTTAATGAGAATAAAACAAATTGCCGGACTGACTGTCAATGTCTTATGATTATTCAATGCCGACCAGAAATTGCGGGAAAATATTGATCAGAATCTTTGGACTACAAACGCTAAGTGTAAAATGGCGTAAATGGTGCGAGTGTTATGTGAGCGTCAGAATGACTATAAAATAATATATGCCGAAACGAAAGAATTGATTGCCACGATGAAGTAGATAACGCGTGTTTTGAAGGAGTGGCTGCTTGATCTTTCGACAGAATGCGTAAGAAGTTATAAAACTGATCATTCGTTATAAGTTTATCGAGTTCATTTTTTTGCGGTGGAGTATAAATCGATACTTGATGTTTAATCTAGATAGGTAAATGAAGGACGAACAACATAGTAAATACACTTAAAGAAAAAATATAGTTAACGAAACCCTGTATACACCTGAAAAAGTCTGTAGAATAAATCGACAGAAAGGCTGTAAGCTCTCCAAACAACTGTCACTAAAGCACAATGGATTACCGAGAGTAAAAGACAACGAAAACACGTTTGCGAGGAGAACAATACAAAAATAGAATTCAGAAAAAAACAAGATGGCGACTGAAGTTGCTTAAAATTTTGAAGATTGTAGGTAGCAAGAAACCGGAAGAAGAGTCTATTAGAAGAGAATTTACGGTTATATGATGAACTTTCCTCTATGGTACACTGACTTTATGAATTTAAGCACAGTACTAGATCATTTTATAGTTTAAGTGGCTAAATGTAACCGTAAGCTCTCTGGTAACAGTTTCTTTTCCGGTACTTCTGGTTTGTGAAACACGTTTCCGGCTTCTTACTTCCTAGTCAAGTTTGATCTTCCCAAATTTAAACAATAAATGTTAATCGTTCTCTTCTGCCTTCTTCATTCTTGATTCTCTCCTTAATAACGTTTTTAATACTAAATTGATATTTAGTTTCACCATTTGAAATTGTTGGTGACATGTTTTATTACTAATAAATAATAATAATAATCGCTTTTTAAAACAATAAACTTTGCCGAGGGGTAAAGGTAGTTCGAATAATAGCAGTGCCAAGAGAAAAAAACAGTCCTTTTGACACTTCTTTTTTTTTTTTTTTCGGAGACGAAGGTCGAAGTTTCCACAGCATTTTTTTCTTTCGTAAATTTTGATACCGTTTCGATATTCTATTAAAAAGAAAAGACCGGAAGTCTGGACTGATAAGCGAATTCTCCAAAATAACAATGATCCTGCATGTTCCGTTAGGTGTCCATGAGTGTTTAGCTAAATATGTCCATCTAAATTATTCACCAGATTTAAAACTCTGGGACTTTTGGAAATTTCCAATAATTTCGGATGTGGCGTTGAGTATTTTGCTCGAAGTTTTGGGTAAACTGTCTGAAGTTGATTTTTTTTATTATTTTTATTTTTGCTCGTGTACTTTTGTTATGTTTGCGTGAGTTCTGAGGACCGAGCAGTGCATTTGTTGATTGGAAATAATTACCAAGAACGTTTTTAGGTTTACAGCATTTTATTAATCACGAGATAAACTGAGTTAATACTACTCTACAAAAGAATTAGTGAAATATGGAGAGACGTTGCCACACGTGTACCGGTGTAGTCCGCCATCTTGGATCTCTCTCTGTATTGTCCCACGTGACGTCTGACGTCACGATGTCCAAAGCAAGTGGGATAACTCTTACAATACTTTGGAGTTATCTCCCTTCATGTTTCCTTCCAACAACTTTACACATCTAATTTAATTATTAACAACAACACTGGGCTATAAACAAATCCCGCTATGTAAAAATACTGTCTATGAATGCATATGCCCTGCTAGGATATTGCATCTCCAACGCCAATACTGAAACGACAGCATTAAATACTTACATTGGGAACAGATGCATCACATTGATCTCTCACCTGTCGAAACTCGGTGGAACCCGTGCTCACATCGACCAGCACATCTTGAATTACCAACATATAACTATCATCATCGTCATCATCATCATCATCATCATCATCATCATCATCATCATCATCATCCCCCTTGACTTTCGTAATCGTAGGGGAGGGTCCGAATGCAGAAACCATATTGAATCTCCTCTACAACGGTCTATCAACGGCAGCTAGCAGCAATTCTAGTATAGTCGCTGGTCAGTTGTTCGATAGTGTCCAACCAGTTTTTTGCGTTGGCGTCCTCTCCTACGCCCACCTTCAACGATGCCTTGCATAATGGTCATGCACAGGCTATGATGCTTTGTAACGTGTCCAAACTACACCATTTTGCTCCGTTTGACAGTGGCGAGAAGAGGTTCCTGGTCGACCAACCGACCTTTCAGCCATTTTCTGCACAAACTCATTGTTCCCAATAGAAAATGTCAATGAGTTTTCTCATGCATTTGTTCTCAAAAGTTCCTCTCTCTCTCTCTCTCTCTCTCTCTCTCTATATATATATATATATATATATATATATATATATATATATATATATATATATATATATATATACCTTTTCTCTCTTTCTGGAGGCTACCAACGATTTGTACAGTCTGTACTTTGTTTGAAAGCTGATTTTGCCCCTTCATATTCTTGAAAACTTGGTTATTGCCGACATGACTGCGGCAATTCGTGTGCAGATTCCCGAGTTGCAGGTACCATCTTTAGACAAGATTCCTTCTAAGAGTCTCAGCTCTGGGTAAATAGTGACACTTACCATATATATATATATATATATATATATATATATATGCTGTATTGTCTATGCATTTGTCCTCTGTAAAAGAGGTTAATTGAGGATAATTTTCTGGGTGTATCTCTTGTTAGGTCTGAGAAGTATCTATCAAATTCATTATCAACTAGATAGTTAGGAAAACCGTTATTAATAAGCGTTTGCTTGGTGTTAGTCAATTGCTTATGAAATATTTTATTGGTAGAAGAGATAAGTTTTGATCTAGTAACTAGGTTATTATCAGGTTAGAGGTTTTAAATTTGCTATAATATATATTAAGTTTTAAGGCTTTGTTAGAATCAACAGGAAACACATTATGGTGTACTATAGACTTAAGGGCCTTTTCATCCATATATATATATATATATATATATATATATATATATATATATATATATATATATATATATATATATTTGGTACAAGCTATATCTTGTGACTGACGAGCTGCGTAACCAACAAAGCTTAAGTCACACACCAAACGTAGGTATATGTGTATATATTAATATATATTTCTTAGCTCTGTCTAATCACATTGAGCACTACATCTCTTGGCTAAATTTGGTAATTATTTATTTGCTTACCAACGTATGCACGCCAGCACGCGCGTATACGGCTGCTAATATCTAGTTATTTCATTTACCTAATCTTATACCTATATACAGTGTAACCCGGATATAAGAGACCCGGATATAAGAGAAACCCGGATATAAGATAGATTTTCTCTGGTCCCAAATTAGAGCCTGTGTTAATAAAACAAAATAGACCAAACCCGGATATAAGATAATTTTTCTCCGGTCCCGACAACTCTCTCATATCCGGGTTACACTGTATATATAAGGGGAAGACGTTATAGTTGTTCTAACGAGAGAAAAGCGTATTTATTTAAAAAGAAGAGAGAAACTGCATGCGTTTTTGGTTGTAATGTGGATTTTAAAAAAAATATACATTATGCTTTATTTTCCATAATTTGTTTCGTGTTTCGGGTCACGTGACTTTCTTCAGTCAAAGAGTGGATATTTGCACAAGAATTAAAATGAATTAAATTCCCTTGTGTTTTTCGATGTTAAACATTCTCGATGTTAAACATTCTCTTTTTTGTATATTAGTGACACAAATGTATTTCTTGAACTGGCAGTGAGAGAGTTCGTCTGCTTGAAGGGTAATAAACCAATTAAGATTGGTCCGAGAAAGGGTGAGGAAAGATATATGTATTCTTATCCTTTAATGACCCTTGTATGTTCTTTGATCTCTTTCCAATTTTTGTATTGTGTGTGTTTTTGTTCGTATGCGTATGTATATGTATATTTCCTCTCCATACATATTGTCTTAATATAAGGAATTTCTATAGATAGATAGTAAGTGTATCTATCTATCTAGCTATATATATATATGTCCGAAACTCAGCCCACTTCGTGGAAATAATCAAAGATGCTCCCATCCTATCCAATCAGATGGTGAGCTTGGACGTGGTGAGTTTGTTCACCAAGGTACCCACGGAGGAGGCACTCTCGGTAGTCAGGGATAGATTGACCTCTGACACTTCCCTAGAAGAACGGACCAGTATTGCAATAGATAATCTGATGGAGATGTTGACTTTCTGTACACAAACAACACACTTCGGATTGGGATCACACATATATCGACAGGATGAGGGCTTAGCAATGGGCTCGCCATTATCACCAGCAATGGCGAATATATACATGGAATACTTTGAAGAAATGGCATTAGAATCCATATCTCTCAAGCCAACTATATGGTTAAGGTACGTAGATGACACCTTCATACTCTGGCCACACCAGGAAGATGTCCAGGTTCTACTGGACCATGTGAACTCAATAAGACCATCGATACAGTTCACAATGGAGAAAGAGAGTAACAACACACTCCCATTCCTGGATGTACTAATATCTCGAACAGAGCATGGGTTCAAGACTTCCGTATACCGTAAACCAACATTCACTGGACAGTACCTCAATTTCAACTCCCACCATCCATACAGCGTAAAGAAAGGGATCGTCCGTTGCTTACAACACCGAGCAAAAGTCATAAGTGGCGACCCAGAGACATTAGATAAGGAATTGGTCAGTATAAGTAGTACCCTACAGCGTAACAACTACCCTGGGTACATGGCAGCAGCCCCCCAAAACTGGGATAGGCGGGTACAAGAGGAGGAGGAGGAGGAGGACAACAACACTCAGAAAACAGTCTGCCTGCCTTATGTGAAGGGGTTATCAGAGAAAATACAAAGGATCTGCGGTCCATATAACATCAGGACAACCTTCAAAAGCGTGACAACACTTCGCAGATATCTCTCTCGAGTGAGACCCCCCATAGAGGAGAACGGGACTAAAGACTGTGTGTACGCTATCCCGTGCAGGTGCGGCAAGGAATATAAAGGAGAAACAGGCCGCCCCCTCAAGGTAAGGCTTCAAGAACACCAGAAAGCTGTAATGCGAGGGGAAGTAGAAAAATCAGGCGTGGCTGACCACATATGGAGAGAGAAGGGAGATCACCGTCCCCTGTGGGATCAGGTTGAGATCATAGACAGGGAACACCATTGGAAAATTCGTAAACTTAAGGAATCAGCACATATGCTAGGCCACAAAAATCTCCTGAGTCGGCCAAGCATAGAAATAAATACAATATGGGAACCAGTAATAAGGAGTGCCAGAGAACAGCAATGATAACAAAAAGTTGCAATATGAGATCTGGTAAAGAACATGCAATGATAACAGCAAAATTGCAATATGAGTACTGGTAAAAAATGGTTGCTGAAAAATTAGGTTTATAATACTCAGAAATTCATACCCAGATGTCCTCAAGGACACATGGTACGGTGGATAAAGGCGTTGGTTAGATCCAGTAACAGACCCAAAAAGAGTGTGAGTTCAATACCCGGTTCAGGCAGTGGAGAACTTTCAGAGGGAAAAATTACCAGGAGATAACTGATAACTGACATCCATCAAATATGGCTCGTGGAACTAGAACAGTCTACCCCAGTGATCGAAATAAAGGGTTCGGTTCGAAATTCCAACCACCTGAAGAAGGCCGGAGCGTATAACGGCCGAAACGTTGTGACAAATATGGCGACAAAGATGAGGACAACAGTCCGAATAATGTAAATACTATATATATATATATATATATATATATATATATATATATATATATATATATATATATATATCAATTATGTGGTGCTGGTTCAATTTATATTACGCGAATCATTCATACGAAAAGCAGATAATGAAGTTAATGATATGGCAAGAATCACTCTCGCAAACTACATTAACCTCGAATCCGTTAATGATTGGTATGATCCTTGTTGATAAATTCCGGTTTTATCAGTTTAAAAAAAAATACCTGATAAAACCGGAAATTATCAACAAGGATCATACCAATTATTAGCGGATTCGAGGTTAATGTATTTTATTAAAATTTGTTTGCGAGAGTGATTCTTGCCATATCATTAACTTCATTATCTGCTTTTCGTATGAATGATTTGCGTAATATATATATATATATATATATATATATATATATATATATATATGTGTGTGTGTGTGTGTGTGTGTGTGTGTGTATGTATGTAGTTCATGTTAAAAAAATCATCTTAAAAAAATAAAAAAAATAATGTTAAAAATATTAAAAAATATATGAAAACTACAGACAAAAGTTCATTTTCTCCATCAAAACATTCATTTCTGTAGTTCACTGCTGCCAGTAAGTAGAAAAATGTTTTTCTCCTGATAATGGCCATGTTGGCCGAAACTAGTCGAGGAATCTAAATGAAGTAATAATAAAAACGAAAGAATTTTATTATACAACCCAGTGTGTCTGTATATATATATATATATGTATATTGACCACTAATATTATATATATATATATATATATATATATATATATATATATATATATATATAGAGAGAGAGAGAGAGAGAGAGAGAGAGAGAGAGAGAGAGAGATAGTGATAATAAGAAGACGGAGAATTTAATTTCGTTTATAATTTTTATTTCGTGAACAAGAAAAATTATAAACGAAATGGATAATTAACTTCTCCGCCTTCATATTATCATTATAATGCTCTGTAGTCTACATTGAGCTCTCCCTGGATTTATATCTTACTCGGAATTATCCTTTCCATACACAAACAGTTAAAACTTATATATATATATATATATATATATATATATATATATATATATATTATAAATTAACTGATTTCAAATATGTTTTATTCGCGACACAGTAATAACTATGTTTCAAAAATAGAAGCTAAAAGCTTCGAATTTAATTTTGTAATTAAACTAAAAACATTAGTTCCATTTCATCCTCAAGCGAATTTTGGAGTAACGTATTTTTTAAATTTACTAAGTTGTAAAGGCACAGAAGAAATTCATAATTCACTGTTTCCAAGGAAACAGAGACATCCAATCATTCAGACAAGGGGTAGTAGTGTGTTCATTTTTATTAACTTTTGTTGTATCAGTTATTAGTTATGTTCGAAAGAGGGGTTATGTTTAGGTAGGGTAGGGATGTATTTTTCAACGAATTCTGATATCCGTTAAATGCATGTCGCCTGAGGTTTTTTTTTAAATTATTGTGAACGGCAAAAAATTCTTTCGGCATTTTTTCTATTTGCATACTTGAAGATTTTTTGGGGATGTTTAGGATAGAATACGTTTTATTTAACTACAATTTTAAAATATTTTCACTTTTAATTTTTAAGAAATTATATTTCTCTTTTAAAACAAGTAAATTTACTAGAATTACTTACAGTATATAAAATTATTTTTTCATATCAAGTTTAAGTATGTATATTACCAGGTCACATTTTTTTTTAAATTTTATTTTTAAATATTATTTAAGGGAAATTTTTGAGAATGACGGCAAAAAATAGTTAATTCATTTCTCTGATTCAGTAAACTTTTATTTTTTATAAAGTTAGTAATATACAGTTTCTCATGTGTGCACAAAGGACATGGGTCATTTAATGACCTACATATTCTAGCTTTTCTTATTAACTTCCATTTTACTGTAGGTGTTTTATTGGATTCTTTTAAGTGCTAGAAGTACTTTGTGAGAGTTGTTTAGGTTAGAATACGTTTTATTTAACTACACTTTTTAAAAGATTTTCACTCTTAATTTTAATAGACTATATTTCTTTTTAAAACAAGTAAATGTAATAGAATTACTTACAGTATATAAAATCATTTTTTCATATCAAATATAAGTATGTATATTACCAGGTCGCACTTTTTAATTTTATTTTTAAATATTATTTAAGGAAAACTTTTGACAATGACGGCAAAAAAATAGCTATTTCATTTCTCTGATTCAGTAAATATCTATTTTTTAAAAACTAATATATAATTTCACATGTGTGCACAAAGGACATGGATCATTTAATGACCTACATATTCTAGCTTTTCTTATTAACCTCCATTTTACTGTAGGTGTTTTATTGGATTCTTTTAGGTGCCAGAAGTACTTTGAGAGAGATGTTTGATTTCTATATTTATTCATCCTAAATGAACTTTGAAGTTGGTTGAAGCGTTTTTTGAATTCATGGCTTGGGCAACCTACATAGATTTTTATGTTTTCAGGATTTTCAATAGAAGAGATATTGCATTGCTATACTAATGATTCCGTGCGACATTTATTTTGTAGAGGACAGTTGTGAGGGTTTCTACAGTTACATACTTTTTGTTTATCTTTATCTGTTTTTATATTTATTTCTCCATTGTCTAAATCTTTTGGTTCTCGCTCCTGAGGTTCTTTTCGATAGGTTTTAAAAAACCATTTGCATGAACAGAAAAGCATCCCCAGAACATTATACTGAACGGAGGCTTGACAGAATTACTGCTAAATTCAAATAGCTTTCAAAACTTGTTCTTCGGATTTTAGATCGCTTATCCTTTGAATTTAGCTCAACTTTCGTTTCATCGGAGAAGAGAAAATTTAGTAAAAGAATCAGGTGAGTCACTTTTATGGAACAGCACTATATATATATATATATATATATATATATATATATATATATATATATATATATATATATATATATATATATAGGAGCGAGCAGTACAAGAGAATTTTAGAGACTTGTCTGCCCCCTTCTTCTGAAAGGGTGCAAATCGACCTCACCGAGCTCATTTTTATGCAGGATAATGCTCCCTGTCACAAATCAAAATTCATGAAGGAATAATTTGATGAGAAGCAGGTGAGTGTTATGACATGGATGCCCCACTCTCCTGACCTCAACCCTATAGAAAACTTATGGAGCATTATGAAGTAGAGGCTCTCGAGAAAGCAGTTGAGCAACAAATAGGATTTGATTGTGAATTTCATATCCGAATGGAATTTAATGCTTGAAGATGAGATTTGCCAGAACCTAATCAAGTCAATGCCAAAAAGGGTTGAAAAGGTTATTCAAAATAAAGGAGGACCCATAGATTATTAAATATTCTGAATTATATTACCTATTATAAATAAATTATACCTCTATTATTCTTTATTTAAAGCTGTTTGGTTATGTTTCTATTGATTACTAGTTGCAGGAAATAAATGAGTCACTTTTTTTGTACAGTTTTTCCCTAAATCTCATTTATATCCAAAATTATAATTATCAATAGAATACCTTAGGGTGAGTAAACGTTTTTACTAGGTGGTCGGGAAGGGGTCTTTATATTAGTAAGATTAAAAAGTAGTTTGACCCCAAAAACAGTAGGCGAAAAAGATTTTAAGCAAAAATAATCAGGTGAGTCACTTTTATCGAATAGCACTATATATATATATATATATATATATATATATATATATATATATATATATATATATATATATATATATATATATATATCCGCCCCCGAAGAAATAAATTTCGAGCACTTTAGCGATAAAGTGCGAATTTCTAAACAGTGACTACTATTGCTGATAATGCAAATCCTTCTATTAATCGAGAAAAAGGAATCAGTGGCATGTATATTCTAAAATAAATATGTAAAAACCACCTTCTTTTCTGCCGAGAGCCGATAGCATATGGAAAAATCTCCGATTGATAACAAATCAGATTCTGGCTTGAGCCAATGGGATGTCTAGACACACTGATGAGCTGTGATACAGCGAAACAGTCCGTGAAAGACAATATATATATATATATATATATATATATATATATATATATATATATATATATCTTGTATATATATATATATATATATATATATATATATATATATATATATATATATATATATACATATAAATTATATATACATATATACATATATCGTGTGTATATATATATATATATATATATATATATATATATCGTTCCGGACTCCACATATAAAAATGGTAATTTTCGGATGACCCCAACATTTTTGTCCTTCGCAACCATGAACACTAAATACTCACTCTATAATTAACATAATTATGATATGTCGAAAGTATTCGGAAATAAATATAATACGGTGTTGTCTCATCTTTTAATAATCTCACAAAAAAGTTTATACGCTAATATGAAAAGATCCTATCGAGAATAAGTAGATAGAACATGTCTAAATTATTTAACGGAACCTGTCTTAATATATATATTTAAGAGGAGAAGTAATCCGCAGAAACAATGGTTAAACATCCTTTTAATGTAATGTGGAAATAAGCACTATTTTCCTGATGAAAGTTGCAAGACCGGAAACTCGTGTAGCAAATATATGTATGATTTATAATATATAATTTAAAAATCCAAGTTATAAGCAAAATCGTTTGAGGGTTCTCTCTTCTCTTTAAAATATACACTTTTCTCTCGTTGGAACAAGTATAACCTCTCCCTGATATATATATATATATATATATATATATATATATATATATATATATATATATATATATAGAGAGAGAGAGAGAGAGAGAGAGAGAGGGAGACAGACAGACAGACAGACAGACAGACTGAAAGACAGAGTGAGAGATAAACAGAGAAAGAGACCAACACATATAAGACAGAGACAGAGACAGAGTCCTTAAATGTTTGCAACATGTTACAACGTGTTTCCCATGACTAATTTGGGGTATTGCATTGCGTTGGTCATGACGCATTCGAGATTAGATGCATTCGCTCGATGTTCCGTTCCAGTCGATGAATCTTTGAGGCTTTCAAAGTTCCGTAGATTATTACAGAAATTGATCTGTTTCTTCATATGACATATGCGACTGCATAAAACGTGTTATAATATTGCGTGTACACACGCACACACACATACGCACACACACACACACAGACACACTATATATATATATATATATATATATATATATATATATATATATATATATATATATATATATATATATAAAATCCGAATATGCAAGTTGACTGTTTTTAATGTTGTTTCAATGTCGACGTCAGACGTTTCGGTCTAGTAGACCTTCTTCAGGATATAGTTATTAAAACATAATTAAAATTAGACGATATTCAAGTCAACAGGAAAAGACGATAGACATAAGAATAATCAAAACAAAATGACTGAATTTTAAGATCAGCTTTCCGTTTTGAAATGCGATCATGTGGGCGTCACGCGGGCGATGTTGTGAAATATATATTCGGATTTTTCTTTTTCCATATTTTTCCTCATACTGTCGGATCTATATCCACATATTTGCTTACATATATATATATATATATATATATATATATATATATATATATATATATATATATATATATGAGTAATAAAATGTACTAAATCCAACAATTCCAATTATTTTAAAATAATTTTCTGTTTAAACGCTATTATAAAAGATACAAATATTTAAGTAAATGCTCTGTTTATTATAAACAGTATTAACAACATTTACCGGCCTGAATGTCCGAGAAATTTTCATAGAAAATATTCGTCCTCCGACAGGATTCGAACAAATATTTTCTATGAAATTTCTCGTATATTCAGGCCGGTAAATGTAGTTAATACTGTTTATTGTAAACAGAGCATTTACCTAAATATTTGTCCCTATACAAATAATGTGTAAACAATATATATATATATATATATATATATATATATATATATATATATATATATATATATATATATACCTTTTCCAATGTATTTATTTATCCACTCAATTTTCTTTTGAACACTGCAAAGAAAGAATTCTCTAACAGATTCTGACATCGTATCGAAACACGTAAAGGTCGCTTTTTCCTGTTTTTAAATGTAAAAATATACCCCCAATTAACGAGTAGAATGAATTTAATTTAATTTAATATATGTGTGTGTATATGTGTGTGTGTGTGTTACGTATAATTCGGCAGAATGTCTTCATTAAGACATGTCACATTAAATAATTTAGACAAGTTTTGTCTACTTACTAGGATCCTCTCATATTTACGGACAAGTTTCTTAGTATCGTTATTAAAGGAAGAAAGAAAGTTGTTATTTATTTATATATATGTATGTTTGTGTGTGTTTGTATGTAAGAAAGATTGAAAGAAAGAGAAAGAAAAGTGTTGTAACCTAGAAAGTTTTACTGAATGAGGAATAACTAAAACGGTGGTTGGAAATGAAATAATAATCTTTATAACATCAACAAAATTCAACAGCGGCGTGAAGTAGGTAAACCATTGTTAGTGGTTGATTGCTTTGTATATTTACAATAGTGTCCAACGTATTTATGTGGATTGGGACATACCCTTTAGTGTACATAGGTACGATATATGACAATTTATTTCATTTTCAGAAGATGGGACATCTGCCGACTGAACATTTTAGTGGACCATTATCCATCGGTGTTTACTAAAGATCGAAGAAGCTCAGCGTAATAAAATCAAAGGGAAAGCGTTACTGTGCAACTTTGACGTTCATCACAACCACCAACTTCTTGTACCCCTACTGCTCCCGAGTCTCCGGGTCCACAGATGAAATGCAAGACAACGTCGTATTCTTGGGTCCCAAAGAACAAACATGAGCCACGTTGATATACAGGAGTATACAAAAGTATATGAACCCTGAAATATATACTTTATTTTCTTTTTAAATCTTTAATCGGAACGAAATTGTATCGACCAAATTTATTAACTCAACAAACATTACCGAAACAAGTTAATTGAGACTTGATGTAACAGAAATATGATTAAAATTTCATATACTGAACATGTGAACTAGGAGTTTAGGGAAGATGGAAACAAAAAGGAACTCATAGATAATATCAGAAATGAATAATTGCAATTTCTGTGGTACATCGTGACGACATAGGGCTTGCTTAATTAGATGCTCAAGAGGGATACTGAAAGCGAGATGGACAGAGGAAGGCGGAGAAAAACCTGCCTAACAAGCTTGCGTACATTATTGGGTCTGGGAGGTGTAACAAAAAGACAAAGAGTTAGAAAAATCAGGAAGCTGTGGAGAGCCACGATCGCCCACGTGCTGAAAGGATTACGGTACAGAGAAGGAGAAAAATGTTACAAAAATCGACAAAAATCAAACCACGGAAAGCTATCATCAAAATGGCCACTGTTTATCTTGTCATTCGATAACGCTAGGATTTCTGTTTAAAAGAGCCATTAATGTTGGTCGCCATGATGATTAAACTGATTTCAAACAATGCCGATGGTATGGTTGGAAATTCCCTTGTGAGGAACATGCATTCGAATAGCGATAAAGGATTTCAAGATGAAAACAGATTTTACAAGTTGGTAGTTCTCGTTTTTTTTTTTCTTTTTTTTTTTTGTTTGATTAGATTTTAGTTTATTTATTTTCGTTAAACAAAACATTTCCCGGTCTCTTTCCATTTTATCTTTTCCTTCGCGATTTGGTGTTTCTTTTTCATGGGGCATAAAAATCCAAATAGATTTTCATCGCTTTTCAGTCAATGATACGCCCACTATCTATCTATCTATCTATCTATCTATCTATCTATCTATCTATCTATCTATCTATCTATCTATCTCTCTCTCTCTCTCTCTCTCTCTCTCTATATATATATATATATATATATATATATATATATATATATATATATATATATCACAGTCTGTTCATATCTATCTATCTATCTATCTATCTATCTATCTATCTTTACTCTTCCCCTATCTATCTATCTATCTATCTATCTATCTATCTCTGAATCTGTTAATAATCTATCTATCTATCTATCTATCTATTTTACTCTTCCCCTATCTATCTATCAATCACAGTCTGTTCATATCTATCTATCTATCTATCTATCTATCTATCTATCTATCACAGTCTGTTCATATATATCTATCTATCTATCACAGTCTGTTCATATATATCTATCTATCTATGTATCTATTTTTATTCTTCCCCTATCTATCTATCTATCTATCTATCTATCTATCTATCTATCTATCTATCTATCACAGTTTATTCATATCTATCTATCTATCTATCTATCTATCTATCTATCTATCTATCTATCTATCTATCTATCTATCTGAAACGTCTTTTTATTTGAAGAACAGTTGCACTTAATCCTAACCAGTGAAAATTGTTTTTCCAATATAGTACCATAATAAAAAATCATTCGAAATGCGTTGCCTCCATACATTTCTGCTCGAAATACACACAGCAACTTCTGAACAATCATATTACCTTTCAATATCCTGTTTATGAATTTGTATCGTAAATTCATCCAACGAAATGCAGCGCGCACTCCGACTGATTTTCCCTACACTAAACCAATGAGAAAACATTAAACTTTTAGTTTGCAACTGCTTTTCAGTGTGTCACATGTGTGATAAATATATAGGTTTATGGTAAATTATATTTATATATTGAACTCAGACTCTTTGGGTCTTGTCACTGGATCTAACTAACGCCTTTATCCACTGTGCCATGTGTCTTCAAGGGATCAATACCCGGTTAGGGCAGTGGAGAACTTTCATAGGGGAATTAACAGGAGATAACTGATAACTGACCTCCATTAAACATGGCACGTGGAACTAGAACAGTCTACCCCAGTGAGCGAAATAAAGGGTTCAGTTCGACATTCCAACCACCTGAAGAAGGCCGGAGCGTACAGCGGCTGAAACGTTGTAATAAATATGGCGACAAAGATGAGGACAATAGTCCGAATAATGTAAATAATGTATGTAATACCTCATCTCAGAAATATAGACAGATACTTCTTTATTTTTATTTTGTTTATTTTTGTTTTATTTAATTAATTTGTTTATTTTTAAAAGACATGAGTTAACTGTTCTCTTTTAAATTAAAAAAAAAATTGTTATGGATATATATTTACTTGAGTATGAAATATTTCTTTGAAACAGTTTGTAATACGTCTACCGGATAAAAAGAAATATGGTGAATATGCTCACCGGCATTCGTTTATCAGTTACTTCTTTGTCTGAGAAACCACTGACTAAAAAACAGAAAATAGGCGTCTATTCAAACACTGGTATATACCAAATATATCGTTTAGTGTCATACATTAATTATTTAGAATTTTTTTACGTATCGGATACAATATCAAGTTGATATGCGATTCAAGAGAAGCCGAATGGAAGGGATGTACATTCCTTTAAATGATAAATAGAATCGTGTCGCTTCATGACAGTCTCTGTGGCCGAGCTGCCTAAAGCCCGGTGGATTAGACAATGGCTTCTCCTGCAAAGGGAATGGACATTCGTACCTTTGTCGGAGAGCACATTTTCTTTAAATTTCTAGAGTGTGCTGGAAGGTAGACGTAATACAGTGTTTACAAAGGTATCTACTAAAAGTAACGTTTGAATAGTGTGTGTGTATGTGGCAGTGAACGTTGGATAATCTACTCCCAGATGAAGAATGGAATTGAAGCAATAGAAATGTAACACCGAAATCGGAATAGGAATCGATGTCTCGAAAAGATAAGCAAGGTATTAAGGAAGAAAATGTCTTATAAAGAAAGAATAATGTGCTGAACTGCGATGTAATATCAATCTTCCTACATAGCTGTGAATGATGGCCAAAAATAATAGGAAAAAAAGACAACAGATATGTTGTTCTATACGAAGATGACGAGAATACCATTTAAACAACGGCGAATTTTTTAAGACAATAGCAACAGAAAGGACTTGACACCAGGAAGAGACAGCTGAGGTTTCTGAAGCACATAATGAGGAAAGAGGGCTTGGAAAATTTGATACTCACAGGACAGATTGAAGGTAGGAGAGACAGAGGAAAGGAACGCATAAACAACCTGGCAAACTTGAGGGAATGGATGGCGGAACAGGTTTTGAGAGAGATGGCAAAAAGACAAAATTTATTAAGAGGTACAAAGGGCAGGAAATCATGGAGAGCCATGATCGCTAATGTCCTGAAGAAGATCATGTGTGTGTGTGTGTGTGTGTGTGTGTGTGTGTGTGTGTGTGTGTGTGTGTGCATTGTATAGTTGCACATTTCGTCCATTTGGCTGATTTTGCAAAGGCATTATTTTATTTTTATTTTTTTTAACTCTTTCACCCCAAGCAAGGAGGGAGTGCCACTGGCACGCAAGAAGTTACAGAGGGTGGGAGCAAGAGGCGTGATAGAGGAAAGGATGAAAAGAAGAACGAGGATGTAGATCAATGCATCAGAAGATGTCGATTGACATTGCATTTGAATACCTGAAGATTATAGCTATCGGGGAAGCAAGTAAGAGGACGAGAGATCTACAGACGGGAAGTGCGAGACATGAAGCTATTGACGTAGGAGAGACGGCAGAACCAGACCATATATGGCAGCAGTAGTCCATACAAGCGCGAATGGTTGACTTATAGATATGAAGGATGGACTCGGGCGAGAAAAACTTTCTGGCGTGCCACAGGGAACCAACTTTCCTTGAGGTGCATGAAGTTATATGAGAAAAGTATTCAATACACGGACAAATGGTAGATTTATAAATGTACAATATGGATTCTGACGAGAAAACTTTGGGGGTCACGACACAGTGAACCAACCTTCCTTGCAGCAGACAGAGCAACTGACTCGATATAGTCGCCCCACTCTATGTCAGTGGAAAACGTGAAGCCAAAAAGGCGTAGGGTGTCGTCCTCCTGGAGTTCAGTATCAGCCATCCTGATGGTAGGCAGAAAAGCTTCTGCGGTGATTTTTGGCAACACACCCTGAACCAACCTTCCTTGCAGCAGACGTAGAAACTGACTCGATATAGTCGCCCCACTCTATGTCAATGGAAAACATGAAGCCAAAAAGGCGTAGGGTGTCGCTCTCCTGGAGTTCAGCATCAAGTAATAGGAAGGGAGTTCCACAGGCGAGAGGTGCGAGACATGAAGCTATTGGAATAGAAGAGACGGCTGCATTTAACTGATTCGACGGTGAAAGTGTGGGACCGAGATGCCAGCCTAGTTGAATGCTTACATTCATGAAGTCTGGGAACCAACTAAAGCAGCTCATCGGAGCAGTTACCGTGAAAGTATTTGTAAAAAAGAGAGAGGGAGGCGACGGCACGTCTGTAAGAGAGCGACTGCAGACGAGATGCCAGATCAGGGCCAATCACATTGTATATCTGTCTCTCGATTTTGTCGAGGACCTTTAAGAAGAACAGCGGGGGCAACAGACCATATATAGCAGCAGTATTCCATACAAGGGCGAATGGTTGACATAGATATGAAGGATGGATTCGGGCGGGAAAAACTTTCTGGCGCGACACAGGGAATCAACCTTCCTTGTGGTAGATATGGCTATTGATTCCTTTTAGATTTTACGTCACACACATTTATCCTTCCTTTCATATTTTTTTTTTTTTTTATTCTATTTTGTTTCCGTCTCTTCTCTTTATTTCTAATTAGCAGGCTTCACCCGCTCGCTATTATGCCATGAGGGGTGCTTAATAACGGCCATATTTTGGGAGGTAGGACAAGTGATGCGAATTTTGCACGTCAATCCATCGCTAAAGCAACTTCGGTTGATGAGGCAAGCAGATTAGAAAAATGATTATCTCTCCTTATGATTTCTTAAACTCATAAAATGTTTAAAATGCTCGGGAAAAAAATTCAAAACGAAACAAATAAATCCCTTGAAAGAAGATACCGAGGAAAGATTCCGAGATAACATGTGTTTTCATATTAAAAACTTTAAAAACGTGCAAACGGTTATGGAACTGAAGAAAAAATTCTTTAAAAGGAAAAAGGGTAAGAAATGTATACTGATGAATAGATATCAGCAATTATTTTTGTATCGGCAAATATGTTTTTATACTAGCCGCCATACCCAGCTGGTCGATCAGAAAAAGCGTTCAATTAGAATGGAGCAAAAACAGTATCATGTTTAGATGTAACAGAGTCTATTTTCTTCAATTACTTTAAAGTAGTTTCATTAAAAAAACATTTTTAATTAATGCAGTTACTGATATAGCAAAAGTAGTCTGTATTTATTTAATCGAAGTTAGCCGAGGACAGGAAGGGGTAAAACAGGCAACATGAAGACCCACTTCAAACCAAAATTATTTTGGAGTTTTTGAAATTCAGTTTGTCAGTGTGCTACCAGGGATGTAAAAGAGGATACATTTATAAGGCAATTGTTAAATTTGATGAAATTCGGTTGAAAGATCAACGATAAATTAAAAAAAAACAATAAAAATCGCCATTTTTCGCTATTTACGCAGGTTTTCACTATATAGGTCGACTCATTTATCAAGTTAAATGACTGTTAAACAATCAACTTATTGTTGGCTACAATTGAATGAAGTTTGTATTAGATTTCTTAAAAACTGTGGAAGATTATTTTAAAATTTGTGTTGAAATCGACTTTTCGCCGATTTTCGCTAAATGCAGTGGATTAGAAATAAAAATGAGGTATCGTTGAGCTCGACATGACGTAAGTAACCTACACACCGAGTATGAACGAAATCGGAGAAAAAGATTGAATTTATCGATTTTTGATCGGATGATTTCATTATTTATTTTTTAAAAATGATAGATATTTTAAGCTAACATTTTTTTACATTCTTACATTGTACAATGAATGTGCCAAGTTTGGTCAAAATCAGTTGGATGGATCTCGAGTGAAAAGGTGTCATACAGACAGACAGACACACAGACATCGTCTGTTTTATATAGAGAGAGGTATTTCAAGAATATTTTACATATTTCTGATTTTCCGTTTTCACTCTGTTTGCCTTCCTTCTTTCCCAAACATAATAACCGAACATGCTATATTTAACGTCCTCATTGTAAAACGACAGGAAATCGCCGGAAAATATATATATATATATATTTAATAGTAATAATTAATTAATTAATAATAATATATAATTATATATATATATATATATATATATATATATATATATATATATATATATATATATATATATATATATGTATATATAATTTGGACGTATGAGAATCTCACAGCTTAGTTGATACAGTTATGAAATTTTGTGCGATAATCTTAAGTGGCCCTTTAGACCCGCTAGTGATTTACAAAGGAGGCCACATATGGAGCAAGAGTGGGGATTGTGATAGGAGATCACTGTTAGATTGGCTGACCTTTTAGATCTTGCTCTCGCTTCTTGAAGATGATTCAGACGAGCAGATTGATAACTGCTGAGTCCACTACAACACGTTGATCTCCATTCTACCCGATCCAAGGGTGTTATAAGGTATGTTGACAGCTGACAAGTTGCTCTTCAGTTTGACTTTGTATCTTAGCCATGGGCGTCCTACATTCCTGTAGCCCTGATCTAACTGGCTGTACATTAGGATCTTGGGTATCCTGTCATCAGACATTCTCAAAACATGACCAGTCCACCGTAACTGAGTCAGTATGAGAAAAGTCTCGATTCCTCCAATATTACACGTGTTAAACAGGTCTACGTTAGATGTCCCATCTTGAAGCAATAACAACGAATCAAGGTAAACCGCAAGAAAACCCACACAAGAGAGAAAGGTTGTCTGCTACGACGCAGTGAACCAACTTTTCTATCAGCAGACGCAGCGATTGATTCAATTTAATCTTTCCACTACATGTCATCGAAAAATGTTTTCCAGAGATCGCGTATGGAATCGTTCTCCTGAAAATTAGCATCGGCCTTTTCCTTTAAGGCAATTAAAAGATCAGTTTCGTTTCAGACTCCTTAAAGTAATTTTTCCTCCATCAAATAACAAATTGTAGATCATTTTTAGATCAGCTGCCAGTTTAACCTTAACGAACCGAGATTTGAATTTTCGTAATTGCAGGATTTTGGTGTCCTCAATTCTTAATTTGCGTGTTGGTTTGTTCTCTTTTACTGATATTCATACATTCTGAATTCTTACTATTGACATTTAATCCTTTCTTCTAGCTTTCCTTTTACTAACTTCTCTAGGAATTCCTGCAGTTCCCTTTGTGTGTCTGCTATCAACACTGTCAACTGCATATCTTATGTCGACAACTGTGACAGTCAATATTGGATCTTGGCAGGACTTCAATTCCTACTAGAGTATTGTGATATTTAACTTGAAATCTTGTCATTGATATCTTTTTTTCATGTCTTCCAGCAATAAACATCGTAACTGCAACGCTACAGGTTTGTTTTTTTTTGTGTGGAGAGCAGCACAACGCACTGACGCCATTTTAATGTGGGTGATTTGGATAATGTTTGTTTTTATTAATTCAAAAAACAAGGAAATGATAAATGATAAGGAAGAAGGAAAAAAAGGGGGAAAACTGTTCAAAAGAATTATCTACGTATGAAGTGGATTAGGGTTTTTGGACAGGTAGGGACGGTTGTCGGAGAATATAGGCATTGGCTTAACACAGGAAATGGTATCATTAGGAAATTTGAAGAAGAACATAACGATGCAGTTATTGAAAAGGAAGAAGAAACTAATGAAGAATTGGAAGATAAAGAAGAAGAAGAAGAAGAAGAAGAAGAAGAAGAAGAAGAAGAAGAAGAAGAAGAAGGACATTATAAAGAATAAGTGGAACAGCAGCAACAACAACAACATAATGAAGAATAATAACAAGATAATGAAGATGATAAAGAAGAAGATAGTGAATAAGAAGAAAATGAAGGAGATAACGAAGAAAAAAAGAAAGAAAGAAAGAAAGAAAGAAAAAGAAGGAGATAATGAAGACGAAGAAGAAGAAGAAAGAAAGAAAGAAAGAAAGAAGGAGATAATGAAGAAGAAGAAAAATTACATTACAAAGAATAAGCGGAACAGCAACAACAACAACATAATGAAGAATAATATTAAGATAATGAAGAAGATAGTGAAGAAGAAGGAAAAGAAGGAGATAACGAAGAAGAAAGAAAGAAGGAAAGAAAAAGAATGAGATAATGAAGACAAAGGAGAAGAAGAAAAAGAAGGAGAAAATGAAGAAGATGAAAATGAAAAAGGACATTATGAAGAATAAGAGGAACAGCAACAACAACAACATAATGAAGAATAATATTAAGATAATGAAGAAGATGATAAAGAAGAAGATAGTGAAGAAGAAGAAAAAGAAGGAGATAACGAGGAAAGAAAGAAAGAAAGAAATAAAGAAAGAAAAAGTAGGAGATAATGAAGAAGAAGAAGAAAAAAGAAAGAAAGAAAGAAAATGAAGGAGATAATGAAGACAAAGAAGAAAAACATAATGAATAAATACAATAAGACAATGAAGAAGATGATAAAGAAGAAGAAGAAAAAGAAGGAGGAAATAATGAAGACGAACTGGAAAAATACTACGAAAAATAATAATATAATGAAGATAAAGATGATGAAGAAAAAGATGATGAAGAAGAAGATAATAAAGAATAATAATAAGATAATGAAAAAGATGATGAAGAAGAAGAAGGAGAAGGAGAAGGAAAAGGTAATGGAGAAGAAAAGCAGAAGAAGAACATAATGAAAAATGACAATAAGGTAATGAAGAAAATGATAAAGAAGAAGATAATGAAGACGAAGAAAAAGAAGAATATAGAAACAAGTGATGAAGAAGAAATAAAATAAAAGTGAAAAAAAAAACGCGAGGAAAGAAAAGAAAAAGCAAACTGAAAGGGATTTGAGTATAATTTTAAAAAAAAGAAAGGAGAAAAGAAAAAAGGAATAAAATGAAAGATATAAAATTGAAAGACAGCTCGAAAGAAAGAAAAAGAATGGCAAGAAGAAGAAGAAGAAGAAGAAGAAGAAGAAGAAGAAGAAGAAGAAGAAGAAGAAGAAGAAGAAGAAGAAGAAAGATAAATAAGAAGACGAAGAAGAGAAGATGAAAAAGGCTGAATAAGATACAAACGTGAACTATTGAAGCAAAAAATTCGAATGAAGTAAAAGTGGAAATGGCGGAGCGAGGAAAAAGAACGAGAACAAGATGAACACGTCAAAGGTAGGAAAGACGATGTGAAAGGGAGTGGTTGAATAAAAAGAAGTAAAGAGCAATAAATGAAAGATAGTACGTAAAAAGAAAAAAAAGAAGGAGAGAAAAAGAAAGGGTAAACAAACTGAAAGGTAGTTGGCGAAAAGAAAAGAAAAATGAAAGAGAAGAAACAGAAAGAGAGCTCGAAAGAAAGAAAGAATAAACAAAGGTTTTGGTGTGAAAAGCTAAAAAGAAGAAAAATACAAGTTTGAACAATGAGAAAAAGAACTAAAAGTGTGAAAAAAAGAAAAAAGCAAAGAAAAAAAGAAAGAAAGAAAGAAAGAAGATTTAATGGATTCAAAGTCAGCGAGAAAGAAAAAAACGAAAACGTAAAAACTTTAACGGTGTGAAAAAAAGAAAGAAAGAAAGAAAGAAAGAATAAAGTAACGGAAAGTTAGAGTGAAAGAAAAAGAGAAAGCGAAAGGAAAAATATACGGAAATGTGTAATCGAACGAAAGAAGAAAAAGAAAGAAAGGAAGGAAAAAAGAAAGGAAAAAAGAAGGAAAATTGCAATCGAACAAATGAAAAGAAAGAAAGAAAGATGTAATTGAACGAAAGAAGGAAAAGAAAGACTACCCGATAAAAGAAAGAAAAGAAAAACAGAAATAAATAAAGAAGGAAAGGTGTCAACGAACGAAAGAAGAGAAAAACAACGCGATAAAAAAGAGAAAGAAATAAAGAAAAAGTGTAATAAAACGAAAGAAAGAAAGAAAGAAAGAAAGAAAGAAGGAAGAAAGGAAGGAAATGTGTAATCGAACGAAAGAAGAGAAAGAAAGAAAGTAAAAAGCAAAGAAAGAAAAAAGAAAAGAAAAATGGCGCATAAGAGAAAATTAATTAATGCCAAATTTTGGGTTGAACATCAATCTAAACAGTTTATAGCGATGACTCGAATCTGGAATCACTTTTTACATGACATCTATAAACAACATTTATCCGTTTCACACTTAAAACAGGTACAAACGGAAACACTGTCAGTAGCGTACCGTTGCACTCACATATATACATCCATACAGCTAGTCCATTTACACAAACACGTATGTACACTTATGTGCCAAAAAGTATTGGATGTTATCGCTTAGGAACCATTTACCCGGGGAATATATAGTATAGTTGCAGAGATTCCCCCAAATGGCTAGGCCACATCTGAGATGTTGGGCCACGTCTTCTCGATAGTTGTCTATGGTAAAGTGTCATATAGGAAGAAAATGAGTAACTAACGACACCGACGATTTATTAATATGTTTTCCGCCACGGGGGTTCAAAAAGATAGAAGATGGCGATTGACGTTACATTTAATTTTTTGAAGATTGCACCTATCAGGGAAGCAAGGAAACGGAAGGGAGTTCCACAGGCAGGAAGTGTGAGAAAAAATTGCAATAGAAGTGACAGTTACATTTACCTAATTCAGCCATAAAATTGCGGGACCTAGATGCCAACTTAGTAGCAAGCTTAAACTCAAGTCATCCGGGCACCAAGGAAAAAAAAGCTCATCAGAACAGCAGGTGCCATGGAAATATTTGTAGAAAAGAGAGAGGGAAGCCATGTCACGTCGGTGAGATTTCAAATCCTTCTTTAGAATTTGTCAAGAACCTCGAGATGAGTAGCAGGAGCACCTGAACATATATTGCAACAATATTGAATGCATGGAAGAATGGTAGATTTGTAAATGTGTAAGATGGACTCAGACGAGAAAAACCTTTTGGCACGACACAGTGACCCAACTTTCCTTGCAGTAAATGCAGCTATTGATTAAATGTAGGCGTTACACCTCAAGTCAGATGACAAATTGAGGGCAAGAAGGCGCAATCTATTGCTATCCCTGAGTCTGGCATCAGCCATGCTGATGGTGGTTAGGAAAGTTTTTCAAAATTTTACTATTTCAAGAAAAAATACAAATAAAGTTGATAAGTATTACTATTATTTTTTACTGTATTTGATAAGTATTATTATTATTTACTGTATTTGATAAGTATTACTATTATTATTTCCTGTATTTGATAAGTAAAACGATGTAAAAAATTATAAAAGATTACAAAAAAGGCTACTCAGTGAATAAGATCTTACATCATTTGTTAGATCATAATTAATAAAAACAAAAATAGATAAAAGTGTATATATACCATAATATTGCTGGGTACAAATTATTAGACAAAATGATTTCCATTTACATTGTTTATTAAAAATGCCATTAAAATTACTGCACTGTATATTACATCATAATGTAACTAAATTGTTTTATAACAGTATAACCTCCCTTTGAAGTAAATGAAGGTTTTATTAGACGGCATGATTTAATAATAATGAGCTTGTGTCATACATCTTGTCCATATACAATTTGTAAAGCTTCACTAAATTATGAATTTTATAAGGCTGGACTATAAGAATTTTACTGATCACTGGAATGGAATTCCAATGCTATGATTTTGAACCTAAATTTGATCATCAAACTCATTTCCTCAAAAAATGCTATGCATTTGGAAAAAATATATTGTATGTTTATTTATCATGTCAAAGCCCAACTTTTAAAGTGAATGTGATAGTCGTTTTCCAAAATCAACCTGCCCTATTGGGCAGTCGTCAAAGTGAATTCAATAAAGCTTCACTATGAGATAGTGACAGAATTTTCTAGATTATTTAGGAGACGTGTAACATTGGTAATGACAGAGTTCTCCTAAATTACGTAGTAGAACTGTGCCATTACCAATTCCATAACTCTCCTAGATAATCTAGAAAATGCAGCAAACGATGTTCAACAAGATGGCAATGCCTCTAACAAAATTCATAGGATTCAAAAAGCAATACAATACAAACTGTCCCATCTGCAAGCTGCATTATCTCGTTTTTAATTTATACCCAAGACTCTCAATTGGGTATCCTGTAAAAAAAGGTTGACCGATATTGACTACTAGCAGCATGACCCGGCGTTGCCCGTCCTTGATTCAAAAATCGTACGACTCATACAGCAATCGCTATCACTTGACTTTAAATATTTTTGCCCTTCTTTGCCTTTAAAGGAATGCTCTTTGCCGTGGTGATGTTGCTACATGCCTTACTTCTTGCCTATCTCACACTGCGATTTTTTTCTAAGCTCTATACTAAACATGAAATCTGTTACGAAAAAAGAACTAAACAAAATGAACACAAAACGATCAGCTTTAAAAAAGGACTCGTAACTAGAAAAACCGAATGAAAAAAGAATGTTAACAACAAATACTTTTTCACACCCAACCCAGTTCTGCGGAATCAGAATCAACATTGAGTTTAAGCAAGCGAATGAGCCAATTAGAGTAAAGTGCCATGCATATTTAAATTTTTCCCACTTGTGACGAATGCAGCTATCGATTTTTTTTGCATGCTAGCATGCTAGTTAACATTCGTGTCAGTCAGCTGTTGGCTCTCACGCTGGCCAATAGAATCTTCCTACCTATTCGTGGCAGCCAGCTATAGGCTCTCACTCTGGCCAGTAGAAAATGGCCGCAAACTACATGAAAACTGCCGTAGAAGCATGAAAAAAATCGATTATTTCCACTATCGATGGGAGTTGGGAAATGCAAAGTCGGTCTTTCCGCTAACATGGAGCATGTGCATGTAAATTTTGGTGCAAATCCGTCGAGAATTGCGACCGTGCATTCGTTACAAACACACACACACACACACACACACACAAACACACACACACACACACACACAAACACACACACACATCCTGCCTTTTATAGATAAAGATACAGATGACGTAGATTTCATTGCAGACACCATTACCAATGTCATAGATTTCCTACATAATCGAGAAAATGGTCTCTACGATGCTAGGCTCAAAACAGAATTCATAGTCTTCAAGGCTCAATACAAACTGTCTCGGGTGAATCAATACAATGTATTGAATCTTTTTATACCTAGGAAGGGAAATAAATTTTACTGAAAAGAATGTGAAAATTCGCATAGCTAAAGCCTGAGAGAGCATTAATAAAATCAAGATAATCTGGAAATCTAGTCTACCAGACAACCTCAAACGAAGATTCTTTTGAGCGACTGTAAAGGCGGTTTTAATGTATGGTGCCACTGCTTGGACATTAAATAAAACCCTAGAGTCTAAGATTGATGGAAATTACACTGGGATACTGAGACCTATAGTTAACATCTGGTGGTGACAACATACAACTAATTCTCAGATTTATGGAAACATCCCTGATATTTCTACAGGTTTATTTGCAGACAAAGCTGGCAAGTAACACAAGAACTCGCGTGTGGTCTACTACACCTGGCCATACAGCAAGAAGTGTTGGTCGCCCAAGAACCACATATATTGACCAGCTAGGCTACGCTAATGAACTTCCGTCCTTGATGCAGAAGCGTGATAGTTGGCGTAATAGTCACATGAATGTCTGAGCTAGCTCAACGGAATAAAACAAGCTTAAACGTTCGTCTGCTTTTCTTCGCATCACAACATTTGTCAGGATTCAAGTAAAAGAAAGAATTTTAGTATCTTCAGCCCCACGCGGTAAAATATGGCCTCAATTTTTATTTATTTTGGGGTAATTCCCTTTGACTCTAGGTCATATTTGTGGTTTATCTCCTTTTCTTAGTTGTTGCCCTAGATAACAGGCCTTACTTCGGATCTATGACATTTAATAGAAGATACTGCGTGTGAAGTGAGTCCCTTATCATCAACATATAGTTTAATTTATTTTTGCTTTCAATCTAAAAACGAAAGCAGAAATTGAATAAAATAATTGATGTAGTTTATTTTAACCGACTCATGATATCACACCTTGATATTTTTTTAATCGTATCACCCCACAAAGCAAGGCGATAAGTCCACTAAGATGCAAGGGATTACTGGGAAAGAGAATGACTTGACGTTTAACGAAACAACCACAAAGTGTATAAAAATTGTTTTTTTCTTTTCATTTTACAATGATAAACCATATAAAACCTACAGTACAAATTGTACGTGTTTCGCAAAAGTAATGAAATTTAGCTATCTCTTCGGGCAGAGGTCGAGTGTTCTAGCCAAGAATTCCCCCTACCACAGCCAGTAAGAGATTGTATTTCAACCAGTTGTACGAGATGTGGTATATTTTGTGTGGGCGAAGGTATTCCTATCTTCAGTGAGCTAACATGTGTTTATAGAAAAGCTGGTAATGTCGGAATAGATATATGAAAGCATTTATTATTTTTTTGTTGAGTGAACGTCCATGTTTGGCGAGGCAGCCTCGTTTTTGTCTTTGGCAATTCGTGAAATGGAAGTTCATCTGCAGCAGTTTACACATTTCGTAGAAGTGTTTTGTGTTTTTATCTGAAAGTAGCAGGAGGGAAAATTGGTAAAGCGAATGGATGAACGGAGGAGAAGGAAAACGGAGAAAGGGCAGATTATGGAAAAGAAAGAAAAACAGGAAGAATATTAGAAAAGTGTTGATAAAAGAAAGAAAGAAAGAAAGAAAGAAAGAAAAAAAGAAAGGGTGCTAAGAAGGGTTGAATAAAGAAAAGGCAGAAAGAAAGAATATTATTAGAAAAGTTTTGAAAGAAAGAAAGAAAGAAAGAAAGAAAGAAAGAAAGAATATTAGGAAGGGTTTGGATAAAAGAAAGAAAGGATTTTAAGAAAGGGTTGGATAAAGAAAGGAAAAAAGAAAAGACTATTATTAGAAAAGAAAGAAAGAAAGAAAGAAAGAAAGAAAGAAAAAGAAAGAAAGAAATAAAGAAATAAAGAAAGAAAGAATATTAAGAAAGTGTTGGATAATGAACGGAAGAAAGAACGAGTATTAGAAAAGAAAGAAAGAATATAAGGAAAGTGGTGGATAAAAGGAAAAAAGAAAGAAAGAAAGAAGAAACAAACAAACAAACAAACAAACAAAAAAGAAACAAAGAAAAAATGTGTGTTTCCCATTTATTGTCGCAAAAAAAGATGAGGTTAGTGAGTAAGAGTGACATAAGAGAGAGGTTTGTGGAAAGAAGGTAAGAATTAGAGTGGGAGAAAAATGAAGAGAGTGTGACGTGAAATTGAGAAAAGAGGAAATGGGAATGGAGAAAAACGAAGAAACATAGAGTCGGGATGAAAGTAAAACAGATGAGGAAAGGAAGTAAGAATGAGAGAAAAATGTGCTAAATTTTATCAAAATTGATTGGCGTTTTGCAATCATAAATTAAAATGACGCTGAAGATTCTGAGATGATTTCCATTTAATAATTGTACGTTAATCTAGTTGAATACGTACTTTCAGCTTGATTATTAGACACAACTTTTCGACCGTTTCACTTAACCGTTATACTTAAGGTGTTTATCGCATTCTCTAGCCTTCAGTGAATTCGAAATGAAACCATTATTCAGTCTATGAGTCAGTCTATGGAAGGCCGGAAGACACAACGGTGGAATTGTATGAGTTTTGTATAATATATTTAAAATACAGTTATTAAGTGTGTCAGCTAAGGATTCTTTCTTTTATTTTATTTTCGTTCTTCTGACTCGTGTTTATATATAATTGTATTAGTTTCACCTTCACAACATTTAATTAAACTAAATAACTTAAGTGAATTACCCAGATCTTTTTACAAAGAACATTACAGTTCTCACAAATGCTTCTTCTTCTTCTTCGTTTTCTTCTTTGTCGTCTTCATTTTGTGTCGTCGTTTTCTTCTTCTTCTTCCTCCTCCTCCTCCTCCTCTTCTTCTACTTCTTCTTCTTCTTATTATTATTACTATTTTTATTATTATTATTATTATTATTATTATTATTATTATTATTATTATTATTATTATTCGTCTTTTTCTTATTTTTTTTCTTATTTTCTTCGTCGTCGTTTTCTTCTTCTTCTTCTTCTTCTTCTTCTTCTTCTTTTCTTCGTCGTCGTTTTCCTCTTCTTCTTCTTCTTTTCTTCGTCGTCGTTTTCCTCTTCTTCTTCTTCTTCTTCTTCTTCTTCTTCTTCTTCTTATTATTATTATTATTATTATTATTATTATCCTTATTCTTCTTCCTCGTCTTCTTCATCTTGTTGTTCTTATTATTTTTCTTCTTCTTCTTCTTCTTCTTCTTCTTCTTCTTCTTCTTCTTCTTATTATTATTATTATTATTATTATTATTATTATTATTATTATTATCATCCTTATTATTATTCTTCTTCTTCTTCTTCCTCGTTGTATTCTTCTTCTTCTTCTTCTTCTTCTTCTTATTATTATTATTATTATCCTTATTCTTCTTCCTCGTCTTCTTCGTCTTGTTCTTATTATTTTTCTTCTTCTTCTTCTTCTTCTTCTTCTTCTTCTTCTTCTTCTTCTTCGCATGTTTCTTCTTCGTATGCTTCTTCTTCTGTGCCGTATCTCTTCAGGACGTGGACGTGAGAGGTGTTTATGCCGCCCCTTGCACATATTGGAGCATATCTTGAATGTAAAAAAATAACAGAATAAACCCAAAAGGGGCGAAGAATCTGAGAAAAATATTTACCTTATCAAAGAACTGACAAATTAATGGGACAAGGTGCATGGTATGCCCATCATTACAGGCGAACTAGAAATAGAATCATCAAGCTGGAATAACGAGAAAGGTTTTTACCAGTATTTTGGAGAATAAGTCTCACTTAATGTCCGCGGAAATTCACGAGATAATCTTTCTTCTTCTATGTGCCATGTCCCTTCATGACGTAGGCGATCACTATTCTCCCCTATTTCCTGTCCTTCGTAGCATTTAGCAATAGTTGTCGTTTTGCTATCTCTCCAATCTCTGTTCTGCCAACCATTGCGGTGTGCCCCCTGTAAAAATCTTCTTTTATGTGCAATGTCCTTTCAGGACGTGGAGAATCATGGCTCTCCACAACTACCTGTCATTTGCAGAATTTTTTGTTAGATCTCCTAATCCTTGTTCAGCCAACCTCACGCTCGTGAGGTAGGGTACCAGTTGTTTTCCTTTCTTCCTCTTGCCTGCAATATGTCCCGTGAGTGTCAATTTTGCCAAGCCCTCTTTCCTCATTATGTCCCCCTAGAAAGTTTAACTATCTGTTTCTGATGCTACGTATAAGTGTCCTTTTTGTTTCAATTTTCCTTAAAACTTCATCGTTGGTCATATGTTCAGTCCATGGTATTCTCAGTATCCTTCTGTAGAACCACACTTCTGTTGACTCAAGTCTCTTCTTTTTAATGGATTGATCAAGTATTCATTTACAAAAAACAGGTTAAGCGTTTATACTACTTCAAACAGCGGGCCATGTGGAATATTATCAGATGCTTTTGAATTTTCAGTGACAAAGATTAAAATATAACTGTCTATATTTCTGAGATGAGAAATTGTAATTATTTACATTATTTATATTGTTCGGATTGTTGTTCTCATATTTATTGCTATATTAACGACGTTTCGGCTGTGGTACGCCCCAGCATTCTTCAGGATCAGTCTATATTTCTGAGATGAGAAATTGTAATTATTTACATTATTTACATTGTTAGGGCTGTTGTCCTTATATTTATTGCTATATTAACGTTTCGGCCGTTGAATACCCGGCCTTTTTCAGGATGTGTCTATATTTCTGAGATGATGTACTATAATTATTTACATTATTTACATTGCTAGGACTGTTGTTCTCATATTTATTTCCATATTGACGACGTTTCGGCAGTTGTACGCCTCGGCCTTCTTCAGGGTCCCTCTGAGATGAGGAATTGTAATTATTTACATTGTTCGGACTGTTGTTCTCATCTTTATTGCAATATTAACAATGTTTCGGTCGTTCTACTATCTGGCCTTCTTCAGGATGTGTCTATATTTCTGAGATGATGTATTGTAATTGTTTACATTATTTATATTGTTCGGGCTGTTGTCCTCGTCTTTTTTGTCATATTCACGACGTTTTTTATAAAATACAATGAACAATCTGCAATGTTATTGGTCGTGACCAGACATCTCAGCTTCAGTTGCTTTCTTATCATTTTAACATAGCTTCCCTGAGTCATTACTGTAAATACTTTCTCGCTAATTGTTCTGATAAGCTTTCAAAATCGGCACCTAGACTTTATGCCTTTAAACGCAGTACTAGACTGGCGGCTAGGTCTCATCATTGCGTCTAGCATGAAACAGCCTGTCGCCTCTGAGTGTTGACTTCAATGTTACCTTTTATATATATATATATATATATATATATATATATATATATATATATATATATATATATATGTTTTTTCAGTCTGTGGATGGAAAGGATAATTCCGAGTAGGATATAAATCCAGGGAGAGCTCAATGTAGACTACAGAGCATTATAATGATAATATGAAGGCGGAGAAGTTAATTATTCATTTCGTTTATAATTTTCGGTGTTCTCTAAATAAAAATTATAAACGAAATTAAATTCTCCGTCTTCTTATTATCACTCTCTCT
>OZ038506.1:86679380-86684380 GCA_964036315.1 Acanthosepion esculentum
GGGGAATTTTTTTACAGCCGTTTTTCTGAGTACCACTTTATTTGCAAAAAAAAACAGGTGAAACATGATTCCTAACCACTTGAGCAGTTTACATTGGTAAGTGGTTTTCATACACAGCTCATTTCGAATGTGTCTTACGAGTAATTCGAATATTATGATGTCAGTTTCTAATGTTTAGTAGGTGAGGTTATGCTTCCCGATTGTACAATATAATATGTACCTGCTTCATAGTGTTATAGGTCAGAGAGTATATAAGTTAATGGCATTCAATAGACAGAGACTTATTTGAACGTAGATTTTATTTGGACTGTTCTGGATCAGTCAGTTAGTTATGTGCCAGGCGTGATACACGCTTAGGCGATCATGTATCTTTCGATAGATGACTGACGCAGCAGATTTTTTCCCGAAAGTAGGCTGCTATATCTTTCTGTGGTAAAGTTGCCATCCAAGGCTATAGAACCCCGTCCTATTATTTCGCCCATAGCTGGAAGGAGAAGAGGATTCATACCTTTCCCAAGGGTATTAGCACTAAGTGAATGTAATGGATTTGACTGGAATTCGAACTGGGCGCTCGTATTCCTCAGTCTGCGCCGCTATTACACCATGGATCTGTGAAGTGAAAAACTAAACAAGACTGAACAACGAATTATAAGGAATACAGGAATTTGGTTTCATGCCTGTATTATAACTTTTCTTCTAGAATGATGATGGAAATGTCTCAAGTTGTATTGTTTATGCTACCAACATGTTTTTTGTGTTCTTCGGGTTCTAAGGGGAACGTTGTTCTGCAATACAAGAAATCCGAATATCTATATTTCTAATATAGGGTGACCCAAAAAACGGGAATTTTTGAAGTGCGTATTGCCAAACATGAGCAAGTGGCAACACTGCGAGACAGTGACCTTGAGCAAGTAAACATTTCGCCATTTTAGTAACGAGAATGAAATTCACAGTATCCCAGCTGAGATGTTGCAGCAGTCAGTGAGGAATCTCAACAGCAGATTTCAAGAATGCATTCGTACAGGAGTACGCCATCTACAGGACGTAATTTAAAAAAAATGAAAATTCCATGATTGTTTCTTAAATGGCATGTTTTAAGGTTTCAATTACTATGAATTAAATATTTTTCTTCCATCACTCTTGGTTTTATTGGATTGTTAAAAAGTTCCCGTTTTTTTGGGTCACCCGATATATTCCTAATTGCTGGTTTCTTGCGCAGATGTAGGAGAATACTACATCCTTGAGCGCTATGAGACGTTTAGTAGCATATATGTACTTATTAGAAATGTAAAGTAGTTCTTTCGTTTGTTATCTGTAAGTGATTCTCATCCGTGTACTTAGAAATTATATATAAATATATTTGCGCAATCTTTGCTCTGATAGGCAATTAGGTTTAGGCTTGTTTCAGTTAGTTCTTCGTAACAAAATTTCTCCTTTCGGTAACGAAAGTCTTATGAACGGTGCTGATTTGTCCGAGATACTGATTACTATCTACTCGCAAAACCTGAGTGTCAGTGTCACGCATTCTTTCCGGAAAAGCTGCTTCAAGAGTTTTAAGAGTCCACTTCTTTGCAAATACAGCCTTGATGATCAAAGTTATCGAAGCTGTGTTTCCAGCAGATATGGACCAATTGATTTCTCAGCTGATGTAGCGGAGGCAGATGAAGAAGAAAGCACTTTCCGTATGGAAGAGGAGTTTGCCTCTGTATAGAATGAAGCCTAGCTTCTAGATATTCAAGGAACTTTTGATAGCAGTACGTCTGATCTGTTTCACTATAATTTCTCTGATGTGGTGCAAGGCTATTTGCACGAGAAACAGGATGATATGGATGAAATAAACGATTTGCATAATAAACTCCAAGTGCATGAGATCAGTGATGATGACATTGGAGAATCTTCAGCTCTCCTGAAGCTGCAAAGAGTGCTCGATACTCAGGAGCGAATCAAAATTAGCAAAGTTATGGCTGGACTACATTGCGTATATCGACACGCTTAAGCTGTTTATTCGTGCCGAAAGAACAGGGTTTGGAATTTGCATCTTGTGTCGGTGGGGCGGATGATAAATTTATTTGCAGCAAACGGGCATGTCAACTATGCAAAGAGTGCACGATTGTACGTGCAATGAATGCTATAATTGCCTGAAAAGCATCCTTGGCTACATCAACAGTTCTTACAGGACGGGTTTCATTCTCTACGACGCAGTCATCGTTAATGAGCCGGCTTGTCCACTGACGTCATTATTGAACAAGTGATGATGAGATTCATTAAAAACTGGGCTAACTAGGGGACGAGGGTTTACGGAATCAGGATGATTTATGGGGTGTATAGCATGCACACCTGCGCTCAGGTACATGATGCCATAACAACATTGACCGGTCTTGCCCACAGAACCAGCGAACAGCACCTGGAGCTGACTAGCGCACGTCGGTAGAAAGATCTTGACCCAAGCCAGCCGGAACTACGATATGTATCATCTGATTTGACAGCATTCGATGGCGCTGGAATCAAACTGGATATCGTCGAGGAGATTGGTCACTCTATGCAGAAAAAGCATCACAAAGGGAACATTCTAGAAAGCTCGTTGAAACGGAGTTCTCAATGGCGTACACTTGTTGAGCTGGAAAAATGTGTAAAGATTGATGTTCAAAATGTTCATTTTGACCCTACTGCTATGTTTTAAAAGTTAGTTGTTCTGCTAAAAAGATGCGAAAATATGGATCTAACCAATATCATTATCCACTGGGCCATATGTCCTTGAGTGACTAAACCCAAAGAGTTGTGAGTTCAGTACCTAGCTACGGCAATGGTGAACCAAACACTTGAAGAGTTAAGTTGAAGGGAAATAACTGAGACATCCGGAAGAGAAGCATGGCACGTAGAACTAGAACAATCTACTGCGTTGGACGAAATAAATGTTTCGGTTCGAATTTCCAATCAACTGAAGAATGCCGGAGCGTACAACGGTCGAAACGTTGTGAATATGGCAATGAAGATGAGGATAAAAGTTTGAATAATGTAAATAATGTAAGTAATTCCAATACGTCATCTCAGAGATATAGACATATATTGAAGAAACTTTACGTACGAAAATAGACGACGAAAGTGTGAGTTAAAAAACAGAATTCACATATTAAGGTATTAAATAGGATTTAAGCATATAAATCATTCTACAAACCAACCACAGCCATAATCGTGGCAACATATTGGGACAAAATCAAATTTTTTGCAGTAATACAACACATGGAAAAACATCTAGAAAGCAAACTACAAAAAAAAAAAATTCCCAGAAGAGAGAGTCCCATTTCATTGATTACTTTGATAAAGGACACACTCATATCCGAAAATTCCCGACTTTAAATCTTCTCGTCGTGATTTGGTTTGGTCAAAAGCCACATTAACATAAAATAAATATCGCCAATCTTATTGAAAATAATTTTGTCATTTTTTGTCTTTTTATTCCTCAAATTTGATTAACCGGCCTATTAAATATATATATATATATATATATATATATATATATATATATATATATATATATATATATATATATATATATATATATATATATATACGCAAATCATTCATACGAAAGGCAGATAATGAAGTTAATGATATGGCAAGAATCACTCTCGCAAACAATTTTTAATAATAAAATACATTAACCTCGTATCCGTTAATAAATGGTATGATCCTTGTTTATAAATTTCGATTTTATCAGGTCTTTTTTACTACTAGCTTAGCTTTCAATCGTTTCATACGATCGCCTTCAGGTAGGGGAATTTTGTATGTTTTTACATCCAGGTAATAACAGGACATCGAAAGGTAAAGTGTAATCCGAAAGAAGTGTTTTTAGAAATGTGATATTGTTAACTGTAAGAATACTTTTGGAGCGTGCAGTCACGACGCTGAGGTTTAATTATTTTTAAATTTTAAAATTGTGCGTTCTTGTACTAATATAGTAATATGATTTTTTTTTTGTAAAAGTAGGCTTTTTAGTAAAGGTGGCATGAACTAAATTGTTCAATAACTAGAGTAATGTCAGTTATTATCAGGAATTCTCACGTCGGATCGGTTATTTTAATATCAAGTATGTGGTGCGGTTTCAATTTATAATACGCAAATCATTCATACGAAAAGCAATCATATATATATATATATATATATATATATATATATATATATATATATAAATAAAAAGGAAAGAACAGTAAGATATAAAATCCGGTGTTCTTATAGATATTTTTATTTTTACACAATAGTGCTCTATGTAAATTTAAATTTACAGAGCATTAATATTATAAATTAATAGATTTAAAATATGGTTTTACCGCTACACAGTGATAACCATGTTTCAGAAATGGAAGCTAAAGCCCCTGAATTTAATTTTGTTATTAAGCCAAAGACATTAGTTCCATTTCCTCATCAAGCGAATATTGGAGTTACTCCAAAATTCGCTTGATGAGGAAATGGAACTAATGTCTTTGGTTTAATAACAAAATTAAATTCAGGGGCTTTAGCTTCCATTTCTGAAACATGGTTATCACTGTGTAGCGGTAAAACCATATTTTAAATCTATTAATTTATAATATATATATATATATATATATATATATATATATATATATATATATTGAACAATAAAATTTATTAAAAAAATTAAAATCTTCAGACACACTGGGTTGTAGATTAATATTCTTTCGTTTTTATTATTATTATTTCATTTAGATTCCTCGACTAGTTTCGGCCAACATGGGCATCATCAGGAGAAAAATATTTCTGCTTGCTGGTAGCAGTGAACTACAGAAATGAATGTCTTGATGGAGAAAATGAACTTTTGTCTGTAGTTTTCATTTGCTTTTTTATTTTTTTAAGATGAATTTTTCAACATTCCTTGTGTTGGTCAAACAGTCTCTTTTAAGTTGTTATTTGAGATAAGAGCTGGATGGATCCATGCTGCTCTGAATTCCCTTGGTCAGTCTGACAGTTTTCATTGGTTCCTG
>OZ038506.1:86689380-86741880 GCA_964036315.1 Acanthosepion esculentum
CTTACGTTTTTCACTAACCTGTGGTTGAACAACTACATTGAATCAATAGTTTCATCTACCGCAAGGAAAGGTAGTTCTTTGTATCATGCCAGAAGGTTTTTCTCACCTGAGTCCATCCTTCAAATCTACAAATCTACCATTCGTCCTTGCATTGAATACCGTTGCCATATATGGCCTAGTGCCCTCCGCTGTTCATCTCGAGTTCCTCGAGAAAATCCAGAGACGGATATGCAATGTGGTAGGTCTTGATCTGGCATCCCGTCTGCAGTCGCTATCTCACCGATGTGCTGTGGCTACCTTCTCTCTTTTCTACAAATATTTTCATGGCAACTGACAAGCTGCTTTCACTGGTTTCCAAAATGCATGTTTTTAACAGTGCTACTATGTTGGCATCTCGGCCCCACCCATTTCATAGCTTCATCTACCAAATTGGTAATCACTGCGTTTTAGCTGATAAGATAACGCATTGCTGTGTGGTAACCATTCTCTATTATGGCAGTGAATGTCGGACAATGTCCCACGGGACGAGAGAATAAGAAGAAGCAGTAGAAATGTGATTCTACAGGAGGATACTGAAAATTCCATGGACAGAGCGTGTAAGTAACAAGGAAGGCTTAAAGTAAACGCCAACAGAAAGAACATTTACGCTCAGAACCAGAACAAGGTGGTTGAAATTCACTGAATACATGAAGAGGAAAGAGGACTTGGAAAAATTGACACTGTTTTCTACAAATATTTTATCAACCGTTATCTATCCTACATATGCTCATAATCTATATTTCTTACATCTTCCTCTTTCATCAATAAAACAACTATATTTTCTAACTCTCTACCTTGACTGACTCTTGGGTCTTGTATTGCCTCTCTCCTATAATTTAGGAGAGAAGCACTACACTTTACAATTTAAACGAGAAAATTCAATGTACAGCGGGGTCACAAGACCATGTATGGCAACAGTATTCAAAGCATGGATGAATGTTAAATTAAGAACATTCCGTATACTAAGAAAATGGCTATCAATTAAATGACATTTCTCCGATAGGGTCTAAGGACCATATTTTGGACCCGGCTCTGCAGGATATAAAGGATAACATGCAATAATAATAATAATAATAATAATATCATGACAGAGTGGGCCAATATCTGCACTGGAAAATTTGCAACTCCTATGGGAAGGAAACTGAAAGAAACTGGTACGAACACCACCATGACCCGGTTACGGAGATAGGGCCTGTTACAATTCTATGGGACTACACAATACACACTGACAGAACAATCAAAGCCAACCGCCCAGACACTGTTATTAAAGACCACAAACAAAATAAGTGCCTCCTTATTGATATGGCAGTCCCTGCAGACTGCAATGTATCTGAAGATATTCGAAAAACTGTCAAAATACAAGGACCTTGAAATAGAAATCTCAAAAATGTGGCACATGGGAACATCAACAATTCCTGTTGTAGTTGGAGCCCTTGGACTGGTTGGAAAAGATTCCAGTAGGCTGATTGAAGGGATCCCTGGAAGTCCATGCCTCAAAGAGATACAAAAAATTGTTCTGACAAGTACAGCCCACACTTTACGAAGGGCTTTATCTATGTAATTATTTTTTTTTTTTTTGCAATGGAAAGTGTCTTGATGCCATTTCTAACCTTAGGTCCCTGGGCGGGACCCGGAAAGAAATGTGTAAACGCCAGATATAAAAGAAAAAATAATAATAATGATAATACACATATCACAAAAATATTCCAGAAGACAAGAAATTTTTTTTTAAGCATATCACCCCAAGCAAGGCTGGAAGCCACTAGTACGCAGGGGGTTACAGAAGGTTTGGAGGAAGAGCAGATAGGAGTGGTAAAGAAGAGGATGTGGAGAAAGATAGTGGATCGATCAAGGCAAGGGGGGTTACAGAAGTTTTGGAGCGAGAGCAGATGGGAATGAAAGGTGAAAGGATGTGGAGAAGGGAAGAGGATAGATCAAGGCAACTGGAGATATCGATTGACGTTATACTTAAATAGTTGGAGCTTGTATTTGTCAGGGAAGCAGGAATAAGGAAGGGAGTTCCACAGGCGAGATGTGCGAGACATGAAGCTATTGGAGTAGAAGAGACGTCTACATCTAACAGTTTCAACGGTGAAGGGGTGGGAACGGGATGCCAGCCTCGTGGGGCGTTTAAATTCATGAGGCCTAGGAACCAGCGAAAGCAGCTCCTCGGAGTAATTACCGTGAAAGTATTTATAAAAAAGACAGAGCGAGGCAACGTCGCGTCTGTGAGAGAGAGACTGCAGACGAGATGACAGATCGGGGCCAATTACATTGCATATCCGTCTCTGGATCTTACCAAGAACCCTGAGGCAAACATATAGGGAAATCAGTGATCCGCTTGGATGGATGCCGTAACAGGTAGGAGACGAAGAAAAATTGGTAAGAACCACACAAGATAGAAACTTGTGGCGAGCCACAATCGTATATACCCTAAATGGATGCGAAATACAGAAGAATATCGGAAGAATTGAAATTTTCTCGAATATAGTAAGCTAAAATATCAGGTTACTGAGTAGATATGCTATAATTTAGGAGAGAGACACGACACTTTACAATTTAAACGAGAAAATTCAATCTACATCATGTGGCGTGTACGCGTTGTTTTCCAAGTAGATATATTATCATTTAATATCCAATCCAGTTGGCAAAGAATTTTATAATTGCAACTGTGTACATACCAGTAGCAGTCATGGAAGCAATTCCACAGAAAATATCGGAATACTTATATCTGCAATGTGAAGACTTGTAGAATTAATATTGTTTGTAGTATTAAGACTAGCAGCAGGTGTTTGTGGTCTGACCAGGCTAGTGACGTCAGCTGTCTGGGATGTCTCGTCAAATTGCCGTCTCCAAGTCGGCACGGAAAGAGGCGGATCCATGGGTTGCCATGACAATGCAGCTGCTTCTCACACAAGTATTAAACACAGTTCTTTGGGCTGAAGAAAGGCGGATGAGTGAATGGCTAAACGCTTTCAGTAACACGTCGAGGATGTGGATGTTGAGAAGGGAGCTTTTCCATTGGTCGACGCAGTTGTTAAGTCGATTAAGAGAAATATGTGGCACACGGGAACAACTCGGCGTTACTAATAATTAAAACGAAGGAAAGAATTGAGAAAAAAAGAATATATATATATATATATATATATATATATATATATATGTATATATATATATATATATATATATATATATATATATATATAAAGAAGGATTTGTACCCACAGAAATAAAACATAGATTTAAACAAAATAGACGCCATTTTCTTTATACCTTTAGGATCCTTTCGAACAAACGCTTTTTCGAAAGGGATTATTTGACGATATACAAACACAATCAAGATACATTAATAATCTCCAAGAAATTAGTTTATCATGTTTATTTTCCAATACTGTGTAGACATAGGTTGTTTCGACTTTCGTTGTGTTCCTGCGAATTTGCATTTGAGTAGTAATAAAGGTATTTAAAACCTACTCAAGCAGTTCACGACTCGTCGATTGGGCAGCATTTGCTGGATAATCCTAATTGAGTCGCTGGGTATGAGGACACATTGATGAGATGTTGAGTATGAGGACACATTCTTTTCCATTTTAAAAAGTGCTCACTTGGTTTACCATCTCAGAGTCGTCGAGGATTTGTATATCGAATTCTACCAGCCAATCCTATGCAAACAATAGAAGCATATTATACGTTCATTACGGTTGATCGAAGGTCAAAATATGCTTTTCGCCCTGCAAGAACAACTGAGTGACCATCAGACAAATTTGGAGATTATTCATGTGTCTTGATTGTATATCGCCAATGAATACCCTCTGCTGCTGGGAGCTGATAGCTCATGGGGGGAAATCTCCGACTGATGCCAAATAGGTTTGGTTTTGATCCTGGCTTGAGGCAATCGGATATCTAGCTACACTGATACAGCGAAACACTCTGTCTGTGGATGACTCATATATATACGCCCCCACCCCCACAAAAAATAAAATTCGGTCGAGCACGTTAGAGGGATCAGCGCGAATTTGTAAACAGTGACTGCTACTGATGATGCAAATGCCCTTCTATGAATTGAGCACTCTGAGTCACTGGCGTGCTTATTCTAAAATAAATACGATATATATATATATATATATATATATATATATATATATATATATATTGCTTTTAAGACTTAGTATGATCATCTTTGTAATCTGATCAATAAAAATAATAATAATTGCATCAGACAATCGAGAAAGAGATCAAATCTGTATATTCCTAATAATGGGAAAATAGACCAGAAACTGAGTATCACTACATGTAGAAAACAAATTAAAGTTTTAAAAAAAATTGAAAAGTTTAAGAAAATACCTAGACCTTGCTAGAGAGCTGACGAAAAACTTTGACTTATTAACGAGGAGAGTGTACCCGTTATTTTCGGCGTTCTTGAAACAGACCCGACCAAATTATAGTTGGTTTTAGTAAGGTGGGTAGCTTAGTACAATAGACTTTCCTTAATTTTTTAGAAAAATTAAAAGTTTTATTATTTAACATGCAAAATACTCCCACTATTTAAAAAAAAAATTAATGATTAAAATATAAAGTGATCTACATTATATATAATAAAATATGCATTATATATATATATATATAGAATAAGAGATCATCATTATATATATATATTTTTTTTGCATATCTTTTCTTTAAGTTTTTATATGTACAAAAATCCAGTTTCCAGTTTGCCCTGCATTTGCGATAACTATAAACAAATCACGCGGAAAAACGCTTTAAAAAGTTGTAACTTGGCTCCAGAAAGAAATATGTACACATGGCCAGTTGTATGTTGCACGCTCAAGAGTAAGAAATCCTAAGAATTTATTCTACACTATTAAAAGTGGAAAAGGTGAAAAAAGAAATTTTCTTAAAAATATATCGTTTGCCATGAAGTCTTATAAATTTAATTTAAATTAAATTAAAGAAATTATTAAATCGCAAAGTAGGGTTTTGCTAATGTATTTTTCCAGACAAATCAGCTTCTTCAAATTTCATCGCTTGGTTCGCGAAATTGAACGAAACAAAAAAATGTTAGCCGTAACTTCAACAATACTGTAAGAATTCCAATACGCATCAACGTGTTACAAAAAAAATTATTTATCAAATTGGGCAAAGACTTGTATTTTTTATAATTTTATAATCGAAACCAATTTTTAGACATAATTTGAAGAAGGCAAACATACTTTTTATTATAAGCGTTTCACCCCAAGCAAAGTGAGAGTGCCACTAATACGCAAAGGTGTTACAGAGAATGAAAGTAGGAGAAAAGACTGCGTATAGGAGGATTGAGGAAAGGATGAAAAAAAGAGTGGGTATCAAGTCATCAGAAGATGTTGATTGACATTACATTTAAAATTTTGAAGATTATACTTATTAGGGAAGAATGTAAGAGGAAGGGATTTGCACTGTCGGGAAGTGCGAGAGAAGAAGCCGTTGTAGTAGAAGAGTCAGTTATATTTAACTGTTTCGACAGTAAAAAAAAGAGACGGAGATGCCAACCTAGTAGCACGCTTAAATTCATGCAGTTGGGGCACCAGGAATAATAGCGCTTTAGAGCAATTGCCATGAAAATATTTGTAGAAAAGACATAGGGAAGTCACATCACATCTGTGAGAAAGTGACTGGAGTCGAGATGCCAAGTCAGGACCGATCACATTGCAGATCCGTCTTTGGCTTTTGTCGAGAACCTCGAGATGAACAGCGGGGGCACCAGACCATATAGAGCAACAGTATTCCATGCATCGATGAATGTTAAAGTTGTACATGTGAAGACTGGATTCAGACGAGAAAAACCTTCTGACACGGCACAGAGAACCAACTTTCCTTGCAGTAGATACAGTTCTTGATATAGTGTAGTTGTTCCACCGCGGGTCAGATACATTAAAATTTCCAGTCAACCACAGATTGGAGGCCTTTTCGAGACCAACGGCCAGTGTCGAAATATTGTTAAAACTACCTTTTTTTTTCTTAAATCAATTAATTTTCTTCTCTAAGTGATGCGAAATAGTGAAATAATTAAGTCAAACATTTTGTTTAATACTACTGCTACAACTACTAATACTACTACTACTACTAATAATAATAATAATCTGCGGAAAATATAATGAAACCCTCGACCATATTATCACAGGATGTCCCATACTGACTAAAAATGAATATACCCAAAGATATAACAAGGTCATATGTGCACTGGAAGATATACATAAGCACAAAATCGAAACCACTGAGATATGGTATGAGCACCAACCAGAAACAGTTACCCAAAATAACGATGTAACTATCCTCTGGGACATATCAATTCAAACTGGCAGGGAAAATGAAAGCCAACAGACCTGATATTATCATAAAAGACAAGAAATTCAGGAACTGTATGCTTATTGACATCGCAGTACCATCTGAGAGAAACACCGCCATAAAAATTATTGAGAAATTGTCCGAATACCAGAACCTGAATATAGAGATTAACAGGATGTGGGGAATGAAGACTGAGACTGTACCAATAGTAATCGGAGCTCTGGGCCTCGTGAGAAAAGGAATGGAAAATTTTACTGACAGTGTCCCAGGTAACATCAACATACAAGTTGCCCAGAACATCCCGTGTACTAAGAAAAATGCTATCAATTAAATGACAATTCTGCTATAGGGTCTAAGGACCATATTTTGAACCCGGCTCTGCAGGATATAAAGAAGGAAACATAACATGCAATAATAATAATAATAATAATAGTAATGCTAATACCTATATTATCTCAAAAGGTTTGATAAAAATATTCCAGCAAGAATTTGATAAAGTATCCAAATAGAAGGATATCTAAATAGACATTCTAAGAATGTCGTATGTACACGCAGTTATTATTCCTGTAGTGACGGTGGTGTACTGGATTGCGGCGCGGATTGAGGAATCGGAGAGCCGAGTTCGAATTCCAGTAAAATCCATTACATTCACTTATGTGCTAATACCCTTGAGAAAGGTATGAATCCTCTTCTTCTCCCCATCAGTTATGGGTAAATAGCAGGACAGACTGAGTTCTTTAGCCTTGGATGGCAACTGGTCTACCGCAGAAAGAAATGACAACTTACTGCCTCGTCAGTCATGTATCGAAAGATACATGATCGCCTAAGCGTGTATCACGCTGAGCTGTGTTGCCCGGTGAATGATTAAGAAGAAAACAGATACACACATTAAGACAAATTCTCGAGAATGAATGAGGCGGGGGGGCTCCTTTCGGATTCTCCCGGGAGGCTTGACAGAGGAGGAGGAGGGTGTTTTCTCTCGTCGGTATGGATGCTGTACTATATATGCCCCATGCCGTCCTTGCGTCCCCCACTGCGGTGGTATGACCGGCTATGACTAGCTTAGACAAGATACCACCCGCTTAGACAAACTATGACCAGCTTAGATCAGCGGCCTGAGAGTTTTCCACGTTAAAAACTGACCTTGTGTCGTAACATGTCTCTAAGATAAATCTCGGACTGTGTGAATGAACTGGTCGGATAAGTAGAAAAAATATTTCAATATAATATGCTCAGTAAATTCCTAAGAATAAAATTTTTCCTTAATGCAGGTCTCCAGTTGGAAGGTTTATGAAATGACAGTCATACAACACATCAAAGTAAACAATAATAATAATGATAATAATAGGCATAATACTTAGAAAAGCGTGCTATACAAAAAAGAAAAAGAAAGAAACATTGTTAAACCATGTTTATTAATATTTTGACAGTATGTCTGTCTTCAACTTATGTTAGAATATATAAATATAAAAAAATTTAAAACGATAAAATATCTACAAAAACTACAAATCTTTGTACAAATGTCGCGTGTCTTGAGAGAAACGGATGTACTGTTAATCAACGCGACAAAACGTATAAAACGTCGCCAACGTGAATGAAATGCAACTGAAACGTCAGTAATATAAATGCGGAAGGTGCTCTTCTTGAAATTACTCGTCAGCTAATCAGTTACTAAGAGGAACTAATCAAATAGTTTAGTATAAATCTTATGGAAATCTCATGTCATTTTTTGTTCATTCCACAGGTGTGGGACGTTAGTAATTTGTATTATGTAATTATGTTTGTGCGTTTTAGGGGAAGAAATCTGCACCTTACGATGTTCGTCAAAATTACAGTCGTTTGGGATAAAATGTCCCACAAGTTCCGTTGTGACACCTTTTTATGACCTCATAACATGTGGCCATTAATTCTTTTGCTTAATTTTTCCCGTTGTGCAACTGTTGTAGTATTCATACGGACAATAATGGGTGTGTAGCCACTCACATGAATAGAGTAGTAAATACTGTATGTTGGTCTGCAGTTGGAGATTCATTGACTACTTCTACGCGCAGCTAGCGAATCTTATATGTGTTGTTCTTGTCCTAAGTATTATCGTTCATTACCAACCTCCCCTAGGTTACAATATCACAGTCTGTTAGCTATTTCAGTCTCTATTTTATCTATCTATCTATCTTAGTCTGCTAGCTATTTCAGTCTGCTCATATCTATTTATCAATCTGCTGTAGCTTACCTACGGACGGTGTGTATGTCCCCATTCACATAAATATAGTAGTAGATACAGTATGTTTGGCTGCATTTGAAGATACGTCTCCAGCTGTGCTGGTCAAACCCTCTGCCTGCGGGCAGAGAGAATCCCCAGACAAGACTATGTCGAAGGGCAGAGTCTCGTCTCGGGAAACAGCTACCCGACCCTGTTTATACGGGGTCTACGGGGAATTTTTGGCCGAACCTACGGATTCGGATACCCCACATTAGATTCGGCCTTGGACCACATCTGACCGCATGGGTGGTTGGTAGATATCCTGCAGTTGGAGATTCCTTGTGGAATTCATTTGACACACTTCTATCAGTTGACTACTACATCTACGGGCCGCTTGCGAATCTTATATGTGTTGTTCTTGTCCTAAGTATTATCGTTCCTTACCAACCTTCGTTTGATTATTCTATTCAGTAACCTTCCCTATGTTGCAACAGCAACCCACATAAATTTGAAAGAGCTACGTCAGTTATTTTGTTTAATAATAATAATAATAATAATAATAATAATGAGCATTACCCATGAAAGTTTCTCCATTTTTGATTTTGAGTTTTCTAATGTATCCTAATATTTAAGGAAGAAATAAGCTTTTTTTTATATCAGAGATGTGGAAACTTTGTGAAATGTTAATATGGCTCAAACAAATTTTAAGAACTCAAAATCCGAGGAAAAATCGAAAATATTCAGTAGATTACGTTTGTTTTGTTTTACGCCATATCAACCTCATGGGGTTATTTAATGCCGACAAGATTTATATTGGTAGTAATATGTTTTTTCCAAAAATGTATTGCTGGTAATATTTTTTCCCAGAAATGTAATGCTAGTAATAATCTTTCCAAAAAGGTATTATTGGTAGCAAAATCTATTTTTATAATTTCATCGTGTTTTGTCCACTTTTGGGGGAGGGGTAAGTATTTTTCCATAGCTGGGACTCTGACAGGTGCTATCACCCCGGTTCAGGGTGGAGCTGTGAACACTGGCAATTAAGAGGTGGATCCATGCCCCTTAAAGCATCCTTATCAAAGCCCTTGCTGTCAGATGTCGTTTATCGTCATACCCAGGACAGTATTCGACAGGAAACATGACTGCAAATAAAACATAATTCTACAGCGAAAAGCGCCAGTTATTAGTATAAATATTCATTGAATACAAAGAAGAAGAAGAAGAAAAAAAAGTCAAATATGGATTTCAGACTGAAAGTGATCAAGGAATCAAAATCGGAAGACCAAATCTTGGCATTGCAAAGACAAATAAGTGTTTCAGTAGATCACCTCAGTTAATGTTAAAACGTTTGAAAGAAATCATCTAGAGATTTCGTTAAAAGTGACACAAATTATGAAAACAGAACTCAATTATTACTACTACGACTACTACTATATCTACTACTACTACTACTACTACTACTACTACTATTAATAATAATAATAATAATAATAATGATAATAGAAAATCAGTATCTGTCGATATTTCTGAGATGAGGTATTATGTACATTATTTACATTATTCGGACTATTGTCCTCATCTTTGTCACCATATTTATTTATTTATGGCACATGGAACTAGAACAATCTACCCCAGTAAGTGAAATAAAGGGTTCAGTTCGTCGTTCCAACCACCTGAAGAAGGCCGGAGCGTACAACGGCCGAAACGTTGTAATAAATATGATGACAAAGATGGGGACAATAGTCCGAATAATGTAAATAATAGAAAATCAATTAAAAAAAAAAAGTGTTTCTACTTGAATCGAAAATTAAAAAAATAAGATCAAAAACTACACTGATATAAATTATGAAATTTTCAAAGTTTAGGAAAGCCTAGTAAAAAAAAATAATTATAGTACCAGTGATCATTGGAGTACTAGAATATTGTACAAAAGAAACATGGAAGAATCTTTCAGATATTTGATTTTGATTAAAATGGCAGCTCAGAGTTGCAAGTGTATTTCGAAAAGAACCTGACATAGACTATCGATGAGAAGAACAAATTACCTGCTTACGTTTTTCTTAGTCAAGAGAGGAGACATGAATATTAACATCATACCAACAACCAACTTCATAAGCTATGAATAATAATAATAATAATAATAATAATAATAATAATAATAATAATAATAATGAATATAACCTTAAAAAGAAAGCAAATGTAATGTCCAAATACAGAAACGAAGGCAAAATAAGCCTCTTTACCGTCAATAATCAGTCCCTACAAAACAAGCTGATGTCGACAAAGCCCGTACCTGTCAGTGATTACGTGGTGCAGGGTTAAAAGCTGAAACGTAAATTCTATTAATTCTGTGTAGAAACAATGCTTGCTAATTAGAAATTACCAAGCACACATACTAAAAAATCATGTTAACCCGAAATGCAGATTCTGTGATAAATATTCAGAAACAATTGACCATCTTGTATCAGGCTGCACGGGGTTATCACACACTGAATGTAAAACTCGGTATGAAAAAATGGGCTAATATCTGAACGGAAAATATGCAACTTTTATGGAAAAGAAAACGCATGAAATTGATATGAAAACCACGCAGACCCGGTTACGGAGATAGGACCTGTAACAGTTTCATAGGACTACACAAGACACAGAGACAGAAAAATCAAAGCTAATCGTTCAGACATCGTGATCAGAGACCGCAAAGACAAAAAGTGCCTCCTTATCGATATAGCAGTCACTGGTGACTGCAAGGTTTCTTTGAAGATCTTCAAAAAACTATCAAAATACAAGGACCTTGAAATCGAAATCTCAAAAATGTGGCCCATAAGAACGTCAACAATTCAAGTTTTATTTGGAGCACTCGGATTGACGGGAAAAGATTCCAATAGACTCATTGAAGAAATCCCTGGTGATCCATGCCTTAAAAAATTAGAAAATATTGTTCTCATGAGTACAGCTCAGACCTTACGAAGGGCATTATCTATGTAAAATATGTGTGTGTGTTTTTAAATTGCTCAGTGGAAACTGTCATGATGCCCTTTCTGGCCTTAGGCCTCTGGTCAGGACCCGGAAAGAAATGAGTACACATCAGAAATCAAAGGAAATATAATAATAATAATAATAATAATATGGATTTCGTTAATCGGACTGACTTCCTCATCTTGGTTGCTTTCCTCACAACGTTTCGGCCGTCTGATCCTCCGGCCTTCTTCAGGTGCATCTCGAACTCGGGAACCGTCGGTCTGGAATTTCGAACCCAACCCTTTATTGTTAAGGGGGTACCATGTTCTCGTTCCATTAAGGCCATCGCTGCTGCTACTACTGCTTGACGCCATCGTTGCTGCTGCTGTTGCTTCTATTATCGTTGTCACCGCTCTTGTTTGTTGCTGCCACTGCCTTTGCTCGGGATTGAACTCAGAACATAGGGAGAACTTGCAATCACTGTTCCAACGTCCTAGTCGCCTCGCGACGATCGTGTATGAATTTTTGGTATATTTAAACCTAAGTTGTTATTCTAGGTTCTCTCTTACGATTAGGGGTGTCCAAATCGTGTTCAGTTCTATACTTGGTCTGCTCAGGAGGTTGTTATGTCCTAGCATGTGAGCTGTTTCTTTGAGTTTTCTCACTTTCCAGTGGGGCTCACTGTTTATTATTTTAACTTCATCCCAGAGAGGGCGATGGTCACCCTTTTCCTTCCATACATGGTAGGCTATACCCGACTTTTCCGTCTCCCCTCTAGTCACTGCTTTTCGATGTTCATCCACCCTTACTTTAAGGGGGCGGCATGTTTCGCCCTTGTAAACCTTGCCGCAGCTGCATGGGATGGAATATATGCAGTTCTTGGTCTGGTTCTTCTCTATGGGTGGCTTTACTCGGACTAGGTGTCTTCTCAGTGTTGATTCACTTTTGAATACCGTCCTGATGTTGTAAGGGGCACATACTTTTTGAATTTTTTCTGAGACGCCTCGCATGTATGGTAAGCAGACCGTTGGAGGTTTTTGCGAGTCATTTTCTTCCCTTACTCTATTGTTCCCTTTGGTGGACAGTATGCTATCGGGGTAGTTGTTACGTCGAAGGGTATTTTTTAGCCTGGTCATTTCTTGGTGGTACGTGTGGGAATCGCTACTTATTGTCTGTGCTCGATGTTGTAAACAGCGTACGATTCCATGTTTGACACTGTATGGGTGATGGGAGTTGAAGTTTAGGTATTGTCCGGTGAAAGTGGGTTTGCGATACACTGATGTCTTGAACCCACACTCTGTGCGTGTTATGAGAACATCCAGGAAGGCCAGTTGGTTATCTCTTTCCTTCTCCATTGTGAACTGTATGGATGGTCGTATTGTGTTCACATGCTCCAGTAGTACCTGGACGTCTTCCTGGTGAGGCCAGAGTAGGAAGGTGTCATCAACGTATCTGAGCCACATAGTTGGCTTTAAGGGAGCTGAACCTAAGGCCATGTCTTCGAAATATTCCATGTATATATTCGCCATTACCGGTGACAACGGCGAACCCATAGCCAAACCTTCCACTTGTCGATATATGTCAGTACCCATTCTGAAGTAGGAAGATTCCATGCAGAAGGTCAGCATTTCCATTATGTTTGGCAATGGTACACATGTGCGCTCTTGTATGGAAGGGTCCGCAGCTAGTTTGTCCCCAATTACTGTTAGTGCCTCACTTGTTGGTACTTTGGTGAACAGACTGACTACGTCGAGGCTAACCATCTGGTGTGAACTGATGGGTGCCTCTTTGATCAGTTCTGTGAAGTGGGCAGAATTCTTAACATGTGTTGCTGACTTGCCTGCCAATGGGTTTATTATATCCACAAGGTAGCGGCTCAGTGGATGTAATGCTGAGCCTCGGCAGCTCACTATAGGTCTTAGTGGAATACCGTCTTTGTGTATCTTGGGGAGACCGTACATGTGTGGTAGCTTACTGTAATGCTGGACCAGCTGTCTATACTTCGCTGGTGCGATGTCCTCCTTGTTCTTAGTTAGGATCTGTGACAGCTTCATCTCAGTTTTCAGAGTTGGGTCCTTCTTTATTTTACCGTAGCTACCATCTGCAATTAGGCTTGCCATCTTCTCAGAGTATTCCGACATGTCCATTACCACAGTTGCGTTGCCTTTGTCTGCTGGTAGTATTATTATACTGCTGTCACTCTGTAGAGATCGTATAGCCAGCTTATCTTCCCATGTGATGTTTGATTTGGGTGGCTTGGCTTTCTCCAGTACTTGTCTCACTTTCCATCTTATCTCATCGCCTTGGCTCGTGGGGATTCTCAAGGCTACCTCCTCCACGTGAGTTATTATGTCTAAGTATGGAACGCATTTGGTGGTTGTTGCGAAGTTGAGACCATTATTCAGTACTGTTTCTTCTGAGTGACTTAGCTGGCGGCTACTGAGGTTGACAACTGCTTTCACAGGCGCATGTTGGTTTGTGATGTTATTCCTCTGGTCCTTCAGCTTCATGAGCTTCTGGATTTGGCGTGTTTTTACCTTCTCACATTCCTGTCTGTACGATTTGTCCAGGTAGGACTGGATTCTCACCCTGTCGTCTTCTTGTGTTACCTTACTGAGGAACGATGTTACGATGTTAGAGATTTTGTCCCCCAGTTTCTGTTTATTCCAACGGGTGTGTTGTATTCTTTCTCGAACGAGGGCGTGTCCTGCCCTTTCCGTGACTCTGCGTGCCTTCCATGAGTCCACTGTTGTTCGTATTTTTAACCCTGTTGGTATGAGTCGTAAATCTCGGCATCTGTACAGGAAGGTCAGGTGGTTTGATAGTCGTGCCAGTTTCAGTTGTAATTTCTCGATCCGTAGACAATTACCAATAATAATAATAATAATAATAATAATAATAATAATGATTCCAGTAGACTAATTGAAGGGATACAAAGAATTGTTCTGACAAGTACAGCCCACACTTTACGAAGGGCTTTATCTATGTATTTTATTTTATTTTATTTTTTTTTGCAGTGGAAAGTGTCATGATGCCATTTCTAACCTTAGGTCCCTGGGCGGGACCCGGAAAGAAATGTGTAAACGCCAGGTGTCAAAGAAAATAAAAATAATAATGATAATAACTAAAAAATATGAAAGCAAGAAAAATGTATGGAGTTATAGTTTCTTCGTTTGAAACAAAATATAAAAATAAGAACGATTTAAAAAAAATAAAACAACCCAGAGTACCTTTTGTAAATCAAGAACCGATGGAATATGCGAAGTCCTCGTGATGATTCTATCAGCAGAACAATATACAGTATAAGTATAAGATTGGAGGAATTTTAATTAAGGGATGTGATCACTCTAAAGATGAAACAAAAAGAATTTTTAAAGCTTTCCCAGAATGCCAGCAATAATGACCAGACATGTTGTTTGAACTCCAAAACAAATATTTTATTTTCTTTTAAAATGGCTTTGATAATTATTGTTCGGCCCATATCCCCCTTTTCTTATTTTGTAATCGGGGAGTTTTAAAACCAAGAAAAATAATACTGTCTAGGGCAGATAATGAGGAAAATGGGCTCAGAAAGTTTAACACTCTCAGGACATACTCAAGATAAGAGGGACAGTGGAAAGCAACGGATAACCTGCCTAACGGGCGTGGGTAAATGGTTGGCAGAACAGTGATTAGGAAATCTGGCAATAACTTTACTAAGAGCTACAAATGTCAGGAAATTGTGGAGAGCCATCGGCTTTTACGTCCTGAAGTGACAAGGCACATAAAAGAACAAGGTTAGACTAATCTAGAACTTTTACTGGGAACACACCGCAATTTTTGGCAGAACAGGGATTAGTTGAGATATCAAAATGGCAAAATTTTACTTAGAGGACAGAAAATTGTGGAGAATCATGATCGCCTACGCCTTGAAAGGAGACGAAACATAGAAGAACAAAAGGATATCGTAAATGTCCGTGGACATTAAATGACATCTACTTCCGAAATACTCGTAGAAACTTTCCTTGTTATTCCAACTGGATGATTCCAGTTCCTCCTCGGGCTTCAAGTCTTTCAATTTTTTAGACAATTAATCGATCTATTCCAAGTACGCTTGTAATGATGGGCATAGCATTCATTTCGTTCCATTTGCTTTTCAGTTCGTCGATAAGGTAAATATTTTCCCCAATTTTTTCGTCCGTTTCAATTTTATTCTGTCATTTTTGACATTCAAGATATACTCTGATATGTACAGGGAGAAGCGTAAATACCTTTCACATATATCTCCCGAATTACCACCTACATAATGGCAAGAACTATTTCTACCGCCCCATATATATATATATATATATATATATATATATATATATATATATATATATGTGTGTGTGTGTGTGTGCGCGCGCGTGTGTGTGTTTGTGTGTGTGTGTAAGTGTTCTAAACACACACAATCTACGATCTAAGAGTGGGTATTTAAAAACATTAATTTTGACTTTGCTAACAAGACGCTTCTCTACAGCTAAGTAGCATAGCACGCCATACCAAATGACTGTTTTATATATATATATATATATATATATATATATATATATATATATATATATATATTCGGTTTATACGTTATTTTATGGATACAACAATTTATTTAAGTAAATCCTCTGTGTTTAATTAAACAGTATTGATTATATTTCCCGGCCTGAAACATGAAATATATTAAATAATTTTCGAATTTCATCCATTTATATATATATATATATATATATATATATATATATATATATATATATATATATTGCCCTACCTGCAGAGTAGTCCCGATGTTTGTCAATTTAAATGTCGGTGAGAAATCGGCTATGCGGGGCGAACCAACTTGCGGTTTACAGACCCGGATTAGACAATATGTGCCTGCCAATGTAAGCCTGGGTGGAACTAGTACCATTAATTGCTTGACTCGGATTATAGGTTTGCGATTGGGCTTCATTTGATGAACAACCCGGGTTGCGGTTCCGAATATTTGAAGGAGCGATTATAGTGCTCGGTCGGTTAAATATTTACGGTTTTTAGAAGCAGTTTTAACTAAACTTGTATAAAGAGGCACTGCTGCCTATATCTATATAATAAATGCAAATGCCAGTGTGTCATAGCGTCACGCTATTTCAATTAAGGGGACACACCTCGCTAACTTGCAATAGCTCATGTTACAGAAATGGTGGATTTCCAATTTTTAATTACAGCGATTGTTTTTCCGCAATTTTTTTCAGATGAATATTTTTGTACGATAACAATTTTCGTAACGAAATAAATTGTAAATAAATTGAAATTAATTGCGAAATTCAGCGAAAGTCACCTATGAGATAAAAATATTTTTTGTACAGAAAGTAAAGACCTACGCACATCAAAGATTCTTTAAATTAAGTGGCGGCAGAAGAATTATCGTTGAACTTTTAAAAAGCAAGATTAAATATTAATGCAATACTTAAATCCAGCGATTAATTTTGAGTTCTTCTGTAGCTTATTGTTGCCTGTTGCATACGGCAGCAGCGTGCCTCGCTAAAAGAAATCTCCGTCAACGGAGGACCAGATTGTAATCACAAGAGCCAAGGCTGCAGCGAGGAAAAAGTAGTCTCGAGCAAATGAAAATCCAGATCAAACGGCAGCTAGGAGAGCTTCTAATGCTGAGAATATGGAAAGAATCTCAAACTCCTGAACAAGCTGGAATCCTAGTCAAGTATAAATATATATATATATATATATATATATATATATATATATATATATATATATATGATATGGAGAAAACAACTGAAAAGTTGCAAATTTAATAAAATTGAATGCTTTTTTTTTTTAAGTATTTATTTATATTTATATATATATATATATATATATTTGATATTTCAGATCGCCCCGAGCAAGACAGACGTGTCACTAGCACTCAGAGGGGTACGCAGAGTGAAAGTGGGAGAAAACGATTGAGGAAAAGAAAAAAGAGAAGGGTCAAGGCAACTAACAGAAGATGGCGATTGACGTTGCATTCAGAGGAAGGTAGTTTTAATGTCGGGAAAGAAATTGTTGAAGTAAAAGTGGAGGTTACATTTAATCGTTTCAACAGTAAAAAGGTGGGACCTAGGTGCCAATCTAGTAGCACGCTTAAATTCATGTAGCCGCGGCACCAGGAAAAAAGTTTGTCAGAGCAGTAACCATTAAAATGTGTAGAAAAGACAGAGGGATGCCACATGTCTGTGAGAAAGTGTTTGAAGTCAATAAACCAATTCAGGGACCATTACATTACAAATCCTTCTTTGGATTTTGTTGAGAACCCCCAGATGAACAGCAAGGACATCAGATCAGATATGACAAGAGTATTGAATGCAATGACGAAAGGTAGATTAGTTTATCTGTAAGATGGACTCTGACGAGAAATTCCTTTTGGCACGGCACAGTGAACCGACTTTCCTTGTAGTAGATGCAGCTATTCATTCAATGTAGTTGTTGCACTTCATGTCAGTTGAAAATGTGAGGCCAAGAAGGCGCAGTGAGCTGCTCTCACGGATCGGATTTATTCGAATAATTATGATTAACTTGTATATTATAGATGTTCTGCATAACGTTTCGACCAAATACATCATGTTCATCATCAGATGTGCCTTATTTTTCCTAAGACCGGATATCTTATATGTGTTGATTATTGAATTATTTTTCTCACTGTTATATTGTTTTTTTTCTTGGCTCGTGTTAAACAATGGTATATTATATCACTAACCGACGCAAGGGCCAAATAAATGGAATGTGTGAAAAGATACTGACAATTCTTCATTTTAGAAATCAATAACAAACCCCACCTTTCTTGAAGGGATAGATTATCATTATTATTATTATTATTATTATTATTATTATTATTAAATTGTGCATCCCCCTACAAGTAAGGTACATACGTACTTTAACCATTCGATGACAGAAGAAGACCTTGATTTTGAAAAGAATTGGATTTGACAATAACCTTTATTTCTCGTCCATATAACGTTGAGTTTTATGGGACATTTCCAATTATTTCTTTTCTCTTTCTTTTTTTTTCTTTCATTCGTTTTTCCTTCACTCAGGCATTTCCGTCTTTCTTTTTCAGTTCTTTTTTCTTACATCTGTCCTTACTGAATTACATTTATTTTAGTTTTGCTTGACGAGCCTCCTTTCAACTTTCTTTGTTCGTTTCTTTCTTGTTTCCATTATTTTTTTTCTTTTCACTTTCCTTCTTCTTCTCACCTTTCCTTCCTTCTCTTCTCTCCCCTTCCTTCCTTTTTTTATTACTTTCTTTCTTTTCCATTTCATCCTTCTCCATACATTTCCTTATTTCTTTTCTCTTCCTTTCTTTTTCATTCTTTCCTTTATTTTCCCTTTTCTCCTTTTCCATACTTTTATTTTCTTCCTCTCCCCCTCCTTTCTTTTTTATGCTTTCCTTTCTTTTCCCTTTCCTCCTCCTCCATAATTATTCTTTTTTCTTCTCTTCTTTTTTTCATTCTTTCCTTTTCTCCCAGTCATCCTTCTCCATACCGTTCCTTCATTGATCTTCTCTTCCTTCCATTTTTTATTCTTTCCTTCTTTTTCCCTTTCCTTCTTCTACATACGTTTCTTTCTTTCTTTGTTTTCTTCTTTCCTTTTTCCCTTTCATCCTTCACCATAAATTTCCTTCCATTTTTTCCTCTTTCTTCCCTTTTTCATTCATTCCTTTCTTTTCCTTTTCTTCCTTCTTCTCAACTTTCGTTCATCCTCTTCTCTTCCCTAACTTTCATTTTACATTCTTTCCTTTTCTCTTTCTCCTTAATATTTAACATCTTTCTTTCATTTTTGATGTTCATAAGAAAAAAATTACAATTTTCTGTATTAATTCAAAATTAAATATTATATACTTTTTCGGATAACTTGGGGAGTAAAACTGTTGAGGCGTATCTTCAGGGTGTGGCAATTATATATGGTCACAGATTTATTTTTTACTCTCTGTGATTGGAAGGAATTCTTGAGAAAAGTCAGTAGAATGGTTTTTCAATACTTTTTCCACGTTTATTATGTTATAGTTACGTTCTCTTATATTTTCTGCTTGTCAACCATAGAGGTCCACTTTACTTTGCTATTTAAGCCTGCAGTAATTGTCAAAATTTCATACGTGGTTAAGTATGATATCTTTAAGTATCTGTCTATAATTCTGAGATGAGGTATTATGTACACTATTTACATTATTCGGACTATTGTCCTCATCTTTGTTGTCATATTTATTACAATGTTTCGGTTTTCAGTATCTGTCTATATTTCTGAAATGAGGTATTATGTACACTATTTACATTATTCGGATTATTGTCCTCATCTTTGTTGTCATATTTATTACAATGATTCGGCCTTTAAGTATCTGTCTATATTTCTGAGATGAGGTATTATGTACAATATTTACATTATTCGGACTATTGTCCTCATCTTTGTCGCCATATTTATTACAAAGTTTCGGCCTTTCAGTATCTGTCTATATTTCTGAGATGAGGTATTATGTACACTATTTACATTATTCGAACTATTGTCCTCATCTTTGTCTCCATGTTTATCACAACGTTTAGGCCGTTGTACGCTCAGGCCTTCTTCAGGTGGTTGGAATGTCGAACTGAACCCTTTATTTCGCTCACTGGGGTAGACTGTTCTAGTTCCACGTGCCATGTCTAATAGATGTCAGTTAAGGCGGTGGGGAACTTTGAGAGAATAATTAAACATGGCACGTGGAACTAGAACAGTCTACCCCAGTGAGCGAAATAAAGGGTTCAGTTCGACATTCCAACCACCTGAAGAAGGCCGGAGCGTACAACGGCCGGAACGTTGTGATAAACATGGCGACAAATATGAGGACAATAGTCCGAATAATGTAAATAGTGTATGATATCTTTGTTTCTTACTGAAAGTCAACCCGGCCGTCTTCTTACCAGCAAAAACGTTTTATTATAATAAGAAATAACAAAACGTATATGGTTTGTATTGGAAACATTTATTGTCTCCTGTAAGAAAATTTTGCCGACTGCTTGTCAGTGATGGAGAGGGTGTAGTGGCTGAGAAAGAAACTCATCAATTCTAGTATTTCAAACCCATACCCTGAATGGTGAAGATTCTCACTGAAGAATTTTGGAAGAGCAAATTCTTTTTTTTTTTTTTTTTGCGCACGCGCGGAAATTTCGCTTTCTCGCTAATAGTTGATTCGTCAATTCACAAGTCAATTAAATGGTATCGCCACATCGTTCATCTTTTTTGCGGGTCTTTTGTCTCTCAACTGAATTGGTCAAATACAGACTATTTCAGAAATACAATATATTTACAACAACATGTGTAGGTGTTTATTAGTTAGTTCTTTTGCCTTTTCTCCTTTCTCCTTCGTAAATGATTCCTGATTATTTGAAGGAAACGACGTTAAACGAGGAGAAGAAATAGACTCATGTCTTTTACAAGGATATTAGCGCAAGGTGAGAAGTGAGCTCAAGAGACGAGTCCGGTATTTTAACTTATTTCACCGTTTACTTTTTAGTACGTTAAGAATTGTACGTTACCTGTAAATCCTTTCGTAAAGACATGGTTGGCATGCAGGCATATATTTGCTCCGTTTGCGAGAATAAACTTATTGGTTTTTGCATATGAAATTAACTAAAAATATCCAAGTAGCTTTAACGTGCTTTTATAAAACGTAGATAAATTATGGATGATGTTTATTTATGTATTTTTCTTGAACTGAATATTTGACTTCTAATATCGCCATAATGTCCTACAGCGTTCAGTTTGGAAAAAAATCTACTATAGGAACACTGTATAGAAATGTACTTTTTTAAATCATTTCACCCAACGCAAAGCAATAAAGCCATTAGGATGCAAGGGAATTATTGTGTGTTAGAGAATATGAGAAAACTATTAATAAGGAGAGAGAACGATAAAAGAACATGAAATAAGAAGACAGAAGATAACGATTGTAATTTCGTTCAAATATTTGATGATTAAATTTGATTGGGAAACAAGAAGCCGGAGGAGACGTTTAGAAGCGAGAGGTGAGGCTACAAGAAACTGTTAGCATAGAACTTACGGTTACATCCAGCCATTTCAACTGGAAAAAAAATGAGACCTCTCTGCCAATCTAGCACTGCGCTTAAATTCATAAAGACTAGGAATCATAACTGAAAATTCATCAGAACGATTATCATGATTTTTTTTATGGAAAAGACACGTGGAATCTACGTTAAGGCGGTGGGAAAGGGACTGGAGCTGAGATGCCAGGTTAGGACCGATAACATTGCAGATTCTTCTTTGGGTTTTATACTACATCTGAAACTAATTCTCTATAGAATAAATAGATAAATAATCTGTTGACAAGTTTTCTTAATTGAATATGAGGAAGGAAACTTATATTGCTGTTCATACCTTGTGAAATAATTTTGCTTACCCGTACGTTTCTTGCCGTATGAGGTTGCAAGTTATCTCTCCGGTTTATTTAGTCAAAATAAAAAAAAAATTACTTATTTTTGACACGCCATCACTATCCAGGACGTAGGTTTACGGCCATATCACATCGAAACACCAGTTCTCGTACGATCACCTAAGTTAAGCAACGTCGAGACTGGTTAGTACCTAGACGGGTTTCTACGTCATTCATTTGATGGTTCCTTATTTAGGTAGGGGGTTTACAGTAAGGTTCACCCATTACAAGTCCCGGGGGTCAATTGTGGTAGAGGGTGACGTTAGGAGGCTATTTTGCTTCTAGGAGTGGAAGATAACCGTTAACTCTAGCCTTGAACAGGTTAAGATTGTAGTAATCGGGGTAACATCCTCTTGGGAGTCGGTTCCACAGGGCAATGGTTCGCGGGAAGAGGCTGATCGAGTAGATCTTACGATGTAATGTGGGTGGTTTGCTATTATGTAAATGGCATGGCGTGTTTTTGCTGTGAAGGTTGGCCTCGGCGGGACCAGGGAATGGAGTTCTTCTGAACACTTTTCCGGGAAAATAGCGGTAGAGAAGCGAGAAGCTTGCTACATACGGCCTGTGGGAGAGAGGTTGAAGGTTGCAGAAAAATTCGTCACCCACGTCACTCGGATACGCTTTTGGGCTATATCAAGCCTGGAGAGGGAGGTGTGGGTAGTTCACCCCCAAATATGGCAACAGTACACCATTTTTGTCGGGATATGTTTTATCAACCCTTTGTATATGATTAAAAAATGATTTAAAACAATTAATGGCAGATATTCAGGCGAACTACATTCCTTAGTTCCATCATTCCAGACCATCACAGTGATGACCCACCGTGCTCATTTCCTACATATTCCATTTGTAAGGAGGAAGTTCAAGATTAGACAGCTTTTACCACAGAATTGTTGCATTGTAAAACAGTCACCAAATTCAATTCACCAATCACCTCGATTCAAAGCCCCGGTTCAAACCTTATCCATCTTACTTATCCTCATGATATGCAAATGTTGTACGCACTGACAACAAACACCTATTCCCGTACGATCACCAAAATTAAGTAACATCAAGCCTAGGCAGTACTTAGATGACTAGTGATGTAAACTTGGATGTGCAGGTGGTGCAATAGGTAATGACCGCCAGACCCATACCTTTACTGTTAGGATGCAGATAGGGGGACCACATGCACTACTGCAGCTGTAGTACATGTGGTGCCCATACCTAAATCCTAGTACATGTGGTGTCCCTACCTGCATCCTAGTACATGTGGTGTCCCTACCTGCATCCTAGTACATGTGGTGTCCCTACCTGCATCCTAGTTCATGTGGTGTCCCTACATACATCATAGTATATGTCGTGCCGCTACCTGCATCTTAGTACATGTGGTGTCCCTACCTGCATCCTAGTACATGTGGTGCCCCTACCTGCATCCAACCAGTAGAAGGTGTTTTTCTTGGATAAGATAGCCTAACGAATCCAAACCTTCTCCAGGTTATCCTGATTTTAATCATAGCTTGGGAGAGGGAAGAAGTGGATTCATGCCTTTCCTATAAGTGTATAAGCACGTCATTCCAACTGGAATTCAAACTCGGCTCTCCGATTCCTCAATCCGCGCCGTTCTCCATTACACCACCGTGCCACCTTTTATAGATAATGTTACGGAATTGTTAATCGGAGAGTTGAGTTCTAATTCCGGTTGGTTTCGTCATATTCACTTACACGCAAATACCTTTGGGAAAAGTATGAATCCACCTGTTCTCCCTCAACTATGGGTTAATTAGTAAGACTTGTATAAGTAAATCATTATTATAAAAAATATCTATTACAAACTAAAAATATTTTCTGGTTTTAAATAACCTGCAAAGTGTTGATTAACCGTAAAAAAAACGAATCAAGCAAAAACCATTCAATCTACCATAAGTCTCTGTTAGATTTTTGTTAAGGTAAAAATAATATGAAAAAGTATAAAAAAGGTTTGATTTCAGTTTGCATATTTGTTAAACCAATAACTTTGTAAAAGTCACTAGATCCATATAATTTATCAAGGTTAATTTGCTCATTTTAAAACAACCATCAGTCCTTCTATATGCTAGTGAATGCTAGGAAATCTCATCACAGGTGAAGAGATTTGAAGCAACAGAAATGTGATTCTACAACAAGATGCCGAGAATACCATCGACCGAACACGTGACCAATGACGAGGCTTTAGAGAAAACAGAAACAAAAGGAAAGTTATACTTAAAATCAGGGAGAGACAGTTGAATATTTTAGGGCACATAATGAGGAAAGAAAGCTTGGAAAATTAGATGCACACAGGACATATTAAAGTTAACAGGAAAGCAACGCATAACCTACCTGGCGATCTTGATTGAATAAATGGCGGAGCAGGGTTTGGGAGAGATGACAAAAAGGTAGAAGCTATTGATAGCAAGAAAGGACAGGATATTGTGGAGAACCATGATCGCCAACGTCAAGTAAACGCATAGAGGGAAAAAGTAGTTAAGAGAAATTGAAATCTGAGTGCTAAAAATTAAACTATATTTTTATCTTAAGAGATTATCCTTCAGCTATGAGTTTGGCATAATCACCATCATCTGTTTTAGATACGGTAGTCAAAATAAATAGAGTTGATGTGCCAACTGCCCAGCAGTAGATAAGTCTACTAATAAACACATATGGGTTAACGAACTTTCTCCATTTTTTTTTGTCTCGATAACTGTTGTTTCTATAAACAACTGAGAGAGCTTCAGAAGTTCGCATATATGGGCTAGGAATATAGATATCATTAGAAACCTCATGGATTCTTAAATAAATAGAACATCCACATAACTGGTGCCACGATTTATTACAGAAACACACAGGTAAACACATGAGATATCCAATGGCGTACTGAGATATACTCGCTACGTCCTCCTTCACATAAAGTAGTTCTTAATTGCCTTGAGAAAATTTTCAGGATCCGTCATATATAAAGTGATTTACTAAGCGTAGCTTAGTTGTGACACAAGGCCGTAAGTATAAGACACCCAGTGACTATGGAAGGCAATACTCAGTCATAATTGATCTAGAAAGACAAGCCTGCTAACCATTAAACAACGGCAACAAGGTGAATTATAGGTACATACATTAGGTTGACTGAAAGGTCTAGGTAAAATAATTACCAAGATATTTCAGGTAACCTGATTAATATTTATGAGCGTGTCTTAATTTTTTTTTAAAATTTGAAAAACTAACAACATATTTACTTTTGTTAATAAATCCATCTTCAAAATAAAATCCTTTCATTTTCCTTGATAAAGTCCACCAGAGGACGAAACGCGTCGGTTAAATATTTGTTTCGTTTTTGTCTTTATTCATATTGTCCTTTAACAAATATATTTTAGTCATATCTGAAACTTTACACACACACACACACACACACACACCCACAACACACACACACACACACACACACACACACACACATATCGCCATTCAAACACGTTTCATTGAATAAAATAGACATATTGTGTCTATTTTTATACCGATCCTTTCCAGTTGTCTAATCAGTTTCTTGATGTTAAGACGAAACTCATCAAGGAAAGCGCCGTAGATTTTTTTTTCAGTGCAAGTACTTTCGACCTTTTCTAAGGTCATCTTCAGGGATAAATTACAAAAACAAACTTAGTGTAAGTGCGATGAAATCTGCATTCCATTTTAATGGTGTTTTTAAAAAAAAAAAAAAAAAAAAACTCGTGCGAACGTGCTCTGTTTTAGTTATTTTAGAATTTGATATGTATCCGTTGGAGTCATGGAATCTTTTACAAATAAATCGTTTCAATATAAGGGAGTTTACCGAAAAGCGGTAGAAATGCAAAATGGCATTAATGTTTGTTATGTGAAAATGAACAATCGACAAAATTTGTTACAAATATAGCAACAGCGTATTAAACCGTGTATAACAAACATATAAAGTTATATACACTTTAATACGATGCTGCTAATACGTCTAAAAGATCGAAAGTGGAATTGAAGTCAATACCAAGAGGCAACATTCTATTTCATGCTAAACGCAATCATCAGGCCACATATATATATATAGCAAGTACTGTTAGTCCGAGTGATATTCGAAGGCGTCTGACGCTAGGATTGTTCAACGGCATTACTATAGTTGTATCTGCGATTACAAAGTCTCTACTACAACGAGCATTACGGAAGTGACAACGAGTATTCATTGACATTACAAAAATATTGAACGTATATAAAAGTATATAAAATATATATAAAAATGAGAGAAAGATAGATGGTGTAAAAATCCACTGTTCGTAGCACACACACACACACACACACATATATATATATATATATATATATATATATATATATATATATATATTATAAGAAAAGAAAGAACAGTAAGATATATTATCCGGTGTGCTTACTATTATTTTTTTTATTTTCACAAAACAATGTTCGATGTAAATTTACGGAGCATTAATAAAACTTTTTGTCGTTAATAATAATAAAAAAAAAGACGGCATGCGTTTAACGCCCCTGTTTGAATGATTGGGTTTCTCTGTATCCTTGGAAACGGGAAATTATGAATTTATATGTGCGTTTAAAACTCAGTAAATTTAAAAATAAGTTATTCCAAAATTCGCTTGAAGATGAAACAGAACTAATGCTTTTAATTTAATTATATAAATACATTTGAAATTTTTAGCTTTGGTTTTTGAAACATGGTTATTACTGTGTAGCGAAGAAACCATATTTTAAATCAGTTAATTTATAATATATATATATATATGTGTGTGTGTGTGTGTGTGTGTGTGTGTGTGTGTGTGTGTGTGTGTGTGTGTGTGTGTGTGTGTGTGTGTGTGTATGAAAATTGTTCGAATCCTGTAAGAGCAAAATTGTCTAATTTTTAGATTAAGCATTGAACCGTTGTATCTTAGAAATGATTAGATTTATCTTACTGGAATTCCCATTAAATAATTAAGTAGCCCATAGACTAACAATCTGCAATTCTACTCTGTCCTCTATACTATACGGACCGCTATTCTTTACTCTATTCCTTATATAATTTCTCTATTCGGATCACTATTCTGGTTACTATTCTAACGAGTATTATTGATCGAATACTATTAGTGCGAGTGATATTCGAAGGCGTCTGACACCAGTATTGTTCAACGGCGTTACTATAGTTGTATGTGTGATTATAAAGCTTCTACTACAACGAGCATTACGGAAGTGACAACGAGTATTCTTTGATATCACAAAAGTATCAACGAGTATTAGTTGACATCACAAAAATAAGGAACGTATATAAACATTATATAAATTACGTGATTAAAAGTCGCCACCAAAAATGAACGATTTCTTAAGTATATAGAAAGTTAAGTAAGCAACAAAAAAAACTAGAATGAAAGACATTACAAAAAATAGATAATTAAGCACAAATATCGATAGATTTGTTATTTTTTAAAAATAAACTGCAGAGTTAGAAAACGAAAAATATAAGTTGGAAATGCAGAGTAAAATACTCGGAGATTATGAAGTTATTATTCATGACATGCTATAAAATAATTTATCCTGCCTTTTTGACAATATTAACACCTAAACGATCAATTAATAAAATGTGAACGTGTGCAGAAAATGCAAAGTAGATATATATTTTAGTATCTGTCTATATTTCTGAGATGCGATATTATGTATATAATTTACAGTATTCGGATTATTATCCTCATCTTTGTCGACATATTTATTACAACGTTTTGGCCCTTCAGTATCTGTCTATATTTCTGAGATGAGGTATTATGTACACTATTTAAATTATAACCATGGAGTATTAGTGTTTGAGCCATATATATATATATATATATATATATATATATATATATATATATATATATATATATATATATATATATAATATCTGGATAAAATAAATGAAACAAAATTGGGTGTTTTTTTTATGAAAGTATTTATTTCTGTGTTTTTGTATATATTTATTTATTTAATATTTCAGACCACCTAGGTCTTTCCTCAGAAATCAAATGAGATACAGAGGAAAGACCTAGGTGGTCTGAAATATTAAATAAATAAATATATACAAAAACACAGAAATAAATACTTTCATAAAAAAAACACCCAATTTTGTTTCATTTATTTTATCCAGATATTATATACATATCAAGAAAGTATACGTGGCCTCTCATTATGCTATATATATATATATATATATATATATATATATATATATATATATATATATATATATATATATATATATATATATATATATATGAATAGGTATATTTGTGTGCTAAAAAAGTTCGCTTGTTTTGCATGAGGCCAGTATTCGAATTTTATGGCTCGTTTGTCAGCGAAATAACCTTTTGATTTTATCAAACTGGGGAAGATGATACGCCCGCACGGCAACTTTGGAATGCGTCTGAAATCCATACCACTGGTTGGTCCAAGCTTTGTGATTGCGGCTAAAATTGGTTAGACTCAACTGGTCGGAAGCCTCGTTTAAAAGTTTATGTGCTTTTTCCCAGAAACTGTAATTAATGTCCGCTCAGTATATCTCCAAACTTGGGCTCTGTGAGCAGGCGTCCGTAATAGGAAATGGCTGGTAGAGGGTGCGATCTCGGAAACGAATGGTCGCCGGCCAGTATAATGTGAATTTATTTTAAATTTAGTTCAATGTATGCAAAAAAAAATATATATATTTAAAATTTCGGAGGGGTACAACCCTTGAAAAAAAAAATAGGGGAATTATGAAATAGACAGAAGGTAAAACAAGCAAATATTATTAATGTCTTTTTCAATTCCGCATTTCTTTTTTTATATACAATTTCACCCCAAGCATGGCGGGAATGCCACAAGTACGCATGTGGTTACAGGGAATGAAAGTGAAAGAAAAGACTGAGTATATGAAGGTTTGAGGAAAGCACAAAAGATGAACGGGATTCAAGAAGATAGAAGATGGCTATTGACGTTGCATAGAATATTGTAGTTATCAAGGAAGCAAGTGAACGGAAGGGAGTTCCACTGTCGGGAAATGCGAGGAAAGAAACTTTTGGAGTAGAAGAGGCTGTTGTATTTAACTATAATTCAACAGTAAATGGTGGGACCTAGATGACAATCTAGTAACAGGTTTAAATTCATGTAGTCAGAGAACTAGGGGAAAAAGCTCTTTAGAGCAGTTGCCATGAAACTATTTGAAGAAAAGACAGAGGAAAGCCACGTCAAATCGGTGGGAAAGTGACTCAGGATCGAGTACATTACAGATCTTTCTTTGGATTCTGTCAAGAACGTCGAGATGAATAGCAGTAGCACAATACCAGATATGGCAGCAGTATCCAATGCAGGGACGAAAGGTAGGTTTGTAAATATACAATATGGTATCTGATGAGAATATATTCTGCCACGATACAGTGACCTAATTCTATTTCAGGGAAGATGTCTAAAGTAATTTCAGTATGGCAACTTTGTCTACTTTTTAATTTTTTTCGATTAATTATTTTTATTTACACATATATCCACTTATATATCTATTCAGGGGATCCTAGACTTAAGACAGGGCTCCGTTCCTACGATGCGTCATAACGATTTTCCTTGTAAATCGGAACGTATGCACGATTTTAAGTGAAAAAGCACTTACGTCACTCACCTATGCTAACGCAATAGTAAAGAAATAATCTAGGGTATAACAACACATTTCTATTATATAAATTTTATTTAAATTTTTGAAGATCAAAGTTGACTGGAAAGCAAGAAGCCGGAAGAGAGTTCCACAAGCGAAAATTGATCGACAACAATAGAAGAGTAATCAGGAAGACAGTAGATAACGAGTGTCATTGCATTTAAATTTTTGAAGATCAAAGTTGAGTGGAAAGCAAGAAGCCGGAAGAGAGTTCCACAAGCGAAAATTGAGCAAGAACAATAGAAGAATAATCAGGAAGACAGTAGATAACGATTGGCATTGCATTTAAATTTTTGAAGATCAAAGCTGGTTGGAAAGCATGGAGCCGAAAGAGAGTTCCACAAGCAAGAAGTGCGATAGAAAAAACTGTTAGCACAGAACTAACGGCTACATTTAGCCTGTTTAACTGTAAAGAGATGAGACATTTTGCCATCAATCTAGTATTGCGCTTAAAGTAATAATATTCAGGCACCATTGTTCAAAGTTCATCAGAACATTTACCATGAAAGTATTTATAAAAAAAAAGAAACGTTCTTTAGGAGAAATAGATATAATACATATAATGAAATACATATAATGATCTTGTCGCTCTTACAGTATTCAGAAGCAGCTGTAAATCCTGGGACAAAAAACAATCAAACAAACGTGCTTGTCTTTCTTTTTTTATCGGGAATTCACCAACTTGCAGTTTAACAAGAAAATCTCCTTACCTCTTAGAGGGAAACTCAATATGTACACACACATGCCCATGTTTTAAGTGACAGTCGAGCGACTTAAGCCAAACAACCGGCCGATGTTCGTCGCTGTTTCTTCCTGTTTTTCAGAGCGTTTAACAATGCCTAATTTCACTTCCAAGGTGATGGCTATCCTTTTCTTTGAAACACCGCCACCAGAAGAGATTACTCTGTACGTGCGAGCCATATTAAAGGGCAAGAAGTTTCCAAAAACACAACACAAACGAAGGAGAGTAAATGCACAACAATCCAATATGGCGTACGACCAGGAACTGACCAACGAATAAATACGAAGCGAACTGTATAAGTCGAAACAAGATGAATGAAGATTGCGTCGTAAATATGAATTGTCGTTGATCCAGAGTCTCGTAAGTCTGGGACTTACTGTATATGTGCTAAGTTTTTTTTATTTTTTTTTATTCGTATCCGAAACGTAAATCAGAAGGTGATGATATTTTGCCGATGAAGACGTTTTAAAAAATGTATAAATCATTCGAAAAGGAAAAAGAAAAATGGCACGGAAAAAGAAAATAGCTATTTATTCAAGGTAAGAAAATCTACAACGTTTTCTCTGCATTTAAATGCCCGTCATCTACTGTAGGTCAATGATCCGACTATCATGGGCTAGGAAGTTTTGAAACGCTTATCGCTGGGTCAGGACTTTTAAACAATTTAAAGAGAGTGAACAATACCAACGAAGAGTTAATGGAGTCGGATTACGAATCTGTCTTTATGGCTGAAACAGAATGTAACTAAAAAGACAGGTTGATAAAATCTCGAAAAAAACATGTCCGTGAACGAATACCGACGCGAAAAATTTTAATTTAACAAAAAAAAAATGCATCAATCATAACAGTTTGGCCGCTTGTATCCGAAGTTGCCTGTCTGCATAGGGCAGCTAGCCAATCCCTCTTCAAGAAGATAGAAGATGGCGCCTGACGTTTTATTTAAATTATTGAAGATTGTAGTTATCAGAGAAGCAATTAAACGGAAAGAAGTTCCACAGACTAGAAGTGCGAGAAAAGTAACTGTTGGAGTAAAAAGGCGGTTGCATTGTGTTTTTTTACTGCAGCTATGTTGAACGGACATTAGTAACAGTTTCTGGGAGAGATCACATTATCACGTGTGATCAACAAGGCCATTACACTCAAACTCTCAGTCACGATGACTTGTGACTTTGTGCTAGCACAACCATCAACCGCTCCCAAAGAGTTTCCTCTGCCCAATTTCACTTACAAGGCTTTGGTCTATTCGTGGTATGCTTTGCGGGCACTTTCCAAAGGGACCGCACGCTGGGATTGCCTCCCCATGACGATAACACCAAGAAATCACCTTCCTGACAAATCGACCGTCGTGATGTGTGTGGGTGTACAGATGTGTTCACTGATTCCTCGTCGTGAGACAGTGTGTATGTATGAAGAGGGGATATACACATATATACACGCATACTGACAAAAGAACACGAAAATGGAAATAGATCTAAGAACACACAGGGGTCATTAAAAGATAAGAATGCCGATAACTACTCCATCATTTCTCGAACCAATCTTGTTTTATAACCCTTCACGTAGAACTTTTCACTGCCAGTTCAAGAAAGACGTTTGGATCACTAACACAAAAAAAGAATGTCTCATATCGAGAATATTTAACATCGAAAAACATAAAGGAAAAAAAATAATTATTTTTTATAATATGTGGAAATCTCCACCGTTTGCCTGATGACGGTCGCGAGACCGGAAACACATGTAGCAAAATTATGGAAAATAAAGCATAATTTTCTTTTTTTTAAATCCACATTACAACCAAAAACATTTGCGGTTTCTCTCTTCTTTTTAATATACACACTTTTCTCTCGTTGGAACTATTATAACTTCTTCCTTTTATATATGAAAATTAATTTCGGTTGAGCTCTGTGGGAATGAAGCTTGGGTTTGTAAACTGTGACTATTAAAAGCTAATATAGCAAGACTCTTCGGCAGAATTGAGTCACTGTCAGTCACTGTGTGTTTATCTAAATCTAAAAATAAATACGCTAAAATTCACCTTCATCCCTGCCGACGGCTTAGTGGTAGCATTTCCGACTGGCGCCAATTCAGTCTGGTTTCGATCGTAGCTAGAGGCAACCGGACGTCTAGCCACACTGATGATCTGTGATATATATATATATATATATATATATATATATATATATATATATATATATATATATATATATATATATATATATATTTCATACAATAGGAATTAAAATTACATAATGCAATCTTAATCCCTACTCTATAAAATATGTTGCTCTGTTTAATTAAAATATTGAGCTCTATGTGTGGATCAGTTTTAATATTTAATATTTTATGTTGTATTAATTTGTTGTTAAAATCACAACGTGGTGCGAATTATGTGGAGAAGCGGCCTGTTCATAGGTCGGGGTACCCGGCGGAACGGAACAGATCTGATGTTGCAATACCCGAAATCCATAATGAAGCCAGGGTACCATCACTGATCACCTCTATCTTTGCACTTTATAAATGTATTTTAAGAATATGATTCACTGGGATTGTATACCAACGGATTATTACCTATATATATATATATATATATATATATATATATATATATATATATATATATATATATATATGGCCTGACGATTGCATCTATCATGAAACAGACTGTCGCCTCTAAGTGTTGACTTCTATCTTCACTTTGATATTTATATTTATATATATATATATATATATATATATATATATATATGTGTGTGTGTGTGTGTGTATGTGTGTGTGTGTGCGTGTGTGTGTGTGTGTGTGTATGGGGATGATAAGATAAAGAACAAAAAGGAAACGTTTATCAATCTAACGTGTTTCACTTTTATTAAAGCTTCATAAGAGATTGAGATATGAAAAAAAAAGAAATTCTATTATTTTTATTTTTGTATTTGATTTAAATTGGTTGATATTTTTTCTTTTGATATTTCTGATTTGGAGTGCTTAATTAATAACAATATTTAAAAAAAAAAAACACCGAAAAGAAATCAATAGAGATTCCTGATTGACTACGTCCTGAAGGGTTAAGTCATTAAAAACTTTTTAATCCGTGAACTGCCAAGCATTAAGTTAAAATTAGGGATTATTTCATTTCCAAAATCGGCAGTAACTTTTGTAGTAAGTATAAGAAAATACTTCTATAGTAGGGAGGAAAGGAAAGCGAGAAGAATGGACTAAACATCAATTGCAAGAAGACTGAATGTAGGGTTGCTAGCAAATGGTACAGCCCAACATGCAAATTGCAAATGAAACAGGTGCAACAACTGAAATATCAGGAAAGCGTATTAACAGACAGGTGGAAGATGTGACATAGAAAACCGAAAATGCATTGGGATAGACAAAGATGCCTTTTACAAGGTGAGCAAAGTAATAAAAAAAAGAAAAATATCATTAGAAACAGAAGAAAAATACGGAACTGTTATGTAGTATCATTATATAGCAGTATAGACTAGACAATCTCCTCACAGATGAAGAAAAGCAGCAAAAATCTGTTTCTATAGAAGGATACTGAGAATACCATGGACCGAATATGTGAGCAACAATGAAATTCTACAGACAATAGCAACAAAAAGGAAACTTATGCTTACATCAGGAAGAGAGAGTTGAAATTTCTGGACTACCTACTGCGGAAGGAGTGCTTGGAGAATTAGATACTCACAGGACAGATTTAAGGTAAAAAGTCAGAGGAGAGTCAGCGAATAGATGGCAGAGCAGAGATTGAAAGAGATAGCAAAAAACAAACATTATTAAGAGCTATAAATGACAGGAAATTATGGAGAGCTATGATCTGCAACGTCCTGAAGGGACATGGTTCATAGAAAAGAAAAATTCAACCACCTTCGGTAAAAATAAATTTGGCAGTAACTTATTGGAGAAATTGTCCTTCTCGAACAGGGGTGTCCATTTTTTTTCCAAAGTAGGCAGGATTTGATGGGGTGGGTGTTAGGCTTAGGGCCAGCCATTCTATTTGGCATTCTTTGAACCATTAAAATTAAATGCAAATGAAATATCTTATGAAAATGTTATTGCAAATTGCATATTTTCATTCTACACGGATGACAAATAAATTGTAACAGTTATTACTAAAATCACTCAGTCTGTCATATCTGAAGCTCATATCAGATGAAGTAAAATATGTCTGAGGAAAAAGAACTTCCAGGAATCTATAATCTATAATACATACGAGGTTAATTTTAAACATTGCATATTATTGGTAATTAATGTTGTCTGTCAACTTTTAAGTTAAAAACATATGAATAGGAACATAACATCAACATTAATCTTATTAAGAGGTAGAAAACATAACGTGACATAAGTCCAAGTGTCTAAATATATTTATAAATGATTTTGACGAACACAAAACAAATTTAATTCACTAAGATTTTAGAATTTATTCATCGCAGATGACCAAAACAAATAACTTGCCTGCACGAATGTGAAGGGTGATACTGAGATCTGCAGTATGTAGGAGAGGTCTGGCTCAAAGGCACTGGTCTGGTTCAAAGGCACTGGTCTGGTTCAAAGGCACTGGTCTGGCTCAAAGGCACTGGTCTGGTTCAAAGGCACTGGTCTGGCTCAAAGGCACTGGTCTGGTTCAAAGGCACTGGTCTGGCTCAAAGGCACTGGTCTGGTTCAAAGGCACTGGTCTGGCTCAAAGGCACTGGTCTGGTTCAAAGGCACTGGTCTGGCTCAAAGGCACTGGTCTGGTTCAAAGGCACTGGTCTGGCTCAAAGGCACTGGTCTGGTTCAAAGGCACTGGTCTGGCTCAAAGGCACTGGTCTGGTTCAAAGGCACTGGTCTGGCTCAAAGGCACTGGTCTGGTTCAAAGGCACTGGTCTGGCTCAAAGGCACTGGTCTGGTTCAAAGGCAGTGATTTTAGAAATTGACTGGAGGAGTCCATGGTCAGAATCACACGGCCAGAGGGCGGCCATACAGCACCGATTCCATCTTTTTGCATTTCTTAGATGTGTTCATTACATACTCTGATTGACAATACTGATGAGCCGAAAATTACGCAATAAATTATGTCATAACCCCTCTTATGCACTCTGCTTATGTCCCTGTTATAATGTCCAACATAATATTAGATCATTATTAATTTAATTCAAAAATTAAAACGTATTCAAACATGATGAATGTCAAGAGACTTAAAAATGAAATTGATTGATTAAACGCTCAATAAATGATTCTCAGATCCGTCAAATAGTAATGTTAATTTTAGCCGTTTCCTTATAAGGAAACATACGTCATTCATTGAAAAACCAGCCAGTGCAATTCGGTTAAGCCTTTCTTTGGTCGCTGGCCATTTTATTAGGATGAAAGCGTAGAACCTCTTCTCCTAATCTCTAATGGTAATAGGAATATTAACCGTTTCCTTATGAGGAAACATATCTCATTCATTGAACGACCAGCCAGTGCTATTCCGTTAAGCCTTTCTTTGGTCGCTGGCCATTTGACTGAGATGAAATCGTAGTACCTCTTCTCCTAATCTCTAACGGCAATAGAAATATTTTCCGTTTCCTTATAAGGAAATATTCGGCATTCATTGACCGTGCAGCCTGTGCTAATCGGTTATTCTTCGGTCGTTGACCATCTGGTCCGGTTAGAAGTGTAGTATCTGTTCTCATCTATAATGGTAATGTTAATATTAGATGTTTCCTTTTAAGGAAACATTCCGCATTCATTGACCGAGCAACCCATACTGCTTCTAATTGAACTTTATGAAATCTTTCCCTTAAAATAATTTTTTCAGGAAAATAGGTTTCTCAATAGATTGAATACTTCAAAAAAATTTAACGGTTATAGGGTCGATATGAGACGTGTACAAATTCGGTCCTAGTCCCCTGGGGAAAAAAGGTGAGTTATATATGCTATCAAATATGGTATATTTCTTTCACACGATATGATCATCAACCTTTCGAAGAATTATTTGAACTACTGATATTGTTGCCAAGACTAGTTTCGACTAAACTATTCTTCGGCCTACAAGCATAAAACCCGCCCTGGGTAGGACGATAAACTACATCCGCGTCCTGGGTAAGACGATAAACTACCTCCGCGTCCTGGGTAAGCCGATAAACTACCTCCGCGTCCTGGGTATGACGATGAACTACATCCGCCTCCTGGGTAAGATGATAAACTATGCCCAACAGCAAGGCCTCTGAGGAGGATGTTTTGAGGAGCGTGAAACAACCTCTTAATGGCTGGTGTTCCCAGGTTCACCCAGACCAGGAGTGGTAGCAGCTGTTAGCGTTCCAGCTAGGTTAAATAGTTAACCCTCAAAATGGGTTCAAAACACTATGAAAGTGTAAAAATAGGTTTTAACACCAGAAATTCTTTGTAAAAAATTATTACCAGCAATAAATATTTAAAGAAAAATTATTACCAGGAATACATTTTTGAAAAACAAAATTTCCAGCAATATATTTTTGAAAAAAAAAATATTACCAGCAATAAAAATCTTGTCGGCATTAAAGATTTTGACTTCATGAACCTGGCACGTCTTATCCTTACAGCAAAGTTTTTTTGTTTTTTGTTTTTAATATAAAGCTAAAGACAAAAAATTACTGAAAGTCTATGTGGACATATCACATAACAGGAGAGAAATAGACGAATTTTAAAATATCATAAAATATTCAGCCTAAAAAAATCATAATGAATTAGTTTTTTTTTGTTTTTTGTTGTTTTTTTTTTTGTTGTTGTTTTTTTGCATTTGTTTAAGCATTTCGCCCCAGGCAAGGCGGGAATGCCACTATCACACAAGGGGTTACAGAGAGTGAAAGTAAGAGTGAAAAGGGGTGCTTGAAGAAAATCAAATAGTAGGAAGGGGGTAAAGATCAAGACAACAGAAGATGTCGATTGGCATTTCATTGAAGAATATAGTTACTGAGGTTGATATGCCGTAAACTCCACTAATTCGGTATACCTAAGGTTTAAATGTATTTTTCATAAAGGAAAAATCCATTTAGAAGCTTTCCAAACGCTTCAATTGAAAGCTAAAGGATTAAGTTTTCTAATTCCAGAAAAAAAAAATACAGTGGAGTATTTCAAATAGAAATTTGAATGATTTCAATCGTTGCTTCCGAAAAAAAAAACAATCGAAACGGCCATTTTCAACTTTTTTTAGTGAAATGTAAACGAACTTATTTTTCAGTTTTAAAATTCCCGCTAAAATAAGATTTACATTTCTGAAAGGTTACTTGCGTAAAATTAGCAAATTTAAAGTTAAATTAATCTGTTCTGAAACAAAAATTACTTAGTTATAGCATAAACTTTTCTAGACAAACATTTCTTGACCTCGAGGTCTTATTATTTTCATGTCTCCATCGATAATTTTTAATGGCTGAATGCGTTGACAGGTTTAGTACGGTGCATCAAAAGTGACATAACGGTTTTTTTGTTTCTTATAATAATTTAAAATACTATAAAATTTTCTTACATTATTGAGTTATTTCTATATCTTTCATTATTTAATAGCTAAGATAATGATAACTAATTTATTAATTATTAATATTAAATTAAGTTATTATATTTTTAATTTAATAACTGCGATAATAACTAATAAAATAATTATTATATTAATAATTAAAATATCTCACTGAGTTATTAATTGTTTAAATTGATAAATGAGATAATTTTATTATCTCAATTTAATTTTTAATTTCATAACTGAGAGTGAGATAAGACCGTTACATGTCAAGGGGCTTTGCCCAAGCTTTGAAACACGTGACCTTTTAACCATAATGTCACTTATGAGATATCATACAAACAAAAAATATTTTTGGTAGCATTATTTGTATTAAGCTTTTAATTTTCGCTTAGTAAATATAGTCTTCACTTAAAAACTTAATAACCGACCCAATGCGCTGCATGAAAGGATTTTAAAACATTTTTTAAAAATTAAAGAAAAAAATGAAAGAAAAATGATAAAAATTAAAAGAAAAATGCAAACAATTATTGTAAAAATTCTTTGTTCATTGAAAAAGAATTTTCTTCAGATAATAATGTCCTTAATGTATATTATTTATAAAAGCAAATAAAAGCCTATCTAATTTGATAATTAGATAGATTATTGCAGTTTTTATTTTACGATTTGGAGCAGATTTTTTTAAAAGTTGGCATTAGTTGGGAATAAAATTGATTATTTAACTTCTCCAAGGAGTCTTGCTTATAAAAAAAAAAGTTTGCGAACTCTTTGAAATTCTAAAAAATTTCATGAAATTAATTTAGGGGGGTGGTAACAGATGTAAAAAAAAATTATTTTTACTAAGATTTTCTAAAAATAAAAATTTCAAAAATAAAATCATCATTTTTTAATAATTCCTGAAAGTTTCATTTAAATTAGACAATTATTTGATTTCTGCAATAATTTCAAAATTAATGGGTTTTCCCCCGAAACTGCTACACTAAAAATTTTGATGACCACAAGTCGTACGGTTTTAACAAAAAAAAAACGAGATTTTTGACCCAAATTTAAAACGTGTTAGAAAGAAGAAAAATTTTTTTTTAAATATTTTAAAAATACTTTGTTCTTTCCTCTTAATAATAACATGAATATTTTAATGATGAAAGTTTGTTTTTATTAAGTTTCGGACCTGTTATCATTATGCTATACTGATTTTAATTGTTGAAGGTACCTACCGTAAACCAAACCAAACCATGTCAAACCATGCCAAACCGACATTAAACAATCCCCATGTTAGCAGAGATAAATATTCTATCACGATTTGGCATCTGTCGGTCATTTCCTACCGTTTTTTTTTTCAGCTTTTACCAATAAAGAAAACGATTAATAAAACATCATTTGAAAATAAGCACTTGATCATTGCATAGACACTGTACACCGAAAAACGGTTGGAGAATAGACTGGACGAAATATTGTTGAAAACAACTTGATGAAGTCGGTGGCATTGACAACTATCGCATAACAATCTTAAAATTACAGAACTCCTCATCAATATCTGGAGTGAGAATGGATCACACCAGCCACTCTGTATTTAGATCCAAATCATAAATATGGAACATTGCACGGTAGTGTGAATATGGAAATCTGCGTCTGTTAGTCTTTTGAAATAAAGTATAGGAAGCTCCAAAAGTTACCTCGATATTTAAAAATGTCATAGCATGTCGTAGTTTTCATAATTTTTGTTTCTTTATTATTTTTTTTTTCAGAACTTAGATTAAACTAGGAAAATGATCCTTGAAAAAAATTCAAAATACCTAAATCCTGAAAATTTACTTTGGATTTCTTCAGATTTTTGCTGACTGGAAAAAATAAAATTCTGAAATGTTATGCCTGAAACTTTCTCTGATCTGACGACACCCGATTAATTTCTTTGGGGAGGGTGTAAGGAGGGTGTTAATAAACCGCTGACAATTCAGCAACGCAAGGATGACATGTGTACGTGAATTCGAGGGTTGCAGCCTGGGGTATTAAACACTTTTATTGATAAAGCAATAGAAAGAAGACGACATGGAAGATATCGACGTCGTATCATTTCACCAGCAAAGCAATAAAGCCGCTAAGATGCAAGGGATTATTGAGTCTTAAAGCAAGATATATATAGTGAATTCCACAAGCAAGAAGCGCGATAGACGAATCTGTTCGCAAAAAGACTTACGGGTACATCCAGCGATTTCAACTTTAAAATGTTGAGACCTTGCCGCCAATCTATTACTGAACTTAAATTCCTAAAGACAAAGTAACATAGAGGAAAGTTCATCAGAACAATTACCATTCTTAATTAATTTTCCTAATGTCTTCCAATGTTCACCCATTGTCTTTTGTGTGTAGTATATATATATATATATATATATATATATATATATATATATATATATATATATATATATATATATATATATTGAATAAAAATAAAAACAGACCACTCTAAGGTTCCATGTAATAAATTATTTCACCACAGCCCTTTTAAAGGACCGCGGATCATCAGACTTTACTTCCAAATGTTGAAACGAATCGTGGTCTGTTTTTATTTTTATTTAAATTATTAGCTCTGATTTACATTGAGCTCTCTGGATTTCATCCTCCTTGGGTCTACCCATACCGATTACCTAGTTTTTCGTAAACTATATATATATATATATATATATATATATGTAATGGAATCTCCCGTAGACTTTGAAGAGTGAGTATCCAACAATCTCGCTCAATATTTTTATGCTTGTGTCGTATGTGACACTTCAATCCCGCTAGTAACCTGCATACAAGTTCAGATATTGTGCAACGGCGAGAATCTCGGGGCATAGGCACAGGAATATTTACTGACGCTTTTCCCCCGCTGTCCTGTGTCTCTTAGTGGGTCAGTACGACTGATTTCGAAATATCTGAATCCCGATCAGGCAGTAAATTCTGTGCAGAGCAACTCACTCGAAGTAAGTTTGAGGCACAGTGGCAGCTGAGAGGTTATCTTTTGCTTGTCTTTATACCTGAGCCACGGCCATCCAATAGTCCCTTATCCACTGTCAAGCTTGTTACACATGAGGACCTTTGGTATTTTGTCGTCACTCATCCTTGCAAAATGACCAGACCTGCGAACTTTTGATTGGTGACTGTACAAGAAAAGTCTCATCATTGGACACCCTATCTCTACACACACACACACACACACACAAACACACACACACACACACACACATATATATATATATATATATATATATATATATATATATATATATATATATATATATATATATATATATATAAATAGAGGCGACAGTCTGTTTCATGCTAGTGCAATCGTCAGGCAACTGTCGCCTCTAAGTGCTGACTTCTATGTTCACTTTTATATTTACACACGCTCTATCTCTGATACTGAGCACTTTATCCCATAAATGTAGCACACTTTAAGACTATATTTCTTCATATATATATATTAAGACATTTTTATGTTTATACATTCTTTTTCTAGATACAAATATTTAAGTAAATGCTCTGTTTTATAATAAACAATATTAATAACATTTACCGGTCTGAATGTGCGATAAATTTTCATAGAAAATATTCGTTCTCCGACAGGAATTGAACCTGTATCCTATACGGAACCGTCATTTAGCCTGACGTGCCTTAACCAATAGATTGGCAAGGTCGATTTTACCGCTTTTAAACTTCAATCTTCCATAATTCTCTCACGTATGAATACATATTTTCAATTAATATATATATATATATATATATATATATATATATATATATATATATATATATATATATATATATATATATATATATATATATATATATATATATTCTTTTCTATTGGCGAAATAGATATTTGAGAGTAAGAGAAAAGAATATAGGAGTAACAGACAAATTTAGAATTAAAAACGAGACAGCTGACGTGTCAGATTACACGAAGAATGAATACTCTCCAACCAATTCACTTTCCAACCAATTAAAAGAAAATCCTTGTTCCTAGTTGGTAATATTGCCTCATTACCCTTACAAAAAACTGAACAAAATAAAAATTAAAAGATAACATGTCTGTTCGACACAAAAATGTTACCAAGGTAAACATTGGTATGCGGGAAACATTGTAAATGAACGTGTTGCAAATGACGTAACAAGTTGCAGAAACTATAGAAAAGATGAATAATAGATGAAGTTAATAGTTGGAGGGAGGAAACACTGACTCTAAATTTAATATATTTTTACCTATATATATATATATATATATATATATATATATATATATATATATATATATATATATATATATAACGAGAGAAAGAGAGAGGGAGAGATAGATAGATTATGCTTCATTGAATAATATAGACATCCAACACTCTTTCCAAAAAAAAAAGACTTGTAGACAACACCTTGTATACTACTCCAGGAAAATAATAAACAAAAACTTCAAATTCTCGTGGTCGTCTATATAAAAATCAACCAACCAACACTCTACAAAATTTATGTTAAATGTTGGAGAGAGGAAGTACTTTATCCAAACTTAATATATTTCTTAAGGAACTCGTCCCTCGCACCAAAACAAGGACAAAAGTCCATACAAACATATGCCTGGTCGTAAATACAGTCTGATGTTGCCCGTGTAACCTCGCGCCCATTACAATTTGCACGGCCGTATGTAAAATCATATCTACGTCCTCATGATATGAATATCCTGTCATTGTTAAACGGACACTTCTCAGTTAACTCATTACTACACATTGAAGATAGACTAGCCACAAATGTACACGAATGTCAAATGTAACCTAGTCTTCATTGAAACACAGCGCCATCTAGCGTAATCTTACTTTAAACTTAATAACTCAAAAATGAAGGATTTGCGGACATACGTTTATGTGAACTTTTGACCTTGTTTTGGTATGAGGAACCCGCCCCCAATTTTTGTAAAATTATTTTTGATACACCATATATATATATATATATATATATATATATATATATATATATATATATATATATATATATATATATATTCCTGGATTGAAAGGATTAAAACTAAAATAAATATACATTATATGTCTAAATTATTTAACCAAACATGCTTGAATGAAAATATGCTGCCTAAATATATATATATATATATATATATATATATATATATATATATATATATATATATATAATATAGAAAAAACAACTGAAAAGTTGCAAATTTAAAAAATTGAATGTTTTTTGTGAAAGTATTTATTTATATTTTTTATACATATATATATATATATTTGATATTTCAGATCGACCCCGATCTTTCATCAGTAATGACTGTTTTCAGAAGTTTGTTTACAAGTAGCGTCCCTCGCGAAACGCGGACATCACGTGATATGGAATGCAACTGTGTTTTAATATTTCTAACATAAATCTAACTGTAGTAATATTTTAGATGTTGTTTAAAAAAATTTTTAACTGTATCTAAAAAAAACTTTTTGTTTAACTATTGAAATATTTATAAAGATTTAAAATACCCAAGTCTTTATTTAACCCTAGTTTATATGTATTTAATTTTAAAATCCAGTATTTTTCTTTTTTTCTGCGTGTGTATGTGGAACTGAAATCAGAATCTGTCAATACACATTTACAGTTTTCTAATGAGTGTCCTGATTGATTAAAATGTTCAGCTTTGGGGGAATAAGGATTGTTTTGACGTATACTATATATATATATATATATATATGTATATATATATATATATATATATATATATATATAATATGTGGTGCATTTCATTTCATATTACAATGAATCATTCATACAAAAAGTTAATGATACAAAATGGCGAAATCCCTTCGCTAACAAGATTTTAAAGGTGCATTAACCTGCCAATCACTTCATGAATGTTATGATCCTTGTTTTTTAAAAATTATAAGCAGTATAAGGCCTTTCTTAAATACGCAAGTACTTTCGACTGTACCAAAAACAAAATAATTCCCATGCTTGAAGATGACTGAATGTACAGTCAAAAGTCAGTCGAAACGTAGCCGTGGTTTTCCGTGAATACGCACATACACAGACATGACAGAATTGAATAGACACCAAGATAAATTTTATTTCTGATTTTTTTTAATAACCAAGATAAATTAACTTAGATTTTTTTAATAACCAAGATAAATTAACTTAGATTATTCGATTAAAATTGCAGATAACAATATTGGAACATGCCACGAACCAAAGGAGCATCAGACCTATCCGAATTTCAGCGAGGACGTATCGTGGGCTAACATGAAGGTGGTCTTAGTCAAAGAAAAATATCTGAAAATATTTTAATACCCCTTTCTACTGTTAATAGAGTGATCGTACAATTCACCAGAGAGGGCAAGAAGTGCACAAAACATCATCCAGGCCACCCTGGGCCCTCTGAAAGAACCATGCGTCTTGTCGAAAGAAATGTTGAACAGGATCCACATTGCAAGGCCTCTGACATAGCAATACAAGTTGATGTCAGTCCCAGAACAGCTGTCAGGTATCTTCACAAGCTGGGCTACTCTGGCAGAGCTGCGAGAAGGAAACCACTTCTCCATCCAGCCAATATCAAACGCAGAAAGGATTGGGCTCATGAGATGGTGGAGAGACCTGTGACCTTTTGGACCACTGTCATTTTCTCTGATGAGTCAAGATTCGCATTATTTTCTGACAGTGGAAGTGTATGGGTATGGAGACTCTGTAGTCAAGAGTTTGATTTAAAAAGACTGCAGCCAATTGTGAAACATCGGGGCCTTTCAGTAATGGTATGGGGTGCAATTTGGAGTGATGGTTGTTCAGAGCTTGTGGCGTGTGAAGGAAACATTAATTCAACCAAATATGTTTCTATATTAAAGAAAGGGCTCCTTCCAATATTCTCAAGTAGTAGAATGAGCAAAGTTGACCCCCTATTTATGGAAGATGGAGCTCCATATCACACTGCTCAAGCAACGCAACATTGCTTGAGACAAAATGGGATCAATAAACTTCCATGACCAAGTCAGTTCCCGGATATTAACCCTATTGAACACCTTTGGGGCATATTAGATCGAAAATTCTGCAAAAAGAACAGGAAGCCATCTTCTAAGCCTGAACTTTTAGGATTATTGCGTGAAACATGGCAAGAAATCCCTCAAGATGATATTCGTGAACTCATCGCTAGCATGCCTAGAAGGGTCCTTTCATTAAAAAAAAGCAAAAGGGATGTCAACCAAGTATTACTTATTAAATTTATGACCATTTATAATTACTTCATTTGTATAAATTACTTGTTTAATAAAATAAACGGTTTCTGTGAGCTTCTATTCAATTCTGTCATGTCTGTGTATGTCACTCACCTCGGCTAGCCCAACAGTAAAATATTAATCTCGGACATAACAACACATTTCTATGAAACGAAAATAATACATAGAATTAAATGGAATCGTTTTAAGCTGCTTGTATATCTATTGACAGTTATGTCATCAGCTCTTTCGTTAGATGAGATGGCGAAGCGTAAGATCTTGTCTCTCTTGCAGAAGTCGGTAGCAGCAGCAAATCTGGTAAAGAAAAAAAGAAAAACTCACACTTTTTTATTCCTTTTTTATATCGGGAATTCCCCAACTTATATTTTAACAAGCAAATATCCATATCTTTTCCAGGAAAATTCAGTGGGTCACCCTACTTGACATTACCAAAAGCGCTCGTCAGGACCCGCTTTTTAAGTCTATAAAAGGACAAGCACATTCTCTCTCTTTCCCTCTTTTCCCGCTTGCTTTCAGATGAAGTTGAACGTAGATAAATATCGGTGTCGCTTCCTTGGTTCTCTGATAACTTAACTCTCGCACACACGCACATACACATACGTGTATCACTCACGCTTGTTACGCACACACATACACACAACAAGCATATTCTTATAGCGAGTTTCAATGTCTTTTTCTGTCATTGCAATAGTATACACAGGCAATTATTTTTGTCAATATATGTATGTAATTACCGTTTTAAATTCATTGCATTGTGTAACTCACATGTGTGCGCCTATATTGTTTGATCGACAAATGTTCTAGGAGCCCATAAATACATACTATACAACGTAAACAACGTTCATAGCAATAATGTAAAATACGTCCTGGGTAAGACGTTAAACTACATCCGTGTCCTGGGTAAGACGTTAAACTACATCCGCGCCCTGGGTAAGACGTTAAGCTACATCCAGCAGCAACCCTCTGATCAGGAGGTTTTGAGGAACGTGGAACCACCTATTAATTGCTAGTGTTCGCAGGTCCACCCGGGGTGGTAGAACCTGTTAGGGTCCCTGCTATGAGCAAATAGTTAACTATTACAAGCAATACTTTTTTGAAAAAAAATTATTACCAGCAATACAATTTTGAAGGAAATATATTACCAGAAACAGATTTTCGACAAAACAAAATATTACCAACAATAAAAGAATTTCTCGGCATTAAATAACCCATTGAGTTTGATATGGCGTAAAACAAAATAAACTAAACCAATCTAAACCAAATAATACATATTCTATTCGTACGAATCTACCGTAAAAATGTTGTCGGCATTAAATAACCCATTGAAGCTGATATGCCGTAAAGCAAAATAAAACAAACCAATCTAAACCAAAAATATATATTCTATTCGTACGAATCTATCCTAAAAATGTTGTCGGCATTAAATAACCCATTGAGGTTGATATGCCGTAAAACAAAAGAAATCAAACCAATCTAAACCAAAGAATACATATTCTATTCGTACGAATCTATCCTAAAAATGTTGTCGGTATTAAATAACCCATTGAGGTTGATATGCCGTAAAACAAAATAAACCAAACCAATCTAAACCAAAGAATACATATTCTATTCATACGAATCTATCCTAAAAATGTTGTCGGCATTAAATAACCCATTGAGGTTGATATGCCGTAAAACAAAATAAAACAAACAAATCTAAACCAAAGAATACATATTCTATTCATACGAATCTATCCTAAAAATGTTGTCGGCATTAAATAACCCATTGAGGTTGATATGCCGTAAAACAAAATAAAACAAACAAATCTAAACCAAAGAATACATATTCTATTCATACGAATCTATCCTAAAAATGTTGTCGGCATTAAATAACCCATTGAGGTTGATATGCCGTAAAACAAAATAAAACAAACCAATCTAAACCAAAGAATACATATTCTATTCATACGAATCTATCCTAAAAATGTTGTCGGCATTAAATAACCCATTGAGGTTGATATGCCGTAAAACAAAATAAAACAAACAAATCTAAACCAAAGAATACATATTCTATTCGTACGAATCTATCCTAAAAATGTAGTCGGCATTAAATAACCCATTGACGTTGATATGCCGTAAAACAAAATAAACCAAACCAATCTAAACCAAAGAATACATATTCTATTCGTACGAATCTATCCTAAAAATTTTGTCGGCATTAAATAACCCATTGACGTTGATATGCCGTAAAACAAAATAAACCAAACCAATAGTGACATATTTAAACCCGATCATAGATGGAATCCTGCCACAATACATATGTACACGTTTTAAGCGAGAGCCGAAGCCAAGCAACCGGCGAATGTTCGTTGCATTTTTTCCACTTTTCAGAGCGTTTAATAATGTCTTATTTCCCTTCCATGATCCTGGCTTTCGTTTTCTTTGAACCGTCGCCATCACAAGGGATTACGCTTGGGACCCATAATGAAGGGCAACAAGTTCCCACAAACAATAACACAAACGAAACCTGAGGCAACAGAATCGCACTGATCATGTGACCAACGATGAAGTTTTAGAGAAAATGGAAACAAAAACACTTCCCCACACGCAAGCCACCAATCTGCCACCGGGTGGCATGCCACTAGCTTTTACCACTAGGTGATCCGCTGTCGCATTGCCGGGGGTGTTCCTCTTGGCAATGTTACCACTGGCGGACCGCTGGAGACCCGCCGGTGGCTGCCAACAGAGGATCGCCGGCATTGACATCGGCGGCCTGCCACCAGACCATTGGCGACTTGCGTGTAGGGTTTCACGTAGCATCAGACAGAAACAGTTGACATTTAATGAGGAAAGAGGGCCTGGACGATTTGATACTGACAGGGCATATTGAAAATAAGTGGAACAGAGGAAAGCGGCCCGTAACCTACCTAGTGAGCATGTGTAAACGAATGGCAGAACAAGATATAGTAAAAAAGAGAAAATTTACTAAGGGCTACAAAGGCTAAGATATCGTGGAGAGCCATGACCCCTTCTTCTGTATCCAGTGTCCACTTAGAAGAAGTCTTATGTAAAAAGAAAACGAACAGGTTTATAGGCAGAAGTAACATCGAGTTATAAGCATCAAGTGGTCTTTACAAGCAAAGCGGACACCTGTTGCAGTAGTTGACTACGAAGGTCTCGTAAATCATATTATTAACTTTCTTCTCGACAGGATATCAAACAAACACGAATTGAAAGAGCGATATAATTTCTCTAAAATCATTACTGTCATCAATTTTCAAAATAGGACAACTTACCAAAAGTCGAAACTTTTAAGAAAAAGGAAAGATTCTTCTTACGTCAATTATGTTTTTTTTTATTGTCTATGCTATTTTTTGCATTATTTATTCGTTTAATATAATTATATATATATATATATATATATATATATATATATATATATATATATATGCAATTTTATATATATATTATTTATATATTATATATGCGCGGTACTTATTGGGAAGCGGTCAATATCAGTGATAGACCTAACATATTTAGTTGAATTGATGTGAGTTTGTGACCCTGCGTTTCACGCTATTTGCGATCGTCAGACACGATTGCAAATAGCGTGAAACCCAGGGTCATAAACTCACATCAATCCAACTATATATACATATAAATATATATATATATATATATATATATATATATATATATATATATATATATATATATAAAGAAATATAGTTTTAAGGTGTGGTATATTTATGGGATAAAGTGCTCAATATCAGAGATAGAGCGTGTGTAAATATAAATGCGACCATTGGAGTCAACATGACAACGCAAGGCCTCACACAGCAGCCCAAACGATGCAGACCATCAACGAGCTGGGCTGGGAACTGCTCCCTCATCCGCCTAACAGCCCAGACCTTGCTCCTTCAGATTTTCTTGGTCCCTTAAAAGCGTTCACGAGACGCATGAAGTTTAAAAGTGACAATGAAGTCAAAAGTGTTGTGAGCGACTGGCTGAGATATCAGTCCAAAGATTTTTACGCTGAGGGAATACGGAAGCTTGTGCACAGATGGGAAAAGTGTGTGACAGTGCTGGGAGACTACGTTGAAAAAAAAGAAGAAAAAAGTAAGCTTCTATCTGTATTAGAAGTCCTTATACCGAAAAAATCACCTTATTTATTGAATGACCCTCGTATTAAAAATGTGACTAAATAATATTTGAATTCCTCTTTTGAAAAAATGGTAATTGAAATTTATAAAAATAAATATTACCTAAAATTAAAAAATAAAAATGCCAAACATACTGCTAGTGAAACCCAGACGATGTGTTGGACACTACCATAAATTTCTACTTTTTTTTTTTAAGCTTATCACCCAAGGCAAGGCTGGAAGCACTAGCACGCAAGGGGTTACAGAGGATTTGGAGCAAGAGCAGATAGGAGTGATAGAGGAAAGGATGTGGAGAAGGATAGTAGATAGATTAAGGCAACTGGAGATGTCGATTGACGTTACATTTGAATAGTTGGAGATTATAGTTGTCAGGGAAACAGGAATAAGGAAGGGAGTTCCACAGGCGTGAGGTGCGAGATATGAAGTCTGTGAGAGAGAGACTGCAGACGAGAAGCTAGATCAGGGCCAATTACATTGCATACCCGTCTCTGGATCTTATCAAGAACCCCGAGGCAAACAGAAGGGGCTCCAGACCATATATGGCAGCAATACTCTATGCAAGGGCAGATGGTTGAAGGAAGTTTGTGTCAATGGACAAATACTCCAGACTCGACCTTGACTTGACCGACTTGATAGCTACAATACATTAGATGAATGAGTTTTCTAAATAACTTAAATCGTAACACCCCTAAAATAAAAAAGATGGAATTTTCCTTAACCCCAACATCTCAAAATATCAAATTTGTCTGGATTAATAAATTAAGTAAATCAGTTTCAAAAAGTTATTCTTAGCATCGCTTGATAATGGAACGGAACTTTGTATTTTAAGTTTAATTTGTAAGACTGAATTTAAACTGAGGTTTCATTTTTGAAACATGAAAATTTCTGTATTGCGATGATTATATATTAAAAAAACAATTATAATATTTTTCTTTACTGTTGTTTTTACTGCTTATTTTAAACTATATAAATGCTAAGAACTCTGAAATAAAAATCTCATTGGTTTTTCCTATTATTTTGAAGACCTAATTTTTTTTAGCTAATTTGACTACACTAAATGGATATATAAGTGTGGTGGGCAGTGTAGCCAGAGCAACCAGTTCATACGCTAATTTTATATCTTGTGTATGATGCGACCCACTTAAAATTACCTTCAGAATTAGGTTTTCAAATTAGCTCTTCACGCCCTTGAAACACGCGCACTCTTAGTTTAAAACTACATTTCACATAATCTCTGAAATTTTCTTTACTAATTTTTTTATTAATCTCTTTTTTATTTCTTTATTTCTTTTCAATAGAAGTAGATAGATTCGCGTAGCAGCCTGTTCACATTCTTTCCCCATATTTGAAAAAGAGTCGAGGTTCATCCCTTGCTTCCTGTTTAGGATTGTGTTTGCTCTTTTCTAAAGACTTCTTTTTCCCTCCCAATAACCTCTTACGTCTTAGTGGAATTACCACCTAGCTCGGGGTGAAATTATAAAAAAAATAAACAAAAACCAAGACAAAACAATAAAAACATATACAGGTTGCGATGGGCAAATCCCCCATTTTATATTTTTAATTTGCGCATGCGTGTTGCTTGTTACTGATTTTGTCGACTGCAAGTTATCGTAGGGTCAGTTGGGCAACGTTTGTGAGAAACATAACACCATGACGCAATACACTCCGCCAGAAATTTGGAAACTGCATGCTGTACTACTTGGCATTCGCACCGGAAGCTCCAATACAAACATTTCAGAGTGTTTGGTTGTCAATCTGAGGATAGTGCAGAGGATTTGGAAAGAGTTGAATGAGTCTAATGGTGATTACGAAGGTGTTTGGAGTGATCACTAGTGATGTTGACGTTATGCCTCCATTCATCTTCCCAGACTCAACACGGAGGTCTATATCAAGTGTCATGAGAAGATAGTACTGCCCTGGGAGAAGAGGATGTCTGCTGGAAGACACTACGTCTGACAACAGGACTCTGCACCATGCCACACAAACAGGAGAACCCAGATCATTCCTTACATCTAGCCATCTAACTCTCAAAACTTCAACCCTCTTTATTATTATGTGTGAGGCGAAGTTGAGCGAGAGACAAACCTCCTTGTAACACTAAAGTGAGCTGAAGGCAAGGATTATAACAGCATTCACCAACTTAAGCAAGGAGTCTGTTCAGAAGAATTGCAGGAGATTCCAAAGTTGTCTGGGGGTGTGGTTGAAGCCAGTGGCGATTTTATTGAATAAATTTACTCTTTAGTATTTCAAGATATTTTTGTGTAGTTTTGGTAAATATATCTGTTAAAATGAGATACCAGTTTTTTTTCATTTTTGCTTAATTTAGACGACAATATATCCATCGCACCCAGGAAACACATTTTATAGGTATTTCTTACGATCGGTTTCGTCTTGCAAATATCTAAAAGTAGCATCCGGTGACGATCGATCTCACTGTGCTGTTAATTGTCTGTTTGATAAACTTGTGAAAAACTCGTTTGTATAGATTTATTTATTTATTTATTTTTCATTTCACACCAACAAGGCAAAGAAGCTACTAAGACGCGGTGGGGGATTGCATTTATATTCGTCTGGCTCAAGGTCACAAGCACCTTGGAGACTGGATTGCTAAACACTTCCACACGTCATAAAATGTGTAATCTGATCTCGCAAGCCATTGATAATAATTTCTTTGCTCATTACTTATTCTTTACGAGCCCGACAAAATCTACTGATTTTACGATGACGTAGCTTGATACGCGCAAAAGCTACAATAGTAGGTGGGACACTTCTCGTTGGGATACTGGTCAGCAAATAGACCTCACCCCAAATTCGCAGCGATGAGAGTTAATATGAAAACTTAATCTTATATATCCTCATGCAAAAAACTGCACACCTGGTTCTCTCTGTGCCTGCATTCTTTAATAAAGAGTTGCGCTATATATATATATATATATATATATATATATATATATATATATATATATATATATATATATATATATATATATATATATTCTGTTTGTACGTAATTTTTATAAATACAATTTATTTAAGTACATGCTGCTATTAATTACACAGTATTAATTACATTTGCAAGCAAGAATTTTCGAGAAATTTTGGAGAAAATATGCGTTCTCTGACAGGAATCGAACCTGTATTCCTATATTGAAACCTTCATTTGATCTGACGTGCTATACTATTCAGCTACAGAGAAGCGTCTAGTTAGAAATGTTCAAATTATTGAAAAATATATTAAATAAT
>OZ038506.1:86744380-86746880 GCA_964036315.1 Acanthosepion esculentum
GAAAAAAGAAAGAAAAAAGAAAGAGGAAAAAAGAAAGAGAGAAGCAAGAACAGAAAGGAAGTGGGAAAAATGCTGATGAAAATATAGACATTAAGTTAAAGAAACTCCCAAAATCATGGCAGGTGAAGCGGAAGTATCTCGTTCAAAGAGACATAACCTTGACCTATATTTTAAAATATTAGCATCCCAAGTCAGGTTGAAACAGAATCACAAAATTAAAGACACGAGTTCAAACAATTTTAAAAATTTAAATAGAAAATAGTAAATATTATTTCTAAATCAAAGAACAGAAAATAAATGTTGTCCTTTTTTAAGAAAAAAATTCTCAAATCTAGCAAAAACTATAGATAGTTTATATAAAGAAAAATACTTCAAAATATTTCACATTTAAGAGGATTGTATTTTTAAATTAAGAAAAGTTATCTAAGCATAGCATAACATCTCAAATTAAAAAAATAGAAAAATATATGATACAAATAATAATAAATAAAATCAATATATATATATATATATATATATATATATATATATATATATATATATATTAATTTTTTATAATCCAATATTATTAACCTTTTCAAATGGGTACACATGTTTGATTAGCTATCGTTGTCTTTGTTTTTCATTTCTTAAACAGTGAACTTATTCGAATTCCAATCTTGTCCGTTACATTCACATAACCTTGCGAAAGGCATGAATACATCTCCTCGCCCTCCAGCTATGGGTTAAATAGTAGGATATGCAACTAGAAAAAACTTTGCTATTCTCCCAAAAGTTAATGCATTATTTACTCGCAATAAAATAGTTATTCCTAAAAATACAAATGTATATTTCAGCTTTAAATATCACACACAGGGTTGATAAACCGTACAAATGCATAATTTTTCTTTGGTAAGACTTCTTGATCTAGGCCGGTTGTTACTAATTTCACTGTTTAAGAATGAAAAAGAAAAGATTGCAACTCAAACACGTGTAACACTAAATAATTTTTTATAATAATAATAATAATAGTAATAATTATATCATATATTATATCAATTTATATATATATATATATATATATATATATATATATATATATATATATATAAATATATATCTATATATATATCTATATATATATATATATATATATATATATATTATAACGATATAATTTTGTATAATTTTATATATCAATAAACAGTATTTACAAAATGTGGGATAGTCAGGGACAAAGGTGATAGGGAGAAAACGAAAAAGTAAAGAAAAGGAAAACGAAAAAAAATACAGATGAATTTGGCTAGCTTGAAAATTACATTCTTCCAAAAAAAAAAAAACATTCTTTCAAAAATTTTGAAACTACCAGCGTCTCTCGTTTCGTGCGCATGTGACAACAAATACCAGTACGATGAAATCGTAAGGGATGAAACACTTTTTCCTGTTTGTCATACTATTTTTCTAAATACATACATAGACTGTCCCGTCGTATTGGACGTATAAGGGTCAAGAAATTCAGTTGCTAGGAGACAGTCAGACACCAGCACATGGTTTGATTATAGTGGTGAAGGCTTTGTGCAGAACCCACCCAACTTCTTGAAGACCCGAATAAAGAGACCTGGTGCACTACGTGCCACAAGGTCCCCAAACAACCTTCTGCAGGTTTTGAATTCAGAGTCGATTATAGTGGTGATAGATCAATTAGATCTCATTTAAATAACCATGGAGACCTACCGGAAAGTATTTGTAACATACTTGTTGACAACACTAATATAATAGCATCGTCTACATTCAAAAAAGGCGAAGAATAATGGAAGCCTTATTAATAAAAACAAAAAAAACAACAGTTAATAATAATAACTATGAACATGGACATAATATCTTGACCGTGTTTTGAAAATGAAACATAAATATATACATGCAACAAACTATATCTTATTTAACAGTTAAAGTATTTCATTGAATAGCCGAAAGCACTCGGATAAAAAGAACATTCGGACAATTTTTATATAATTTATCATCTGCAAAGAAAAAAAATATTAGAACACACGAGAAATTGTATAAAAAACTAAATCAAAGCACGTTGTCTGTTGTATTCAATGAACTGTGCATGAATGAAGTATTGCTGACTAAATAAACACACACACACACACACACACACACACACACACATATATATATATATATATATAGAGAGAGAGAGAGAGATGGTAGATTCTTCCGTCGTATTCGACGTATGAGGGTCAAGCAGCTCAGTGCTTTGGAACCGACAGTCATACACCATCACATGAGATTTGATTATAGCGGAGAAGGGTTTGTGCAAAACCAACTTTTTGAAGGGCCGAAAACAGATACCTGGTACATTACGTGCCACAAGGTCCCCAAACGACCCTCCGCAGGTTTTTAATTCACAGTTGTTTATAGTGGATATATATATATATATATGTGTGTGTGTCTGTGTCTGTGTATATATATATATATATATATATATATATATATATATATATATATATATATATAT
>OZ038506.1:86751880-86754380 GCA_964036315.1 Acanthosepion esculentum
ACTTACAAATTACTGGAGACGTCATCAAAAGCCGACACATAGGAGGAAGTGCAGTGAGTCGTGTGGTGTATCGTATGCTCAAATCCCTCGCCGATTATTTCAGACGCCCTTCGGGCTGCAAGGGACGCCCGTCTGGTGCCGTGGGCCCCAGATGTAGATCCTGCGGCAGTAGCGGCTAGTTCAGCAAAAAACCTGACCGACGTCATCTTGTCGTGAAGAGAGCCATGAGAGAGGAGAACCACAGCGAAGAACTGGTGTTCGCTGCGAGAAACTCAACCGACAACACGAACATTGGACTCAGACACACAAACTACGATACAAGGGTTGTTACAGGAAGTGGTTATCGCTGCCAACTGTGGACAGGTCCCTGTGCGTTATCCACGCTGTTACTCTCACGGAATCGGGAACTCTTTTTCCTTTTCTCTTCTCTTTTTTTTTTTTTTTTTTTCCGACAGACATACGTACACACACAAACCTGGATGAACGAAGATGGACAGTTAAGTTGAAGAGATAGCTGAAATTAGCCTAGAAGACTTATACAAGGGGCTCGGACATACGTACACCTTACTTTAAAGGCTTCTCCTTACGTTATGACTTGTAGATGGCTCGCTGGGCTAATTGTAAACGGTAATAATAAAAACAATATAGACGTGACTACACATACGGATAAAGACAGAAACAGTCTGAGTGCAACTTCCAACATTAAAGAATGTTTGTCGGTCGTTCGCCCAATAATAGGGGGGAGATGAATGAAATAGAGGCGAATAGGAAAAAAGAAGAGGGTAGCTGGTTTTATTATGGAAAAGAAAGGCACACATCCTGGCTGCTATGCAAGCGTTTACACTTTCACTTTCCTTGCGGCGTGCGTGCGTGCGTGAATAGCGGACGAATGTAGGTGCCGATGTTGCAGGCAAACAGATAGTAAGAAAGCGATGACTGGAGGCTTTTTTAGCTGTCGTCGTAATGGGATCGAGAAAAAAAAAAGAAGGGGGTTCCGTGGCGAAAGGAAAATAAAAGGAAAGAAAGAGACGAGAAGGAAGAAGCAAAAGGAAAAAGAAGAAAGTGTATATATATATATATAAATATATATATATATATATATATATGTATGTATGTGTGTGTGTGTGTGTGTGTGTGTTTGTGTATGTGTGTGTGTGTGTAAAGAGAGTGAGAGATAGAGAGACAGAGGAAGAGAACGTGAAGAATACCAGAGAAAGATAGAAAGAGAGAAAGACAGTAAGAGAGAGAGAGAGATAGGATTCGCATTCGCGTCGACGCGAGAGAGCGCGCGTGCCTCTGTGTGTGTGTGTGTGTGTGTGTGTGTGTGTGTGTGTGTGTGTACGTAAACGAAAAAGAAAGTGTTGATTTTTTTTTAGCTGAAAACTTAAAATAAAACAAAAAAAAAATAACACTTTAATTATCTTTTAAAAACAGATGTGTTTACATACATACATATATATATATATATATATATATATATATATATATATATATTGCATTGGTTTTTAAAATAGAAAAGTTTCTAATAAATAAACAGAGAGATAAATACACGTGCGGCTACACATACACAGGCATGTGTGTGTGTGTGTGTGTGTGTGTGTGTGTGTGTGTGTGTGTGTGTGTGTGTGTGTGTGTGTGTGTGTGTGTCCGCGGGCAGTTACAGACTGAGAAAAATTGATAAAACAAACTTGTCGGGGCACGTGCGAAATGTGTTTACAAATTCGCCTTGGCGAATAAGCCGACGCAGTTATATATGATGGTTGGGACTGAAATGGAATGTCATATATATATATATATATATATATATATATATATATATATATATATATATATATATATATATATATATATATATATATATATATATATATATATATATATATATAGTTATTCAAGCATATATATGTATGTATGTGCGTGTGTGTGTGTGTGTGTGTGTGTGTGTGGGGAGAGGTGTAAGTTTATATACTAGTAGAGTTATGGGCGGTTTGTATCAGAGATGGAAGGAAGAAAGTTACAGCGAGAGAAACGAAAGCCAACTGACATTCGCAACCTGCACATATTGTCTGTTTTAAATTTCTTACTCGGACAGTCTACTAAGAGAAGAGACACGTACTGAGAGAGAGAGGGGGGGAGCAGTGTGTGTGTGTGTGTGTGAAAGAGAGAGCGAGCCAGTGTGTGTGTGTGTGAGAGAGAGAGAGAGAGAGAGAGAGAGTAGGGGATATTGAAACAAAGAAAGAAAGAACGAAAGGTAAGGCGAAGATTCGAGAATGGACGGGCGATATAAAAAGAGAAGTTGCAAGACAGTTCCGGTGAAACGCTGAGGTAGTAAAAAAGAATAGAAAAGAAAACAAATGCTGAGAATTAATGCAAAAAAGAGCCTGTTGGTTGAAAGAGATGGGGGAGAGAAATGGGTTGAGTTAGTAACGAAGCCAAAATTTATTGGTAGTCGTCAGATGGAAGCTGTCGGACAGAAGCGAGAGAATAGAGACGGGGATGA
>OZ038506.1:86759380-86796880 GCA_964036315.1 Acanthosepion esculentum
TATATATATATATATATATATACATATATACTGTGTGCAAGAGCAAAATTGTACTATTGTTAGATTAAGATTTGAACCGTTATATCTTAGTAATGATTAAAGTTTTCTTACCAGAATTCTCCGAGTTGTTTTTAAAACACTTTTGGGCTCTACTTTGAGCAATACGAATGTATAATTACTATCCGAGTTTAACAGAAGAATCGTGATGAAGTCGATCATAAACGAAAATGACATGTTCATCATTAATTGATCATAGTTAAGGATCGGAAGCTCATGAAGGATTGAAATAAAGTTCAAATATATATATATTATTCGTTGGTAATTTTCCAACTTACTCAAGATGATCTTCGCCCTCTCTAAATTTCTAACATTCCGTCCTAGAGTAACAAGGTGCCTCGTACTTTTCATGTACGATTACATTTCCAAGTATATTTTCACTGCTCCATGGACTGTCATAGATGAAACTCCTTTCTCACGTGCCAACTGTTTTATGAATAGAGTTGGATCTTTTCTAATTGATCTCTTTGGCTCTAAGTTGAAATGATGATCCCTCTTCCTGTTCTTACATTCTGATCCAGTTTTCTCTCCACTGTTCCCTCTTTTTTAAACTTATTCACCGTTCATTTCATAGATCCTGAATGAACTTTGAAGATGGAAGACTAGGTATGTATTCTGGTACCATTACTGAAGGTCTAAATGATATTTTTCCTCTCACCATTGCTCATTTGGGAGGAAAGTGGGTCGGACACAAAACAATTTTTACCTGTTCTCTTTTTAGATGGATAACTCAAAGAGTTTTGTTTAGTGATTCTTACGACAAATGTTTTCAAGATGGCTAAACGTTATATCTAAAAACTTTCGAAAAAGAAACTCAATTAGTTTAGTGTTATTTTAGATATTAAACATTTTGCGGGATGAACAATTATACTGTTACACGATTGGATAAAATGTTTAATACACACATACATATATATATATATATATTAAAGACATTTTTTTTAATATGTTTAACGTTCTTTTTTTATAGATACAAGTATTTTAAGCAAATGCTCTGTTTATAATAAACAGTATTAAATAACATTTACCGGCCTGAATGTAAGAGAAATTTTCATAGAAAATTTTCGTTCTCCGACAGGAATCGAACCTGCATCCTATACGGAACCGGCTTTGCGCGTGACGTGTCTTAACCTTTCGGCCACAGAGAAACGTCGGGTTAGCAAGGTCGATTTTACTATCTTTAAACTTCCATGAATCTCTTCTATTCATATATGCTCTTAGTGTATCAAATGTAAACAAATGACGTCATACATTTTGAATTGGACATAGTCCGACAATTTATTAAATTTATTAATAAATTGTCGGACTATGTCCAATTAAAAATAAATATATATATATATATATATATATATATATATATATATATATATATATATATATATATATATATATAAAACATCAAATGTAGATCAGATATGGATAGAAATTCGACTTGATTAAATAAAATAAAGAACAAGTAGGACATGTATCTCAATCTAACATGTTTCACTTCATCAGAGATAGAAATGAAAAAAGAAAAGAGACACAGAGGATTGCTATGTTATGAATCTTATTGGTCAGATACGTGTCACGTGTATTAACGAAATACATAATAAATAAATATTGGAGAAAGTAAAAACTCAACACAGATAAGCTATGATGGAAATACGAATAATTTTTTACTTAACCTCATATATCACGACGCTTGACACTACATTTGAATGATAACTCTAACATTTTAGGCATTTAAAACAACATGCCTGGCCGCATACACAATCCCGGAAAATCGTCGTCGAAAACACAACTATAATTAAACATGAAAACAATAAACAAAAACTAAAAATTCTTGAAGCTATATACATAAAACAGTTGAAACCTAACCTGAACAAAATAAACTATGAAATCTCCACAAATATCCTTAAATGCCTATAATTAGTAACAGAAACCATTGGTTCATACCAACGGCTTTCCATACTCAATACTCATCGGATTCACTCTCGCGTGGTCATGTGTGACGTCATGAGCTGTGGTGCGATTTTCGCTTTCAGCGTCTTATATGCACGTGTTTATCGTTGCTTGGAAATCATCCATGTAAACAAAAACAGACTATCATCAATTTCTTGTTCGTGTATTGCTTAATATATTGTGTAATTGTCATCTTTGATAATGGCTTATGTAAGCCGAAAGCTTAGATTGGATTAAAAAATATGTATCAATATTGTGATTTTCTTTCATTGTTTAATGATAATGTTATTAATCTTATCAGACGATATGAAAAGAACTTACATAAAATATATAGACAACACTTATCTATATTATTTAATGAAACATGTATGAATATATATATATATATATATATATATATATATATAGAGAGAGAGAGAGAGAGAGAGAGAGAGAGAGTGAGAGAGAGCTAAAGTGTTAAGACGTTTGAGACGTGAGAGAGGTGTTTCAGCTATGACAATCAAAAGAGCAGTGGAAGAAAGAGTTCAAAATGAAATTGTACGTGAAACCTGTGAGGCAACTTGTTACTCCACTTCAGAAAGTTAGGACGTTAGATAGGTCGAAGTTCATTTGGAATTAGTTGCAAAGTCCTGGAATCATATATATATATATATATATATATATATATATATATATATATATATATATATATATATATGTATATATATATATATATATATATATATATATATATATATATATATATATATGTATATATATATATATGAACTTTATTTTAATCCTTTATTAGCTTCCGATCCTTAGCTATGCTTAATTAATGATGAATATGTCATTATCGTTTATGATCAATTTCATCAGGATCCTTCTGTTAAGCTTGGAGAGTAATTGCACATTCTTATTGTTCAACGTAGAGTCCAGTAGTGTTATAAAAATCTCGGGGAATTCTTGTAAGAAATCTTTAGTCATTTCTAAGATACAACAGTTCAAATCTTAATCTAACAATTAAAATTGGACAATTTTGCGTCTAGACGATTGGGACAATTTTGTTGTTACATCCGGTATATTATCATTTTAGACGATGGTTTTAGCGAATAGTCGTAATTGAGTAGACGCATCGTTTATTTATTTAAAGGTATATTTATTTTCGTCTACTAACTTGAATATTCAAGTAATCTTATTAAAGAAAAATAAGCGATCACCGGCAGGGGAGGAGGAAACGGTGGTTAGATTAGAAGTGCTCTAGACCGACTGAGCTACGGTGAATACCAGACCAGGTTGAATAGTGGTTTAAACGAATACTTCTCCTCTTCTTCCGGTGAACCCATCTTTTTTCCTTAATAAGATTTCTCGAACATTCAGGCAGGTAGCGGAAAATAAATAAATATATATAAAGTTTAATAAATAAAGGGCGCGTCTACTCAAATACGAGTATCCACTAAAAAGACGTTGATAATGATAAAATCTGTCAGTTTAATAAATAAAAATACATTACACCTTTAGACTATATATATATATATATATATATATATATATATATATATATATATATATATATATATATATATATATGCATGTTTCATTAAAAACGACAGGCAAGGTACTACGATTGAGATTTTTATTTAATTCTTCTTGTGTCCGGACAAGAGCTTTCTTTACAGGACAAAGGTCTTGTTCGAACACAAGAAAAATTAAATAAAAATATCAATCGTAGTACCTTGTCTGTCGTTTTTAATGAAACATGCATAAACGAAGGATTGCTGCCTAAATATACAATTATCAAATATATATACATATATATATATATATATATATATATATATATATATATATATATATATATATATATATAGTGAGAGAGAGAGAGAGAAAATAATAATAATCTTATAAATATAAGTAATTATACTCGTCCAGAAAAACCTTAGGTGTTTTTGCTTGTAAATGAACAAACCAATGCCCAAGGAAAAATAAGGGATAAAAAAAGAAAGAACTAAGAACATGAAATTGAGGCGAAAACAATCGTCCAGAATCCAAGCTCAGAGGTCAAAGAAAAGAAACCTTCAAAACGAGTAAAGCAAAAGTAACTAAATAAAGTGCTCAATACACCAAGTAGAGCAAATCAAGCTATGAACCTAAAGAGCCAGGCAAACCTACCTAGATTCCTGGGTACGCCGGCCCTATATATATATATATTTTCTATATAATATATATATATATATATATATATATATATATATATATATATATATATATATATATATATATAGAGAGAGAGAGAGAGAGAGAGAGAGAGATAGATAGATAGATATAAATAGAGGGAGAGAATGAAAGAGAGAAGTGAATATAACAAGAAGAGACACTAAAAATGAATCTCTAAAAATAACAAATTACTCTCGTTATGAGTCAGTCAAATAGAATTTTACTTTTCAGGAGCTTACTTCGTTTCTCGTATCCTATTTTTGGGCCCCCAAAAAGCTAAAATCAAATAAATATTACAAAAAAATTAAACAAACAATAATAATTTCACGGGAAGAAAATTAAAATCAGCAAAAGAAACTTAATGTTAATTACATATATGTAAGTGTAGGCTGGAGCGAAATGATGTGAGTTGAAGATGGCAAATAATCATTGCCTGCTCTTAAACGAAACTTGAAATCGGAAGGAAAAAAAAATTGCAAATCTCGGCCGTCGGGCGAATGCGCCTGAACCTCATCAGCAACAATCCTCATCATCCATACGCCTACATACACACTTTTTCTCATTATAAACAAACAAGCTTACCCATTACCGTAAAAAAATTATGGCGCCTCTTGTTAAGTCTTTAGCATCAGTATGCATTTCACATATTAATTATATATTTAAAAACCTTAAGTATATATTATTCGAATTATTATTGTCGCACTTGTATTATTGTTTTTCATTTTCATGGCTCGGTCCATATCTTGGTTGGTTGGTTGTTTTGTTTTATGGCATATCAAAACCTCAGTGGGTCATTTAATGTCAACAAAATTTTTGAAATAGATTCATAGCGATAGTTTGATTTTTAAAAAATAGTGTGTAAGTATACATATATATTTGAAGCATTTTTCAGTTACTCATTTTTGAGTACAATCCAACTTTTAGGAAATTTACGATCTTTGATGGTTTTATTTTAGTAAGTTTTTTTTAAATTACTCACTAGGTCATATTTTGTTCGCACTAGTTTGGTTTGTTTTGTTTTACGGCATGTTTTCTCTTCGTTTTGTTTTACGGCATGTTATCTCTTCGTTTTGTTTTACGGCATGTTTTAATTATTTAATGCCGAAAACTTTTTTTTCCTGGTAATATTTTGTTTTGTCAAAAATCTATTTCTGGTAATATTATTTTCAAAAACGTATAGCTGTTAATATTTTTTTTTTAAATATATTGCTGGTAATAGTTTTTCTTCAAAAATTTATTTCTGGTAATAATTTTTTACGAATTATTTCTAGTATTACAACCTATTTTTAAACTTTTATAATGCTTTTTACCTCAGTTTCGGGGTTAACCACTTGCCCATAGCCGGGACCCCAACAGGTGCCACCACTCCGGGTCAGGGTGGGCCTGGGAACACCAGCAATCAAGAGGTGGTTCCACGCCCGCCAAAACCCCCCGATCAGAGGCCCCGCCGCTGGACGTAGTTTATCGTCTTACCCTGGACGCGGATGTAGTTTATCGTCATACCCAGGACGACCATATCTTGGGAGAGATTATTTTAATGTAGATACGGCCCATGAAATGAAGTACAGTGGAACCTTGGTTCACGAATTTAATTCGTTCCTGAAGGCCGTTCGTAATCCAAAATGTTCGTAAAGCGAAAATATTTTTCCAATAGGAATCAATGTAGAGAAAAAATGTCGCAGTACAATAAAATTGGAAAAGAAAATCTCGTCACAACACACGAATGTTTGCAAGATGTTGTTCGGGAAACGAAATTTTGTTCGATAACCAAGGCATTTTCATCTCGAATTTTCCCTTCGAAAACCGATTTGTTCGACATGCGAGATGTTCGAAAACCGACGTTCCTCTGTATATCAAATATAGTAGGAAATTATCGTCATTTCTTGTGCATAATACCAGAAATTTAAAAAAAAATGAAGGCAAAAAAAAAGGAGTCTTGTATTATGCATCAGCACACGTTTTCAGAAATTCTTTACTCAGTTTAAAAAAACGTCTTATTTGAAACAGCAAGATTACAAATGCGTTCAGTTTTTCTCACAAGATAAAATTTCTTTATATTTTGATTGTCGTGTTTTTTTTTATGTTTTCTCGCTGCATTATTTTTAATAATATAGAAATATATACCGTAATTTCTTGAAAATAATACGCAAACATAAATAATACGCATCCCAACAAATGATCCAAAAATTAAGAAATATATATCCTTATGTATAATACGCACCCACAAATAATACCCAACAAATGATCCAAAATTTAAGAAATATGTCTATCCCTATGTATTATACGCACCCGTAAATAATACCAAACGATCCAAAAATTAAGAAATGTATCTATCCCTATGTATAATACGTACCCGTAAATAATACCAAACGAACCAAAAATTCAGAAATATATCTATCCCTATGTATAATACGTACCCGTAAATATTACCAAACGAGCCAATAATTAAGAAATATATCTATCCCTATGTATAATACGTACCCGTAAATATTACCAAACGAGCCAATAATTAAGAAATGTATCTATCCCTATGTATAATACGCACCCGTAAATAATACCAAACGATCCAAAAATTAAGGAATATATCTATCCCTATGTATAATGCGCATCTATACATTTTGTCAAAAAAAATAATTACGAAGACATTTTGTCGACCTTGACATTAGGAATAAAATTCAAACTAAGCGACTAAAATAATGTTGAAAATTACCAGGCCGTTTTCCCGATAAATATAACATTTTATTTTACCGCCAAAATGTCGTCAAAACGAGCCAGTTATAGTGCAAATTTTAAACAAAAAGTGATAGAATTAGCAGAAAGAATAGGAAACAGAACTGCAACTAGAGAATATGAGTTGAATGAGGCTAACGTACGTTTATGGAGAAAGAATAAAAATGAACTAAAAAAGTATAAATCAAGTGCCAACGGTATAAGAAGAGGAAGAAAGCTCAATATCCAGATATGGAAGAAAGTTTAGTTGAATTTGTGACAGAAAGACGATCAAGTGGATGTTCCATAAGTACTGTGGAAATAATGATGAAGGCAAAAGAACTAATGGAAACCATGTATCCTGGAAACACATTTAATGATGATGATGATGAAAATTAAAATTTCAAAAAAATTGTTAACTTGATATCCACTTTTCTTTGAAATTAGCCTTTTTATAGATTTTTTATTTTTCGCCAAATAACAGATAAATATAAATTTATTGACAAAAAATGTTACAATTATTATTGTTGGATTTAAAATGAAAATTGGGATAATATCTTTCTTATTTTAGAAGAAGTACGTATTTATTATTATAAATCAAAAACGAAAAAATATTTTTGTTTAAGTGTATTTATAACACGCAGCCCTACTACACCTGTAATATACAGGGAAAAATGCGTATTATTTTCGAGAAATTACGGTAATAAAGTCATATCAAACAGAATCTGACATATTAATTAACACCTGTAAATGTATTACCGGGTATGTGTAGTCAGCACTTTCCCCCAAAAATTTGAAAATGTTTTGAAAACGGAAATTCGGAGAAGAAACACAATGGCTAAATATCCGGTTCATTTAGACTCTTTAATATCGTGAAAAATGAAATATTTGAATGAAATATAAGCACGACATTGAGATTTTAATGGCTAATATATTGTGCATCATTTTAGAAATCAAATTACAATTGGATGCCTGAACTATGGGATCGCATTATACTCAAGGATTTCATTTATTCCCTGATTTTAGCTTCAGATACACAGCCTCGTCTTATACAGAAGAAAATACAGTACCAAAGTTACAGACAAGATAATCTAGCACTCGTATCCTAGTTTGCCTATCTACAAGGGCGGCTAGCCTATCCCTGTACAGACGCACGCTCAGACGCATTTTTGGTTGTTCAACACACACAGAGACCATCTGTGGTTTTTTGTGATGTCAACGAAAACTCGTTTACACTTTTGTAATGTCAAGTAATACTCGTAATGCTCATTGTTGTAGAGACTTTGTAATCGCAGATTCTATGGTAACGCCGTTGAACAATGCTGGTGTCAGACGCCTTCGAATAACACTCACACTAACAGTACTTGCTCGATAATACTAGCTCGAAAAGTAACCACCGAATAGTGATCCGTGTAATGATAAGTATAGAAAAATAGTACATGAATAGTATAAAGAAAGAGGTTAGTGTAGGAAGTGTGATCCGTATAGTAATAGAGGATAGTATAGAAATAGTCATCAATTAGACGTCACGCTAATTCCCATATATACATTTTTTTAATATCACGTGATCTACTTCTTCAAAATTGGATCTCCTGTGTTTGCTCTCTGGTGATCCGTGTTCATACTCCAGTGTCGGCAACGACACTTTATTCCTATATGACAGGTTTGGACTGTAACTATGCTGAGCAGACCTTAGTTACATTTTTCCGGGAGTGAGTGTGTTATCAGGCTGGACCAACAGCTTGAATAAGACCAGCACGTGCAAAACCTCGGTCACGATGGCACAATCATCGACGACTCTCAAATAGTTCCATCGACCCAAATTCACTCACAAAGTTTGGGTCAACCCGTGGTATGGTTTTCAGGTACTTTCCGAAGTAGCCACACGCTGGGGTCACCTCCTCCAGATTGATAACATTAAGAAGTTCTCTTCTTGACAAATCGACCATGGTGAAATTCAAACACGGGTCGGAAACCGAACGCCACAGGTAAATAATATTGCTATTATGTACGGAATTAAACTTTTTTTTTCTTAAAACACAGGTAATTTGCCAAATAAATTTCATTTACTACTACTTGCTTAATCTGATATAAGACTAAAAGATATTTATAAAACTTAATGTTGCTTCGCGGTCACCGATCTAACTAATGAGTGTTCAGCAACGCTTAATCGGGGTAATTACTTGAGAATCAGGGCCGTCAATATTACTTGATCGTATGCTACTTGTATACCTTAGTAGCCGAAAAAAGAGCGTTCGTGAGTGGTTTGAATCCAGGTAAAAGGGCGGGCTTTCAAATGTTGATTTTCTAGGCAGGCAGGCCCACCCTGTCTTGCAATGTTGGCGTGGTCCCCATTTGGATGAGTGCCATTCGAAGCTGAGCTGAATAAATATCGTTGCACTTACGAAGTACGGTGATGAAAAACGGTTCTGGAAAGACGATCGTGTCTGTCATCGGATGATGTAGGTACGAATACAAAGTTATTCAAGAAGCCAGACCCCCAAAAAATAACAAACAGCAAAAAGAAGCGGACAATTTTCTTCGGTAACCTTCATCGCAACCCCAAACATGTGTACTTTTCCTGCACAGCCCAACTGAAGGATTGTGGGTGGCGACTGGCCTCTTAGAATAATTTGGCAACAAGGTAGTCGTGAAGAAGAAATTATGCTGCCTCCGGTTGAAAGAAATAAAAGCTGAAATCGCAGAAGAGGATACGGATTCTTTGTCGGTGCTTGAATCAGGATAAACACGGCAAGATAAGAAAAGTTGATGCACTTTTCCTAAAAAACCCAACAGGAAACAGCTCCCCTCGCTTTGTTTATACTTTACAACTGCAGGATTAATATTGTTACATTTTCTTTGTATTTTATACACTTGCCTCTCTTTTTTGCCCTATGACAGTGAATGCTAGACAATCTCATCCTCTATTGCTATACAGATGAAGAAGAGAATTAAGTCAACAGAAACGTTGTTCTACAGGAGGATACTGAGAATACCATAAACTGAACATATGAGTAACGACGAAGATTTTAAGGAAAATGAATACAAAACAAAACGTTTATGGGGATTTTCTAAGCGTAGCTTAGATGTGGCACAAGGCCAAAATTACGGGGCACCCAGTGAAGATCGAACTCATTACTCAGTCGTAATTGATCTAGCAAAACAAGCTTACTACCCATTTCACCACGTCTAAGTGTCCATTTCCTGATTTTCTAAGCGTAGCTTAGATATGGCACAAGGCCGAAAGCATGGGACACCCGGTGAAGATCAAATTCCCTACTCAGTCGTAATTGATCTAGCGAGGCAAGCTTACTAGGCATTTTACCACGTCAAAGAGTCCTTTTAGTGATTTTCTAAGCGTAGCTTAGATATGGCACAAGGCCGAAATCATGGGGCGCCCGGTGAGGATCAAACTCACTACTCAGTCGCAATTGATCTAGAGAGACAAGATAGCCAACCATTACACCACATCAAAGTGCTCCCCAAAAGGTCGCGTCTGTATATAATCGGAAAGACACATATGAATTCGCTAGGAGACATTTATGAAGAATGAGGGCTTGGAGAATTTGACAATCACAGGGCATATTAAAAGGAAAGAGGGACAGAGGAAAGCAGCGTAAAACGTTTGTAAATCGATGGCAGAACAAGGGGTGTGATGTATAAATCATACTAAGAGTCATAAAGAGTAGGAAATCGCGGAGAGTCATGAAAGAAGCTAGTACATAGAGGAAGAAGACTTCAGGAAACCTTCCTGGATTTTCAGAAACTTGGCATATCTCCGTATTTATAATACACCTAAACTCATTCACAATAGCTTGCGTGGTGTGTATAACTCTTATACGCTAACAGGCGTGTTTATTTTCGTATTTAATTTTATTTAATTTTTTTCAAAATCTTTTTAATCAGGTTCACCTAAGCAAGGCAGTAAAGCCACTAAGACACAAGAAGTTACTGTGGAATTACTAAGAAGGGAGGACAATAGAAGAGTAATCAGGTGGGCAGTAGATAGCGATTGGCATTGCATTTAGATTCTTGAAGATTAAAGTTGGTCGGGAAGCGTGGAGTCGGAAGAGAAATGCACAAGGGAGAAGTGCGGGAAAAGAAACTGTTAACATAGAACGTGCGGTTACATCTAGCCAGCTCAACTGTAAATGGATGAGTCTAGTACTGTGCTTAAATTCATAAAGTCTGGACATCATAGATACAGATCTAGATATTACCCCATGCAAGGCAGTAATGTCACTGAGACATAAGGAGTTAAAATGTCTGGAATAATTAGCAACAGAAACATTGCTAAAGAGCGAGGACAAAATACGAATAATCAAGAGGACAGTAGATAGCGATGGACTGTGTCGTGCAAGACAGTTTTTCTCGACAGAATCTGTCTTAAACATTTATAAATTTGCATTTAAATTTTTGCCGATTAAAGTTGGCTGGAAAGCCTGGAGCCGGAAAGGAGTTCCACAAACGAGAAGTGCGGGAAAAGTAACTGTTGGCATATAACTTACGGTTACAGTTCAACTGCAAATTGATGAGACCTCGTCGCCAATCTAGTACTGCACTTAAATTCATTGTTTTATTTTCTTATTATTATTGTTGTAACCTAGGGAACGTTACTGAATAGAATAATCACACGGAGGTTGGTAATGAATGATAATACTTAGGACAAGAACAACACATATAAGATTCGCCAGCGGCGAGTAGAAGTAGTCAACTGCTAGATGTAAGTCAAGTGTATTCCACAATGAATCCCCAACTGCAGGATATCTATTAACCGACCCAAGCGGTCAGATATGGCACAAGGCCGAATTTAATGTATAGTTTCCGAGCCCGTAGGCTCAGCCAAAAATTCCCTGTAGATCCCGTATAAAACGGGGTCGGGTAGCTGTTTCCAGAGACGAGACTCTGCCTTTCGACATAGTCTTGTCTAGGGATCCTCTCTAGCCAGAGGCAGAGAGTTTGACCAGCACAGCTGGAGACGAATTTCCAACTGAAGGATGTCTACCAACTTCCCCACGCGGTCAGATGTGGTACAAGGCCGAATTTGATGTGGGGTTTCCGAGCCCATAAGCTCAGCCAACATTTCCCTGTAGATCCCGTATAAAACGGGGTCGGGTAGCTATTTCTCGAGCGAGACGATACTCTACTCTTCGACAAAGCCTCGTCTGGGCATCCTCTCTGTTCAGAGGCAGAGAATTTCACCAGCACAGCTGGAGATGAATCTCCGACTGCAGACTAACATGCAGTAATTACTACTGTATTTATGTGAATGGGGACATGCCCATTAACGTCCGTAGGTATGCTACAACAGTTATTATCACTGACTACGTGATGAAATTGAAAGAGTTGAAATTACTATTCAGCTATTTCTTTCCTTAGTAAATCGTGAACTTCACTTCCAAGACAAACTTTGAAAAACGCTCTTAATAATATCCCAGAAGACAGTTTATCTACTGATTGACTTTGGGGTGATTATTGAGCAAGGCTTGTTTATTTCATGGACTTAGCGCTGGAAACTGAAAGTGGAAAATATAAATTAGGATTTTAATCTAACATTTTTAAGAATAGTTAATGGAACTTCTCAAACTGAAATTTCCGAAAAAAGAAAGTATTCCTTCAGAAGATGAGGTGCTACCATATTCCCCCCCCCCCGTGTTGATGACAACTGGAAGTTTAGATTTCCCTCTAGCAAGATGAAACAAACACCATGACGAGAAAATATGAACTGACGGTCTGGTGGATTCTTTTGAATGAGGTAAAATTTAAATATCTGGGAAGTGTTCTAACAGGTGAAGGGAATATTTCTGAGATGCGATATTATGTACATTATTTACATTATTCGGACTATTGTCCTCATCTTTGTCGCCATATTTATTACAACGTTTCGGCCGTTGTACGCTCGGGCCTTCTTCAGGTGTTCTTTGTCAATGATCTCAACCTGTTCCCATGGTGTTCGTTTTCGGCAGTGAGTGCTGGACAGTCTCCTCAAAGATGAAGAAGAGAAATGAATCAACAGAAATATGGTTCTTCAGAAGGATGCTGAGAATGCCATGGACCGAACATGTGAGCAACAAAAAAGTTTTAGGGAAAATGGCAACAAAAAGGGAAGTTATATTTAACATCAAGAAGAGGCAGTTGAAATTTCCGGGGCAAGTAATGAGGAAGGAGGGCTTGGAAAATCTGATACTCACAAGAGAGATTGAGGGAAAGAGGGAGAAAGGAAAGCAGCGTGTGAAATATTTGATGGGCTTGAGTAAATGGATGTGAGAACCATGGGAGGGCCATGATCGCTTACTTGTTTACCCCGTTTCCATGCTGATAACATCCATCCCTGTTGTCGACATCTACACACTTCTTAGGTTAAAACAATCTTTCCCGCTCCTCCCAAGTTGCAACCAATTTGAATTCATTGGTTAATTTAAGCTGTTTTCCGTCCAATATCCATTTATTTCATCTTGAGAAGAAATGCTTTTACAGCGTTTTACGCTGGACATCTGTTTCTCATCTCTCTACTCGTCCAGATCAACCCAAGATGCCTTCTAGAAGCTAAGCAGAGTATTAAGAAACAGAAAAAAAAATCGTTAGAAAGAAAGAAAAGAGTGCTGAACAGTTATGCAATACCAACCCTTCTCTAAGGCAGTGAATACTGGACAATCCTCATCGTTCGAAAGCAGACTTACGACAATAGAAAGGGTATCTAGAGGATTGATATAGAGTCCAACATCTTTAGCGGTATTTTCTAGATGTTGTACGTGAACGATGGTATTGAGAATTGTGTCTGCAGTAATAGCTAGGTCATCTGCCGAGTCAATATCGCTCAACGTTTTTTCAGGATACCGTCATGAGAGTCTTGGGTATAATTTAAAACCGAGATGATGACGTTTGTCGATGGAAATTCTCAATACGTAGTCAAGGGTGATAACAAATGGTAAAGGTGCAAGGGTGTCACCCTGGAGGACCTCTGATTTGATGTCGAAGAAGGTAGTGTCTCCGCCTGGGGATCTAACCAAATATTTGGGATTTTTGTCTAGTATCATTATAGCAGTTACTGTCTCGAGGGAATGCCATGTGCCATAGGCCAGAAGGATCCTACACACAAGTCACCAATCTGCCACTGGGTAGCATGCCACTGGCGTTTACCGCTGGTCACCCGCTGTCGAACCGCCGGCGCATTCCTCTCGTCAATGTTACTACTGCGGTACCGCTAGAGGTCCGCCGGTGGCTGCCACAAGAGGACCGCTGGAGTTGCCGGCGGACCAATAGCGGCTTGCGTGTAGGGGATTTTCTCTTATGTACAGAACCGAAGGCTTTAGAGAAATCTACTAAAAGTAAGGCGGTCTGTAGATTCCTTGCTTGACGCCCTCAATAATCCGTCGTACAGTCAGGATTTTGTCCAACAGTTAATCTATTTTTTTTTTCTTTTAGTGGAATGACGTGTAATAATGTTCGATTCGTGTGAAATAAAAGTGAAATAATAGTCGGTATGGGGTGGAAATTTTCAGATTTTTCGACGATTATTGCAATCGGAAAACAGAGACTTGCAGCCGACTTATCACGTGACCGCTTTCTCTCGCACATTGTTTTCTGCATTTTAATTCACGGTCGCTTCTTGGATCTGAACGCAAGCCAATTGCGTAATTGTGCCAGACTACCTATTTTCAAAGACACTATAATTTCCCAAGCGTTCACGAAGAACATTTCGTGAACCACCTGTACTCAATAGGCGAAGTGTTTGAGTGGTTGCAGCGAAGAAAAAGGCAGATATTGGAATGCAGTAAGTTGGAATGCACCGTCTAGTCTTGACAAAAACGTTTGGAATTTCAGGCGATGCTTGCAGCATTTGTTGGCAAGAGACCCACACAGAATCTGAATTTTTGTATTTTTATATCTATGTTGAAATATAAATAAGAAAGGCCAAATACTTCTACCGGCATTATAGAGGTAAAGACGATGGAAGACCTATTTTTAATCATTATATACAAATGCACAAAATTGAATTCTCTGGAGCGTACGATTCGACAGCAAGCTGAACTAATTTTTAACAGAGCTTCTGTACTGTTGGCGTCTGAACAGATCCTAATGTCACTAATCTACTGTCGCACAAAAAACATACCCTAGCTCGCAGATATATATATATATATATGTTATGAAATGGAGAAAGTCCGACAATTATTTTTTTAAAGACATTTTTATGTTTATACATTCTTTGTATAGATACAAATATTTAAGTAAATGCTCTGTTTTACCGGCATGAATGTCCGAGAAATTTTCATAGAAAATATACGTTCACCGACAGGAATCGAACCTGCATCCTATACGGAACCGTCATATAGCCTGACGTGCCTTAACCGATCGAGCCACGGAGGATCGTTCGATTAGCAAGGTCGATTTTACTGCTTTTAAACTTCAGTCTTCCATGAATTTCTCACGTACATTCATATCTGCTCAAAGCGCATCCAAATGTAAACAAATGACGTCATACATTATAAAATGGACAAAGTCCGCCAATTATTATAAGACATTTTTATGTTTATATGCTCTGTAAATACTGTTTATTATAAACAGAGCATTTACTTAAATATTTGTATCTATAAAAAGAATATATATATATATATATATATATATATATATATATATATATATATATATATATATATATATATATATATATACATAAGTTGTATGGATATGAGTTTTTGACCCTAGGTTTGACGCTTTTTCGCTTATCAGACAAACTAGTTTATTTTTAAAATTGTATCTATTTATGTTTGTTTGAAAATTTTCGGTGGTGTGAGGTGGAATCTGCCTGTGCTTTTCTTTGGGGTGGTACTATTATTTGCATAGACACATACATACAGGTGTACGCATTTTAAGTAGCACGCATATAAAATATAATATATACATTATATATATATATATATATATATATATATATACACATATATGTGTGTGTGTGTGTCTCTGTGTGTTTGTGTGTGTGCATGTATAAAATATACATATAAATGTATACATACATACCTCTAAGGATATGTGGGTAACATAAATCAAATTAGTTACCTTGGCTTATCAGCTTCTGTACGCCTGTCTCTGTCCGCCTGTGTGTTTCATATATATATATATATATATATATATATATATATATATATATGTATATGTGTGTGTGTGTGTGTGTGTGTGTGTGTGTGTGTGTGTGTGTGTGTGTGTGTGTCCTCCGATGAGTTTCTTGTTGGTAAGTTCATCAAGGAAGACGAAGAAAGAAAAGAAAGAGGCAAAAAGAGAGAATAACAACGAAAGAAAGAAAGGAAGAAAGAGCGATAAAGAAAATTGTGAAGAAAGACAAATAGAAAGAAGGAATGATAATGGAAAAAGGTGAAGAAAGAAAAGAAAGACGGAAAAAAGAAAGAATGACAAAGAAAGAAGGAAAGAAAGACCGATGAAGAAAGAAAGAGAGAAAGAAAGAACGACAAAGAAAAAATGTGAGGAGACGAAAAGAAAGAATTATAATGAAAAAAAGGGGTGAAGTTAAAAGAAAGAGGAAAGAAGAAACAACCATAAAGAAAGAAAGATAGAAACAAACAAAAAACAAACAAAGAACAATAAAGAAAAATGTAAGCAGAAAGACAAAAAAGAAAGAAAGAATGAAAATGAAAAGAGTATGAAGAAAGAAAAGAAAGAGGGAAGAAGAAAGAATAATGAAGATAGAAAGAAAGAATGATGAAGAAAAACCGAGAGAAAAGACTAAAAGAAAGAATGAAAGTCTGATAATAAAAACGAGAAGAAAGAAAAGAAGAAGGAAAGAATAAGAAATGAAAGAACGATAAAGAAAGAAATAGATATAAACAAAACAGTGAGAAGAAAGACCAAAAGAAAGAAAGAAGAATTATCATTCTGTAGCATTCATAACAGTGTGAAGAAAGGAACGAAAGAAGGAAAGAAAAAGAATGATAAAGAAAGAACAAAGAAAGGATGATACAGAAATGAGAGAAAAGAAAGAAAAAAAGTCAGAAAAATTAAAGTCAGAGAAAACGAAAAAAAAGTAAAAAACAATAAAGAAATTTAAAGAAATACGTGGAAAGAATGAAAAACAGAAAGCAAGACAAAGAAAAGAATGAAAAAAAAATACTGAACCCAGAAAGGAAGAAACAAGCAAACCAAATATTAGAAAGAAAGAAAGAATGAAAGAAAAGTAAAGAGTGTGTAGAAAGAAATAAAGAAAGAACAAGTGAAAAAAAAACAAAAAAAAACGAAAAACAAATAAAAATAAAGAATGAACAGAATGTAAGATAAAAGAAAGAAGGAAAGAAAGCAAAAAGAAAATTATTAGTGGGGAGAAAGAAAAACATAAATAAATGGAGAAAAGAACGAAAGAAAAAGGAAAATGTTACAAAAGAAAGAAAGAAAGAAAGAAAGAAAGCAAAAAGAAAATTATTAGTGGGGAGAAAGAAAAACATAAATAAATGGAGAAAAGAACGAAAGAAAAAGGAAAATGTTACAAAAGAAAGAAAGAAAGAAAGAAAGAAAGCAAAAAGAAAATTATTAGTGGGGAGAAAGAAAAACATAAATAAATGGAGAAAAGAACGAAAGAAAAAGGAAAATGTTACAAAAGAAAGAAAGAAAGAAAGAAAGAAAGAAAGAAAGAAAGAAAGAAAGAAGGAAAGAAAGAAGAGTATTCTACCATTGATGCATGGGAGCGTGATGTATTCGAAAGAATAAGAAACGCCATCGACCGGATATCCGTTTCAACTACATTCATAGGAATCATCAACCACCACAATCCCCACTTCCAGGTGGCTTCATGCGCCAGTGGTAGCTTTTATTTTTTTGCTTGGCCATCACTAATGACGTCATAATTGGCCAAACAACCTTTCTTCCTTTGTTGCTCAGGTTTTAACCGAACAGGTGAACTGGGGAGATTTCTTCTTTTTTTTTAAGTTCCTTTATGATGGGATGAAAGCGTTAGGTTTTACTTGAATCAAAATTTCAAAACGTTGTCCGTTCAGTCATCCATATCAATGGCTGCCTCGTTTTTGTTTTTTTATGTGTCCAGTTTTGTACCATTTCTGAGTTTCTCTCTCTCCATCTAATATATATATATATATATATATATATATATATATATATATATATATATATATATATATATATATATATATATATATATATTCAAACATATATTACAGATATAAAAGACATCGAATGCCTATTATGTTTGATCAAGAACCGGTGTATGCTTCGTACAGTGGTTTTAGTTTCGGAAGAAAATAAAGACAAAAACTGTCCAGCATTTGCATATTCTTTATTATGCAGTATAATAAAAAATATCCAAATGTTGGGAAGTTATTGATATATATATATATATATATATATATATATATATATATATATATATATATATATATATATATCTGTTTATGTGTGTCTGAGAGAAAGAGTGTGAGAGAGAAGTAGACATTGAGATTATGCCCATAATGATATCACAAAGAGCAATAACAAAAGTAGATGAATATATACCTATGTTTTACAGATTATGTGAAAGCGTTTGATAAATTACATCTCAAAGAACAGACGGAGGTCCTATGTAAGCTTGATTTATATGGGAAGGATATTAGAATATTCGAGAATCGATACTGGGAGAAAACCGCCTGCATTCGGATGGAAAATAGATTCAGCAAATATAAGCAAATCGAAATAACCATATACCTTTTTATTTGTAAATAGTGAGTACATTTTGGGGACAAGCAATACCTATCACGACACCCTACATGTACGCACATCTGCCCAGACGGGCGCAAACTTTCACTAATGGTAAGTGCATATAAAAACAAAAGTCGAAAAGTATAAGCATTCAATTGATGCTACCCACTGACGAGTGGACGGATCGTTCCATCTATGAAAATCTGGTGTCCGGATGCTGAAGGTAACATCAATCCGCTAAGTGACAAAACCATTACTATATATATATATATATATATATATATATATATATATATATATATATATATATATATAACAATTCAATTAACCAGGTCAGCAGTGACTGTCCACTACTATTAGTTTCATCTGCTTGCACGCAATCACCAGGCAGCCAGTGACTTGTAAGATGTATAACCTTTATACCTCTGGCCGAGTTCAATTTGACAAGCATACCAAACCCGCACGGTTGAGGCGGGAGGGTAGATCATCCAGCCAAGGTCAAAAATGGCGAAACAAAAAAAATCCCAAATGGAAAGGCTTGCCAGGATATCAAAAAGCGCTTAATAATGTGCAACTAGTTCCACGATACAGGAGCTGAAGCCTTAAGCCAAAAGATTTCTCAACAGAAGCGGACAACCAAATTCACTTCAAAGCATTTAATTCAGGGTTTAAATGAGCAACTCTGAATAGAGTCTGCCCAAAAAAGCCTTCTGGCATAAAAGAATGCTCTTTAAAAGAGCATCGTTATGCCAGACTGTTTTTGGGTAGATTGTATGCAGAGCTGCTCATTTTACATATATATATATATATATATATATATATATATATATATATATATATATATATATATATATATATATATATATATGGATATATATATATATATGGATATATATATATATATATATATATATATATATATATATATACATACATATATATATATATATATAGAGAGAGAGAGAGAGGCGACAGTTTGTTTCATGCTAGATGCAATCGTCAGGCCACGATTGCATCTAGTATGAAACAAACTGTCGCCTCTAAGGGTTGACTTCTATGTTCACTTTTAGATTTACACACGCTCTATCTCTGATATTGAGCACTTTATCACAACAATATAGCACATTTTAAGACTATATTTCTCCATATATATATATATATATATATATATATATATATATATATATATGCAGCATATTTTCATTCAAGCAGGTGTAGTGAAATTATTTAGATGTATTACGACTATTTAATTTTAATCCTTTAATGTCCAGCAATTAATTTTTTGGTGGCAAGAAAAATGTCAAAATTTTCTTTCAAATGATTTGTATTTTCCAAGTAGTTTCAATCTCATCTGAGACCATCTTCCGGGGGTTAAAATATCTGTGTATGTGTATACGATAGCACCGTAAATTTAAAATGTTTTTCACTGTTCCTTTACACCGCCTCAATTTCAAAATTTTCAGTTTTGTAAAAGGCGTAACTTTTGTATTCTTTTTTTTAAATATAAAATTTTATTCAATTATAATATTTTAAATTATTATTTTTATTTAAAACTTAACGGCTACAAACATTTAAGAACTTTCTTGCTATACTCACAGTTTACTTTATTTATTTTGGGCAGCAATTCTCATATATAAAGTGCTTCCAGAATTTTAAGTTTTTGTTTATTTTGATGAAGTAAATATCTGTCTAAATGTGAATGTGGACTTGAGAGTTCCTTTAAATGTTCTGAAATTGAACTATGATCATTCAAATGAAACGTAAGCCATCTCGTCAACGTCGTCGTTGTAAAACTAACATATGCATCAAAGATGAAATATCCCAACGGACTTTTAAATTGGTATGCAATTTTGGCGTTTTGTAAGATGCTAAATGACGGAGAAGTAAAAAAAAATAAACAAATTTATCTGGTTTCAAATAAACCCAAACTGAACTTCTTAACTTGTCTATACTTGGTCATGATCTCTGACCTCCCGTTCAGAAATTCAGTGGTGTGTTTATACATTTCTATAACTAGTTTCTCTTATTGGCATAGCTTACATGTATTACTGATTATTATGTTATTCTTTAGATTTCGTAATAAATTCCATTTAATGTTTGGGCTTTATGCCTCTCCCTAAAGTTCCAATAGTAGCTTCAATATATATATATATATATATATATATATATATATATATATATATATATATATATATATATATATTGTAATTGTACAAACCAAAGCCCAAGAGAAAATAAGGGATAAAAATAATGAAAGAACTAAGATGTAATTAAGGCGAAAACAATCGTCCAGAATCGAAGCTCTGAGTCCAAAGAAAAAAACCTCGAAACGGAGTAAAACAAAAGTAACTATGTAAAGCGCTCAATATACTAAATAGAGCAAACCTAACTATGAACCTAAAAAGCCAGGTAAACCTACCTAGGTTTCACCTACACGGATCGTCAGGGCAAGCTGGCTTCCCTGACGATCCGTGTAGGAGAAACCTAGGTAGGTTTACCTGGCTGTTTAGTTTCATAGTTTCATATATATATATATATATATATATATATATATATATATATATATATATATATATATATATATATGTAAAACAACAACAATATATATATATATATATATATATATTGAACAATAAAAATTATTTAAAAAATTAAAATCTTCAGACACACTGGGTTGTAGATTAATATTCTTTCGTTTTTATTATTATTATTTCATTTAGATTCCTCGACTAGTTTCGGCCAACATGGCCATCACCAAGAGAAAAAAATATTTCTGCTTGCTGGTAGCAGTGACCTACAGAAATGAATGTCTTGATGGAGAAAATGAACTTTTGTCTATATTTTTCATTTGTTTTTTATCTTTTAACATGAATTTTTCAACATTCCTTGTGTTGGTCAAACAGTCTCTTTTAAGTTCCTATAAGAGATAAGAGCTGGATGGATCCATGCTGCTCTGAATTTCCTTGGTCAGTCTGACAGTTTTTATTGGTTCCTGGAGAGGGGATGTGTCTCTGTTAAGTGTGTGTGTGTGTGAGTGTTATTTGGTTCTTAGGGAGTGAGTGAGTATGATGTGTGTAAGCGTGTATATTTGTGTGGGTGTGTGTATAAGTGTGAGGCCTCAACACCTCCGTAAGAATGTCTGTCTTGTGTAGGTGAGAAATGGGGGTAGGGTTTGATTTGTAGGGCTATATATTAATACTATATATAGTTTTAAATTTATAGTTTAGCCCGGCTGGATAGTGTGTTTTTAAACGTCGTATCCACTTATTTTCATGGAACTCTAAAATCTTTCTAATGTTATCTGCTCTAAACTTTTCTATTCTCTCAATTATAGTGAATTTGGCATGCGTTTTGAAATCGTGTTTTTCTAGGCGGAAATGTTGTTCTACAGGTAATAATCTTTCATGGGGAGAGGACTTAATTCGATTGCGATAATTATTCATTCTATAGTGAAAGGGCCATTCAGATTTTCCTACATATTGTTTCTGGCATAGTGTGCATTCTAGGAGGTAAATTATGTTATGACTTCTACAGTTAGAATCATGGTAGATTTTGAAAGTAGATTTAGTGACTGAGCTAGTGAATGAATTCGTGTGTCTAATGTGGTTGCAGCATAAACTTCTTTTGTTGTTACATGGTTGGGAAAATCCTGTTGTTTTTGTTGTTAGTTTATTACGGATTACCTTGTCCCCTGAAATGTGGTTACTACCTATGATTTCTTTTAGGTTCTTAGGTCTATGATATGCTATAAGGCCGGGTTCCTTAAACAATATTTAAGGTCTGGTTTGAGATGTAGTATTTCCCAGCGACTTTTGATTATTTGGGATAGTGGAGGCAGAGTGGGGTTGAAAGTGGTTACTAGAGGAATGCGGCTGGGTTTATTTTTAATCTTGTACATTAGGGTGTCTTCTCTAGGTGTGGAAATTGCTTTATTTATTTGTTCCCTTATTAGGTGTTTTTTATAGCCACGTGTTGTGAATTGATGCTCCAGATTTTCAATGTGTTTATTTAATTCTTCATTGTTGGAACATATCATTCTGAGTCTAAGTGCTTGTGAATAGAGAAGGTTCTCTTTGAGCTGTTTTGGGTGGGAAGACTGAAAGTATAGATAGTGTGGGTGTCGGTGATTTTAGTGTGTAGTGTTGTTTGTAGTTTCCTGTTTTCATCTATGTAAATGCAGGTGTCTAAAAATGTTACCGATGTTTTGAATTTTTCAAAGTCAAACTTAATTGAGTCGTGCACTGTTTTAAGGGCCATGAGGAATTGCATGAGTTTGCCCGTGTATACAAAGAATATATCATCGATATATCTTGCATAGAATACGCAGTCGTTACCAATGGGTTGTATGAAATGGTCCATGTATTTGGAAATTTTGGTTGTGTGGCAGTTGAATGATGAAATGGCCGGCCTTCCTGGGTTGATGCTTTTGTGTATTTTAGGAAGGAGACAGAAACGAGCAGGTGTAATGTTTGTGGGTGTAAGTGTTGTGCATGTTTCCTTGTCGATTAGATTGTTGCGAAGCATTATGTTTAGTGAGCTAGTTAATTCTTTTTGGTATTCGGGAATGGGATCTGTAGGTAAGCTTTTATAGGTTTCTTTGTCGACTAGCTGTTTGTTGGCCTCTTTAATGTATTCTTTGATTCCCCAGATCACTGTGACACCCCCTTTGTCAGCCTGTGTTATGATTAGGTCATCTCTATGTGTCAGCGTGTCGAGGGCTATACGTTCCCCTTCAGTAATATTGTTACGTGGCAGCTTACGTGCTATTGTTTTTTTTTTTTGTCATTTGCTATGGCTATTTCAAATGTTTGTATAGTAATGTCTGTGTTTTGTGGGGTGTATGTAGTATCCTTCTCTTTTAATGTATCAAGTATGGAAGGTATGTGTGATCATTGTCCCCGTAGTAGGCTTTTAGCCGTATTCTTCTGAAGAAGGATTTCAGGTCCTTTGCCAAGGTGTCTTTATCAAACCTTGGCGGACTAGGGCAAAAGCTTAGTCCTTTATTTAGTAACCTGATTGTGTTGAGTGAAAATTTATTACTTAAATTTATAACTCGCCCGTGTGGGTCAATTTTGAATTTGCAAGCATAGCGAAGTTCTTTCGTAAAAGCTCGAAAGCTTGCATCAGGTCTCCTATTAAGGATGCTATAACCCCCATCCAGGTGTCCTGGTTGGGGGCTTATTCCGTTTTTTTTAAGGTTGAGTGTGTTTGCTGTTGATTGTCTACTAGGGGCTAATCTGAGTGGTCTGGGATGTCTAATGGGGTTATGCGTTCTGTAGAAGGACTGCTGTGTTTTGGTTTGTGTATGTTTGTGCGGCACCCGAAGGATGTCCGCGTTAGTTAGTGGTTTGTTTTGTGTGTGTGTTTGTTTTGAGGTTCTAGCTATTGTTGATGGTGGCGGTGTTGTTATTGTTGGTTGTGATGCTGGTGGTTGTCTGTTGGTGCATTTATTTGGTCTGTTTTGTATTTGCATTGGTTGTGTGGTGGTCAGGGTAGTTGCGTTGTTTTGTTGTTTTCTTTTGTGGTATGGTCGTTCACTTTCATCTGAGTTTGGCTTGACTTCTCTTTTGTTCTTCTGTCTGGAGGAAATATTCCATTTTAATTTTCTTTGTTTTTCAGTTTTTCTTTTTAGTAGTTCCCTCACTGTTTGGTCTGTGTGAACTTTTATGACATTCTTTATGTTAGTATATTCTTCTGGTTGTGTTTGATTCTTTATTTGCTCATGGACTAGGTTTATTTCCACTGTTGTTGCCGTTATGCTTTCGTGGCGGAACAGTATAGTATCCTGCATGAGTTCTCTGGAGAAGTCTTCTAATTTACGGTACCATGATGCTAGAAATGCATCATTATGGTTAAAAACGGGGCCGGGTAGCTGTCTACCACCCCAGACAAGATTCTGCCCTTTGCCACAGCCTCGTCTGATTTCCTCTCTACACAGAGGCAGAGAGTTCGACAAGCACACCTCTGAAGTACTTCGGTGAGTGATCACTTAGAGGTCACGCTAATTCACATGTATACATTTCCTTTACCGTCACGTGATCTACGTATTCAAAATGGCATCGCCTGTGTTTGTTGTCTGGTGATTTGCGTTCACCCTTCAGTGTCGTCAGCGACATTTTATTCCTGTATAACACCTTGACATTATCAGTTCTTTTGATGATCTATTTATTTTTTTACTATCATTTTATTTCTTCTACTTCCGTTTCCCATGCTTCCTTTCAGATCATGTGATTTCCTACATTAAAATTATTTTCCCTTATGCAATCTTTATGTTCTTTTTTATTCTTTCTCTTTTTCTACTCATCCGTCTTTTATTACAAACTGCCAAGCTATTTTTTTCATATAATTTTTATCTATATCTATAATTCTCAAAATGTGTGTGTGTGTATGTACGTGTGTTTTTGATCAGATGTTGTTTATGCGTTTCTACAGTTTTCATCCGATTTGATGTTTTTTTTTATTTGGTTTGATAGATAATTCATCCGTGCCGGTTTTGGCTGGAAAAAATTACAACCTTGAAGGTGAAAAATCGAAAAAACTGATTTTTTACACTTTTTACAAAAATCAAAGGCAAAAAATGAAGAAATATAGTCTTAAAGTGTGCTATATTTATGGGATAAAATGCTCAATTTTCAGAGATAGAGCGTGTGTAAATATAAAAGTGAACATAGAAGTCAACACTTAGAGGCGACAGACTGTTTCATGCTTGATGCAATCGTCAGGCCAAGAGTGCTATTATTTTTCTCAGCTATTTATATATACGGGTCAGTGGTGCATTGTGTGTAGTCTATTTTGGCAGATATTTTACCGAAAGTCGTTTATTTGTTTATTTGTGTCAAATTATATATATATATATGTGTGTGTGTGTGTGTGTGTGTATGTGTGTGTGTGTATGTATGTGTGTGTGTGTGTGTGTGTGTGTGTATGTATTAGTACACACTAAAATTCCAAATTACCTCATATTGGGAATAGACATACTTCAACCTCGGTAAGGGAGGAACATTAAAATACATAAATTCTGTATTCATTTTTCGACAGCTGTCACATTTAAATTTATAATCCCGACACGAACTCAATCTATATACCGGGGTTGAATAAGACTGACGAAGTTTTCGTCGGTTGAAAGAAGCCTATTCCCCATATGAGGCAATTTCGGATTTTAGTGTGTAGTGATTTTGCTCTGTATAAGAAATACCTCGAGCTCTTTTTGTGGACCAGTGTTAATATTTGATATTACTAGGATCCACTTGGATTATATACCAACGGATTTATTACCTTTACTACATATATATATATATATATATATATATATATATATATATATATATATATATATATATATATATATATATATATATATATATATATAAACTTCATAGAAGAGTGAAAAAAATGAGTCCAAATTGGCTGTAAAAAAATTACAACCCCAAATTGTTACCCATTTGGGTATGTACCTCAGTTACACCCAATTGTTGCTACTAATATCGATTTTCGGGTGGGCTGACTTTAAACCTAAACTGCTTCAATTGAACGGCAAAAATTCCCAGTAATAACTAGCAGTATAACCCGTTCGAAGAGAAAGTACTAAATTTCAATTGTAAGAAGAATAAATGCATGGTCGTTAGCAAAAAGGGGCGACCCAAGATGCAAATTACACACTGGGGATTTCAAAACCAAACACGCGCAACAATTTAGATGTGTATGACAGAATGCGTGACACGGAAATCCGAAGGCGCACTATGATAGCGAAAGGTGCCTTCCGAAAGCTGAGCAAAGTATTAAGAAAAACAAAAATATTGTTAGAAACAACAAAAAAAAAACGAGTACTGAACTGTTACGTGATATCAATCTTTCTTATGCTGAAAATTCTCCTCAGAGATGAAGAAGAGACTTGAAGCTACAGAAATGTCTTTCTACAGAATGGCGACACAAAGGACACTTATACGTAACAATGGCAGGAAAGCAACGCATAATCTACTCGGCGATCTTGAGTGAATAGGTGACGATGCAAGGTTTAGGACAGATGGCAGAAAGACAAAAGTTATTCAGAGTTACAAAGGAAAGGAAATTGTAGAGAGCCATGATCGCTAACGGTTTGAATAGACACAGCATATAGAAGAAGAAGAAGAAGAAGAAGAAGAAGAAGAAGAAGAAGAAGAAGAAGAAGAAGAAGATTTGTTGTTCTGCAGATAATGACTGTAGATAAAATAGATTGCTGGCTTTTCTTCAAAAAATTTCCGGCGCCAATTTAGGCAAACGAAAGAAAGAACGTCGTCTGCTTTTCGACCAAACGCCATGTTGATGTCGTCTGCTGAGACATAACTCCGTGTTTGTTGTCAACAGTAAGATTTTCCACGTTTTTCTTTATTTAAAATCATATTCATTTATTTCTGAAAATTCTCATTTCTTATCCAATATAACCTACGCATTCTTTCAAATCCAAATAAATATTTGATTCCTTAAAAGTGATGCGATTTATTGAATTCTGTAGGCGAAAGAAATCTTTTTAAAATCAACAAAATATAGCAAAGCAAAAGTCGAACATTTACTCTTTGATTGATTTACTTTTTGATTGATTTGTTTTCTAGGGATTATCAACTTTTTAATGACTGTACTAAACTGGCAAGTAATTCTCATCAATTTCCAGTGGAATTGGCTAGATGTCACTAGGATATGACAAAGGGTGTCTCTCAAAGTGTGTCCTGGAAGTAATGTTCAAGATTTAATGAGGAAAGAAAAAATCGTATGCTGGTGTTGCCAAGATCTACGATTAAAAAAATCAACACTAACATGACTGGTGATGGGGAGAGGAAGCTATATTTCAAAAGAACATTTGAAAATAATACCAGCTCGAGTAGTAATTTGAACTCATTCAACTTCATCACATAGTCAATAATAATAACAATAATAAAAAGTGACTAAAACATTATATTTAAGCGCCGTACTAGACTCGTAAGGAGGTTCATCCATTCACAGTTGAATTGGCGAGATCGAACCGTACGTTCTATGCTAACAATTTCTTTCCTCGCATTTCTCTCTTGTGGAACTCTCTTCCGGCTTCTTGCTTTCCACTCAACTTTGATCTTCAAAAATTTAAATGCAATGGCAATCGTTATCTACTGTCTTCCTGATTACTCTTCTATTGTTCTCACTCAATTTTCGCTTGTGGAACTCTCTTCCGGCTTCTTGCTTTCCACTCAACTTTGATCTTCAAAAATTTAAATGTAATGGCAATCGTTATCTACTGTCTCCCTGATTACTCTTCTATTGTTCTCGCTCAATTTTCGCTTGTGGAACTCACTTCCGGCTTCTTGCTTTCCACTCAACTTTGATCTTCAAAAATTTAAATGCAATGGCAATCGTTATCTACTGTCTTCCTGATTACTCTTCTATTGCTCTCGCTCAATTTTCGCTTGTGGAACTCTCTTCGGGATTCTTGCTTTCCACTCAACTTTGATCTTCAAAAATTTAAATGCAATGCCAATCGTTATCTATGGTCTTCCTGATTACTCTTCTGTTGTTCTCGCTCCTTCAAGATGTTTTCTTTTTTTCTAATTCTTTCACACCCAGTAACCCCATGTGACTTCGTGGCTTTAATGACTTACTTGGAGTAAATTCGATTTAAAAAGAAATTTGAAGCCGAAACATATTTATGAATTATAAAAAATGTGATGGATGTGATAATATTTTTTCTTTTTTTTTCTTTATGTACCGTGTTCCCTCGGGAGTTAGGCGATTATGGCTCTCCACAATCTCCTGTCCTTTGTAACTCTTACTAAATATTCTCTTTTTCTTATGTCTCCTAAACCTTATTCCACAATCTATTTACTTAAGCTCATTATGCATGTCATGCGTTGTTTTCGTCTCTCCAATGGTGCCTTCAATCTGTCCTGTGAGTATCAGATTTTACCAGCCTTCTTTTCTCATTCTTTGACATAAAAATGTCAACTGTCTCTTCCTGATGTTAATTAAACAGTATTAACCCATAACCGAGGGAAAAGGTTAGTTCATGCTAAAGGTATTTGCACGTAAGAACCAGATTTGACTTCCGTTATCCATTACACCACACGCACATCCAAGCGTTGAGCACCTTGTATTCCCAAGCGGTTACCCATCTAGGTACTGATCAGGTTCTAAGTTGCTTAACTTCGGTGATCGTACGGGAACCGGCACTTCAACGTGATATGGTCGTAAGCCCAATGTTCAGTTCGACATTCCAACCACCTGAAGAAGGCCGGAGCGTACAACGGCCGAAACGTTGTGATAAATATGGCAACAAAGATGAGGAAAATAGTCCGAATAATGTAAATAGTGTACATAATACCTCATCTCAGAAATATAGACGGACACTGATGGTATTTTTTTTTGTTTTTTTTATCTCGAGTTAATAAAAATGACGATCACTAGACATTAAAACCTAACTGATTAGAAATTCTTCAGCCTTCGTCAGGTTTATGACAAAACAGATCGACAAAATTGTTATGGCAAAATTAGAAAGAAGACAATGGATAACTTTAGGAGTCCACACAACTTTTGGAATGCCACTATGTATTTTTAAAATTATAATAGGTATTAAAACACTTCCGTTTGAATTCCTGAGATCAAGAGTTATTATTTTTTACACTATTCACATGCAGACTATAGTCTTCATCTTTGTTGTTTTTAGCAAAACATTTCGTTGGTTGTGTCTCCGACTTTCATCGGGTGAATGTTGATCCGTGTAATCTACAGGGAATTCCGCACTGAGCCCTTTATTTAATCTATGGGGTTAGTTCAACTGGCCATGCCTAAGGATATCTAGTCTATTTCTTATTTCCCCACGGGATGTTAGCCTAGTGGATTACATGATTTGCTCCTAAATTTGGTGACATGTGATTTATATCCCTGGGCCGGGCAGTGAACTCAGAGGAAATTGGGCGCGGAATAACTGTACAATACTAAAAATAAGGACAAGATGATATATCCGTAGATATTCACGTTTCTCCTAGAAACACCCAATAAAAGACCCAAGAGCCACTCAAGGTCGAGGGTTACTGTATTTATGTTTGTATAAGCGTAAGTGAAAGTAAGTAGTGCTGTTTACGAGGTCATGTAGCGAATATATTCCATTTCTTCGTCCTTTCGCATACAATTTGATTCTTTTCAAATGTGCTATACAGCGAGCCCCCGCCTATTCGCGTTTCAGCATTCGCGGCTTCACACATCCGCGGTTTTTTCTTTAGAACACATGTACTTGTCATTCGCGGAAACCCCGAATATTCGCGTGTTTTTCTGAAGAACATATGTACAAATTATTCGCTGAGAACTCCCTCGATTCGCGTATTTTTTCGATAGAACATATTTAAAATATTCTTGTATTATTTCCCCGTTATTTACGTAACTTAAAACAGACCGTGTTTATGGTAAAAATTGGCAGAATTGTACATCTTAATTGAAAAATACAAACGCAAAAACATGCGTAGTGCTTGGTCTTTGTTCTTTGTTAGGGGCTGCGGCTGGGGTCTTAAAAGTGACTTATGCAAAGTCGGGGGGGGGGGCATCATCACAGTTCTGTTTTTAGAAAATGTTTTAAACTTTATATTTTATGTCTTTTACACATATTTTATACAGTATTTTCAATGGTTGTATTGATCTATACACAATTAAAAACGGTTATTGTACGTCTAAAAGGAAATTTACGCTAAGTGTGTGGTCACCAATACTATTTTTCAAAAATGTTTTTAAAAGGGGTCTGAAAAATGTTTAGGGTGAAATTTTAAGGCATATGGGGTTTTAACAGTCAAAATAGGTACTTATAAGCACTTTATGGGGTAGGTTCCAAGTATCCGCGGATTCTAACTATCCGCGACCGGTTCTGGTCCCTTACCCCCGCGAATACGGGGAACTCACTGAATAGGCAAATTGTGACGTATGTAAATATATTTCATGACATAACTGTATATTTTAGCGCTCTATATAAAATATTTCCAAATGCAATTCATTTCTTTGGGTTATTCTAGTTCCTCCTTCCATTGTTTCATATATATATATATATATATATATATATATATATATATATATATATATATATATATATAACAATAGTGTAGATAACTAATATTAATCTTAAATGGTAGAAAATTAATTTCTCGAATTTAATAAAATAAAATAAATGTGGAGAACAGATGAAAAAACAAAAGACATAGCATAAAACATTTCTAAAATAACTGAATACATTTCTGAATAATTCCTGAAAGTTTCATTAAAATCCGACAATTATTTCATTTTCGTAAGTATTTCCAAATCACTGCAAATAGACTCTAGAATTTCCTATACTAATCTTTCGTCCACACCACCGTGCAAGATTTTTAACCAAAATTTCGAGCCTTGCAAGTTCTTGGTATATAAAGGATTTACTAATGCCTAATGTGGGCCTTGGAGAGTGGAGAATACAAATATATTTATTCTCCCTTTCAAAGCAGAACATTACTCCTTTGTATTTTAGTGCTTCCAAATAATATACAGTCCAGAGAGAATTGTTACTTTTCAGTATACAATCTTTAATCTACTCAGTCTAACGGTTAGTGACTCGGAAAGAAAACTCGACAAACTGAGTTCGAATTACAATCAAGTTCTCATTATATTCACATTCGCACAAAATACCCTTGGCTCAAGTATGAATCCACCTTTTCTCCCGTTGTCTAGCGATTCATTAAATAACAGGATTGTCTGTGTTCTTTAGCTAGGTTTGGTAATCAATCTAGGTAAAGAGCCACTTTGAATACAAACTTTGGTCAAATCTTTCTAAAAATTAAAAAAAAAAACAACAGGTAGATTTTTGAGAATAAATATATAGCTTTATAAAATGTTATATTGAAAAGAAAATGGCACAACTGCGTGAATGCTTTCCCGAAGATTATAATTTTAACCTCCAAGTCCACAATCAATCGTTATCTATCCTACATTTGCTCATAATCTTTATATCATACCCTTTTTTCTTACGACCATACCAATCACTTCATTCAGGAAGTCTCTATCATGTATAGATCTTAATCATTGTATTGTATGAAAATTGAGAAATAAACAAATCTCGACAGGAATTCGAACTCAGATATTCATAATTCTCAGCGGGAAACAAGTGACGCCGGTGAGTCCTGAATCGTTTTCTGACCATTACTTGAAAGCTGACTACCAAGCCGAAGTTCATCATATGGCTGATGCCGTAGGCTTATCGATGGGTTGAGATTAAGGTGACTAAAGTGACGCTTCTATGCTTCTTTTGAAATCACAGTGATCCTTCTCCAAGGCTGGCAAACTCTGACAAATCGTATTATGCTTGATACTCATTAAATTTAAAATAACTTTTGAAAACAGTCGATCGGCTGTAATTAATGTTCGGTAGAATTACGTTTTAAAAAAAAAACGAAAGGTATTTTAATATTGCTAAGATATGGACAATATTTGCAAAATAATATACTTTCTTCTAAGCAACACGACTCTGTGAAAATACCCTGGCCCATATGTTAATGAAAATCTAGTTCCTTGAAATAAACATTATGAAAGAAGTTGGTGAAAACTGCCCATATAAAAATAGAAGAGAAAGGTCTTTTATTTTCTAGTGATATTATCTAAAAGGTTGTGATTTTAAAGATAAAACCAAGGAAAGCGGGAAGACAAGCGAGAAATGATAAAAAGCAGACGAACTGGCAGCCATATTGACATGCCTTCTCATTTATACTGCTTTGAAAGCACAGACATTTTAAACACACACTTAGGTAAAATTACATACGATGATAAGTCAAAAATTATCTGCACTTTCTCCATAATATATGTTGAGGTTTGTCACACTGCCTTCTGCTCATGCGTGCTTATATTTGGTAATGATGTGGCCACGTGATCTGAGTCTGAGAGCATGATAGCACCAATTTTCTTGCTGTTATTACAGTGTAAACATGGACGCTCCTCTAGCAGTGTGCACAATTTAACCATATGTCAGCAGAATGTAATTCTCTTTATTGAAAATTCTTTCAAAAATAAAATATATTTTCCTGAAACTTTATTTGAAGAATATTAGCTGATTTAAAGTTTAATTAATTTGATTTAAAAGTTTAATTAATTTGATTTAAAATAAATATTAGTTTCAGTTTAAAATATCGCAGAAATGCTTTTATTTAACACGGAGGCAGGTGTTTATTTAAGGTGTTGACAAGTTCACAGACTAATTGACAGTCGGTAGTCATTCTAATTTTTTTATGCGGTGGACATTTTTTAAAAATTACTTGAGGAATATAACGTGAGCGCCTTTTTATATAACTTTTACTATCCAATAATCTGTAAAATTTATAAAAACATTCTCCGTATTATAATCGCCCTTTTTTATAATGTCGTGTATGGACATCCGTATTTACAAAAAATTGGCACGCTTATATATACCAAAAAAAAATTCAAAATACTTTTTAAAATATTGGGGGTCGCTGAATTGTAGTAAGTTTTTCCATTTATGATTAGTAAATATAATATTTACTTAATAACAATATCACCTAAACGGTACAAGTTGATACAAGTTAAAACTTTATAAAATATTTTAATTAAATTTTTTTTAAATTCTTTTAAAAATTAATTACTCTTCGAAAAAAAAATTCTGATGACATTACTGTCCATAATGTACATGGTGAGATTTGTTTGTTTTTGTTTTTGTCGGTATATTAGGGTCTGTTGGGCACCGTCTGTGATAAAAAGAGCACTATGACACAATTCACTCCGCCAGAAATTTTGAAACCGTATGTTGTAATCTCGAATATTAACATTTCAGAATGTTTGGGTGTAAATCCCAAGACAATGGAGAGGATTCGGAAAGAGTTGGATGAGTCTAATGGTGATTATGAAGGTGTTGGGAATGGTGACAACGTTATGACTCCATTCATATTCCCACAGGTCCTCAGATTCTACGCCGAGGCCTACATCAAGTGTCTCGAGGAGGTAGTGCTGCTCTGGATGAAGAGGGTGACTGCTGGAAGACCCTATGCCTGGCAACAGAACTCTGCATCATCCCACACAAGCAGGAAGACCCAGTCATGGCTGTTAAACAATCTCTACGACCACATCAACCGTAGATCTGGTCATCTAAGTCACCAGACTGCAACCCCCATGAGGGAGAGCAACAAAACTCCTTGTACCACCGAAGATGAACTGAAGGCAAGTATTATGGCGGCACTCACCAACTTAAACAAGGAGACCGTCCAGAAGAGTTGCAGGAAATTCCAACGTCATCTGGTGACCGTGGTTGAAGCCAATGGAGATTTTATTGAACAAATTTACTCTTTAGTATTTCAAGATATTTTTGTGTCATTTTTGTAAATATATCTGTTAAAATGAGATATCAGTGTTATTTTCATTTTTTTTTTTTTGGTATCATTTAGACGACAATTTATCCATCGCAGCCTGTATATCTGTTAAAATGAGATGCCAGTGTTATTTTCATTTTTGCATATTTAGACGACTATTTATCCATCGCACCCTGTATATCTGTTAAAATGAGAAGTCAGTGTTATTTTCACTTTCGCCTCATTTAGAAGATAATTTATCCATCGCACACTATCTTATTCATAAAAGCAATTAAAAGCTTTTCTATTTAAATAATATCTTAGTTATATTACATTTTTTATTTTACGATTTAGAGCAGATTTTCGGTAACTGGGTTTACAAAAAATGATGATTTAAATTCTCCAAGGATTTCTGCGAATAACTAATAATAAACTTTAAGCGATATAAAATTAATTTCTCGAAATTTCATAAAATTAAATAAGTTGAGGTGGAGACATGCAAAAAAAAATTTTTTTTCCAACATTTTCTAAAAAATGGAAACATTTCTAAAATAATGTAATTATTTTTCTGAATAAATCCTGAAAATTTCATTAGAATTCGACAACTTTTTGATTTTTGTAAGAATTTCCAAATCAACGTGTTTTACAAAGGAAAAAAAGACGCATTTTATTCCAATGTGGACTTTCTCAAGGCAAAAAATCGAAATGAATTTATTGAAACAAAGCATGTTCAGTTAACTATTGATGACAATTCCAGAACAAAGTAATTATAAACAATTTTTTTCTATCCTCTGCCAGCCGCAATGATGGAGAAAGCATTACCTCGAACCATCGCCAGTGAGACACGCCATCGAACGAGGGCCAATAACCCCAGAAGTCTCCACTGCCACAGGAGTTTAAAAAAATCTATCAACAAGAAAAGAATATATTTAACTATGTTTTTATCTCTGCGTCCCGGGCGACGGACCCCGGCTCAACCGCGGACCTGATCAAATTACCGGCCTAAAATGTATCCGCACAGGTCGCATCCCAAATCAACGACTTAACCCATTTTAAAAGGGAAAATGGTAATGCCATCCGGCCGCTTTCCATCACCACGGTCGAGGACTACGGGTTCGATTTGGGAAGGTAACCCAGCTGCATCCAAACCTCTTTTGATAATGTTGTTTATTGCTGCATGCCGTGGAAAGCGGCCGGCACTACGTCGACAGGAGAGAGGATGCAAGCCAAACTCATCGATGGAGGCTCCACATCTGCATCTGTGACGCTCACATAATTTGAGACCAAGACTGATCGTGACTCCGACCCGATTGCACTCATCATCTAGAAGGGTACTGGTAGATGAGGAGGGCACTGCGTTGAGCCAGGCGCCACTACTCGGTTGTGAAGCAAATGCTAATCTTCGGTCCTCCGCTTACATAAGAAAAACAGAATTTTTATCTAAAATTTCGAAAGTTCGAAAAAGTATCAAATTTATAATTTAATAATCAAAAAATCCTTTGGTCTTTTCTCTTAATAATAACATAAAGATTTTGTCGATAAAACTTTACTTATATAAGGTACATATTTTGAATGAATATGAATATTCGTACCATTACTTTACGCCTGAATGAGCTTTTTTCCTCTCGCCATTGCTCAGATGGAAAGACATAGTGTGGCTGACACAAAACGATATTAACCTGTTCTCTTTCTAGCTGAATAACTCAAAAGGGTTTTTCAGTGATTCTTATGAAAAATGGTGTCAAGATGGCTAAACGTCTTATTTAAAAACCTTTATATATAAAAGAATATTGAACACTATGTGAAAAACAACGACAAACTGTATTTAATTGATTTTACATTACAATCAAGTATTTAATTACTTATTTATATCAATTACATATATATGTCCCAATTTTGTGGGTGCAAATCTTGTCCATTTGTTAATGTCGTAACCTAGAGAATGTTACTGAATAGAATAATCAAACGAAGGTTTGTAATGAACGATAATACTTAGGACAAGAACAACACATATAAGATTCGCCAGCTGCCCGTAGAAGTAGTAGTAAACTGCTACAAGTGAGTCAAGTGAATTACCTAATGAATCTACAACTGCAGACCAACATACAGTATTTACTTCTGTATTTATGTGAATGGGGACATACCGATTATCGTCCGTAGGTATCCTACAACAGTTAAAATCAAGATTTGAACTATTGTATCTTAGAAATGATTAAAAATATATTACTGGAATTTTCCGAAGTGTTTATAATGCTATTGGGCTCTACTTTGAACAATATGAATGTATTTATCTCTAAGTTTAAATGATGATCCCTCTTGCCGTTGTGATCTTCTGATCCAGTTTTCCTCTCTACTGTTCCTTCTTATTAAAACTTATTCAGTGTTCTGTTGAAAGCACTTTGAAGATGGAAGCCAGAGTATGAATATTCGTACCATTACTTTACGCCTGAATGAGCTTTTTTCCTCTCGCTATTGCTCAGATGGAAAGACATAGTGTGGCTGACACAAAACGATATTAACCTGTTCTCTTTCTAGCTGAATATCTCAAAAGGGTTTTTCAGTGATTCTTATGAAAAATGGTGTCAAAATAGCTAAACGCCTCATTTAAAAACCTGGAATAAAGCAATTAGTTTAGTGTTTTTTTTATTTAGATATTAAACATTTTGCGGGATGGAAAATTATCCCATGTTGTTACATGATTTGGACAATTTTGCTATAAGACCCGGTATATAATTAACTATATTAAGTTTGGGACATTTTGCGTCAGTGTATACTTATTTTCAGAGAATCTGTGGAGGTATCTATATGTAAAAACAATAATATACATACAGTAATGCATAATGTATTTACCTATCTAACATTATAGATAAATAATAAATTGTATCCGTTTTTCTGAACACACGCTTTCACATATATAGGCATGTCTGGATAGATAAATACACAGATAAAGATTACAGACTTGCTAAGAGGTTTTTTTGTGCCTGTAGAGATGTGCGTATATTGATGATACAGAAGAACTATACCACGTGTGCATAAAATGAATTGAGGCGCCAGTAGGCGTTTGTTTACCTTCAAAATAATAAAATGCAGGCTTGTTGCCAACTCATTTACTAGCAACTGTTTGTCATTTAATAAGATATGTAAAATATAAACAATTATAAAATTATTTCTCCTATTTTCTTATGATGTATATTTCTTTCGTTTTTTAGGATTTCATTTTACATCCTTAATTACGTACCTCGTAAACTTATTTTCTGACCTACACTAGATTTCAAAAGTGTGGGGAAACGGAGGCAGGAAACTGAAGGAGGCACGGTGGAGTAATGGATAACGGCTCGGAGTGACCTCCTGATCCAGTTTTCCTCTCTACTGTTCCCTCTTTGTGTTGGAGTTTTTGGGTACCTTGGTGTACTAGTGAGCCAGCCAAAATGAGCTGACTCATTTTATAGTTCACCAATATTAGGATTAACCAATCAGAAGGCTCAAAATATTCAATTCGACGTGTATAAATGCGGCCATGTTTTTTTCCGGAATATTCACAGCCAGCCTTTGATATCGAAAACTGAAAAATTACGGAACAGCTACTGGTGGTATTGGC
>OZ038506.1:86801880-86821880 GCA_964036315.1 Acanthosepion esculentum
TAAAAGAGTTAAATATTTAAATTGCTAGCAAGCATCAAATTAATTTCTTCGTGGATTTTATTAAACATTTAAATTACTATCAAACATTAAAATCCGTTTTTTTTTACATAAATTGCTAAAACTATACCACTCCTCTCTTTCCTCCGTAAAACCTAATTACAGCTTCTCTCGCTTTACTTCCCTTCTTTCTTTTTTCTTTTTCTTTTTCTCTCTTATCTCCTTCCCTTTCGTTAAGTTAACCGATTAAATAGGTCAATGTCTCGTTCCTCCTTCCTCAATACTAAGTATTATAGAAAGAAATATTAAGAAATAATTCCTATATAAACTTGACTATGTCTCTCACACCACTCCTCACTACCCTCTCTGTAAAATTACATAAACTTAATACTACCCGTCAAAAGTGTGAATTTTCATTTCATTTTTCGTTTCTACCTTTTGGAATGGTGTCTGATGATCCAGCGTCCTTTAAAAGGGCAATGGTGAAATAAATTATTACAATGGAGCCTTAAAGTGGTCTGTTTTTCTTTAATATATATATATATATATAATATATATATATTAATATATTAATATATATAATATATATATATTAATATATTAATATATATATATATATATATATATATATATATATATATATATATATATATATATATATATATATATATATTATTTAGGCAGCATATTTTCATTAAACTATAGTAGTTCAATCTCAGAACATTTAAAGAGACGCTCATGTTCACATTCTCAGTTTAGACATATATTAGTCGAAAATACATCAGTGCTCCATCAAGATAATAATAAAGAAAGACTTAAAAAAATTCTGGAAACCCTTTATATAAGTGAACTGCGGACAAAAATAAAGTCAACTACGAGTGTATTAAAATTTTTAAATCTTTGTAGCTGCAAATTGATATATAAAAAGTACTAAATTAAAATGCTACAATTAAAAAATTTTTTTAAAAATCACGTAAGTTACCTCCCTTGCAGAGAAGTGAAAAAATATTTTAAAAATATATTATTAGTTAAATAATTTTTCTGTATATAAAATAATATAAGTACTGCGATATATCATATATATAGAAATTATATATATTATATATATATATATATGTGTGTGTGTGTGTGTGTGTGTGTGTGTGTGTGTGTGTTTGTGTGTGTATGTGTTCGTGAATAAAAACAAATAAAAGGAAAAACTCTACCTAGCCGACGTGTTTCGTCCTGTGAGTGAATTTATCAAGGTAATGTGGGATTTATCATGCACCACCTGTTTATATAGAGAGGCGAAGATGTTATTAAATATAACTTGCTAACTTTACTCTTTGCCAGGCTTTGAATTAGAACACTTTCTGTACACCAAATGCTTTGACTGACCTTTCAACCACCTGATGAACATTCATGAACGTTCTCAAAATTATACGCCTTGATAAACCAATGACATATTCGCCTCTCTATATAAACAAGTGCAGCAAATTAAATCCTACATTGCGTTGATAAAGTCCCTCGCCGGACGAAACGCGGCGGCTAAGTATAATTTTTCCTCTTCTCTCTTTTTATTTATTTTATCTCTTCTACAGATACAACCAATCTGAGAATATATATATATATATATATATATATATATATATATATATATATATATATATATATATACTATAAATTAATAGATTTAAAATATGGTTTTACCGCTACACAGTGATAACCATGTTTCAGAAATGGAAGCTAAAGCCCCTGAATTTAATGTTGTTATTAAACCAAAGACATTAGTTCCATTTCCTCATCAAGCGAAATGCTCTGTAAATTTAAATTTACATTGAGCACTATTGTGTAAAAATAAATATATATATATATATATATATTAATTTAATTTAATTAGAAAACAGACAACCTTAAGGGTCCATTGATTATATTTTATTTCCCCAGGTAGGTGTTTTTTTCTTGGTTCATCAGATTACATTTCCTAGCGTAAAAAAATGGTTTAAAATTTACGTATTGTTTTTATACACTTTTGAGGGGTAGTTTTAAGTTGATGTAAGGTGATATCGAAAGAATAAGTAATATCGAAAAATATTGAAAAAAATATTTCGAAATGAAACAAGATTTAAAAGGAATAATAATATTGTTTTTATAATATCGTAATAGTAATAAAAAATAAAAGAATTATAATAATAACAGTAAATTACCAATGAGAGGAGGAATAATAATAATAATAATAATAATAATAATAATAATAATAATAATAATAATAATAATAATAATACCAATGAGAGGAATAACGGTAGATTCATAATGAAGAAACGTTAATATTAGATCAGTTATAACCCATATAACCATATATATTCTTGTATGTATGTATCCACACATCCAGATATCCCCTATACAAACACCTGCATACACACATGTGTATACTTATAAATACCATATAATCGTCTACAAATGTCAACATAATTAAAAGGATACATATCAACACACATATGCCCATATACAAATATCTGTACGTATATATAGTCTAACATAAGCAATTAAACCTATATATAGAAACACCAGTTGTTATTTCAAGAAGAGATAATTTAATCTTTCATGGGCAGGTTTCCCAAATATTAGATGTAATTTGTTTATTTTGAGACGATGTATGTGTCAGCATTTAAATATAATTTCATTGCGGTGATTTAGTAATTCCTCAGGATCATTATGTTTGATCATTAAGATTTGCTCCTTAATACAGACGTCACATCTGTCTCTAAGGTTTATAGGAGTTCGAGCCTTAGAGATAATTCTCCATTTCACCTGTGGGGTGATGCCGTTTTCCAGCAGATCCCAATAGTATTCCGACAGCGCTGTTTGATGTTTAAGCGATTCATTAGTGAAGGTATGGCGGTGGTTATATATATATATATATATATATATATATATATATATATATATATATATATATATATATATATATGCAGAAATATAGTCTTAAAGTGTGCTATATTTATGGGGTAAAGTGCTCAATATCAGAGATAGTGCGTGTGTAAATATAAAAGTGGACATGGAAGTCAGCACTTAGAGGCGACAGTCTGTTTCATGCTAGTGCAGTCGCCTGACGATTGCACTAGCATGAAACAGACTGTCGCCTCTAAGTGCTGACTTCCATGTCCACTTTTATATATATATATATATATATATATATATATATATATATATATATATATATATATATATATATTATGTTGTAGCATACCTACGGACGATAATGGGTATACCCCCATTCACATAAATACAGTAGTAAATACTGTATGTTGGTCTGGGCACCACGAGGCAGTGTAATAGTTAGCAAGCTTGTCTTGCAAGAACAATTACGACTGAGTAGTGAGTTCGATCCTCACTTGGTGCACCGTACTTTCGGCCTTGTGCCACATCTAAGCTACGCTTGAAAAATCTCTAGTGTGTAAATTACTCTTTTGAGCAGTTTCTAGCACCTTATTTAGCATCTCTCAGTTGCGACTCTGTCTTTGAACAGTGTGCACACAGGGGCGGCTCCGTCAAAGGACAGAGTCGCAAATGAGAAAAATTATACTGAGAGGTGCCCAGCCCTGGGGAACAGCTGCCCGAGGCCGCGCCCTCCCATTGCACCAGAGAGAGGGATCGGTGCTCGCACCGAGGACAGCACAACCGACGTTTGCGGGGGCTGTGGGTAATTTTTGTTCCCAGACCGAGTGTAGGCGCTCGGGTTCTCCACCATAAAAAAGACCTTGTATCACAACTCGTCTTAGTGGGGAGACAGAGTAAATACCTACTGTATGTCTTTGATTTTTGAAGAAACTGATAACGTCATTGTTCTTTTTGTGTGTTTTGTGTTGCTATTGGTTACCTTAGAAAGAAAAAGTCTAATATGGTAATCTAATTCCAAACCATCTTAGAGATTATCATATTAGACGGTTTTTCTTTTTAAGGTAAACAATAGCAACACAAAACAAAGAAAGTCTCCGACGTCCCCCTTTATAGGAGAAACCATCTTTTGGTCCTATGGGCTTCAGATAATGGCTTGGAATGAGAAATCTGAGAATCGATTTCGAATTCCAGTCAGGTTCGTTATATTCACTTACGTGCAAATAGCTTTGGGAAAGGCGTGAATCAAACTCTTCCCTTCTTGAATAAGGTATATTTAGACATTAAGTATTCATCCAAAGTTTGAATGAAAATAAAACCCGTCAAAATTTGTCTCTTTTTATATTTTATCACATTTTTTCAACCTTCGAATAAGCTATTTAGTATTATGCTCGAAGTTGCGGATAACCTGCTCGAAGTTCATATTTTGATATTTTTATTCAAGTACTTTCGATTTTCGCTGTCGTTATCACAGACTATACAGGCACCACATCGGTTCTTGATAAATATCGCGGAATTATTAATTTTATTTGGCGCGCGCCGTAAAGATGCAGCCATGATTTTCACCGACGGAGAAGCTAATGGTTGCGCCAGAATAGTAAGAGGAGCGTCTACGCGGCCGCCCAGCAATTTCAATTACATTTGCATCTTCAAACTGTTTACAGCGACAAAAAGAATCCACAGACATGAGATTACATCAATACGTTAGCCTATGAAATCTATCGTCGCGTCACAATTTGAACGATTTATACGTAAGTATTTGCAATCTGCCGTTTTGATAAACCATATTTTGACGAATCCATTCACACTCTCGGATACATTCAGCTTCACAGACACACTTTCATCGGAAGATTAATTAATTTTTGATATTATGCAAATATATAAACATCCATCATATATAAGTATTCTAATATTTTGAGGTTTAACGTAAATCCGAATGCATCGTTACGTACGGGTAGAGCAGTCCTCATATATGAGGAGGTACGTCCAAAGATTCATTGAAAAATGAGCATAACAGGATGAAAAAATTATACAAACTTAATAAAAACAAAGCCTTATTGTCGAAACCTATATGTTATTATTAAAAGAAAGCACAAACGATTTCAATTATTATTAAAATATATTTTTGAATTTTTTTAGAATTTTCATTGAGATCAATGCGGAGAGGTGACCGTCTGCTTCAACACTTCATTGAAGATATTAACATAAGTGAAGGTAAATATTATCTCTCTATCTATCTATGTATCTGAAACTATTCATATCTATCTTTTTATCTCTCAACCTATTCACATCTATCTAGCTATCTATCTATCTATATATATATATATATATATATATATATATATATATATCAGAACATATTCATAACTATCTGAAACTATTCATATCTATTTGTCTATCTATCGTAACCTATCTATCTATCTATCTATCTATCTATCTATCTATCGTAACCTATTCAGATCTATCTATCTATTGTAACCTATTCAGATCTATCTATCTATCTATCTATCTATCTATCTATCTATCTGAACCTATTCATATCTATCTGAATCTATTCATATCTATCTGAAACTATTCATATGTATCTATCTGAAACTATTCATATCTTTTTATCTATCTATCTATCTATCTATCTATCTATCTATCTATCTATCGAGGTGGCGTAATGATTAGCAAGCTTGTCTCGCTAGAACAATTACGACTAAGTAGTGAGTGCGATCCTTTCTGGGCGCTCCTTATTTTGGCCTTGTTCCACATCCAAACTACGCTTGGAAAATCGCTATGAGTAGGTACGTCCAAAGATTATACATGTGTGTGTGTGTGTATATATATATATATATATATATATATATATATATATATATATATATACTTGACTCGTCAAACCGACTACATTTTATTAAATGCATATAAATTTTTACATTGGGCTCTCATCATGGAGTTAACTTTTAAGTATTTTTATATTAAAAAGACTTCATTGGAATAATCCCTAGCAGCTACGGATTTGGTGTGATATATATATATATATATATATATATATATATATATATATATATATATATATATATATATATATATATATATATATATATATATATACATACATATATATATATACACACACACACACATATATATATGCATATATATATATGTGTGTGTGTGTGTGTGTGTGTGTGTGTGTGTGTGTTTGCGTATACATTCTAGACACATTTATTTTTATTTTTTTTTATCATCCTAGTTATTAAATATCTCACATTGTGATAACAGAAAATCTGTCCAGATATGTGAAACAATGTAAGTACCTGAACGCAAATTTACTGTGGACGATCTAGCGATTAAAGCACTTTCTATATACTCATTCGTCTTAGTAAATTGCTTTCTCTTTTAATTAAAGTACCATTTTTTTATATCAAAATTATGGTCAAAGTCATTACGGTGACCAACTAATGCGTTGAGTGTGTTGTTTTGTAAACTATCCATTTTGTGTTCATATAATATTTATTTAAATTCATTTAAATTAAATTTATTTAATTTTTAAACAACTACCTGAGACTATATATTTTTTAAAAATTGGATAGCTACCTTGTCAAAGAACTGACTGTGAAACAACAATCTACCGTGTATAGGCGCAAAATTGTCCAAATCATGTAACAGCATGGGATAATTGTCCATCCCACAAAATGTTTAAGATCTAAAAACCACTAAACGAATTGAGTTACTTTTTTACAGGTTTTCAGATAAGACGCTGAAGCATCTTGACTCCATTTGTCGTAAGAATCACTGAAAAGCTAAAAGGAGAACAAGTTAAAATCGTTTTGTGTCAGACCCACTCTCTTCCCAAATGAGAAATGGTGAGAGGAAAATCATTCAGGCATTCAGTAATCGTACCGACATTCATACTCTGGCTTCTATCTTCAATGATCATTCAAGAAGCACCAAGATAACGGTGAATATGATTAAAAAAATAAATAAAAACACTAGAGAGGAAAACAGGATCAGGAAGTCACAACAGGAAGAGGGATCATCATTTCAACTTAGAGCTAGAGAGTTGAATTAGAAAAGATCCACCTCAATCCATAAGACGTTTGATACTTGAGAGAGGAGTTTCAGCTATGACAGTCCAAAGAGCAGTGAAATAAAACCTTGAAAATGAAATCGTACGTGAAACCTGTGAAGGACTTTGTTACTCTAGGACAGAAAGTTAGAAGTTTAGAGAGGGCGAATATCATCTTGAAAATTTGGAAACGGATCCTGGAATAATGTATATGTATATTTGAACTTCATTAACTTTATTATTAAGGAGAGAGCTTATGTACTTCATGAGCATACGATCCTATATATTAAATTTGAAAATGATCCTGGAATAATATATATATATATATATATATATATATATATATATGAACTTTATGAACTTTATTAACTTTATTATTAAAAAAGAGAGCTTAAGTACTTCCTGAGCTTCAGATACTTAGCCATGATTAATTAATTTCGTTTAGGATCGATTTCGTCGAGATTCTTCTGTTAAGCTTGAAGAGTAATTATACATACTTATTGCTCAAAGCAGAGTCCAGTAGTGTTCAAATAACCTTAGAAAATTCCAGTAAGATATCTTTAATCATTTCTAAGATACAACGGTTCATATCTTAATTTAACAACCTGACAAATTTGCTATTACACTCAGTGTATTTGATTGAAACGTATGTAATTAAAACGGATAAACAGGTAAATTGATAGAAGCGACTGGGCTGACGTAGTTTCAGCAGATCCAGTGAATAATAACTAGCTAATGTAAAATTAAGAGAGTTAAAGACCGGAAGCTTAGTTAGATAATTTATAAATGAAAACTTAAATCACCTGGATTGATTAATACTAAGTATAAGAAAACACCTATCGAGAAAATGTTTGATTCTAAACCAGATGTGTAGAAATTTGAAAAAGAAAAACGTTAACCTAAATTCTGCTGACCAGCTGTTGCCACGAAATTAGGTGGAGACTTTAGTCACGATGGTTGTTTCATTTTTCAGCTTGTAATCCGGTCTGTCTGTCTTTCTACTGTTTAATGAGCTTATCACAATGACACGGGTGGAGGACACGCAGTGAGGATCGAAATTGATAGTAATGATCCCCGGGAAAGCTTACTTAATATTGCTCGACTGTCCTTATTTTGGTCTTTCTTTCTTTCTTTCTTTCTTTCTTTCTTTCAAAATCCATTTAGCTATAAATTCATATCTATGTTTACCTCACTTTTTCTTTATATCTATCTATCTATCTATCTATCTATATATATATATATATATATATATATATATATGTATATGTATATATGTATATATGTAAATGTATATATATATATATATATATATATATATATATATACATTTCTCTCTCTCTCTCTCTCTCTCTCTATATATATATATATATATATATATATATATATATGAGCCTATTTATATCTATCTGAACCTATTCATATCTATCTATCTATCTGAATTAATTCCTATCTATCTATCTATCTATCTATCTATCTATCTATCTATCTGTACCTATTCATATCTATCTATCTATCTATCTATCTATCTATCTATACCTATTCATATCTATCTATCTATCTATCTATCTATCTATCTATCTATCTATACCTATTCATATCTATCTATCTATCTAATAACATTTCTTTAAAAAATATAAATACATGACATGCTACTGCAGTTTTCCATTTGGGATCTTCAGGAGGGTTTTTCTTATTTTATCTTCTGCCACATTCTATTTCAATTTTTAAATCGACAACACTTAAGCTTCGGTGATGATTTTTACATAAGTGAATGTAAATGTTATCTATCTATCTATCTATCTATCTATCTATCTATCTATCTATCTATCTATCTATCTATCTATCTATCCTAGCCTGATCATCTCTATCTATTCTAGTCTGTTCATATCTATCTAACCTAGCCTGATCATCTCTATCTATTCTAGTCTGTTCATATCTATCTATCTATCTATCTATCTATCTATCTATCTATCTATCTATCTCATTATATTCATTATCTATCTATCTATCTATCTATCTATCTATCTATCTATTTAATCATTTCTCCCCAAGCAAGGCAATAACGCCAGTAAGAAGCAGATGGCGAAAGAACTTAAAAAAATGAATCACATTACTAAGGAGAGAGAACACTGAGAGATTAGGAAATATGAAGACAGACGATAACGACTGGAATTGCATTTAAATTTTTAATGATTAAACTTGATTGGGAAGCAAGAAGTCCGAATAGAGTTCCATAGGTGAGAAGTTCGATAGAAGAAATTGTTAGCATAGAACTTACGGTTACACCTAGCAATTTCAACTGTAAAATGATGGGACCTTGCCGCCACTCTAGTACTGGGCCCTACACTGTTCTGATCTTCATGAACGATCTTCCTGATGTCATCAACTTCCAAGTTGACATCTACGCTGACGACACTACTATTTACTCCTGCCTTAATAGTAGACCTGGCATCGTTAACAAAACTAACCTGGTCATAGGCCTCAAGAAGGACCTTTAATCTATGGTTGACTGGAGCAGGAAATGGCTTGTAAACTTTAATGCCTCTAAAACGAAACGGCTCTCAGTTACCCACCAAAGAGAACCCTCCCTGCTTCCCATCAGGATGGCTGATGCCCAACTCCACGAGAGCGCCTCTCTGCGACTGCTTGGTCTCATGCTCACCCCTGATCTGAAGTGGAACAACTGCATTGAATCTATAGCATCACCTACCGCAAGTAAAGTATGTTCTCTGTGTCGCGCCAGAAGATTATTCTCGCCTGAGTCCATCCTTCAAATCTACAAATCAACCATTCATACTTGCAAGGGATACTGATTCCGTATATGGTCTGGTGCTCCCACTGTTCATCTCGAAGTCGTAGACAAAATCCAGAGACGTATATGCAACGTTGTTGGTCCTGATCTGGCATCTCGTCTGCAGTCGCTATCTCACAGACGTGCTATGTCTTTCCTCTGTCTTTTCTACAAGTACTTTTATGGCAACTGCTCCGACGAGCTACTTTCACTGATTCCCAAACTGCATGAACTTAAGCGTGTGGCTAGGTTGGCATCTCGGTCCCACCATTTCACTGTCGAAACGGCGAAATGTAGCCATCTCTTCTACTCCAACAGCTTCTCATCTCGCACCTCTCTTCAGAGGAACCCCTTTCCTATCACTTGCTTCCCTGAGAGCTATAATCTTCAAATATTCAAATGTAATGTCAATCGACATCTTCTCGTGCCTTGACCTTGATCCCTGTCCTTCTCTTTATCATTTTCTCAAACACTCGTCTTTATTCTCACTCTTTCTCTCTGTAACCCCTTGTGTGCTAGTGGCACTCCCGCCTTATTTGGGGTGATTGGCTTAAAGAAAGGGTCCTGTTCTGGCGCTTTGGCTTCAGTCACTTTCCCACCGCCATAACGTAGCTTCTCTAGGCCTTCTCTATAAACACTTTCATGCTAATTTTTCTGATGAACTTTCCTCTATGGTACCTAGACTTTATGAATTTCTAGACTGGCGGCAAGGTTTCATTAATTTACAGTTGAAATGGCTAGATATAACCGTAAGTTCTATGCAAACAGTTTTTCTTCGATCATTCTTCTTGCTTGTAGAAGTTTCTTCCGGCTTCTTGCTTCCCAACTAACTTTGATCTCTTAAAAATTTAAAAGCAATGTCAACCGTTATCTATTGTCTTCTTAATTTCTGTTTATTGTTTTTAATAATGTTTTCATCTCTCTTATATTATTTCACACTCAGTAGCCGCTGGTGGTTTTGTTGCCTTGCTTGGGGTGAAATGATTTAAAAAATGTATTATATAATAATGTATGAATACTACACATATGAATATAAAATATATTAAAGACAAAACAACAATAAAATGAGCCCTGTTTTTGAAAGGATTTAAAAACTATTTTTTTGTGTTCAATTTACATCTGTTTCCTGAAATTAATAATTGCTTTAGAGTTGATATTAATTGGCTTTTTTAGTTATTTCATCTTTTTGAATTGATTAGTTTTGTTCATTTCGAGCTGTTACTCGTAGCAGTTATTTTTTTATGTTATTTACGTTATGTCGTACAATCTGAACACGATGTTCTAACGGTTGGTGAGTTATTTTTGTTTAGCGCCATATCAACATTTATGGGTTATTTAATGACTAAATCTAAATATTTTGAACACAATTTCATGGCTTCAACTAAATATATATATATATATATATATATATATATATATATATATATATATATATATATATATATATATATATATAACTAAATATATATATATATAACTAAATATATATATAACTAAATATATATATATATATATAACTAAATATATATATATATATATATATATATATATATATATATATATATATTAAATATATATATATATATATATATATATATATATATATCTGAAGAAATATAGTCTTAATGTGTGCTATATTTATGGGATAAAGTGCTCAATATCAGAGATAGAGCGTGTGTAAATATAAAAGTGAACATAGAAGTCAGTACTTGGAGGCGACAGTCTGTTTCATGCTAGATGCAACCGTCAGGCAATTAGTGCTGTTATTTTTCTCAGCTATAAAAATAGCCGAGAAAAATAACAGCACTAGTTGCCTGACGATTGCATCTAGCATGAAACAGACTGTCGCCTCTAAGTGTTGACTTCTATCTTCACGTTTATATATATATATATATATATATATATATATATATATATATATATATATATATATATAACTAAATATATAACGCAATTGTATGTCTTGAAGTACAGATAAAAAGCAATTTCAGTATTTTTTTTATATAAAAATATTTTGCTGATATTTTCGCGATAAAAATACATTTTTATACTTTAATAGTGTTTTGTTTGGGTTAGGGCGTATTCACTATTTACCTATAGCCTAGACCACGTGTGGGCAAACTACGGTCCGCGGGCCACAGGCGGCCCGCAGGCGGCCCGCAGGCGGCCCACCAAACGATTTCGTGCGGCGCGATTTAAAATGTTATTTATTAAAACTATATTTTTCCTTTAAAAGCCCTTTATTTTGCCAATTTTAGATATCAATTATTTTGGTTTATATATACTATGCGGCCCAGTAGAACTACAAATTTTTAGAATGCGGCCCATGTACTAAAACGTTTGCCCACCCCTGGCCTAGACCATAACAGATGTTACCAGCCCGGATCAGAGGAATATTTCAAGGTGACTTTTGTCTCCCTTACTATTTTGTATATCCCAAATAGCATTAACCTGTATCGATTCTTGTCGGGGGACGCATATTTTCTATGATAATTTTTCGGATATTCCGGACGGTAAATGTTGTTAATACTGTTTATTATAAAACAGAGCATTTACTTAAATATTTGTGTCTATATAAATAACGTATAACAATAAAATATATTAAAATAATTGTCGGACTTAGTCCATTTCATATATATATATATATATATATATATATATATATATATATATATATATATATATATATATATATATATATATATGAAGAAATATAGTCTTAAAGTGTGCTATATTTTTGGGATAAAGTGCACAATATCAGAGATAGAGCGTGTGTAAATATAAAAAAATATTTACCTGACGATTGCATCTAGCATGAAACAGACTGTCGCCTATCAGTGTTGACTTCTATGTTCACTTATATATATATATATATATATATATATATATATATGTATATAACGTTCTTTTTATATATATATATATATATATATATAAATGTTTAATAAATTCAAATAAATTGTCGGACTATGGCCAATTCTAAAAATATATATATATATATATATATATATATATATATATATATATATATATATATATGATAGGATAAAGAACAAGTAGGAAAGAGATCTTAATCTATCATGATTCACTTTATTAAAACTTCGTCAGAGATCAAGACCGAAATCATCAAGAACGATAAAAAGCAAATGATATTAATGATATGCTGTGTTTAGTTATTTCTTATTGGTTAGATACGTGTCACGTGTAATGACGTAACAGATAATATTCAAATATGTGTAAGAAACCTTCTGAATGCTAAATATATTTATTTATTTATTAAACATTTCTCAGTGGAAAATGTCATGAGGCCATTTTTGACCTTAGGTCTTTTTTCAGGACCCGGAAAGAAAATAGTCCACACCAGAAATCAAAGGAAATAAAATAATAAAATAATAATAATTATTATTATTATTAAAGACCACAAACAAAATAAGTGTCACCTTATTGTTATGGCAGTCCCTGCAGACTGCAATGTATCTTTGAAGATATTCGAAAAACTGTCAAAATACATGGATCTTGAAATAGAAATCTCAAAAATGTGGCACATGGGAACATCAACAATCCCTGTTGTAGTTGGAGCCCTTGGACTGGTTGGAAAAGATTCCAGTAGGCTGATTGAAGGGATCCCTGGAAGTCCATGCCTCAAAGAGATACAAAAAATTGTTCTGACAAGTACAGCCCACACTTTACGAAGGGCTTTATCTATGTAATTATTTTTTTTTCAGTGGAAAGTGTCATGATACCATTTCTAACCTTAGGTCCTCGGGCGGGACCCAGAAAGAAATGTGTAAACGCCAGATATCAAAGAAAATAATAATAATAATAATAATAATAATAATAATAATAATAATAAGAAGAAGAAGAAGAAGAAGAAGAAGAAGAAATAAATGATATTCCTGGTGAACCATCTCTCCATGAAATTCAAATAGTTCTAACAAGCACAGTTCATATCCTGAGAAGATCTTTGTCTATTTATTTATTTATTTTTGTTAATATCTTTTGTTTAATTAAGTGAACACAAGAAATGTTCACGTCCATCATTTGTTCTGACCCGGCACATGATTATAAAACAAACACAGTTTAAAAAGGATTTTTAAAAATGATAACAGAAATAAATAAATAAATGAATAATATAATATAATATCATATAATATTATCCTAAGATTGTACTTCAAAACCGAAACCATTCCTGCTGTCGTTGGAGCTTTGGGTCTGATAAAGAAAGGAACTCATGAACAATTCCTGACGCACCATCTCTGAAGGAAATACCCCCGCCAAAAAAAATAAAAAAAAAATAATAGTTCTAACAAGCAGGGCCTATATTTTGAAAAGAACATTATCCATTTTTTTTATATTTTTTTTTTTGTTAATACATGCGTTTTGTTTAATTAACAAAAAAACATAGACTTCGCTTCGCCCTAGGCCATTGGATAAGACCCGGCATATGATAATAAACCAAATGCAGATGAAAAAGATTGTTTTTAAATAATAATAATAATAATAATAATAATAATAATAATAATAATAATAATAATAATAATAAATGTCATGATGCCATTTCTGACATTAGGTCAATGGTTGGAACCCGGAAAGAAATGCGTATACAACAGAATTCAAAGAAAATGATGAGAATAATAATTTTATAATTAATTAATTAAATAATAATAATAATAATAATAATAATAATAATAATAATAATAATAATAATAATAATAAATAAATAAATAAATAAATAAATACATAACTAAATATATCGGAATTCCGAAGGCTGCATTTCCTGGTAATTTAATGAACTCCAAAATCAAATTTGATTTTCAAAAATTTAAATGCAATGTCAAACATTAACTTCTGTCTTCTTAATTTCTGTTCAGTTCTCGTTCTCTATCCTTGATAATGTTTGTTTCTCATATTCTCTAACACTCAGTAACCCCTTCTGCCTTAGTACCTTTATTGCCTTGATTGGGGTGAAATGATTAAAAATGGTACGCCATCCCAATTTAGAATATTAGCGTAACGTAACCATACTACTCCAGTCATGTCATGGCCCAGTAATAAGCCAAAATATTCAAACACGCAATGACTTTCTGTCTGTCTATCTATCTATCTATCTGTATCAGTACAGTTGTCTTTTCTTGCCCTTGTTTGGAGGTCATCAAGAAATATGAGAAAGGAACACAAAACATTATTTACAAGTGAATTCAAAATATCCTCAAATTTTACTTAAGAAAATGTCTCTTACTGTTTCATCCTGTTAGAGATCTGCTACAAACTCCACGCCTTTGCGATTTGGTACGGAATTTAAAAAGTTGATTTCTTCGAAAGCCGCTTTGATCGACGAAGAGAGGTTTTGGGGAATGGCGCTTTTTTTCTTCTTTCTTTTAATCTCCTTTTTTACTGGAATAATTTAAAAGAACACATTCCAAACTGCCGTAAAAAGGAGTTGTCATTCCGATAAAAAATTTTTTTTTAGTTACTCATCCTTCCTCTAACCAAGTTAGGTCAATCAATAAACAACCAATGTTTGCAAATAAAAACACATTGTTCAGGTAACCAGTGGTTCGTTCGTTATTTCTTTCTTTCTTTTATTTCATTCTCTTTTCTCTTTTTTTTCATTCTTTACATTTGCTTTTGTATTTTATTTTTCTTTCTTTCTTTTTCTTTTTTCTTTCTTTCTTTTTCTTTTTTCTTTCTTTCTTTTTCTTTTTTTTCCTTTTTTCTTTCTTTCTTTTTTCTTTACTTTCATTTTTATCTTTTTTCTTTTGTTTCTTTTTTTCTATTTTCTTTAGTTTTGCTTTTATATTTTTATTCTTTCATTTCTTTTTCTTTCTTCCTTCTCTTTTCTGTTTTCATTCGTTACATTCTTTTTTATGTTTCTATTTTCCTTTTCTTTCTTTCTTTTTCTTTTTTCTTTTTCTTTTTCTTTTCGTTTTTATCTTTTTACTCTTTCCTTTTCCTTTCTTCTTTTTTCTTTCTTTCTTTTTCTGCTTCCGTTCTCTTTCTTTCTCTTCCTTCTTTCGTTCTATCTTTTTTGTTTTCCCATTTTTTTCTTTCGTTGTTTTTCTCCTTTCCTTTGTTTCTTTCTTCCGTCATTCTTTCTTGAGTTTTCTTTCTTTCTTTCTTTTTTTGTTTCTTTCTTTCTTTCTTTCTTTCTTTTGTTATTGTTTCTTTCTTTCTTTTGTTGTTTCTTTCTTTCTTTTTTTCTTTCTTTCTTTCTTTCTTTTGTTTTTTCTTTCTTTCTTCATTCCGTTTTCCTTTTCACACTACCGTTCACTTTCTTTCTTTCACAGTAAACGAAACGCAATTTGCATACATGCATTTCTAAATATTTATATAAAAATTTGGGTTATAAGAAAACTGCCTCCTGGAAAAATTGCCATCTGAACAATTGCCCCCAAAAGAGCAACAGCACCCCTGGAGAATTGCCCGCATAGGACAATTGCTCTCAGACAATGTAAAGGTCAATTTTTTAAAAAGTTTTTCTTTTACTTCAACAAAAAAAGATACATCTAAAAGCAATGTTGAAGTTTATGAAATTATCCTGACCTGACCTGACCTGACCTGACCTGACCTGACCTGACCTGACTTGACCTGACCTGACCTGTCAAATTGGCAGGTTGGGGAGTAGCAATAGGCCAATTCTTTTTTTTTATATGCCATGTCCTTTCGGGACGCAGGCGATAATGGTTCTCCGTCTCCCTCTATTCTTTGAAGCTCTACGTGTTGATCTACGAGATACTTGTGTAGCTGAAGCTAAGTATTGACTGACGCTAAATGTTGCTTGTGTTTTCCAGTAGTTGGCACTAGGAGTGGCAAGTTAAGGGGGTGGGTCTTCTTTCTTTTTTATGTTTCAGGACGTAGGCGATAATGGCTCTCCACCTCCCTCTATCCCTTGCAGCTCTCAACAAGTGCCTTCCCTCTGCCACCTCCCCCAGACCACGTTCTGTCATCCACTTGCTTACGCCCGCCAGGTATGTCACGCGTTGTTTTTTCCCTCGTCTCTCTTTCCCTGAAATTCGACTCGTGGGCATCAGATTCTCCTACTTCATTATGTGTCCCAGAAACTGCCTGTTCCTGGTATTTATTATAAGCCCCCTCCTTGTTTGCATCCTCTCCAAGACCGCATCGTTGCTCACCCGCTCGGTCCATGATATCCTCAGAACCCTTCTGTAGAACCACATCGCCGCCGCCTCGAATGTCTTCCTCCTCTTTGAGGAAATCGTCCAACGTTCGTTGCCCTAAAGAGGGACAGATGTCACGTAACAACGCAGTATACTTTACGTTATCAAAGTAATCCCCCTCCGTCTCGCAGTACTCTACCCAAGTTCTGGAATACGTCCTTGGCCATCCCAATATGTCTACAGATCTCAGTGTCGCACTTACCGTCCTCTTTCAAAACACTTCCCAGATATTTAGAACTATCCGAACGATACAATTTTGATCTTAAACTTAATCTTCAAACTCGTCTCCTCAAAAACGGATCTCAGTGTCGCATTTATCGTCCTCCATCGCCTCGAGTCTCTTCCTCATCTCTGAGGAAATCGTCCAACATTCGCTGCCGTAAAGAAGAACAGATGTCACGTTGCCAAAGAAATCCTGCCGTCTCGCAATACTCTACCCAGCTTTTGGAACGCGTCCTTGGCCTTCCCCAAATTCAGTGTTTGAATTGATCTCATTGCATCTACAACTCTCCGACTATATAAAAAAATCATATCACCCCATCATGAAATTTGTCCATAGTGACCGTGATATTATAACGCTTATTTATGATGGCGATATATTTGTGAAGAACAAAGAACTGGCAATATCTGTTTATATTTCTAAGATGAGGTATTATGTACACTATTTACATTATTCGGACTATTGTCCTCATCTTTGTTGTCATATTTATTACAACGTTTCGGCCTTTCAGTATCTGTCTATATTCCTGAGATGTGGTATTATCTACACTATTTACATTATTCGGACTATTGTCCTCATCTTTGTCGCCATATTTATTACAACGTTTCGGCCGTTGTACGCTTCGGCCTTCTTCAGGTGGTTGGAATGTCGAACTGAACCCTTTTTTCGCTGGTTGGAGTAGACAGTTGTAGTTCCACGTGTCATGACTAATGGATGTCAGTTATCAGTTGTCTCCTGTTAATTCCCCTCTCCAAATTCTCCACCGCCTTAACCAGGTGTTGAACTCATACTCTTTGGGTCTTGTCACTGGATCTATCTAACACCTTTATTCACTGTGCTATGTTTCCTTGACATGACACGTGGAACTAGAACAGTCTACCCCAGTGAGCAAAATAAAGGGTTCAGTTCGACATTCCAACCACCTGAAGAGGGCCGGAGCGTACAACGGCCGAAACATTGTAATAAATATGGCGACAAAGATGAGGAGATTAGTCTGAATAATGTAAATAGTGTAATAAACGCGTGACATAAACTGGCAAATAGTGTTAAGTCATATGAATGTGAGAAACTTCGACACAGCAACGGTAAAACCCAAATTAAAATTTCGTGGAAAAATGTAATTAGTTATTATTTTATTTGCGTACAGTCTAAAATTCGCCATTTCAATTGTAAAATTCACGTGATATAAAAATATGAATATTATTGCTGGATAATTCTTCTGATTGGATAACAGATACACTATTTACATTGTTCGAACTATCGTCCTCATCTTTGTTGCCATATTTATCACAACGTTTCGGCCTTTGTACGCTCCGGCCTTCTTCAGATGGTTGGAATGTCGAACTGAACCATTTATTTCGCTCGCTGGGGTAGACTGTTCTATATAGACAGATACTGGATAACAGATCACTATATGCAAGGCACCAATCTGCTACTGGGTGGTATGTCACTAGCGTTTACCGCTGTCGGACCGCCGGCGTGTTCCTCTCGGTAATGTTACCACTGGCAAACCGCTAGAGGCCACCGACGTACCACCGGTGGCTGCCACTAGAGGACAGCTGGCGTTGCCATCGGCGATCCGCCAACGGGCCACTAGGAGCTGGCGTATAGAGATATAACCTGAAAATAAAACCATAATTAGTTTTATTTGTATTTGTTCCCCGCTTTCTCCTAATTTTCTCTTAGTGGGGGCAATTGTCCTGGGGTGGGAATGTCCGGGAGGCAATTGTCCTGGGGTGGGAATGTCCGGAGGGGAAATTGTCCTGGGGGGATGTCCGGGGGGGTCAATTGTCCTGGGGTGGGGATGTCCGGAGGGCAATTGTCCTGGGGTGGGAATGTTCGGAGGGCAATTGTCCTGGGGTGGGAATGTCGGGGGGGGGGCAATTGTCCTGGGGTGGGAATGTCCGGGGGGCAATTGTCCGGGGGTGGGAATGTCCGGCGGGCAATTGTCCTGAGGGGAATGTTTGGGGGGGATTTCCTGGGGTGGGAATGTCCGGGAGTGCAATTGTCCTGGGGTGGGAATGTCCGGGGGCAATTGTCCCGGAGGCAGTTCTTCTGATACCAACATTTAGTAACAAAATGTGCATATTACATAAACGTATTTGTAAATTTTGTTTGTTTTTGCACTTCTCAAACACCTGACACTTGTTGTATGTGCCTTTTACATTAAGCAAGTTTGACCACCCCTAAAGAGACTCGAGGCGACGGAGATGTGGTTCTACAGAAGCATGCTAAGGATATCATGCTCCGAGCGTGTGAGAAACGATGAGATCTTCGAGAGATTGCAAAAAAAAGGAGGAGATATATTTAACATCACAAAGAGGCAGCTGAAGTTTCCAGGGCACATAATGAGGAAGGAAGGCCTGGAGAATCTGATACTCACGGGTCGAATAGAGGGAAAGAGAGACAAGGGAAAACAACGCGTGACATACCTGGCGGGCTTAAGCAAGTGGATGACAGAACGTGGTCTGGGAGAGTTGGCAGAGGGAAGGAACTTGTTAAGAGCTGCAAGGGATAGAGGGAGGTGGAGAGCCATTATCGCCTGCGCCCTGAAACGTTAAAAAGAATGAAGACCACCCCTAGTGCCAACTACTGACAAAAACAAGCAACATTTAGCGTCAGTCAATACTTAGCTTCAACTACACAAGTATCTCGTAGATCAACACCCACAGAAGACTGAACTGTTAATGGTGGAAAACTGCTCGTTAACAAACTGGCAAAATAATCCTATTGAAATTGAAAGGTTCTGTCTATCTGATGTTTGTCTTACACACACACACACACACACACACACACACACACACACACACACACACACACACACACATATATATATATATATATATATATATATATATATATTGATTCAGAAGTTAAGAT
>OZ038506.1:86826880-86854380 GCA_964036315.1 Acanthosepion esculentum
AGTATTTTATCTCGAAAGGTAGACTTAGATTCAGAGATAAATCTATGGTGGCTTCGACATTATTATGTTTGTTGAGCAGATCAGGTAGAACTATATTTTGAGTACATATTAATAGATAATCTTCTATTTAAAGACATTTTTATGCTTAACATTCTTTTTATAGATACAAGTATTTATGTAAATTCTCTGTTTATAATAAACAGTATTAAATAACATTTACCGGCCTGAATGTCCGAGAAATTTTCATAGAAAATATTCGTCCTCCGACAGGATTCGAACCTGTATCCTATATGGAACCGTCTATTAGCCTGACGTGCCCTAACCAATTCGGCCACTGAGGATCGTTCGGTTGGCAAGGTCGAATTTACTACTTATAAACTTCAATCTTCCATGAATCTTTCACGTACATTCATAACTGCTCGTGGCGTATCAAATGTAAACATAACCTTGCCAACCGAACGATAGCTTCTATGTAGCTAAGATAAGAATGATTTTGTTGTAAAATATTTTTGAAAGAATTTTCCAGAAATTTCCAAAATAAACAAGCCAAAACTCTACTAAGAGGTGACCCAAGCGGCAAGGCAAATTTATCGAAGGTGAAAAGAAAATTGATTAGTGATTATCTGGGACAGGATAATTTTATTTGAGATTTTCTTAAGTGATTTTTTTTTTAACTAAATTTAGTCATTTCTTTACCGAAACATTAGAATATAAAGATTTTATATCTGAAATAGTCATATATTGATTTTATATATATGATTTTTAATTTATTTTAAAAGATCGCCATATTTTTTTTTTTTTAATGTGAGGAGCTAATTGTACCAAGAAGTGGGATTAAGATCACACACACACACAAACACACACACACACACAGACACACACACACACGCACAGATGTATGATGAATAAAGAAAAAAAAATGCATCAGGTCAGTTTATAAAATTATTTCGTGGACCTCACCTCCATCTCTTCAGACATTTTTTTCATTAATAAAAGGAAAAAAGAAAAGAGAAAAAGAAAAAGTTTTAATATTAAAAGGCATAAAGAAAAAATGGGGAAGAAAGACAAACATTTCAGTATGTACAAATACAATCTCCAACGGTTTAAGTGTAGCGTCAATCGACATCTCCAGTTGCCTTGATCTATCCACTTCCCTTCTCCACATCCTTTCATCTTTCATTCCTATCTGCTCTCGCTCCAAATCTTCTGCAAACCCCTTGCCTTGATCGACCCACTGTCTTTCTCTTTCTCCACATCCTCTCCTTTATCCCTCCTATCTGCTCTTCCTCCAACCCTTCTTTAACCCCTTGCGTGATAGTGGCCTCCAGCCTTGCTTGGGGTGAAACGCTTAAAAAAAAATGTAGTTTTTTGCTGAAAGAGAAAGAGAGATACGCATGGACAGTGCAGAGAAAAAGAAAGAAATTCCTTGGAATTATCCCGACTAGGTATCAGTTGATATTATATAAGTTTTTTTTTGTGCAGTTGTTAACAGACGCGATGAAAACACCGTATTGGATCATATTGTATTTATTTCCAGTACTTTCGATATAGTATAACGTCATCATCCCGGTATTGTTAAATATACAGTAAGTATTTCGTGCTCATGATTGTAAAGGATAACATTTTTTTGTGTTCATCCGAAGGTTACAATTTTTATATGTGGAGTCATGGCACCGTTTAAGGGGAGGTAACTGATGAAATGCTTTGATGTGCATCGAAACATTAATGCATTTATGTAGCGGAAATATGAATGTTTGAATTTAATAAGCTATACTAAATAACTATCGCTCTATTTTTGTACTGAGCTCTATTTTAAATTAACGTTATGAAAACGTTTGAATATATATATATATATATATTTTGTAGCGTATTCTTCGATCTTTTGGCTTGTGTATTGGAAATCTTTTTCACGCTGTCACATGATAAAAATCTACGCCATGCACGTGATATAACATCATCGCGTCTTTTGAATTTAAAAGGAATTTAACGTTTTTAGTTTGTAAAAAATAGTAGCAACATGATTACGCTACAAGATAATTGGCAAATGTTTGTTTAAAAAAAAAAAAAAAAAAAAAAAAATTTTTGACTAAAATATTGACCCTGAAGATGAACAATGATGTTCGAAAGCGCTAGGTCATCGTATGGAAAATACATATTTCGGAACTATTTTCAAATAAAAAGTCTCATTAGAGAATATGAGAAAATTCAAAAGAAAATATGTAAGACTATGTTGTCTTTAACATTCAACACTACATGTTTGAAAGAAAAGTTGCTGCCAAATTACACACACATATATATATATATATATATATATATATATATATATATATATATATATAGTCAAACCTAATGAGCCAGACAAACCTACCAAGGTTTCACTTAGCCAGCTGACCCTGACGATGTGCCTAAGTGAAACCTTGGTAGGTTTGTCTGGCTCATTAGGTTTGACTAGGTCTGCTCTACGTTTGTATCGAGCTCTTTAGTTAGTCGTTTACTCGTATCGTTTTTTTTTTCTTTGGGCCTTGAACCTGTATCTGTGCGATTATTTTCGACAGACTTTCATGTTCCTGGCTCTTTCTTTTTTAAAACCTTTTTTTCCCTTCGTGATTGATTTGGCTATTGTTAAATCAAGAATTCGAGGGTTTTTCGACACGAGTATAGTTATCTATATTTATATATATATATATATGTGTGTGTGTGTATATATATATACATATATGTAGTGTGCGTCTCCACAACAAATCGACATAATTTAAAATGTGAATATATGAGTAACTAAATATACCAAGCAAACGAAATTCAATAGGCTTCATGTTAGACAAAAAAAGAAGATTTATTTGTTAAAATCTGAACATGATAGTCAAGTGGATGTAGATTTTATAACCAATTTCCAAAAGCTTCGCAAATGACCAGTCTGCGCGCTATTTGTGACAAGATGCACGTCAAGTTGATAGTCCAGCTTCTGTCCAACACGCTCCAATCTTACTAGAAGTACTGTCTGCTACATATTTAATATATAATTCACAATTATGTATTCGATAGTTTTTGTGAAGATATATTCATTTATCAAAAGCATATACCACATTAAATAATAATTATTAATTACATAAATATAAATTATAATTATATATTAAATTTGTTATATATATAATTTATATATAATCAAATATTAATATGCAGGATGCCCCCGCCAAAAAAAAAATGACATTTTGTAGTTTAATTATCTCAAATATTAAGAAAATGTGTGAAAATTTGAATGTTTCTTTTTGTATCTTTTTTTCAGGGCGAACAATGACGTTCACTGGAAATGAAAGGGCATTTTGTGCGTACGAATGTGCTCGAACACCGTCAAACATTTGTGTGCAGCGTGAATTTTCGAGAAAATTCAAGAAAAATATACCAACTGGAAAGAGAATGTTACGCAAGACATGCTACAGCGTGTTTGGCAGGAGTTGGACTATCGACTTGATGTGTATCGTGTCATAAGTGGTGAGCATATTGAGAATTCGTGAAATCGGCTATAAAATCTACATCCCTTTGAATATATTATTCAAATTTAGACGAATAAATCTTTCACTGTCTAACATGAAGCCTATTTAATTTCGTTTGCCTGTATATGTAGTTACTCAGATATTCACATTTTAAATTATGTCAATTTGTGGCGGACACCACACACACACACACACACACATATAAATATATATATATATATATATATATATATATATATATATAGTACAGGTAATAAATTCGTTTGTATATGCATATACTGATATATATATATATATATATATATATATATATATATATATATATATATATATATATAAATATATATATAAATATATATATATATATATATTAAAACCGATCCACAAAAAGAGTTCAATGTATTTATTATAACATAGCCCACACACGCACACACATACATATATTATGTAATATATATATACATATATATTATGTAATATATATCTATTATACACACACACACACACACACACATACACACACACACACATATAAATATATATATATATATATATATATGTATATATATAAATATATATATAAATATATATATATATATATATTAAAACCGATCCACAAAAAGAGTTCAATGTATTTATTATAACATAGCACACACACGCACACACATACATATATTATGTAATATATATATACATATATATTATGTAATATATATCTATTATACACACACACACACACACACATACACACACACACACACACACACATATATATATATATATATATATATATATATATATATATATATATATATATATATATATATATATATATATGTAAAAAGTGAACGAATATAGTCAAATTCCAATGTCCGTAACACTCAATTTAAAAGACGTTGACCAATAAGTAAACCAATATTCTTTATTTTAGGATATTATATCAACAACATGTCAATAAACACTACTCAAATGCAATCGTGTTTCGGTGCGAATCAACGCATCTCATCAGGCGTTAGTAAATACCCGGTGAGTAGACAATTTGTTGACATTTAAAAACAAGATACATCCTCTTATCACGAGAAAAGGAGTAAGAAAGAAAGGAGCGGAAATGGTTGCAAGGTGTGTTTTGTTTTTATACAGGTCAACCAATCGGGATGGCCTACGCTAAGTTCAAAGTATGAGGAGAAGCGGAAGTTGAGATGCAGCCGTTATAGCTATTTTTTTTATTTTTATTTTTTTTAAGCTTTTCACCCCAGGCAAGGCTGGAAGCCACTAGCACGCAAGGGGTTACAGAGGGTTTGGAGCGAGAGCAGATAGGAGTGATAGAGGACAGGATGTGGAGAAGGATAGTGGATAGATCAAGGCAACTGGAGATGTCGATTGACGTTACATTTGAATAGTTGGAGATTATAGTTGTCAGGGAAACAGGAATAAGGAAGGGAGTTCCACAGGCGAGATATGAAGCTATTGGAGTAGAAGAGGCGGCTACATTTAACAGTTTCAACTGTGAAAGGGTGAGAACGGGATGCCAGCCTCGTAGGACGCTTGAATTCGTGGAGCCTGGGAACCAGCGATAGCAGCTCATCGGAGCAATTACCATGGAAGTATTTGTAAAAGAGACAGAGAATATGATCATGGTAATTGTGCTGATAAGCTTTCCTTTATTGTATCTAGACTTTAATAATTTTAGCGCAGTACTAGATTGGCATTTAGGTCACAACATTTAATAGTTTAAATGACTAGATATAACCGTAAGTTCTGTGCTAACAGTTTCTTTTATCGTGTTTCTCGATTGTGGAAATCTCTTCCGGCTTGTTGACCGTGAAATTTAAATCGTACAGTAAAATAACCTTAGCGTTTTCCAGTTCACAGCTAAACAATTTAACTTTCAGCTGAACACAACAATTTTGTCTTAGAAAAATGATGAACCCAACAACTGTTGTCTTGGAAAAAAAAACACCTTGATGACGTCACTGTGCTAATGTCTAAAGTACTCTGAATAAATGAATATCTATCGACATGGTAATTTTCTCTCTTCCTTTAATAAGGTTATGAAGATGAGAGGATCTTATTGAAAATAAGGAGACAAAACTTGTCTAAATTATTCAATGAGAAATGTCTTAATACATATGATAAATATATAGTTGTATTGTATGCTATAGTTATGCGTAAAAGTGCTCAATATCAGAGATAGAACGTCTGCAAAATTGAACACGGAAATCAACACCAAACGGCGACAGTCTGTTTCATGCTTGAACGCACTGTTTAGCCCAGAAGATTGAGTTCAAGCATAAAACAGACTGTCACCACTTGGTGTTGAACTCAGTGTTCACTTATATATATATATATATATATATATATATATATATATATATATATATATATATTTATATGTATGTATGTGTGTGTGTGTGTGTGTGTGTGCAGTATATTTTCATTCAAAACTGTTTGGTTAAATAATTTAGTCATATTATGTTTATTTATTTTTGTTTTAATCATTTCATGTCCACGAATTAAGTTCTTAATAGCTGTAGAAAATTGATCAAGAAAAATTCCAAAATGTTCTTTTTATCTTCCCAAGTAGTTTCAATCTCATCTGAAGCCATCTTCAGGGGTTGCATATCTATGGATGTGTTATGAGTTAACATTGTAAATTCAAAATGTACTTTTTTGCCTCCATGCAAGGGAGGTTACTTATGTGATCTTTTAAAAAGATTTTTTAATTGTAGTATTTCAATTTAGTATGCTTTATACAACAATTTATAGTAGAAACATTTAAGAACTTTGTTGCTATAATCGTAGTTGACATTATTTCTTTTTGGCCGCAATTTTCTCATATAAAGGGCCTCCATAATTTTAAGTTTTTGCTTATTGTTATGGGAACTTACCCATAATAATCATGCACTATTCCGGACATTATAAGTACTATGCCTCAAGAGGGAGCAGAGAGGATTATTGTAAGAATCTCCTGTCGAACTCTCTACTTTGGCAGAGAGGAACACGGACGAGGCTTTGCCACAGGGCGAAGTTTCATCCCTGAACCCGTTTATACGGGTTCTAATGGACATATTTTTGGCCGAGCCTACGGGCTCGGAGAACACACATTAAACCGGCCTTGTGCCACATACGACCCATGTGGGAGGGTTGTTAAATATCGGATTATTGTAAGAACATTGGAAGAGTGAGACAACATAGTTCACTCTAACCAAATCTGATAGTCATTACTAATACTTCTACTTTGTATATATTTCTGTTTGTAATATATCTGTGTTATTCCATATCTGTGTTCGAGTTGTTCTTCATTGGTTCTACCTTAGACGATGACCGTGGTACAAGGAACTTGAACCATAACACTTATTATTATTTTGATGAAGCACTGGTGTATTTTCGACTAATGTCTGTCTAAACCGTAAATGTGGACAAGAGTGTTCCATTAAATTTCTGAGATTGAACTATGATTGTTCAAAAGAAGCGTAAGCCTTCTCGTCATCGTCGATATATATATATATATATATATATATATATATATATATATATATATATATATATATACATATATATATATATATATTTGTCATCCACAGACAGACTGTTTCGCTGTTTCACAGCTCATCAGTGTGGCTAGACGTCCGGTTGCCTCTAGCTAGGATCGAAACCCGAATGAATTTGCATTCAGTCGGAACTTCTCCAACTAAGCCGTCGGTGCACGGAAAGGATGAAGGTGAATTTTAGCGTGTTTATTTTTAGATTTAGATAAACACACAGTGATTGACAGGGACTCAATTCTGCTGAAGAGTCGTGCAATATTAGCTTATTTTGTGCAGCTGATTTTAGTGTCGACCGGTTCACCGTGTTGTCTCGGTCACACTCCTTATTTCACCATAAGGTTCTGGAGGCACTTTACATCGGGTCCCGCAAGCCTTCCTTGCGCAAACAGCGTGACTGTTTGTTGGGGCTCGCTGTCATTTGCCTCTAGCTCCTTTTGTTCATATATATATATATATATATATATATATATATATATATATATATATATATATATATATATATATATATATATATATGAGTGAAGATAGCTCTGGCTGACACAAAATTAGTTGTTTCAATTCTGGCTTGAGGCATTCGGAAGTCTAGTCGCACTGAGGAGCTGTGATACAGCGAAACAGTACTGTCTGTGAATGACATATATATATATATATATATATATATATATATATATATATATATATATATATATATTGTTTCTCCTCGACATTTCTTTTTCATTGTACATTTTCTGTGGTTTTTAATTTAAATTAAATCTCCCGTTGGAAGCGTAAAGAGCGGGAGCGAAACCGGTTGCTTCGCCCGTTTTTAATATGTCTAGTAATATCAAGCTTCACACTTCAAAAATATCTTTATATATATATATATATATATATATATATATATATATATATATATATATGCGTGTGTGTGTGTGTGTGTATGTCTATGTATGCCGATCTATCATTTGTTTGTCAGTATGATATGAAACTTGATTGTAAGGTATTCATTTTTCTTTATTTACCTACTTGACTGTCTTTTGTGAGCGCTTTCTTTTAATTTTTATTTTTTTTATTTGTTCTTTTTGTATCTTTTTTTTTTAACTTATTTTTCTTTTCTTATAAAAACACATTCGCTTTTGATCCATGATTGATTTTGTCAGTATCTGAATGACATGAAATATTGCCGCGTGCAGCAGCGTCGCTTTCCACCGTCCGGCCAATCAATCAATCAGTCACCTCTTCTAAAGACCAGCTGTTTCCAGAGCTGAGACAGCCAGAAACAACGCTCTCTTTTTACCCTCGTCTTCGGCCATTGATTAAAATCCAATGTTCAACATTATTTTACGTCCTTAAAAAAAAAAAGGTTTCACATTCAAACTTTTTCTCTACATTAAAATCTGTCAACAGCATTTCTCTCTTTCTCTCTCTGCAAAGTCACACGCATACACATAGGAAGTGATCGGTTTAAGAACAATCAGTTGACATAGCCTGGAATCAAAGTTTAATTTATAACGCAAGATATCTTTGGACAGAAGGATAACGATCAAAGATGGCTGCGTTAAACTATAATTTTAAAAATTTATTATCTTTCTTTATAATATCTTAGCTACCTAAATTTATTTAAACATTACTGAAATAAACTGCTTTTATAAATAAAAAAAATAAAAAATAATAATAATAATGATATTAATATTACTATTAATAATAATAATAATTTTAAGATATTCGAAAAACTGTCAAAATACAAGGACCTTGAAATAGAAATCTCAAAAATGTGGCACATGGGAACATCAACGATCCCTGTTGTAGTTGGAGCCCTTGGACTGATTGGAAAAGATTCCAGTAGGCTGATTGAAGGGATCCCTGGAAGTCCATGCCTCAAAGAGATACAAAAAATTGTTCTGACAAGTACAGCCCACACTTTACGAAGGGCTTTATCTATGTAATTATTATTTATTTTTTTTTTTTGCAGTGGAAAGTGTCATGATGCCATTTCTATCCTTAGGTCCCTGGGCGGGACCCGGAAAGAAATGTGTAAACGCCAGATATCAAAGGAAATAAATAATAAATAAATAATAATAATAATAATAATAAAAATTGTTAACGCCCAACAAAACACGTAGTCCAGTAAATTACTGGAGTTTAACGCGTTTGAAAGCAAACGGATATTTGTAAAAAAGCGCTCACTATATATATATATATATATATATATATATATATATATATATATATATATATGTGTGTGTGTGTGTGTGTGTGTGTGTGTGTGTGTGTGTGTGTGTGTGTGTAGGGAGAGGGAGAGAGAAAGAAAGAAAGCAAATAACTAAAAACAAGTTCAAAAGACGCAATTTTCCGAAACCTGAAGCCGGGAAGTTAAATCTTATCGTCCATTACCTGTGTTTTCTTTATCTTTTAATTCTTATCTTTGAATTTACAGTGGTTAAAGATCCATTGATATATCATAATTATATGGAAATAGTTGAACTGAGGTTCTTGCAAGTGGTAAAAAAACTACGAAGAGCAGTTCAAAGTTCAAGGGAGATAAATCTTGCTAGTTTCAGATAATCATCAAGGGAGACAACTACAAAATTGCGTTTGATGACATTAGCACTGCGTACAAACAGCACTTGAAAAGGGATATAAACAGGAAAGACAAGAACAATAATATTTATCTATCTCCCTCTCCCTCATTATATATATATATATATATATATATATGTGTGTGTGTGTGTGTGTGCGTGTGTGTTTGTGTCTGTGCTTGAGTTCTGAAGAGACTGAGGTAGTGAAAGACAATTTGAGTGATAAGATTTTATCTTTCTTACAAACAAATGTTTAACTGTCTACTAAGATCAGGTTTAACACCCCACATTTAACATCTGATTTAGCCCTCCCCCATCAATTGTAGCAGCTGATTTAGGCCCCTCCATATTAACATTTGATTAAGCATCCATCCACTTTAACAGCTGATTTAGATCCCTGAATTTTTAATATATGATTTAGCCAACTCTAACATCTGTTTTAGCACCCCCTCTACTTTAACCTCTGATTTAGCTCCCTCCCCTTTAGAATTTTATTTATCCCCCCTCTACTCTAATATCTTATTTAGACCCGACACTTTTAACATGTCATTTAGACCCATCCACTTTTAACTTCTGATATAGCCCACTCTGATTTTAACCTCTGATTTTGTCCCCACCTTTTTTAACATCTGATTTAGCCCCCTCTGATTTAGCTCCCTCCACTTTTAACATCTGATGTAGCCCCCTCCACTTTTAACATCTGAATTATCCCCCTCCGATTTAAACCTCTGATTTAGCTCCCTCCACTTTTAACATCTGGTGTAGCCCCCTGCACTTTTAACATCTGAATTAGCCCCCTCCGATTTTAACCTCTGGTTTAGCCCCCTCCACTTTTAACAACTGATTTAGCCCCATCCACTTTTAACCTCTGATTTAGCCCCCACCACTTATAACATCTTATTTAGCTCCCTCTGATTTTAGCCTCTGATTTAGACCCCTCTGATTTTAAACTGTGATTTAGCCCCCTACACTTTTAACTCCTGATTTAGCCTGCTTCACTTTTATCCTCTGATTTAGCCCCTTCCACCTATAGCATCTGACTTAGCCCCCCTCTGATTTAGCCCCCTCCACTTTTAACATCTGATTTAGCCCCCTCGACATATAACATCTAATTTAGCCCCCCTGATTTTAACCTCTGATTTAGCCCCCTCCACTTTTAACATCTAATTTATTCCCATCCACTTTTAACCTCTGATTTAGCCCCCTCCGCTTTTAACCTCTGATTTAGCCCCCTCCGCTTTTAATATGTGATTTAGCCCCTTGCACATTTAACAACTGATTTAACTCCTTTCACTTTTAACATGTGAATTAACCCCTCTCCACTTTTAACCTATTATTTTGTCCCCTTTACTTTTAGTCCATCATTTAGCACCCCACTCCCACTGTACCTGATTTAGCCCCCACCCATGCTTTATTTTGTCGCACTCTGCTTGTATTTATCAGGATGGTTTTCTTTTATTGGTAAGAGGCAACAAAGTAAAAATTTCTCTCGGTAATGTTAAATGATTCATTTCATAAATGAAAGACTGACTTATGAAACAAAAAGAAATCCAGTTTATAAAAACTGAGTCAAAAAATCTTTTGCTGAAAATTCACACACTTAAACAATTCCATGGCGACGTAATGGGAGGGAACACAACTGGCATCCAGTCTGATGGAAGAACATTGCAACAGATGACAGAAAATATGATATACAAACCCAAAGATGCATTGGAGCAGCAAAAGATGTCTTCCAAAAGCTAAGCCGAGAATTAAGAGATAAGAAAATTTAGTTAGAAAGAAAGAAACGAGTGCTGAATTGTTATGCAATATCGAATATCTTGCAAAGCTCGTCACTTTTCTCAGAGATGAAGGAGAGACTTGAGGCAAGAGGGATGTGGTTCTACAGACAAATGCTGGGAATGCTATGAACAGAACATGTAAGCTCTAAGGTTTTAAGGAACTACAAGATTTATACCTACAATCAGAATGAGACTGTTTACATTTTCAGGATACAGAATGAGAAAAGAGTGCTTGGAGAACTGAACACACAGAAGACATATTAAAAGAAAGAGAATCCAAAGGAAACAGTGACTAAACTTCTTAATGCATTTGTCTGAATGGTTAACAGAGCAGGGACAATTTAGTATCTCAAAGGTTACTTAGTTCAACAAGAAGCAGGAGAGAGCCATGACCAACCCCAATCCTGATGGTGGAGGAGGGTGCAGAGAATTACAAGAAGAACATTCATTAGACACGACATGAACAAATCATGAGAAGTTCTATGACAGGCCCTGTAACCAGAAATAATTCATTTTCATTTTCTTTTCATATCACCATAGTATTATGAAACTTTTTTTTCTTTGAATCATTTCACCCCAAACAAAGCAATAAAGCCACTAAGATCCAGGAGGTTACAGAGTGTAAAAAATATACGAAAAGTCAAAACATTATTAAGGAACAAGAACAATAAAAAAAATGAAATTTAACAGACAGAAGATAATGATTGACATTGCATTTAAATTTTTGACGATCGGAATTGGTTGAAAAGCGTGGAGCAAGAATAGCTTTCCACAAGCGAGAAGTGCGATAGAAGAAACTGTTAGCATAAAACTTACGCTTACATCTAGCTATGTCAACTGTAAAATGATGAGACCTAGTTGCCAATCTAGTATTGCAGTTAAGTTCATAATGTTTAGGTGCCGTAGGGGAAAGTTTATTTGAATAATTACCATGAAAGTATTTATAGAAAAGGCACAGGAGAGCTATTTTACATGGGTGGGAAAGTGACTGAAGGCAAGATACTATGTCAGCACCAATCACACTAATATATAGAAAATTAATAGGTGATGTCATCTTTGCTAATCAAATTCATTCTGAATTGATCCCCCTATGCAAGCTAATAAGACCGGATTTCTTAAAGTTTGATTTTTTTTTAATTTGTAAAATCTGGAGCTCTTTTTTCATATATCACTATTGATTAAAGACTCTAAATTACGAAATACAAAATTTTATGATTGTTTTTTTTATGGATTATCAACCCTTTGTGGGTTATTTAAATCCCAAATATATTTTGGATAATAAGAATGATTTTTTTTTACTCAGTGCATATTGCATTAATAATTTATTTGGAAATTACAATGATTTTTCCTGATACAGCGCACAACAGTCATGAACATAGATGAGGACAACAGCCCCCCCCCCATATAAATAATTACAATATCTCATCTCAGAAGTATAGACAGATAGATCATAAATCTTTGAAAGAATATAAAAAAAAAAGAATGGCAGGGTTTGGGAAAAACAAAAGAGTGTTAAGTCTGAGTGAGGCATGAATTGTTGAGCATAACGGTGTTACTGATAATCAAATGAACACCTGGAATTCACACAAAGAAATTTGAATTGGGAAGGATCACACAGGCAATTTAGATGATACTAAAACACGAAACTGTTCAGTTTATTGAGAAAAGTGTCGTGGGTGCTTAAAAGATGAGTTTATGAAGGGCGGACTTCAGATTGGTAAAATGGTTTTGAACTCGGATCGAATTCATTTTCCATTGAAATTTTGAGCCCTGGGTATGATGATAAATATATATATATATATATATATATATATATATATATATATATATATATAAATATAAAAGTGAACATAGAAGTCAACACTTAGAGGCGACAGTCTGTTTCATGCTAGAAAGGTGGCCCGATGATTGCATCTAGCATGAAACAGACTGTCGCCTCTAAGTGCTGACTTCCATGTCCACTTTTATATTTACACACGCTCTATCTCTGATATTGAGCACTTTATCCCATAAATATAGCACACTTTAAGACTATATTTCTTCATATATATATAGTGAATTCAGCCAGTTTTTGATTCTAGCCAGAGGCAACCAGACGTCTAGCCACACTGATGAGCTGGGATACAGCGAAACAGTCTGTCTGTGGATGACAATATATATGCTCCTGAAAAATTTATTTCGGTTGAGCTCTCTGGGGAGGATGTGTGGGTTTGTAAACAGTGACTATTACGGCTAATAATGCAAGACTCTTCGGTAAATCGAATCGAGTTCTCTCAGTCACTGTGTGTTTATCTAAAAATAAATACGCTTAAATTCACCTTCTTCTCTGCCGTGCGCCAACGGCTTCAGGGTAAAATTTCTGACTGATGCAAATTCAGCCGGTTTTCGATTCTAGCCAGAGGCAACCGGACGTCTAGCCACACTGATGAGCTGTGATACAGCAAAACAGTCTGTCTGTGAATGACAATATATATATATATATATATATATATATATATATATATATATATATATATATATTTATTTGCCTTTGAATATTGTGGTGAACAGTCATATAGAAGCAAGCTAGCCAGAGTGGCTTGCATCTGGTGCAACGGAAAATAAATTCCTTACCTCAACACATTGCATGTGGCATTGGCATTATGGTCCTTGAAAATGGCATTAATCCCCACTCTTCAGGTTGGATTGTTCCAACAGTATGTTCTGTAATGGTAGCTTTTGTACAGCCTAACATGGTTCGACCAATAGCAAGTCATGTGCTGATTGGTCAGACTGGCGTAACTGAGGACAAAAGCAAAGAACGCTGATTGGTTAGTCAGATGTGCTGTTGGCCTGATAAAAGCAGTGAGAAGGCAGAACAAGTTTATGTTGGTGAAGTGTGTGTAACTCGAAAACGGCGATTTAAACAAGAGGTATTTTGTATTGTACAAACAACGTCCGAGGAATAGAGACTCATTTAACTACAAATATAAATATATGGAAGGATACAAAGAATAACGGATGAGGCTTAAGCAAGTTCTAAGTATTTAATGAACAACCCGCAACAAGTGAATTGTTTTAAATGATCAATTGACTGTACCTTGCAATGCACACTACTCCACCTTATACTGTTCTGTGGCACTGTGTGCCTAGTCCTGCGTAGAGCCGTAAACTACATCTGGCAGTGAGGCCTCTGATTGGGAGATTGGAAGATGTAAGGAGCATTGTACCAACTCTTAATTGCTGTTGTTCCCAGGTCCTCCTTGACTTGACCCCTGGGTGGTAGCACCTGTTACAGTTCCTGTTATCGGCAAATAGTAAACCCCTAAACAAAACACTATGAAAATATAAAAATAAAATTTTATAGTAAAAATACCAGCAATACATTTTTAAATAAAAAAAAGTAACCAGCAATGCATTTTATTTATATTTGAAGACAAAAAAATGTGTTCAAAATATTTAGTTGTTATGCCTCTAAACAAAATCAGTCAAACAACCAACAGGAAAGAACCTTGTATTTAATTGTTGATTAATTGGATTTGTTTGTTTAATGGCATATCAACTACTTATGGGTCATTTAATGTTGAAATTTAAATTTATTGGAAGATTTGGAGTAATAAAAATATGATATATGTTATGCTGCTTTCACAGTTGAATACATGGTAGATGATACTCAGCTTTTGTATATACATGCTTGTGTGGCCATAATTACTAGTGGCAGTGATATGTGTGTTTTATATTGTAGTTTTGTTGAAGTTATATTTTGAAATACAGTTTGATTTCTTTTAGAATTTCTCAGATATTATATGGATAAATATCTCAAAATGGTTCTTTCATATTGGTTCTTTGTTTGGTTGATTATATTTGGCAACATATCAATCTCTATGAATTATTTAATGCCAAAATCTAAATATGTTGAACACGATTCTATGCTTTCACCTTTATTTTATTTTATTTTATTTTTTTAAGCTTTTCACCCCAAGCAAGGCTGGAAGCCACTAGCACGCAAGGGGTTACAGAAGGTTTGGAGCAACAGCAGATAGAAGTGTTAGAGGAAAGGATGTAGAGAAGGATAGTGGATAGATCAAGGCAAGGGGGTTACAGAAGATTTGGAGCGAGAGCAGATAGGAATGAAAGGTGAAAGGATGTGGAGAAGGGAAGTGGATAGATCAAGGCAACTGGAGATGTTGATTGATGTTACATTTGAATAGTTGGAGATTATAGTTGTCAGGGAAACAGGAATAAGGCAGGGAGTTCCACAGGTGAGAGGTGCGAGATATGAAGCTATTGGAGTAGAAGAGACCTCTACATTTAACAGTTTCAACAGTGAAAGGGTGGGAGTGGGATGCCAGCCTCGTAGGACGCTTGAATTCATGGAGCCTGGAAACCAGCGAAAGCAGCTCATCGGAGCAATTACCATGAAAGTATTTGTAAAAAAGACAAAGTGAGGCGACGGCACATCTGTGAGAGAGTGATTGCACACGAGATGACAGATCAGGGCCAATTAGATTGCATACCCATCTCTGGATCTTATTAAGAACCCTGAGGCAAACAGCAGGGGCTCCAGACCATATATGGCAGCAATCTGTGAGAGAGCGACTGCAGACGAGATGACAGATCAGGGCCAATTAGATTGCATACCCATCTCTGGATCTTATCAAGAACCCTGAGGCAAACAGCAGGGGCTCCAGACCATATATGGCAGCAATCTGTGAGAGAGCGACTGCAGACGAGATGACAGATCAGGGCCAATTAGATTGCATACCCATCTCTGGATCTTATTAAGAACCCTGAGGCAAACAGCAGGGGCTCCAGACCATATATGGCAGCAATCTGTGAGAGAGCGACTGCAGACGAGATGACAGATCAGGGCCAATTAGATTGCATACCCATCTCTGGATCTTATCAAGAACCCTGAGGCAAACAGCAGGGGCTCCAGACCATATATGGCAGCAATACTCCATGCAAGGGCGAATGAATTTGTAGATTTGAAGGATCATTTCCGGGGAGAAAAATTTCCTGGCCTGGCAAAGTGAGCCAACTTTCCTTGTGGTGGCCGAAACAATTGACTGAATGTATTTGTTCCATCTCAGGTCAGCGGACAGCGTGAGACCGAGCAGGCGCAGAGAGGAGCTCTCGAGAAGTTGGGCTTCAGACATTCTAACGGGAAGCGGGGAAGGATCCTTGTGGTGATTAATAGAGAGCAGTTTTGTTTTGGAGACGTTAAAGTTAACCAGCCAATTCCTGCCCCAGTTCACAACCGATTGTAGGTCCTTTTCGAGACGAACTGCCAGGTTAAATTTGTCAGCGACACTAGATTTGTTTTTGAGGCAGGAGTAAATTGTGGTGTCATCCGCGTAGATGCCAACTGAGGAATCTATGGCATCAGGAAGATCGTTTATGAATATAAGGAACAGAGCAGGGCCTAGGATGGAGCCTACAGATATTTTTTCACGGACATACATACTTTCAGAGAAAAGCTATGTTTTTTTAGATCATAAAATATATTGTTGGTAATTTTACTATAAAAATGTATTTTTATATCTTTTTATGTTGCATTAACTGTCATTTTGCTAAAAAAATTTATTGTTGGTAAATTTATTATAAAAATGTACTGTCATTTTTTTGCTTGGGGTGGGGGTTCACTATTTACCCATAGCTGGGACCCAAACTGGTGCTACCACCCCGGCTTAGTGTAGACTTGGGGACAACAGCAATTAAGAAGTGGTTACACACCTCTCAAAACCACCAATCTCCCAATCAGAGGCCTTGCTATAATTTATTGTTATACCCAAGACAATGAATTCTATTGCGAAAGTAGAATAACATATATCATATTTTTATTGCTTCAAATCTCCCAAGAAAATTAAATTTTGGTATTAAATAACCCATAAGGAGTTGATAGATAAAACAAACAAATCAGTCAACATTGAACTTTGCGAGATTAGCAGAGGCTGATTCTGAGCATTTTGGGCCCCTTTTTTCGAGCAGTGTGAAACATGACCGTCGTGCACCTCACAAGGTGGTCCACCCTACTAAGCAGATAGAAGATAATTTTTTGTAGTAGATACCTCAGCTATTTTCACTGTTGAAAACAGATTTCATAAACATGTGCCTTAGACATTGTAGAAAAGTATTATCCTTTAGAAATGATTTTTTAATAATAATTAAATTGAAGTCTTGGTGTAATATTATCACTGATGACATGATAAATACATATCAATAATATTATCACTGATGACATGATAAATACATATCAATAATATTATCACTGATGACATGATAAATACATATCAATAATATTATCACTGATGACATGATAAATACATATCAATAATATTATCACTGATGACATGATAAATACATATCAATAATATTATCACTGATGACATGATAAATACATATCACTGCATGTGAATTATTTCTAATTTATTCATCTGAAAATGAAAATATTTCTTCTTTAAAGAAAAAAAAAATTCTTATGAATATTTCCTGTTTCAAAAGCAAAATATGTTTACCCATATGATCTACCATAGTGAAAATTACTGATTGTGTAAAAGGTTACTTTCTCCAAAATATTTGTAAAATTCAAGAAACATTGTATTTAATTATTGTTTACGTATGTCGTTATATATGAGAGAGTGAACAAGTGAAAGCGGAACAAAATAAAATTTTAAGAAACATTTTTCTTTATGAAATTAACCATGCCATTTAGAAAAACCAAACAGGCCACATGTAGTCCATGACTGTCCTATGCTAATCAAATCATGGAGATACCCTCTAACTTACCCACATCTACCCTGAATATTTTTTAATCGTGATGTATTTTACTGATTTTTACATTGCTTGAGCTAAACTTGCAATAAACTAGAATAGTTGTCTTTCGTTTGTCAATAAAAATTATTCTTGAAAAAATACCACTATTTTACTATTAATTTCAATCCAACCATAGGAAAAAAAAATCAGATTTTTATAAACAGCATTGTAGCAATAAAAAAAATCCAAATAAATATGAGTTTGTTATCTTGATATCATTTCAGTTTATGAAACTATTTAGAAGTTAAAACATCTAGAAAATTAAAATATTAAACACTCTGAGCTAAAATCAAACATTATTTACTTGAAGCACAATGGCACAAACTAAAACATTCCTTTCTTTGCTTCGTTTCCTGAAAAGTCAAATAAAGATGAGTTTGTCATCTTGATACCATTTCAGTTTATGAAACTAGAAGTTATAACATCTAGAAAATAAAATCTTTCTTTATAATACCTTAAGGGGCCCTAGTCTGCAGCCTATACTAACCTAAATGATATTTCAGACTTGGTAAGAAGTTAGAGAATTGTAAAACATGAAGGTGACAGTAGTACCCATGATTGCCAGAGCTCTTGGAGCAGTCTAGTAGACCCTTACATATAACTTAAATAAATTGGAAATATGTAGGACAAAAGGAAACAAGATGATGTAATCATCTAGAATATCGACTTAAATTCTGGATAATTAGATATAGATCCAATATATGTCAAGTATGAAAAAGCACTAATTAAAAATAATCATAATAATAATATTATGAAATGACAACTGGCCTTCAGAGATAACTGGAAATTATTGAAGACCAGATGATAGACTGTGTCAAAGAACATGAAAGAAATATGAAAATTTATTCAATGATAGAATAAGCCAACAAATTCAAAAGGAAATGTCGAGTGGATGAAGAAGAGCAATTAAACCATAAAAAACCTATTGCGATGACAAGGAATCTAAAATAGGAGACAAGAGCAAAGGCAATGGACCATTGTCAGTTGTCTGTTACTACACCACCGAGATTGCGGTGTAATAGTTAGCAAGCTTGTCTTGTTAGAGCAATTGCGACTGAGTAGTGAGTTTGATCCTCAGTGCGTGCTCTGAATTTAAAGGAATTTAAAGAATGTGGCACATGCAGACAATAATTACAGTTGGGGTTGAGACCCTAAGTTTGATAGGAAAAGGATCTGGTTGACTCATTGTAGTCCATTCAATAAAGAAATACATAAAAAATGGTTCCCACAATCACAGCTCATATTGTAGCTATATAAAATCTGTATGTTTGTAGGTTGTTCATTTTTTTACACAAGATGTACAGTGAAAATGTAACAGCGCCGTTTCTGACCATGGGTCTTTATTGGACCGAAGAGGAAATCACTATACAAGAGAAATAAATGGTAATAATAATAATAATAATAATAATAATAATAAAGCCTCTTTATAGTCAATAGGCTGGGCCAATATTTTCACTGGAAATCTTGAAACATTTATGGGAAGGAAACTGGAAGAAATTGGTTACAGACATAGGACCTTGTAATAATTTTATGGGCATCGACAATACACACCGATAGAACAATCAAAGCTAACTTTCCAGACGTTGTGATTAAAGACCACAAAACAGAATGTCCTTTGTTATTGACATGGCAGTTCCTGCACACCGTAAAGTAGCTTTGAAGATCTTTAAAATCTATCAAAATGCAAGAATCTTGAAGTTGAAATTTAAAGAATGTGGCACATGAAGACAATAATTACAGTTGGGGTTGAGACCCTAAGTTTGATAGGAAAAGGATCTGGTTGACTCATTGTAGGCCATTCAATAAAGAAATACATAAAAAAATTTGTTCCCACAATCACAGCTCACACTATAGTTATATAAAATCTGTATGTTTGTAGGGTGTTTATTTTTTTATGCAAATGTACAGTGAAAATGTAATGAAGCCTATTCATGACCATGGGTCTTTATTGGACCCAAGAGGAAATCAGTATACAAGAGAAATAAATAAATAAATAAATAATAATAATAATAATAATAATAATAATAATAATAAATCCTCTTCATAGTCAATACTCTACTCATGCCAAACAAGCTGATGTAGACAAACTTTATAGCCATCAGTGGTTACAGAGTATTGGGTTAAGACTGAAGGTTTTATTCTTGCTGTAAAGGACCAATGTTTGCTAATTAGAAATTACCAAGCACACATAGTTAAAAATTTAGTTAACCCAAAATACCAAAATTCTGTGATAAATATCTAGAACCAATTGACCATCTTGTATCAGGTTGCACGGCATTGGCACCCACTGAATATCAAACCCAGAATGATAGAGTGGGCCAATATCTGCATTGGGAAATCTTTAACTTTTACTGAAAGGAAACGGTAAGAAATTGGTATGAGCCCCACCCAGACATGGTTATGGAGATAGGACCTGTAAGAATTTGATGGGACTTTACAATACACACAGACAGATCAAGCAAACCGAATGGCCTAGACAGAGTGACCAAAGACCACAGAAACAAAATGTGCCTTTTTATTAACATGGAAGTCCCTGCAGTGGTTCCCAACCACTGTGCCGCGGCACATTAGTGTGCTGCGGAATGATTACTGGTGTGCCGTGATGAGATAATACCTAGAAGCCATTTAATTTAATTTTGTTTAATAAAGACATTCAATTTCTTAATCATGATGACACCGCTCAATTCAAAATCGCCGAATTTCTGGAATCTAAACATTTCATGCATTTGAATTGGTAAGCGTTATTATGGTTTATATTAGTCATGGGACGATTAATCGGAATATCAGGAGTTTTTGAAAGTATCGGGAATCGGCATCGGAGCTGAATAATTCAGACCCGATTTCGATACCAAAACGATTCCTAAATACACAGGTTGTAAGACAAAAAGTTGTAACACAGAACTGTACTATGTGAGGTTTTACGTAATGCTCCTAACTCCCAAACATTTTTTTACCTTTTCCTAACCATTTTTAATCTTTTCAATTTCAGGCTAATCTAACTTTATGCACAAATGTCCCACTGACATTCACCAATATTATTTTATACCCGATATTGAATACAGGATATGTTGATTTATGTGAATAAAAATTCTTCTTATATAATATTCTTTGTTTTTTTATTATTTTATTGCAAAAAGGCTTTATGAGTGGAAAATATTTCTTTTTTGTGATAGGTGTGCCGTGAAAATTTAAAGAACTCAATAGCGTGCCGCCATGTAAAAAAGGTTGAGAACCACCGCTGTAATATATCTTTGAAGATCTTGAAAAATTGTGTTAACCTGAAAATTCAGATACTGTGAAAAATATCCAGAAACAATTGTATCAGGTTGCACAGTGTTAGCACCCACTGAAAACTCAGCATGGTAGAGTTGGTTAACATCAGCACTGGAAAATATGCAACATTTACAGGAAGGAAACTGCAAGAAACTGATATCAACACCACTCAGACCTGGTTAGAGAACGTAAAGACCTCAAATAATTTTATAGAGTTTTATGGTGAACACAGACAGAACAATCAAAGCTAATCATTCAGACATTGTGATTAGAGACCACAAGAACAGAATGTGATTTCTTATTGACATGGCACTACCTGCAGATTGAATCTTTGAAGATCTTCAAAATACTCTCAAGATACAAGGATCTTGAAGTGGAAATCTAAAAAATGTGGCACATGAGGACATCAACAATTCCAGCTGTAGTTGGAGCCCTTATATTATTTGGAAAAGATTCTGATAGACAAATTAAAAGGATTCCTGGAAGCTCATGCCTTAAAGAAATACAAAAAGTTTTACTTACAATTAAAGCTCACAGTTTATGAAGAGCTTTCTCTCTCTAAAATGTGTGTGATTTTATTTTATTCTTTTTTTTCAAAATTGATCAGTGTAAAATGTCATGAAGGCATTTCTGACCTTAGATCTCTGGTTGGGACCCGGGAAGAAATGTGTATGCAACAGAAACCCAAGGAAATAATAATAATATTATTAATAATAATAATAATGATAATAATAATAAATCTAAAAAATGTGGCACAGGGGAACATCAACAATCCCCGTTGTAGTTGTAGGCCTCCTATTGGTTGGAAAAGATGCCAGTAGACTCATTGAAGGGATTCCTGGAGCCCCATGCCTTAAAGTAATAAAAAAAAATTGTTCTCACAAGTACAGCCCACACCATATGAAGGGCTTTGTCTATGTAAAATATGTTTTTTTTGGCAGTGGAAAATGTCATGATGCCATTTCTAGCCTTAGGTCACTGGGCGGGACCCGGAGAGAAATGTGTACACACGAGAAATCAAAGGAAATGTAATAATAATAATAATAATAATAATAATAATAATAATAATAATGATCTATTAAAGTACATTTGATTTAGAAAATAAACTTTTAAAACACAACATGAATTTAAAATCCCTTAAGAAAATATCTTAATAGAAATTTCTTAACCAATTTTAGTGGCTAATATTTATTTTCAATATCAATAAGAACTTATATTAAATAAATTGGTCTGAAATGTTCTTGGCCCAAACAAGAAAAATGATTAATAACACACTTAGTACATCATTTCACTAATTACTTTAACACTGAGAACTTTTCAGCACCTCCTTATACAATCTGGAAAACTCAGTCTTTAAGGTAGGCTGACACAATAAGAAGTGATACATTGACAACGAAAAATTTGGATGAACAGGTGGTATAAATGGCTTATTGCTACATCATGTTGAAATTGTTCCCATACAGTCTCCAAAGTTAAGCAACATCCAGTTTGGTCAGTTCCAAGATGAGTGACTGCTAACCAAGTGCTGGAAGCACTTGGATGTGTGGGTGGTGTACTGGGTAATGGCTTGGAATTCTTAATCAGTGAGCCAAGTTCTAATTTAAATTGTGTTTATTATATTCTGTAATTATTATTTGTAAAAAACCCTGGGAAACATATGATTCCACTTCTCTTCCCCCACAACTATGGGTCAATTAGTAAGACTTGTATCACTAAATAATTAGTATCTCCACCTCCACCAAAAAAAAAAAAAAAAAAAAACTTCTAAAACTGTTTTCTGGTTTTAAATAACCTACAAAAGGTCTGTCTATATTTCTGAGATGAGGTATTGTAATTATTTACACTAGTAACATTGTTCGGACTGTATCAGTAAATTATTAGTATCTCCACCCCCACCAAAAAAAGAAAACTCTTACAATCTAAACCTATTTTCTGGTTTTAAATAACCTACAAAATGTTTGACTATATTTCTGAAATGAGGTATTGTAATTATTTACACTACTGACGTTGTACAAACTCTTGTCCTCATCGTGGTGTGACACATGGCACAGTGGATAAAAGCATTGGTTGGATCCATTGCCTTGATTGCAAGAGTTGCGAGTTCAATATCTGGCTACTGCAGTGGTGAATAAAATCTTGTAGAGTTCAGTTAAAGGGAGATAACGGAGATATATGGAAGAGGCACGGCACGTGAAACTAGAACAGTCTACCCCCGGTGGACGAAATAAAAGGTTCGGTTCGAAATTTCAATCACCTGAAGAAGGCCGGAGCATACAACGGCCGAAACGCCATGAATATGGTAACAAAGATGAGGACAACAGTCCGATCAATGTAAATATTGTAACTAACTACAAAGTATTGATAAATAATAAAAATCGAGTCAATCACTTCATCAATAACGATCTCAGGTAGAGTTTTTCTATAATCAGAAAATTATTTTCCTATATTATAATAGTTTAAACATTCCAGATGACAAATATAAGTTTTTTTTCTTAAATTTTATAAATAATAAACGGGGGTGGGTCCAGTTCAGTTTGTTATATTACATTCTAGTTGGAGCCCTCAGATTGGAAATGGTTCCGATAAACACATTGAAGGGATTCCTGGTCGCCTATGCCTTAAAAAATACAAAAAAGTGTACTCACAAGTATGGCTCACAGATTACGAAGAGCTTTATCTATGTAAAATGTGTGTGATAACTTGTTTGGAGAAAAACGGTTGTAATGGTAATCAACGTGAAAAAGATAAAGCCAATATCAGTGTTGGTCAATAAGTCAATATCTGTATTGAAAAATCTGTCATCACTACGGGATAAAAACAGCTGTGAGCTGGTATGAACATCATCCTGAACCTGTAGTTGAGGGAGCAGCTGTTACCATCCTTTAGGGTTTTTCTATCAGCACAGATCGCCCAGATATCATTATTAGAGACAGAAAAGAAAAAAAGTGTGCGCACTAATTGAGATGAGCGTACCAAACGACAAAAGAGGTTTTTGAAAAACTAAGCTAATCCAAAGACCTGGAGATGTAAATAGAAAAATGTGGCACATAAAACAGAAAACTACTCCTGTTGAGGTTTAGAGTTTTGGGTCTAATAAAGAAAGGAACTCAAAAATAATTAAAAGAAACCTCTGGTGAACCATCTTTCCAGGAATTCCCCCAAAATAGTTTAAACAAGCACGGTCCATAACCTGCGAAGTGTTTAGTCCATTTAAGTTGTTATTTTATTTCATTTTTTTTTTTGTTAATACAGAATGTCCTCGAGTTACGTCGGACCCGACGTACTTCGTTTCGTGGTTACTGCGCCATCTACCATAACATAAAACGTCGTCACGCAGCGCAATATATATATATATATATATATATTTTTAATCGTATCACCCCAAGCAAGGCCGGTGGCCACTGTCACGCAAGGGGTTAAAGAAGGGTTGGGGGAAGAGCAGATAGGAGTGGCAAAGGAGGGGATGTGGTGAAAGAGAAAGACAGTGGGTCGATCAAGGCAAGGGGGCCACAGAAGATCCGGAGCGAGAGCACATAAGAATGAAAAATGAAAGGATGTGGAGAAGGGAAGTGGATAGATCAAGGCAACTGGAGATGTCGATTGACGCTACACTTAAACCGTTGGAGATTGTATTTGTCAGGGAAACAGTAATAGGGAAGGGAGTTCCATAGGCGAGATGTGCGAGACATGAAGCTATTGGAGTAGAAGAGACGTCTACATCTAACAGTTTCCACGGTGTAGGGGTGGGAGCGGGATGCCAGCCTCGTGGGGCGTTTAAATTCACGAGGCCTGGGGACAAGCGAACGCAACTCCTCAGAGCAATTACCGTGGAAGTACTTGTAGAAAAGGCAGAGCGAGGCAACATCGCGTCTGTGAGAGAGCGACTGCAGATGAGATGACAGATGAGGGCCAATGAGGAAGACGGCGTTGTTTTTTCACCAGCTGTACGCCATATTTGATTGTGCTATATTCGCCAACTCGTTTGCGTCGTTTTTTTTTTATGTGGGGGGGGGGTACTTTTTGGCCTTCATTATAGTTCCCAAGCGTAAGGCAGACTAGTGGATGCTTATGCAGATGTGTTGCGACCTCCGGCGAAAATCAGGTTACGTTACACACTGTAGGAATGCATCTCGGACGTAAGTCAAGGACCTTCTGTATCTAGCTTTCCTTAAAGCGAAAACGACAAAATATCACATCCTTCGTTTGTCCTATGCCATTGGTCACGACACAGCAAGTGATTATAAAACAAATGCCGATAAAAAAAAGAACTAAAAACACAGACATAAATAATGTAATATAATATTATAATAATATAATATTATAATAATATAATATAAATATTAATTATGTATGGATCCTGAGAGACGTTGTGGTACCTTAAAATAAGACTGTCTTGAAGGCAGAGCAGGTGAGGAAAGCGTTATGTCTCTAAGCTGCGGGTAGTGGCAGAAATGTGATCATGATCACCCGACCGAAACATGCAAAATTCAGGATATTAAATAATAATAATAATAATAATAATAATATTTGTTCTGTTAGAAAAGAAAGAGGGAAAAAAAGGACTAACCGTCAAATGCAAGAAAACAAAAAGTATGGTCATCAGCAAGAGAAAAATCTCATGATGTGAGTTACAAGTTGGAGATATCAACACCAAGCCGGCACAGAAGTTTAAATATCTTGGAATTGTTTTAACAGAAGTTATAAAATGTGACACCGTAGTCCGAAGCGTCATTGAACTAGCGATATAAGCATTCCAAAAGCTAAGAAAAGTGCTGGGAAACAGAACAACATCATTAGAAACAAAGAAAAGAGCGTGTGATTGCTATGTGACCTCCATTCTCATCTATGGCAGTGAATGCTGGACAATCACTCCACGGACGAGGTTAAAACTAGATCCGGTAGTGTGCAATAGATATTATTATTATTTTTCCAGACATTTCCTTCCAGGTCCCAAACAAGAGACTTAAGATGAGGAATAGCTTTATGACATTTTCCATCGTTTTTTGTTTTTTTTTGTCAAAAAGAAAACAAAATCTTAAAATCACACACATTTTATATAGAGAAAGCTCTTTGTAATGCGTGAGCAGTACCTGTGAGTATATTTTTTTTATTTCTTTAAGGTATGGACTACAAGGAATCCCTTCAATGAGTCTATTAGAACCTTTTTCAATCAATCCGAGGGCCCCAAATACAACTGGTGCCACATTTTTTAGATTTACACTTTAAGATCCTTGTGTTTTGACAGATTTTCTGAAGATCTTTAAAGTCTGCAAGGACTGTCATATCAATAAGAAAGCACATTCTGTTTTTGTGGTATTTGATTACGATGTCTGGGCGTTTCGCTTTCATTGTTCTGTTTGTGTATATTGTAAATTCCCATGCAATTGATACAAGACTTATCTATGTAACCAGGTTTCGGTAAATATTATTACTATTACTATTATTATTACTAGTGTAACCGTACCGTCAAAATTAACGGCAAAAAGGAAGGTATTATAAGTGATATGTATTATATTATAAGTGATTTTCATTGAAAGAATAAAGTCCAGTATAACAATCAGAGGAGTATCAGAAAATAAACAATTTATGTACATATGAAGAAACAGTGAAATGTTACCATTTATCAGTGTTTGTGTGAAAGCTTCAGTACGTGTGTGCGTGCTTAGTTGTAACGGAGAATACAAGAGATAGCATTTAGTTCTTACTGTGAACTGTGTAGCCATAGTTTAGAGTGGTCTCTTTGTAGTTTGTCAGCTCGGTAGCTTTTTGCGTGTGGACGTGAATGGGGTCTTGAAGAAAAGCAACTAGAGTGACGTGGAGCTTGGTGACTTCTGTGCGTTTCATGTTTGGGTCCGAGCTTCGTGAGTTTTATACACTTTTTCGTAAGAAGATTGGCTCCAGAATTATATTTATTTAATTATTCTTAATTGGCCCTGAAAAGCCACGTGGCATGTCTTCTACTACGTCCGCACAATATTTTGATGGATATTTCATTAAATATTTTAGTAGACACGACAAATTAATTTAAATAAAATACAGTTCGTAAAACAAACC
>OZ038506.1:86859380-86886880 GCA_964036315.1 Acanthosepion esculentum
ATTTGTTATGACACAACGTACAACAGCGACAACATTTTTTTGTTTAGTTTTTGCCCACATGTAGAAGCAGAATATAATAATAGTTACAGTAAATCGGGTGTTTTCCCTGCGATATAGTCGAAACTTGGAATTAACGTACGACATGTGCAGGCTGATGAATACAAGAATATATATATCAGCAAGGGCAGAGTGACAAGGAGTCACGACATTTAACAGACGACGCTGGCGTTGAATACACAATGCTACAAAATAAACATCATATAACAAAAGACAAAGAGCAACCCCTTCATATATATATATATATATATATATATATATATATATATATATATATATATATATATATATATATACTGTGTATTTAGGCAGCAATCCTTCTTTCATGCAAGTTTCATTAAATATGACAGACAAGGTGCTTTGATTCAGTTTTTTATATAATTTTTCATATCATCTTACTTTTTTTTTCTTTTCAGTAGATAAATTATGCAAAACCGTCCAAATGTTGTTAACAGTTAATATATTGAAAATGGCTAAATGTATAGCCGAAAGCGCTCGGAGAAAAACATCATTTAGACACTTTTTGTATAATTTATCTACTGAAAAGAAAAAATCACATAAGAAATTATATATAAAAAAAACTTAATCAAAGCAACTTGTCTGTCATATTTAATGAAACTGTTATATATATGTGTGTGTGTGTGTATGTGTGTGTGTGTGTGTGTCCGTGGCCTAGCTTTATTTTTGAGTAATTTGGTAATAATATTAATCTCGAAGCTCGGTTAAATTTAGAATTTGACATTTCTAATTTTTAATTTTAAAGTTTGTCGCAGTTAGCTTCTCCTCAGTTCCTTAATCCTTCAACAGGGGGGTCTCTCTCTCCCCTGGCTATAAATACTGGCTGACCCTTCTCCCTCTCTCTCTTTTTCGACTTAGGCCTTGGGCCGCTACCTCGCGCGAGGTAAAATCTCTTTTTCCACTTTGGCCAATATGTGACCTCTCACAGATACAGCGTTTCCCACATTCTGGGAAGGCGCTATGAACAATAAACGTACGTACGAACACTTACAACACACACACACATAATTTCTCCATACAAACTCTATGTAACAGTCCATGTCTTAGTTTAACTTGTTTTGTTATTAATATATATTTGTTTACCCATGTATATCGTTCTTGTTTGTTTTCTTTGTCTTCGTTGGACTTAAAGTCTGACATTCTCATGTAGCTGGACCCGCCAGCAGGAAAGTTTAACATTCTGATATCTCTTCACATCTTCACCCCACACGGTCCGCAACAAGTTAACTGTAAAATTAAAACTTAATTAGTTATACTGATATCTAATTTAATCAAATCTTAAATTTAATGCACTAACAGATTGTACTTATGGTATATTGTTACATTATTTTGAATTACCATACGTGTATTCTGATTGGTCATCATAGGTTACGTAACAGTTTTTCCCCTACTGAGGGGGTTTTCGCCTGGATTTTGAACTCTTAAAAACCTTTATTTTGCAATCAACACCATCACTTGATAAAACACCAGAAGAGTTGAAACAAAATGCAATTTTTGTAGTGATTTTATAACATGCATATGTTATAATTTTGATATATATATATATATATATATATATTTCCTAATATATATATATATATATATATATATATATATATATATATATATACATATATATATATATATATATTAGGAAATATATGAAAATTTCTCGGACATTCAGGCCGGTAAATGTAGTTTAATACTGTTTATTATAAAAGCAGATCATTTACTTAAATATTTGTATCTATAAAAAGAACGTATAAACATAAAAATGTTTTAAAATAATTGCAGACTTTTCATAATGTATGACGTCATTTGTTTACATTTGATACCCTTCGATCTAATATAAATGTACGTGAGAGATTCATGGAAGATTAAAGTTTAAAGACATTAAAATCGACATTGCTAACCGAAACCTCCTCTGTGGCCGAAACGGTTAAGACACGTCAGGCTATGTCACGGTTCCGTATAGGATACAGGTTCGATTCCTCTTGGGGGACGAAAATTTTCTGTGAAAATTTCTTGGACATTCAGGCCGTTAAATGTTGTTTAATACTGTTTATTATAAAACAGAGCATTTACTTAAATATTTGTATCTATGAAAAGAATGTATAAACATAAAAATGTCTTTATATATATATTAAGACATTTTTCGTTTATACATTCTTTTTTATAGATTTATTATTTTATATATTCTTTTTTATAAACATAAAAATGTCTTAAAATAATTGTCAGACTTTGTCCATTTCATAATGTGTGACGTCATTTGTTTACATTTGGATACGCATCGAGCATATATGAATGTACGTGAGAAAATCATGGAAAATTGTAGTTTAAGAACAGTAAAATTGCTCTTGCTAACTATAACGCTCCTGTGTGGCGAAATCGGTAAAAGCACGTCAGGCTATATGATGGTTCCGTACAGTATACAGGTTCGATTCCTGTCGGAGGACGCATATTTTCTATGACAATTTCTCGGCCGTTCAGGCCGGTAAATGTTATTTAATACTGTTTATTATAAACAGAGCCTTTATTTAAATATTTGTATTTATAAAAAAAGAATGTATAAATATAAAAACGTCTTAAAATAATTGTCGGTTTTTTTGTCCATTTCATAATATGTATATATATTTTTCTCCTTTAATTTCCAGACATGGTTGATTAGTTTATTAAATTTTCTAAGAGTTTCTAGCTTAAAAGATGACTTATGGTTGTCCCACCTCTGTTTAAAGTTACTTTCAGCCCACCGTATGTATATTTATTCTGGTCATTGTAACAGGAAATCTATGACAAATGAAAAAAAAAATGTTCATGCGATGCGTTTCGCCCTTCAGGACGTCATCGGAATAAAGTGATGTTTACGTTGAGGCCACTCCACATGCGCATGAAGGAGAGGCGACGCCGAAACTTAAAATTCAAATTGATATATAAGACCTATCGCCCGGTCAACACTCCTACCCTTTCTCTTGAACAGGCATAGAGACTCATTCCTTGTTTTCTGTTTAGGAAGGTGTTCCCGGATCTTTTCCTGTTCTCTGGCCCCTGTATTAGTGCTGTCGTGAATCCCTTGTGATGTGTGTTGACTGTGGCAGCGTCTCTTCATACTGAGGGTACCGGGTTGACAGTTTTCTGGTTGCTGTTCCCCGATGGGTAGTTATGAGCCCTAACTCTTGCGTAGCGTCTTGAGCGGCTGCTCTGATCAATAGTTGCATAATATCGGGGTGCTTGTAGTGCCATGTCGCGCATGGAAGGGTGTCCCTGCACGCACCTCCGGTGGGCAACCCCAAAGTCACACTATGTTGTAGGCTGTGCCAGCTCCTTTCTGTCCATGTTACATACGGTGACCGTTCAGCTACTATTACTTTAGGCCCTCTCACTTTCACTTCCAACATTCCCCATCATGACTACAAACAATCAAAGATGTAAACCTAAACCAGCTCTAAAAAATCACGTAAACCCTTAAATATATCCTTCACCAACATTCGTGGCATTCGAACCAACTTCTGCAGTGTCGAAGCGTTCATCGTTGAGAAGTCTCCTGGTATACGAGCTCTCTGCGAGACTAATCTTAATCCGTCAATCCCCTCTTCTGACGTCTCGATTCACGGTTACTTTCCTCTCCTAATTACCGACAAGCATGGCCAGGGAGATTACGCACGAGACCATCTGCCCCTGGCTAGGAAACTCTCTCTCGAATCTCCAGACCATACATACATGTGTCTCCGTCTCTCTCTCTCCTCAACTCTATAAGCTATCTCTTCTTTCTTTATCGCTCTCCATCCTTCCAAGATTGTGGTGTACTCGATTGCATTTCCGATAATATAGACAAAGCTATCTCTCTACATCCATCTGCAAACATATTTGTGTTTGGTGACTTCAATGCCCACCATATCAAATGGCTTAAACACTCTATTTGACCTTCCTGTCATAAAAACACTTAACTTTTCAATCTCTCAATCTCTCACACAATTGGTTGACTTTCCTACGCGTTTCCTCAGCAACCATGATAAGGCTTCCCTTCTTGATATCTGTTTTACCTCCATCCCCGAGTCTTGTCGTGCCATGCAGCTCTGCCCTCTTGGCAACTATGATCATGTCGTCATGTCTGTTTTCATCTCCTATTCCTCCCCCAGAACCTCCTACCAACAGAACATCTTTCTATTATTAACGAGAAGATTGGGACTTGTTCCGAGATTTCCATCGTGATGTCCTCTGGAATACTGTCTTTAACCTCCCCGTCCCAAAAATGTGCGTTTGAGATCTCATTCTGGGTAAAAGCCGGAATCGAGGCTTTCATCCGTACTAGAAAATATAAAGTGAAATCGCATTCATCCCCTTGGTTCTCAGCTGCTTGTTCAGCAGCTATTGCCCACAGGAATCACTACTTCCGACTATACCATAGTCATATCTCTGATTACAACAGGCGTCTCTTTGTCACTGCTCGTAACGAGTGCAAGCATGTCCTCAAAGAAGCAACGTTAATCTTTGCCCAATGAATCAACGTATTGTGTCTCGCAAGTTTAGTCAAAAGATTATTGGCGGCTATGCAAAAAGCGTGCTGAACCAGAGCAAACCCACAATACCCCTTTTATTCAACTAATTTGAGGTCCTGACCTCCTCAGCTGATAAGGCTGAATGCTTTGTTCGTAAGTCCTCATCCAATTCAACGCTAGACTCATTGAGTGTACCCACGCAGGACTTAACCCCTAAAACTGAGGCTCTACTGAGTGAGATGAACCTAATCCCAACAATGGTATTAGACATCATCTCTAAATTAGACTCCAATAAGGATAATGGTGGGGACGGGATACCGGCCATTGTCCTGAAGAAATGTGCTCCTGAATTGGCTCCTGTCCTCTCTAAACTTTACAACTACTGCCTCACCGACTCTTGCTTTCCAGCCTGTTGGAAAACTTCATCTGTTGTGTCTGTTGTGACCATTCTGACACTTAGCGGTAGATCAGGCAAAGCGGAAACCATATTGCTTGTCTGAGAGACGATTATGTGAAGGAAAGGTGCTTAACCATTTCGGCGTTGATTAAAACCTCGAAGATTTTACCAAAGTGTGGTAGGAGACTGATAGGACGGTAGTTAGACGTTGTCTTTACTCTTGTTCTCAATCCCCTGTAACCCCTTGTGTGCTTGTGGCACTCGTGCCTTGCTTGGGATGAATTGCCTTAAAAAAACAAAAACAAAAAACTATATATTGTTTTTAAATTGAGGTATAAAGATACTAGAGACCGATTACACGCGGGCGCAGACTCACGCGAACACACGAACCCTAGACACCATAGGAAGTGTGTGTGTGTGTGTATATATATATATATATATATATATATATATATATATATATATATATATATATATATATATATATATATATATATATATATATATATATCTTGTGTATATTTAAGGAACTTAAAATAAATAGACAAGACTTATCTATATTATTTAATGAAACATGTATTAATATATATATATATTCCTTCTTCATGCATATATATATTGTTTTGTCATAAGGAATAAGTATGTATATATATATATATATATATATATATATATATATATATATATATGTATATATATATATATATGTATATATATATATATATGTATATATATATATATGTATGTATATATATATATATATATATATATATATATATATACTTATTCCTTATAACAAACAATATATATATGCATGAAGAAGGAATATGTATACACATACTAGCAAAAACAAAAACACACACGCACGCTCACACACACACACACATACATATATATATATATATATATATATATATATATATATATATATATATAAGATGAAAACTACAGACAAAAGTTCATTTTCTCCATCAAGACATTCATTTCTGTAGTTCACTGCTACCAGCAAGCAGAAATATTTTTTTCTCCTCATGATGGCCATGTTGGCCGAAACTAGTCGAGGAATATAAATGAAATAATAATAATAAAAACGAAAGAATATTAATCTACAACCCACTGTGTCTGAAGATTTTAATTTTTTAATAATTTTTATTTAAAAAAAAAAAAAAAAAAAAGCATATATATATATATATATATATATATATATATATATATATATATATGTCACAAGACAGGAACAATGGTTGAGGACTTCCAGCAGTCAGGAAAACAAGACTCCTTGAGGCAGTGGTTGTATAATTTAGAGAGGGCTGGCGCCGGTTCAGGCGCGCATTTCTTCAGGACAATGGCTGGTATCCCGTCACCAGCAGTAGCCATGTGGTGATCTAAGTTAGAAATAATGCCCAATACCAACGACGGGGATATGTGCAATCCGCTCAAAAGGGCCTCAGTTCTGGGAGGGAAATCGGGCATGGGTACCCCGGAAGAGTCTAACGTCGAATTGGAAGAAAACTTCCGAGCAAAGCATTCAGCCTTGTCGGCAGAGGTGGTTAGGACCTCAAACTGATTGAATAGGGGAGGAATGGAGGGTTTGCTATTGTTCAGAACGCTCTTGCGGAGGCGCCAATAATCTTTGTAGCCGAATTTGTGAGATGCAATACGTTCCTTCATCCGAGCAGCAAATAGTGACTTAGCTTCGTTGAGGATACGCTTGCACTCGTTACGGGCAGAGGTAAATAGGCGTCTATTGCAGTCAGACATATCACTACGAAAACGGTTGGAGAAGTGGTTCCTATGGGCAATGGCGGCTGAGCAAGCAGCTGTGATCCAATTGAATTTCCTTGAGGGGATGAAAGCGTCAATTCCAGCTTTAACCCAGATGAGACCTCTGAAGCACATTTTCCCAATATTGTTCCTGATATAAAAAATATATATCGTTATATTATATGCGTGTGTTTGTAGGCGCACGTGTGTAAGAAAAGCCTTATGGGAACTATGAAAAAAATAGCGTCCTCCATAGTTTACACTGTAAGGTTTTAGAATATTTTCGAGCGTCCTTTAATTATAATTTGAAAACTTAATTTTTTTTTACCACACGTTAATTCTGTGCAGTTTGCTAAATACTATTTCTAAATTTGTTTTGATAAAAGTTCAAGGAACGAAACGCGTTGAAATAAAAAGGGTTTCTTCTTGACTATTTTTTTTATATAAATTTTTACACAACCACATACACACGCACGCATACACATATATGAGCAATAGATATCTCAGCTTTTGTAGATCAGGACAATTTTAGGAAAATCTACCCTAAACATATTTAAAAAAAAAAAAAAAAAAATTAAATTTAAAATTTAAATTTAAAACATATTTTTTTCAAAAAAAAAAAAAAATTAAATTTAAAATTTCAAGGCCTCTTCTCTTTCGCAAATATGGCCCAAGTATGTATTAGGCCCAAGCTTTCTACACTCATGGTGTGAAGCAGAAAGATGAAGGAAGGAAAAACAAATAAGCAGTCCGTTATTCGGACTGTTGTCTTCATTTTTGTTGCTATATTCACGATGTTTCGGTCGTTGTACGCTCCGGCCTTTTTCAGGTGATTGGAATTTCGAACCAAATCCTTTATTTCCTGCACTGGACGTAGATTGTTCTAGTTCCACGCGCCATGCCTATTCCAGATGTCTCTGTTATCTCCCTTTAACTCAAATGTGCAAGTTTTTGTTCACCTCCTTGGGTGAAGTTACTGGTTCCAAACAATGCCTTTACATGGCCTATTGGATAAAAGCGATATTTATATTTTAATAAAATTCGAAAGCGGCACTTTCGAGAATTTTCTTTCTAAGGAAGTTATTTTTTCTTTTAATAAGTAGGCATTCTTCAGTCCAAAGTTATGGTCTAATCTATTTCTTTGGATGACTAATGCATTTGGTAAATTGTTGTGTATAAGATCTTTTTTTGTGTTCTTACATACGCTATCGTAAAATTCCATCAGAGGACTAAACGAGTCGCTAAAAAATAGCTGTCATTTTTTTTCGTCATTCATATTGTCTTTTTACAGATATACCATGTTTATTTACACACGCATACACACACACACATATATGTGTGTGTGCGTATGTAAATAAACATATATATATATATGTGTGGGTGTATATCTGAAAATTTAGATATAAATAAAAAATGTCTGTGAAAAGACAGAGGAGGAAACGCGTTGATAAATGTTTTCCTTTTGTTGTCTATATATATCTACCTATATCTATATCTATCTATCTATCTATATCTATATCTATATATATATATATATATATGTGTGTGTGTGTGTGTGTGTGTGTGTGTGTGTGTGTGTGTGTGTGTGTGGATAGATATATGATAGATGGACTCGCTCGTCGATTTCAACGTACGAAGGTCCGACAATCTCATTCTGTTTTTATATTTGTGTCGTATGTGACACATCAGTCCCGCTAGTGATCTGCATATAAGCCCACATATTGTGCAACAGCGGGAACCGGGATATAGTCACAGAAATATTTACTGACGCTTTTTGCCGTTGTCAGTCGTCTTTTAGCCGGTCAATACGACTGATTTCAAAATTTCTGATACCATTCTGGCACTAATATCTCTAGTTATTTCTATCAGGGCATCTCGCTCGAAGATACTGTTAGGCACATTGACAGTTGAGAAATTACTCTTTAGATTGTCTTTATGTCCGCGGCCGTCCAACAGTCCTTTGTTCACTGTCAATCTGACATGGGGACCTTAGGTATTTTGTCGCCGTTCATCCTTGCAATAAGAGCAGCTAAACGAAGCTGTGACTGAAGCAGGGAAATTGCAATTCCTCCAATGTCACATTTTGCGAGATCAGCATTGGACACCCTATCATCAAATGTATAGCCTTATATATATATATATATATATATATATATATATATATATATATATATATATATATATATATATATATGTGTGTGTGTGTATGTGTGTGTGTGTGTGTGTGTGTGTGTGTGTGTGTGTGTGTGTGCATTGATGTTAAAGGAAAGGACAGTAAGATTAATGAGCCAAGGTTCGTTAGTATTTATTTTTTGAAAAAAAAAATATATTAAATCAAAGAAATGAAATAACGGTTTTTTGTAGACACCGGCAAATATTCGCCTGAAAAAATTAGTAATTTATAAACGGATAGAAAAAAATTACAATAGAAATAAAATCGTAAAATATCTATTAAACAATTACACAATATAAATAATTACACAAGACAATATAAACTCTGTTATCAAATTAAATTAATTTCAGACAACTATAAAGCTATAGAATTAAAAATACAGCCCAATTATATCTAAGCAACCCATTAAAGAACCATCAAAGAAAAAAAAACAACAAATAAATAAACAGCTAAAATGACTACAACTAGAACATTAATCCGTAAATTTTAACAAACAGTAATTATAACAACAGAGTCTGGAGAAAAGGCCATTGTAGCCAGCCAAAAAACCTCAATCCAACCTTACACGACTCCAAAAATTTGACATATAATAAACAATCATACTAGCATCGGACTAAAGAACCTTTGATAACGAAAGAAAAAATAAAATAAAAACAAATTACACCTGCATTTCCAATCTATAAATAAGTAAAACATTTTTCAGTTACTTATTCTAAACATCGCTTGAGAATGAAACTGCGCTCCAAATTTTAAGTTTAATATTGAAAGTATACTTTATAATTTGAGTCAGTTTCGGAACATAGTAATTTCTGTGTCGCGATGGAATCATATTTTTAAAAAATAATTATATATATATATATATATATATATATATATATATATATATATATATATATACGATAAAAATATAGTTTTAAGGTATGTTAAATTTATGGGTAAAACTTCTCAATGTTGGAGTCAGAGCGTATGTAAATATACAATGATTATGAAACCGCCCTATTGATATTGAATTTTCGACAACATTCATATACAGCCTGCATAGCACACAAAAAACAACAACCAGGAACGAAACATCTTATTGTTCAACCCACCGTAAAACAAAAGCGTAAAAATAAACGTAAGAAAAATATACATTAAACGCATACACAAAATCTCTCCACACCGAGCACTCTCCCCAAGATATTCAACAAAATCACAGTAAAAATCAGCTACAGTTGGACAGAGAACATGCCACAAATAATAAAAATAATCACAACATAAAAATAAACAACAAACCACCCACAAAAATCAGACCCAACTGTAACTGCAGAGCAATGAACTAATGTCCTTTAAATGACAATTACTTGGTAAACAATATTATATACAAAGACAGTGCAAAATCAGCAGATAACAAATAAAAAATAGACATAGGACGAACTGAAGGTCCGTGAAAACAGAGAAATTACGCACACAAAACATTATTTACAAATAGTTAATACAGAAACAGCACAACTCTTTCTAAACACACATGGGAAATTAAAAACAAATAATAGATTGTACCAAAAGTATAAGAGAAAATAAGGAAAACTGCATCAGCCTACAAAATAAAGAAAAAGAAAATAAACTCAAACCTTAGTTACAGTTTCTGGGAAAGAGCGTGTTATCTAGCGTGATCAACAATTTGAACAAGCTCTCGACCATGGTTGTGACTTCGTGCTAGCATATCTATCGACGACCTCCCAGGGGTCCCGTCTACCAAATTTCACTCTCAAGGCTTGGGTCAACTCGTGTTATAGTTTTCAGGCACTTTCCAAAGGTGTCACACGCTGGTATCGACCCCACCAGTCCGAAAACAGGAAGTCTTCTTCCTGACAAATCGACCATGGTGAGATTCGAACTCGGGATTCATGGTCAGAATGCGAACGTTCTAAACTCTCGGCTACCATATATCTACGTTGTATATAATGCATTTTTCATATTAGTATTTTAGAAGGTATTCGTTTTTTTAAAAAAGTAACTTAATTAAAATTTTATTTAACGTCTGAATTTAGTGAGTTTCTGATCGTTATTTAATAATTTGTGTGGTTCTGGGAAGGTTGTATAGCTATTTTCCCCTCCAGACTGACTTTATATAGAGTACTTAGAGTTTTGGGGTACGTTTTGTACTAGTGAGCCAACCAAAATGAGCTGACTCATTTTATAGTTGACCAATACAAGACTTAACCAATCAGAAAGCTCCAAATATTCAATTCGACGTGTATAAAGGCAGCCATGTTTTTTTCCGAATATTCACTGCCAACCCCCGAGACCTTCGAAGACTGAAGAATTACGGAACAGCTGCTGCTGCTATTGGCAATATAGTCAGATCCAGTAGAGTGTCTGACTCGTGAGTGTTAATCTTTAACGTTGTTTCACTGAACAGATTACGTACAGCGCTGGATTCCATATTCATAGACTACGACGAACATGGTCAACAGTATTGTATGTAAGACGTCAGAAAATAAGGAAAACTGCATCAGCCTACAAAATAAAGAAAAAGAAAATAAACTCAAACCTTAGTTACAGTTTCTGGGAAAGAGCGTGTTATCTAGCGTGATCAACAATTTGAACAAGCTCTCGACCATGGTTGTGACTTCGTGCTAGCATATCTATCGACGACCTCCCAGGGGTCCCGTCTACCAAATTTCACTCTCAAGGCTTGGGTCAACTCGTGTTATAGTTTTCAGTCTCAGTCCTATGGGTGGTGTCTTTTGACTCGACTATTTATACATGCTTATCAGTGGTGCATTGTGGGTAGTAAGATCTATTGTAATTATCCTGACGATTATTGGATGCGCCGCAAAGGTTATGTTTCATATTATTCTAGAGGCTATAAAGGAGAAATAGCTGTGGATCCGGGGGCAGTTATTTGTAGCTATTTTACAATGTTGTTTGTTAACTTTTTAGTCATTATTTATTAATTATTTAATTTGTTGTTGGTTATTATGATTACATCTATTTGTGTTTATGTGTGCATTAATTATATTTTGTATTTATTTTTTCTGGCGTTTTTTATTATTTCTTTAGGTTACAGATTGTTTTTGTCTAGAGAATGTTACATTATCTACGTTGTATGTATAGCTGGCCACTCGTATTCGAGGATAGCCGTCTCCCTATTGCAGACGCTTGCTCGTGCGCAACACCCACATAGCCCACCTATGGTTTATACTGCAACTGTCAAACGGAGAAAAATTGCGTGGTTTTGGCACATTACAAGGCACGCCAATCTGTGCAAGATCATCATGCTGATTGTGGAAATAGGAGAGGGACACCAACGCAAAAAATGCTTGGACACTGTCAAACAACGGACAGGTATAACTGTACAAGAATTGCCGATGGCTGCTGTTGTTGAGGACATTCAAAATGGCTTCTGCATTCGCCCCACCCCACTAAGATTACAAAAATCAAGGGGATGATTATATATATATATATATATATATATATATATATATATATATATATATATGTAATGATGATCATCATCACACACATACATCCATACTTACACAAATTCAAATTATACAACAACAAGCATTCATTGGATAATACATCAACCCTACTGTGTAATAGACAATTTATAAATCGCAGCTATGCGACAATTTTAGAATCGCTATATTTCCATGTAGTCGATTTTGTGCACTTTTGGGAGAATCGGATCCCAAGATCCTTCTCAGCTTAGTAAATATTTTAAGAAATTATCAGCTTCTAATTGGTCAATTGGGGCGTTGCAATCCACTCACGCACAATATATTTTTCCAGTGCGTGACTAAGTTAAGTTTCCCGTCAAGACGCTGGGAGCCTGTCACGTGATAACATTATCCATAAATAGCAAACACGAGTTTGCCTTTCTCGTTTTTTTCTCTCTTCTTGCTGCAAAATGTAGTCCCAGTGAATGATCGTCTCGACCATGCGGTCAGACGTTGAATAGTATTTCATGCATTGACGTACGTACGAACTCTTACGAACTTCTCCAAAATACGAACATTCACCAAAGAACAAACGCAAATGTTCACACACAAACACAATGTTAACTATGTGCTTTGTAATGTGTTCTTAATACATATATTTGTTTTAATATATATCGGTCGTGTTTGTTTGTCGTCTTTATCTTCAGTTGGAATTAATTCAAGTCCAACATTCTCTTGTAGCTGGACCTTCTTCTAGCAGAAAATTTAAACGCACGTGTTTTTCTCTTCATCTTCACCCACCCAGGTCCTCTACATATATATTAGGAAAAAAAAACTTAAAATCCATATTGTTTCCTAATTATAATTTGTTCTGTATCATACAAAAAGTCCTATTTAGAAATGATCCTTACCAATTACAATTTGGTATTACACACACACACACTCACACTCACACACACACACACACACACACACACACACACACACACACACACACACACACACACACACACAAATATATATATATATATATATATATATATAATTAGGAAGAAACTTCAAAATTCCATATTATTTATTTTCTAATTATAGAAGCACAAAGCTTTTGTGTAAAAAATATCATCGTATGATTTGTATTTATTTGAAATTAAAATGCATTAGAATTCATTGAAATTCTCAGAATTAAAAAGTAATAAGGAACGGAAAGAATTCTTATTCTCGAATAGGATTAACATTCATTTTTACATGTTTAGTCTGTTAATGCTATCCAAGTATGTATTTTTAAAATTTCTATCATCTTGAATTTATTTTCAGATCTATACTAAATAAAAGCGTAAAATGAAAAGAAAAAAAAGAATATTAAAAGAACAAAGTAAATTCAAAATAAGAATATTATATACAATTATATGAAAAATGTTTACTTCTTAAAAAAAGCTACGCAGGCATAAAAATTCCAAATCGTCAGCGATGTATTTTAAAAATTGCTGACTTAGCGGAACGAGTCGTATTCATTCTGAAAGTGACCGCTTGACGGTGGTGGGTTGTTTTTCACTTGTAAACAAAGACGGAAAGTACGATACATTAGCGCGTACGTTAGAAAGTAACTTGAGAAATGTATTATTTTTGTAATTTCGATTAATATGTCTATATTAAGTAGGTATTTATTTATGCCATATATGGATGTTTATAGTATTTACATTATGATCATAACTACTGGTAGTTACTATAGTATTTTATAACTAAAAAATAATCCCTCTACTGACAATCGGCTTTAACGGACCCATATTAGTCCATTAATGAGAGGTTTGTCTGTATATACAGACTCAGTATAGAGCAGTTCTTCGTATGCTTCTCTGTGTATGTATTATTGGCTTATTAATATTTTTCGTCAATCTTCTGGAAAATATTTTTTATTTAATCTTTTGAAAAATAACATCATTTTTTTTTAATTGTAACTTAGATAAAAAAGTAAATAATTTTCACTTAAGTTTTTATTAAAGCAAAAAACTTCAGCCAGCCTTATTTTTTTCGAAAATTAGTTTAAATATAAATATAGTTAAATTCGTAAAACAAATATTCAACACGAATAATGTTGGCTGTAAATAACGTATGCCTCGGCTAATTTTTATTTAACTAAAGTTTTCCTTTTCTTTTCAAATACAAATATATCATGAAATTAAAACAATCGTTTTCAAAAGTAAATTCTCAATGTATCTTGCTTGCTTCTACTCTCTTTCAAAATAGTAATTAAATGCATTTACAGAGAAATTTTTGCTAATGCAAAGTTTAAAAGTAAAACATTATATACTTATAGAATCTAAATTCCCCTCCAAAATAAATAGTAAATAATTATTTTTCGAAGATGGCTCGCTATTGTTTTAGAATGAAAACATTAATTAAATGTTTAAATATATCTTGAGTTTATTTAACTTTTTAATAATCATAGTTTGAAAAAAGGGTAATGAAATTATATCAAAGTTAGATTTCCTTGAAAACATCATTAACAGAAGATTTATGTTACTAAATAAATCGAGAAATAAAGTGTCTTTTTGAATAAAAATATGGGGATGTTCAGCCCCCTATGACCCCCTACACACGGAGCGTGGTATTGGTAGAGACATATTTTCTTAAATTTAGTTATTTTGTAACGATATTACCAACTATCAACGCATGTTTTAAAAACTACAATAAGTCATCATTTTCCTACAGATCCATTATTAATGAAACTAACTTATGTCTATTCAAAACGTAAAAATCAATGAAGATATATACAAAATACACACGAGATATACTTTAATGAAATATCAAACCAAACAAAATATTTCAAAACATCCTGCAGCGTATCAATTTTACACACTTTGTGTACAATAGTGTCTGTTACTTGATAACATGTGGCACTTATCTAACCAATAAGAAATAGCAAAACACAACATAACTTTAATCTCTATCTCTTTGTTTTTACCATTTTTTAAAACATTTCTCTCTTTTTAAAAAAATTTTTTTAAGCTTTTCACCCCAAGCAAGGCTGGAAGCCACTAGCATGCAAGGGCTCAGGTTAGCGGACAGCGTGAGACCGAGCAGCCGCAGAGAGGCGCTCTCGAGAAGTTGGTCTTCAGGCATTCTAATGGGATGCAGGGATGGATCCCTGTGGTGGTTAATAGAGAGCAGTTTTGTTTTAGAGGCGTTAAAGTTAACCATCCATTTCTTGCCCCAGTTCACAACCGATTGTAGGTACTTTTCGAGACGAACTGCCAGGTTAACTTTGTCAGCATCACTAGATTTGTTTTTGAAGCAGGAGTAAATTGTGGTGTCAACCGCGTAGATGCCGACTTGGGAATCTATGGCGTCAGGAAGATCATTTATGAATATGAGGAACAGAGTAGGGCCTAGGATGGAGCCTTGAGGAACACCTGCGTTCGTCGGATAGGAGCTGGAGATGAATCCATTGAGAACGACCTTCAGTTCACGGTTTGACAGGAATGATTGTATTAGGTCAAACAATCGACCTGTAATACCATAACCCTGAAGCTTGCGAAAAAAGGCCGGCATGCCAAACCCTATCAAACGTTTTGGAGATGTCTAGGGCCACGGCACGAGCTTGACCGTTATTATGAATAGTTTATAGACAAATTCAGTGATGACCGTAAGCACATCGGCTGTAGATCGGGCATCTCTGATGAAGCTTTAATCAAGTGAAACAAATTAGACTGAAATCTGTTTCCTACTTGCTCATTAACTTATCATACATATATATATATATATATATATATATATATATATATATATATATATATATATATATATATATATATATATATATATATACACACATTTATATGTATACTTTCTTTTTATATATATATATATATATATATATATATATACACATATATATATATACTGTCTGTCTGTCTGTCTGTCTGTCTCTCTCTCTCTCTCTCTATATATATATATATAAATGGCCTGACGATTGCACTAGCATGAAACAGACTGTCGCCTCCAAGTGTTGACTTCTATGTTCACTTTTATATTTACACATGCTCTATCTCTGATATTGAGCACTTTATCCCATAAATATAACACATCTTATGACTATATTTCTTAAAAAATCTTAAAATTGGAAAAAATGAATGAAAAGTTCCTTAAGAATAAGGGAATTAAAAGATGCCTTTAGAATTAATAGATAATACTATATAAGAAATAAATATATTAATTAATTAATTAAATAATAGTAACAAAAATTTTTAAATAAATATAAAATATTACAAAAAACCTTAACTGAAACTAAAATATTTAATACAAAAACCAAAATATCCACCCCGCAATATATATATATATATATATATATATATATATATATATATATATATATATATATATATATATATATATACTGGGTGTAACAGCAAAATTATCCAAATCGTGTAAGAGCATGGGATAATTGTCCACCCCCACAAAATATTTAATATCGAAAAAAAAAACACTGAGTTTCTTTTTTTTCCAGGTTTTCAGATAAGCCGTATAGTCCTCTTGACATCATTTGGCGTAAAAATCCCTGAAAACCCCTTTGCGTTTTTCAGCTAGAAAGAGAACAGGTTAAAGTCGTTTTGCTTCAGTCCCACAATGTCTTCCCACCTGAGCAATGGTGAGAGGAAAAATCATTCTGGCCTTCAGCAATCGTACTAAAATACACAATATATGCATCAGTACATGAATACTCAGATGATATCATTTTTGTATATTCATGTGTGTGTATGTGCGTGTGAGCGTGTGTGGCTGTAGAGATTTTTTTTCTTTTTCTTGAAACTCTACGCTCACAGTTGTGTCAACGCAAAAGTTCACCCTTTCTCTTCCCCGTACTCTCCGTTTGTAAAGATACATATGTATATATTCAGTTCAAATCAATAATGTGTTGTTTTTTTTCTTTTTCTGAACGCCAGGTGCGCACTGCCACCTGTTTACAGGTCGAGATGATCCTGTCTATTTGAGAACATTCCGCGTGTCAAAAAGCGAAGATCCCAGTTTCGGAACCGATTTTCTTCATACATTTTTGAAGGGAAATGATAAAACCAGCAATACATTTTTACAGGAAAAAAATATTACCTGCAATACATTTTTAAAGGAAAAAAATTACCATTAATAAATTTTTAAGGAAAAAAAATATTGCTAGCAATACATTTTTGAAGGAAAAAATATTACCAGTAATACATTTTAAAAGGGAAAATATATTACCAGCAATACATTTTAAAAGGGAAAAAATATTACCAGCAATACATTTTAAAAGGGAAAAAATATTACCAGCAATACATTTTAAAAGGGAAAAAATATTACCAGTAATACATTTTTAAAGGAAAATAATATTGCTAGCAATACATTTTTAAAGTAAAAAAATATTATCAACACGACATTTGTTTTAAATTTACCATCAATAGATTTTTGAAAAAAAAAATACCAATAATAGATTTTTGAAAGATAAAATATTACAAAAGTGTTAATGAAACTTGATTTAGAAAGGGATTCTGTCACAAAGTGTACATTTTTATGTATTTATATATATATATATATATGTGTGTGTGTGTGTGTGTGTGTGTGTGTGTGTGTGTGTGTGTGTGTGTGTGTATGTATGTATGTATAAATGTTGACATTAAATAACCCGTTGAGGTTGATATGACCTAAAACAAAACAAACCAAACCAAACCAAATCTGTTCTTTCATTATTCTCTCTCCTTAATAATGTTTATTTTTATCATAATCTGTCACACTCAATTCTACAAGTGTCCCTAAATTCTGAACACATAAAATATCTCATTAACTATACAAATTAAACATGGTTTTGTCGAAAGAAGAAATAATTGATTTCTTTTGTCTGGAGTATGCTGAAGGAGAAGGTGTACTCAATGAAAATCACAGATGCAACACACTTGATTGAACGCATAAAGATTGAATGTACTAAAATTAAAGGCAATGTAGAATTATTGCATCGAGTTCACGTGAATCTTGCAAAGTGCATCAACCTTTGCATTACAAATGATGGAAATCATATTGAAGATGTTATTTGTTAATATTCCAATTCAATAAAATGTCGTTTCTTGAAAATATGCATTTTTGCCTATGTGTCCAGATTTAGGGACACCCTGTAGTTCTCTTGTTAACAGACATTATTATAGATTTGTTGAATAAAAATTTATTTTCATAGATATTTCCTTTTAATATGGTAAATAATGGTGCCTCCAAAAATCTTCTAAAAATGATTTTGCTATGAGAAAAATAGGCCACAAACTTGATAAAAACAAAACATTATTGTAACAATGTTTATATTATTAATAAGAGGAAACACAAAAATATTTTTATTATTTTATTAAATTTTTTAATTCTTTCTATCACGTTCGAAATTTTGGTTAAACATCTTGTTTTTCTTGCCTCAGTAGGTGGACCAAAATTAGTATTGGAGGCTTTGCAGTTGTTTTTTTTTTTTAATTTATATCATCATTTTGTTTTGCCAAACAGGAAAAAAAATATCAAGAATAAAAAAAAAAGAAATATAACTATGAGATTATTTAATTAGAAAAGATTTTAATTACTTTTATAAATAAGATATTTTAAACACACTATTGTCTTAAGAAAAAAACAAGATCAATAATAAATTTTTACAAAAATTTACATTTTTAAAAAAGAATTAATTAAAGAAATTTATCGTTTTACATGTTTTAAAATTCTGTATTAATTTCAGCCTTTTAGATGATGTTATTAAGTGAAAACTATATTTACTAATCATAAATGAAAAAACTGAATACAAATCATCAAACACCAGTATTTTGTAAAGAATTAAAAAAAAATTTTATTTGTATAAACGTGCCGACTTTTGTAAGTACGACAAACATACGCGACATTATCAGAAAATAAGAGCGATAACTATAGTAAATTTAAAGCCGACATTTCTAAAATTCAATCAAACATTAAACAATGGATAATATTTTTCTAAATTTTTAAATAATATATCGATAGAACAACATTAGAACTTTCAACACGCTGTCAGCACGCTGTCAACACAGCAAATGTCAGATTAAAAAAATAATTGATTGAATTATTCACATATAAACTTTTAAATATAAATTTATTCTTGGAAATAAAAAATCTAATAATTAAATTACGTTTAATTCTTCTGTTGACTGTTCTAAAGTAAAAATAGAATGTATCAATCCATGTCTGTTCGTTTTTTATTCTAAAAATAGCTTTCAAAAAAGTAAAATTTACCGAGGGCCTACCGTGACAGCAACAACAAATCACCAAAACTTAAATGAAATTAACACGTATCTAAGGGAGATAATTAAGATTTCTTTAAAATAAAGTTATCTCCCTTGACAATCGTAATGCTAGATTATTTTTCTTTTCTTTTATTTCATTTTTTTTATAGAGATCGTATACAAATATTTTTGTGCATATCACGTTATAAATATTGGTGCATGATATGTAATCGGTGAACCAATTTCAAATACAGACCTTGTCTCTTCCGTTTATATTCGCTTTCGTGCCTTCGGGAGAATCATGGTCTGTCTTCTAGTCATGGACCAAGTAGCAGGGTAGTGCGAACTCTTCTCGCTTTACGTGTTAGGTGTTTTTTTTTATTTTACTGTTCAAACCTTGCTTGACTGGCAAAGAATCTTCGTGGCCGAGTCGGTTAAGGCACGTCGAATCTAATGGCGGTTTCCCTCTGCCCAATGTGATCCATAAAGTGATAAAATTCGAGAAATCCTATTAAAGAAAAGCATGCGCTCGCCTACAAGATTCGAGCCATTAACAGAGGGAAGCGTCGTTAGATCCGACGTGCTTATGTCGACTTATTTAAGCAGAAGTTTTGACGATCAAGCAAGAATGAATAGTGCCATGAAGTGAACTCATTCTCAGCTTTCTTTCGTATACAAATGTAAACAAAGCAATTACCAAAGAAGACATGGATTTCTTCTTTCTTGTTCCGAAAGATTTTATCAGTTAAAGCGTTATTTTTAGTGGAGACACATATTTGAGTAGACGCACTGTTTATTTATTAAATAGTATATTTATCACAAGAAGTATGACAAAGTCTGAAGTTCTTGACAGATCTTCTATTATCACAATGGGGAATATTTAATAAGCATTGATGGAAAAAATAATCAAAATGAAATCGGGTATATGATATATACCTAAAACATGCACACACACACATACATACATACATACATACATACATACATATATATATATATATATATATATATATATATATATATATATATATATATATGTATATAGATAGATAGATATAGATATATAGATAGCATAATGAGAAGCCACGTATACTTTCTTAATATGTATATAATATAGAAAAAACAACTGAAAAGTTGCAAATTTTAAAAAAAAGTAAAAAAATTGAATGTTTTTTGTCAAAGTATTTATTTATATTTTTTATATATATGTAAACAAACTTCTGAAAACAGCCATTTCTGACGAAAGATCGGGGCCGATCTGAAATATCAAATATATATATATAAAATATATAAGTAAATACTTTCACAAAAAACACATTCAATTTTGTTTTTTTTTAATTTGCAACTTTTCAGTTGTTTTTTCTATATTCTCTATATATATATGTATTTAAATATATTTGCAACGGTACAAAAGCGTATTAAGGCATAAAAAACAAATTTTTTATTAAAGGCCATGATAGATTTAAAATAAAAACACCAGTCAACCGGTTTCGTCCCCTCTCATCAGGACTGTTAACGGGGAATAGAAATTATGAAGAAGAAAATGTCTGTAATGGATGACATGAATAAATGGGCAAGGAAGAAAAAAAAGTGTATATATATAATAAAAGTAATACCACCAAAGATGCTAGAGAGTGAGCACAGCAAGCCCAAGCAAACAGTCTCTTTGTTTTCTGTTTTGGCCAGAGCACATTCTGTATTCCATCTCAGGGTGTTGAAGACGCGGTACATCAAGTCCAGGCGACCGTCTCTTTGCAAACAAAGATCATGGCCTTTAATAAAAAAATTGTTTTTTATGCCTTAATATATATATATATATATATATATATATATATATATATATATATATATATATATATATATATATTATAAAAGGCTCAAACACTAATATTCCAGGGTTATAATTTATTACATTGGAATCGTAATCACGATCCAATTCATCAGACCTACAAATTCAAAAAGAATATTAGTGTTTGAGCCTTTTATATTATATTCTTACTCTGAATGTTATTCGTGAGTATGAACGGATTTTGTTAAAAATTACCAAATATAATGTCTGTAATTTATTCAATCAGACATGCCTAAAAGAGAATTTGCTGTCAAATACACACATTTTAATATATATATATATTTTTTGTAGTGATTTTATAACATATTATAACATATTTGCTCTACTCTGTATTGAGTACTCTTTTAAGAATAGTAATTGTTGGTTATTGGAATTTATTCCGTATACACCAATCCTATACTTAGATATTAGGTCCTATTACTGACGAGCACTGTCTATTCTATTCTTATACTATGGATAGAATCAATTTCGGATTATCTCTTAAGAACATTCCCATCAGAAACAAAAGGGATTATTTCGTTCATTTAACTCTGCAAACTGAAAACCTTATCAGAAGAATGAGATGGAAAGCTTACTTTTTTTCTTCATGACAAGGACCATTTGTCTGAACAGGAAAATTATGGATTTAAAAGTTTAAAGACAGCACCAATAATTATGGAATTGTTTGCTTTTGAAAATGACCTACTGGATATCATCAAAGGATTAACCTTCCGTAAATATAAAAACTCTTTCCAAAAAAATCTTGTCAAGGATATTAATAAATCCGGTGACATTTATGTTAAATCCGATAAAACGGCTAACTTTTATAAGTTATCCCCTAAGGATTATGATACCTTAGTTAAAAATAGTCTGAATAAAAGCTACAAAAAAATTGACACCAATAATTTTAACCAGGTAGATAAGATTAACTGTGTAGTAAATCAATTACTAACAAACTAGGGATAATTGATCGGGTCAGTAAACTGCAAACAAAGGAAGCGTATGTTTTGTTAAAAGACCATAAATCCGAATTCAGAACTAAGCCATCTACTATGCGTATAAACCCTACTAGATCAGAAATCGGTAGAATCAGTAAGACCATCTTGGAAAGAACCAACCACTCCATAAAAACACCCTTGGACTCTTACATTGGATTAACACAGCTGATGTTATCAACTGGTTTACTAACATCCGAAATAAGGACAAGTGTACTTTCATACAGTTCGATATTATCGACTATTATCCCTCTATATCGAAAGATCTGTTCACTTTGGCCTTGGAGTTCGCTCGGGAATACTCCAATATTTCTGAGAGTGAAGTGGATATAATCATGAAATGCCGAAATTCTGTTCTGGTCTACAATGTAGAACAGTGGAGCAAAATGTCTTGCAGCGATAATTTTGACATTTCAATGGGTTCTTTGGATTCTGCAGAAGCCTCTGACTTGGTTGGATTATTTCTTTTATACAATTTAAGTGCCTTTGAATGTCTAGATTCTGATAGTGTAGGATTATATAGAGATGATGGCTTATTAGTTGTTAAAAACTCTACCAAAATTAAGGTAGACCGTATTAGGAAAATGTAAAAATCAGGAACCACACTTTGCTGTTGAATGGACTCGTCCCAAACACCTACGGCTCCGCCATATGTGAGCACCTATTAAAGAGCAGATTTTGTGCAGCTAATTTTAGTGTCGACCAGTTCACCGTGTTGTCCCGGTCACACTCGTTATTTAACCTTAAGGTGCTGGAGGCACTTTACATCGGGTCCCGCAAGCCTTCCATGTGCAAACAACGTGAGTGTTTGTTGGGGCTCGCCGTCATTTGCCTCTATCTCCTTTTACTCATAATTATTTCCCTCCTCCTCCACATTTCCTTTTATTGTACATTTTCTGTGTTTTTTAATTTAAATTAAATCTCCCGTTGTAAGCCTGATGAGCGGGAGCGAAACCGGTTGCTTCGCCCGTTTTTAATATGTCTAGTAATATCAAGCTTCATACGTTTATTGCTGTGATAAAATTTTCTACCTTCAAATATCTTTAAATATATATATATATATATATATATATATATATAGTAGTACGCTTCGCCCGCTCGCTATCTCTTCGCAAAGTAAGATATATCCACTACTTGAAATGTTTGAAACAAAATTTTAAATAAACATTTCATTCATAAATTGCTTTAAGGAAAGTTTTACAAACAGATGCCAACTTGTCGAAGGCCACGTAAAATGAAAATTTCAGACACTTTTCTGCACTATATTAGACGATATTCCTAAACAGAACTATTTTTGATATGAAAATCAAAACAATCCTCGAATAAAAGGACAGTAATGAAAAACAGTTAATTAATGAAATAAACTTTAAAAAAATCAATATGCAAATTAGTTAAACCTAAAGAGAGATATAGCATAGAAGTAGATATATAATACAGATATTGAGCGATAACCGTGTAAATTGCTACAATTATTTTAAGACATTTTTATGTCTTAAATAATTAAAAGAATGTATAAACATAAAAATGTTTTAAAATAATTGTCGGACTTTGTCCATTTCATAATGTGTGACGTCATTTGTTTACATTTGGATTAAGCATTGAGCAGATATGAATATACGTGAGAAAATCATGGAAAATTGTAGTTTAAAAGCAGTAAAATCGACCTTGCTAACCGAACGATCCTCTGTGCCCCAATCGGTTAAGGCACATCAGGCTATATGATGGTCCCGTATAGGACACATGTTCGATTCCTGACGGAAGACGAATATTTTCTATGAAAATGTCTCGGACATTCAGGCCGGTAAATGTTGTTTAATACTGTTTATTATAAACAGAGCATTTACTTAAATATTTGTATCTATAAAAAGAATGTATAAATATAAAAATGTCTTAATATATATATATATGTATATATCCCACCGTCTCTAATTTGTGCGCAGGTGTATTCACACAACTTAAATATAAATTTATTCCGCTGAAATCCTAAATGACGAAATATTATTATTTTTTTTTACTCTCGGTAGTTTAAGGGAAAAGGATAAAGGTAATAAAATAATTTACTGAAACCTTAACCTTGTCAGTCTGTGTGCAAAGCTCATTTACCAAAGAGATGATTATTAAAGGTGAAGAAAAGGAAAAGAAAAAAAGTTTTTGTTTTTTTTTTACAATCAATTGTTTTGATGAACATGATTTTTTTAGCAATGGCAACTCGTGCAGATTGAAATCTGAAATACATTTGTTAACCGCTAAAATTTGTCGAGTAAATCGGAGCTGATCTTTGGCTATAAAATCCCTGCAATACGACCCTCGCAGCAGTGGAAGCCCTGACGACGAGCGCTGGTAATTGCGACAGCCAGAAGAAGTAAACGCAACGCCGGCGAGGGGGGAACGCCGTACAGTGGGTGACACGATGCTTTCCAAATTACCCGAGATACTTTACCGAGCGTAGACTCTGAGAAACTCACTCTTCAACGAGGTCGTGACAATCAATTTGACGTTTTGATGAAAGAATTAAGTCTCATTTTCACCCCGACTATTGTAACAAAATAGTCGTTTCTACCACAGGGAACAAGTACGATTGGAAAACAACGCTCTACGTTGAGGGCTTTGAACTCTGAAGGTACAAACGGATTTTGCCTTGAACATCGACAATTCAAATCAAATCACAAGAACTATTAAGAACCTTCACATTTTATATCTTCACGGTTAATAAATCCTTATAACTGGGTTCGACCTCGCTGAAACCCTTTTATTGAAACTTCTTCCTTATAATTTGGATTGTTTTGTATAGGCTGGCATATTTCTCTTCAGATATATCATATTATTTGAATGATTTTGATTGTAAACTTGATTATTTGCCCACACCTACCACTGAGTCTTATTTAAAATTATAACCCCTCGTTGACGGATTCAACCGTTTTCTTTTGTTTTCTTGATACAGTTGTGTACGTTGGTTTGTGAGAGTAGTAATTCTGTTAGGAAAGGTGATATTTGGTAAAAAAAAAACCTGGGCGTAGATTAATATGAACACAACAATAAAAACAATATTTCTACACGTGACGTAATTTTAGTTGACAATATGAATACAATAGCGTTTTCTGAATTCTAGCTTCTAAGGGCATTTTGTTTCTTGCTAATAGTTAATTTGTTTTCAATAAATTCATTTCGTTTTTGCCTTGTAAAAGTCCACATTGGACGAAACGCCTCGGCTAATAGTACAGTGTTCCTATTTTCTTTTACCTTTATACATATTGTCCTTTTTACAGGTTAACTCTGAGAAAACAGACACACACACACACACACACACACACACACACACACACACACACACACACACACACACACACACACACACACACATATATATATATATATATATAAATGTAAAAGACAATAGGAAAATGTTAACTGAAATTACGTCAATTACTGTCAGTTAACAGTATGAAAATAGCGTTCTCTAAATTCTTCCAGTTCCCAAAGAAAATTTTGTTTTGTTATTATTAGTTACTTTGTTTAATAAATTCATTTCGTTTTGCCTTGAAAAAGTCCACGTCGGACGAAACGCGTCGGTTTTCCTATTGTCTTTTACATTTATAAATATTGTTTTTCTACAAGTTAACTCTCAGAAATTTTTCATATATATATATATATATATATATATATATATATAGGTATTAATTATTCATGAAAGTACTTACCCTCATAGGAATTTTCTCTAATCTTTCAAATAAATTGCCTGAAACAAATAAGAGGAATATTGAAGAAATATCAATAGGAAATCAATTTATCTGGAAAAGAAATTGTATTTCTATTTTGCAGTGAGGTTCACTCTGTACAAGGACCGCGGGCCACTCGATGTAGAATGTTACGTTGCGAGTCAATTTGTGAGGGGAGGAAGGGAAGATAACGGTTGACCCTAGACTTGAACAGGTTGAGATTGTAGTGATCGGTGAAACATCCTCTTAGGAGACGGTTCCACAGATCAGCGGTTCGCAGAAAGAAACTCTGTTCAAATGTTTGATATTATTGAGTGTTGTTTTTGTGTTTTTATTTTACATCGTTTACAAAAAAGGCTAAAAATTATGGAAGCCTTATTATTAAGAACAAACCAACAAAAAAAAAAACACTCAATATCAACTATGAACATGGACACAATATCTTGACCGTGTTTTGAAAATGGAACATTATATAAATACATACACACAACAATCTATTTCTTGTTAACAGTTAATATATTTCAACCTTGAAAATGGCTAAATGTATAGCCGAAAGCGCTTGGAAAAAGCAACATTTGGATATATATATATTTAAGTGATTCATCGAGTCTGAAACCTCAAGAGAATGCAGAAAGCACTGGACGGCCGTTTCGTCCTATATTTGGGACTCATCAGCAGTGCGCATCCACTACCGAGAATTGAAACCCTGACAGGTTGTCAAGCAAACACCATACCAACTATTCAACGGCCCTCGTTGACGAAGACGTAGCAAATCAGACTCAATATAGCGCCGCTCACTCACATATTCCGTGGTGGAACTCTACTGAGATTCACTTTAACCATAGGACTGTGTCCCCTGGAGCCACGACTACTATAACCAAGCCGCTCACTCCAGAGCATTATGTGAGTGAGCGGCGCTATATTGTATACATATATACTTAAAATTAGACATTCAATTGATTGAGAATATAAAAAATTATAATAAAAATATATAAACCAATATATATATATATATAATTTTTTTTTAAATATATTTTTATAATAATTTTTTATTACAATTTTTTATACACTGTTGAAATCACTAAACTCAACCGGCGTTTCTTCTTTTCTATCACTTCCGGCACGGGAAATTCCCTTCCGTTTACTCTCTTTTCTGATAACTACAATCTTCAAAAGAATTAAATGAAACGTCAATCGCCAACTTCTGTCTTCTTAAATCACGTTCATCTTTTCTTCCCTATATTCTTCCTATCCAGTCTCCTCTTTCACTCCATGTAGCCTTTTTCTCATTAACTTTCCTCTATGGTACCTAGACTTTATAAATTTAAGCGCGGTACTAGATTGGTGGGTAGGTCTCATCAATATCTACGTGTGCGCACTTGTTTTAGCATCAAGAAGGAATGTTATT
>OZ038506.1:86891880-86921880 GCA_964036315.1 Acanthosepion esculentum
CAGAGAAATATGTGCCCAGATATAATAGATAAATATATTTACTTTATGAAACTGCGGATAGACCTCGAGGAAAGCTTCAATGATAGGAAGCTTTTGTTTTGCTGTATTGAACTGGCTGGAGTTGCTGGTGGATCCTCCAGGCCTAGTTCGAGAAAGTTGATTACTAAAAGATGTATTATGTAACATTACACGATGACGAGCATTAGGGTTGTTGATTTAAAAGTTGTCTTGTAATTTCATAGTAATCTATCATTTACAATTTATCATTCATTGGTTTATAAGCAAATGTAATACATTAATTACTTCATCATATCCATTCACCGTGGGTTGATGATTAAATATCATGAATTGTATCTTGAAGCTTTTTGGATTTCTATAAAAGAAGAATATGTGTCAAAATCTAAAAAAGCTCTGACGATTTTATTACCGTTTACAACATCATATTTATGTAAATTAGTTCTTTTCTGCTCTCACCACAATTAAAAGTGCAAAAAGAGAGGAACTCTTCAATGTATTGAGGAGGAAATGAGAGTTTGCCTATCAAATATATGTCCAAATATTAAAGAAATCGCAAAGACTCACCAGGCTCATGTTTCTCATAAACACAAGAATGAATAAACTTAATGTATGTTTCAATTTATATATTTTTATTACATTATTTCTTATCTGCAATATTTGACTTCATTATATCATATTTTTCCCCGAAATTTGTATATAGTCCGCCTACAATTATTCGTAGGATTTCAATTGCGTCCCGACTTCAAAAACTTTGAGAATCACTGCGTTAGAGAATTAAATGGAATGCTTTCAATAAAGAAAATGATGAAAGAACTGATATGTCAATAACTTAAAGAAAAATGGAAGTTTTTGAGAAGGAGACCAAGAGAAATTTTACGAAAAACATGGTTAATGAAACATTTTGAAAACTTTTCAAATTGGTCATGAGAAGACCCGGAAAATTTAAGTCCGAGAATTAGAAATCTGTTGCGAGACTCTTCATTGCAGTGTTAATATCGATAGACGTTCTATGAAGCGAAAATACGTTGACTTTTCTAGGCGTAGGTTCGACGTGGCACAGAACAGATATCATGGATCGAACTCACTATTTGGTAGTGATTGATCTCGCGAGACAAGCTTGCTAAACATCAAGACATGTCGAAGTGGAAATGTGCCAAGATGGATAGAATGGTAAAGCTGGAGATTTCTCTCTTCTTGTCGTGGCATCTGTTCAGACTGAAGATGGCTGGATACTGATATATATATATATATATATATATATATATATATATATAGATAGATAGATAGATAGATAGATAGATAGATAGATATGAACAGACGGTGATAGATAAATAGAAACAGACTGAAATAGATAAATAGATAGATAAATATGAACAGACGGAGATAGATAGATAAATAGGAACAGACTGAAATAGATCGATAGATATTATCAGACTGAAATAGATAGATAGATATGCACAGACTGAAATAGATATGATCAGATTGAAATAGATAGATATGAACATACTGCAATATATATATATATATATATATATATATATATATATATATACGAGGGTAATTCAATAAATAAGTTGAATTTTTCGGTATAAGGACTTCTAATACAGATAGAAGCTTACTCATTTTTTTTTTTTTTTGTTTTACTTCTTTATCACATAGATTTAATTTCTTTTGCAGATTAAAAAAAACTTTGAGAGTTTTGGCGATTAATAAAGATGGCCGACCAAGAAGCATGCTCCAGGATTGAACAGCGGTCAGTTATCAAGTTTTTGGTTGCGGAAGGGTTCAAACCAGTTGAAATTCATAGGAGAATGTCAACTGTGTATGATGCCACATGTTTCAGCCAAAAAAATGTCTACAAGTGGGCTAAATTGTTTAAAGAATGACGGAGCAGTGTTGAGGATGAAGACAGGCCTGGGATGCCTACAGAATGAGGTCACCTGAGGTGTTCGAATCAGTCAATGACCTCATTCAGTCTGACAGAAGGGTAACAGTGGGTGACATTGCAAGGACTTTGAGCTTATCTGTTGGGACAAACGCAGGGGTCATCAGTCACAAGGAGTCATCTTGCATCATGACAACGCAAGGCCTCACACGGTGCAGGACCATCAACGAGCTGGGCTTACAGCCCAGACCTTGCCCCTTCAGACTTTCACCTGTTTGGTCCCTTGAAAGTGTTCACGAGAGGCACGAAGTTTAAAAGTGACGATGAAATCAAAAGTGTTGTGAGCGACTGGCTGAGATATCAGTCCAAAGATGTTTACGCCGAGGGAATACGGAAGCTTGTGTACAGATGGGAAAAGTGTGTGACAGTGCTGGGAGACTAAGTTGAAAAATAAAAAAAATAGCAAACTTCTATCTGTATTAGAAGTCCTTATACCGAAAAATGAACCTTTTTTATTGAATGACCCTCGTATATATATATATATATATATATATATATATATATATATATATATATATATATAGAGAGAGAGAGAGAGAGAGAGAGAGAGATAGATAGATATAGATAGATAGATAGTTAGATATCCGCCCTTGTTCTCATACACTTCAATATAGTAAACTGATTTGTAATTAAGAAATATTTCTCATCAATAATCCTCGGATTTGAAATTAAGTAAGTTTTCCTATCAATGTTCCTGTGATTTGGAATTAAAGATGCTTTTTCTGTCGATATAAAGAATAATTCTTTTTTTCTATAGAGTATGTTTTCATTGTCGTTCCAATGGTGATATATGACGCATTATATCCACTGCTTCAAAAAGTTGTTTTTTTTTTGTCCATGGCTAATTTATCGATTTAGTTTGTATTTCTCGAAGTTGTCTTCAGAGAAATCGATCAGTAACCTATTTGACACAAAACAGAAGTTCAATTTGGCTATCGTGGCGATGCAACAAAACGAAAAGAGAGGAAAAAAACTCATCAGTATCGACTGTGTTGACTCAATTGTCACATGGCTGGAAGACTTCTCACAACAGATTGAATAGAGATTCAGGGTGACAGATCAAAGCTAAGAAAAAAAATCAGAACAGATTGGAGACAAAAAAAACCCCTACAATTTGGGGAAAAAAAAAACTGCAGGAAAAAAGACTTCTAGAAACCAATTTTCCATGTATTTTCAGTTTTTCTTTTTCGCAGTCAAACGACCAGAATCATAGGAGAAATACCAAGGTTTGTTGAATAAAGTCGAATTGTTTTAATGCTATCCTCTGCAGGTTGTCTTTTCCAATTGGTTATCATTGATGATGTTTGTGAGTCATTTTAAATATTTTTATGTCTAATGTGAAAGTTTTGGAACCGCTATGGCGTTATCAGCTTCTTAACAAATTCATCCCTGGACGTTAACAATGTTATCTTATCTCAGTTTAAACTTCAGCAAGCAGAGAAATATTCTCTACCCTGTAAGTTCACAAGAATGAAAGCTGAAATTTGGATAATAGGCATTGTTCCAAGAAATAATCTCTGTCAATTTTCTTTCCATATATTTATAGATTAAGCAATCCTGATCAAATATACAGATTGTCCATAAAGTTCGTGTGCACTTTAAAAAATTATAACTTTATTTGTATTTGCGATAGAAATAATCTGTAAAAAATGTTATAAAGTTTAATGTACCTAGTTTTAAGTATAGCTAAAATAACTAATGTGATTTCAGGCATTACTGTAAATCAGGTGGCAAATGTTTTTTGTGAACTGCAAAATCGTATTACCCTTTGTATTGCTAATGATGGAGGACATGCGGAAACTTAAATAAAATTTCAATAAAACCTTAAAAAATATAGATTTACTTCTTTCTAATCCTTTTTACAAATTATTTCTAACGCAGATAGAAATAAAGTTATAAATTTTTAAAAGCGCACACGAACTTTATGGACACCCTGTATATAGGATTTCATTTGACTATGTCCAACATTTCTAAACATATACAGAAACATACCTGTCCACATTCGCAATTCAGAAAAAAACCTTGTTGAAAATATCTCTATACTTGTTCACAAAACGAAACTAAAAATTCTTGAAGCCCTCTATATTAAAAAATTGAAACCAAACCTTAATAAAATTATGAATTCTGCACAAATGTTTTAAAACGTGTATAATAGATAACTTGAAATACCAAGGTTTGCATTATTTTCTCTTTTTACTACTCATTTCGCAAAAAAACAAAAATCTCCACACCATACTTAGTTACCTCTCCTTAAACGGTTTCAGCCGTTACGCGCTGACGCTGCGTTCCTCACTCCACTAGTATGAAATTTAACTTTTTGATGGACACAACAATTTTGTCTTTGACAATAATGAACACTACAATATTTATCTTGTAATAATCAATACCCTGATGGTGTCGTTACTTAGTCGAAAGTACTCGGAAATAAAAGAAAGATGTATCAACACGTCGTTTTTCTCTCGTCTTTCAATAATGACACCAAAAAGCTTATTCGCGCATATGAAAGGATCCTATTGAAAATAAGTAAACAGAACATATCTAAATTATTTAACGAAACATGTCCCAATATATATATATATATATATATATATATATATATATATATATATATAGAGAGAGAGAGAGAGAGAGAGAGAGTCAAACCTAATGAGCCAGACAAACATTAGGCAGATCATCAGGGTTTGCTCTACGTTTGTATCGAGCTCTTTAGTTAGTTGTTTACTCGTATCGGGGTTTTTTCTTTGGGCCTTGAACCTGTATCTGTGCGATTATTTTCGACGGACTTTCATGTTCCTGGCTCTTTTTTTTTTAAAACCTTTTTTCCCTTCGAGATTGGTTTGGCTATTGTTAAATCAAGAATTCGAAGGTTTTTCGACACGAGTATAGTCACCTATATATACCTATATATATATATAGCTTATTTATTGAATGACCCTCGTAGTTTATATCCATACCCAGGATACGGATGTAGCTTATCGTCTTTCCCAGGACGAGAGTTTTACATGAAATATGGTCTAAACGAATACTGACATTTGCAATCAGAAAGGGAAGTTGCATTTTCTTGGACGCAAGATGAGCAAAGAAGCGGAGAGGATATAATACACAGAGGACATATTGAAGTGTGTGACACAGTAATCTACTTAATGAGTGATTGGATGATAGAGCTGAGACAAAGGAGACACATTTCAGTTAAAAGAACAAAAGAGAGGAAATTGTGGAGAACCATGGTCATCGATATACTGAAAGGACGGTCCGACCAATTGCGTACCAGACAATTGCGTCCTTAGACAAATGCGTCACTGGATAACTGTGTACCTCTGATAATTTTTGAAGCTTTTAAAGGCAGTTATCATAAATTTTGAGAATAACATAGGTAGCAATCATAAATCTTTAGAAAATATATTTTTAAAAACTATCCTATACCTAGCTAATCAGATTCGCGACCCATTCATACATTACAATTGACACATTCACCACAAGAATTCGTCCGTCACCATTCAATCCTCCATACACCATAATACCACATCCTCACCAGAGGGGACCTACAAAAACGCGCCCCACACCATAAACATTTGATGATAATAAAATATATAAAATTCTAATCATGAAAAGATGAAAGGGGAGGGAGATGAACCCCATAACAAACTAAAATTCAACAAATTTTTAAACTAAACATAATTTATGTTAGTAGGGCCCGTCCAACCCGCAAATTAGAGAGGCCGCTGTATTCTGCCCAGAGAACAAAATCAAGAAGCACTCTCGCTAAGGGAGTGGGAAAGAGATAAAATAACTCGGACATGGGGAAGTAAAAGGCTGATCCAGTTGAGATGAAAAGGAAGTCAAAACAAACTAGGGAGGTTGGGAATCTCGACTTGGATCATAACTAAAAAGATGGCCGGGAAACAGGCCGGGAACAACACTTACTCATATTAACTCGGTACACTTAAGCTTGTCTAACCTAACCAATGGTCGTTAAATTGGAAAGTCATCACCTAATATTAATTGTAAAAAATTTTTAGGGAATTTCTAAGTACATATATATATATATATATATATATATATATATATATATATGTGTGTGTGTGTGTGTGTGTGTGTAAGTATGCGTAAATATTTAAAAAGATATATGTAGGTATTAATACAGGAAATTACCCGTGTATATCGGTACATGTGTACCTGTATGAGTGACTGCATATGTAGAGGAACGTATGTATATGTGAAACTTGCATGGGTGTGTATACAATATATGACAGAGCAAGATCTCTAATATTACCTTCAAAATCACTCCATATTAACTTAAAAACTAAACTTTAAGTAAAAGAAATTACCCATCTAAAAACAGTCACGAATTAAATTCATGAATAAAATTCAAACTGATAGAGATGTCACCTTAATAATCAATTACAACTAGAAGTAAACTTATATTTTAAAATAAAATTTCATTCTTTTAATGTACATTCTATGAATATTTTTTCTAATCGACTATTTCATATTAAATCCCCAAAACTTTTTGTAATAAAGTTAAAAAAAATTAAATCGTTAACAAACATCAAATTAAATTTCTTGTAGCAATTCAAATTTATATCAAACATTATAATATTTATGAACCCCGCAAAATAACACTTTCAAAGTAAAGCAAAAGTTTTTTCTTTTTCCGTCTTTTTTCTCCTCTCCCACTTCTATATCAATATATAACTTCCGTTAAGTTAACCGATTAAATGTGTCAATGTCTGGACTTCCTCAAGTAATATTAAGTATGAAAGAATAGAAATATTAAATTACATCTAACTCACTCATGTCTCTCCCCCACTCACTTTCTCACTTCGTTAATTTACATATGCTTAATACTGCCTGTCAAAAATGTGTAACTTTCTTTTCATTTTTCGTTTCAACCTTTGGAAGTAAAGTCTGATGATCTGCAGTCCTTTAAAAGGGCTGTGGTGAAATAATTTATTACATGCAACCTTAAAGTGGTCTGTTTTTATTTAATATATATATATATATATATATATATATATATATATATATTTTCATATATATATATATATATATATATATATATATATATATATATACGAGATATTTTCATATATATATATATATATATATATATATATATATATATATAAGATATTTTCACATATATATATATATATATATATATATATATATATATATATATATATATATATATATATATATATATATATATGAAAACCTATCTCAGCCTCCGCGTAAGACATTTAGCTGCAAGATCTGACTAAAACACGTTGAAAAAGTCGGTCCATATGGAATGCAAATCAACACAGAGAAATCCAAATTAATGGTGAATAGTACAATTGAAACAAGTGGGAGTGTGTTACCATGGACGCCCAACCAGCGTAGGAAGACTTCAGTTTCAAATACCCTGCCAAAAGGTGGCGCCTGCAACGCATAACTCCGTGCACGGATCGACACAGCCGCGATGGCCAGACTAGAAAGGTTATGGATGAACAACATCAGCTTCCATACCAAGTTCAAGCTCTACAAATCACTGGTCGTGTCCATCCTGCTCTCTGGTTGTGTGAGTCGGACACTCCTGATTGAGGCAAGAGAAATGTTTCAGGCGTTTGGAAAGAAATGCTTGAGAAATCTCCTCGGTATCTCCTACCGGGGGGACAAAACCAATGTACGGAGCAAGATCGAAAGCCTCGTGGGACGATAGAAATCTCTTTTCGCCACTATTACGCGTCGGAAGATATCATAGTTTGGCCAGGTAACACGACAAAAGAGCCTCTGCAAGACCATCGCACAAGACACTGGTGAAGGTGGACGCAAACGGGGACGGCAAAGCAAATGCTGGTCAGAAAACATCAAAGAGTGAACGGACATGGCAATACTGGAATATATATATATATATATATATATATATATATATATATATATATATATATATATATATTAAAGCTTATCACCCCAAGCAAGGCTGGAAGCCACTAGCACGCAAGGGGTTACAGAAGGTTTGGAGGAAGAGCAGATAGGAGTGGTAAAGGAGAGGATGTGGAGAAATATAGTGGATCGATCAAGGCAAGGGCGTTACAGAAGATTTGGAGCAAAGGCAGATAGGAATGAAAGGTGAAAGGATGTCGAGAAGGGAAGTGGATAGATGGCATTTGTTTACATTTGTAAAAACAATACGCTAGATTTAGTTGTGTAACTCTACCGAGTGAAGATAGCTCTGGCTGACACCAAATTAGTTGTGTTTCAATCCTGGCTTGAGGCATTCGGAAGTCTAGTCGCACTGAGGAGCTGTGATACAGCGAAACAGTACTGTCTGTGAATGACATATATATATACATATATATATATATATATATATATATATAGAGAGAGAGAGAGAGAGAGAGAGATATAGATAGATATAGTAGAACAAGATAAAGCGAGATAGGGAGAGATAGAAAGTGGGAGAGAAAGAGAGAGGATGTTAATGTCATATGCAACCTCGGAAGATTCTGGTTGAATTGGCGGAAAATTGCTACAGTAGGCTGCTGTTACTTTCTGAATGAGACATGTTGCGAACCAAAACTATAGGATCTCGTCTGTCCTGATATCTAAACCATAGCTGAGGTGAGGTGGGAAAAGCGATGCATTCATAGCTTTCCCAACAGCATTTGCGCATAAAGGGATGCAGTGTAGTCGACTGGAATTCAAACTTACACATTCGGAGTCATTATTCATTATGCCACACGCCCGTCAATGCTTACAGCACCTGGTATTCTCAAACGGTCACCCATCCAGGTACTCACCAGGTTCAACGTTGTTTAACTTCAGTGATCCCAGGAAAACCGGTGTTTCAACGTGGTATGGCTTTAATGATATACATTCTATAAAACCAGGGAAGCGATGAAGATAATTTTATTTTCTGCTATCACCATAAGCGGATAAGTCCATGTACAAAATATTTGTCTCTAGAGGAACATGTGTTTTGCGAAGGTTACTGGTTGATTTTGTTTAGCGGTAGATCGACATTTATGGATTATGGTTTGGTTTCATTTACGGCATATCAACGCCTCAGTGGGTTATTTAATGCCGAAAAGATTTTTATTGCTGGTAAAAATGTTTTTCAAAAATGTACTGCTGGTAATAATTTTTTCTAAAAATTTATTGCTGGTATAAAAACCTATTTTTATACTGTAGTTTATCGTCATACCCAGAATACTTCATTGGTGATCTTACCCATCTGCAGAGGTGCAGTAGGAGTATTCTGACCCCACCAGCCAACAAGAAATCCTATTGGTTCTTTGATGCCAAAATAGTGCATTTGCTTTTTGTTTGTTTGTTTTGTTGTTTTACGACATATCAATCTCAATGGGTTATTTAATGCCGGCAAAATTTTTATTGCTGGTAATATTTTTTTCCAAAAATATACTGCGGGTAATATTTTCTTTTCAAAAATATATTGCTTGTAATTTTGTTTTCAAAAACTATTGCTGGTAATAAATTTTTTTTCAAAAAATATACTGCTGGTAATAATTTTTCCAAAAAAAACAATTGCTTGTATTAAAATTAAAACCTGTTCTTATACTTTCATAGTTCTTTGACCTCTTTTGGGGGTTAAATATTTTCTTATAGCTGGGACCCTGGCAGATGCTACTACTCCGGATCAGGGTGAAGCTGGAAACAGGGTGGACCTGAAAATGTGGTTCCACGTTCCTCAAAAGCTCCTGATCAGGGGCCTTGCTGTCGGATATAGTTTATCGTCTTACCTAGGACACACATTTTTTGCATGCCTTCAACTACAGATAAAATATTGTTGGTCATACTACAATGAAATTTTATTTTACTCTAAATAGGTATTGTTGGTATTTTTATACTTTAATAGTGATTTCTTTTTTGATAGTTCCCTATTTGCCCACGCTAATAGGTGCTACCACCCCCAGGTGAGGGTGGACCTGGGAACACCAGCAATTAAGTGGTGGTTCAACGCTCCTCAAAATCTCCAATCTCCTGATTAAAGGATTTGCAGCCGGATGTAGTCCATCGTCATACCGAGAACTGTTTTCTTTTCTCACAGAAAAATACAGATGGGTAGTGATTATATCTGTAGAAAAACATTTTAGAGAGCGACTTTGGTAAACATCATTTAATGTCTCGGAATCACTGTCGCTGTTGTATTCCATTAGCGAGCAGTGTCGGAACAAAAAGTATTTGCTCTTAGGGATATACAGGGTGTGGTGGAAATTATTTATATCAGCTCAGAAGGCAACAGAGTCTTGCACCTTTACGGTGATCTCTACGCAAATCGTATTTCATCTTAAAACGCCAACCATGAATACTGACGTGATCTGGCGTAGTTTAGACGGGCGACCTGCTTGCTTAGCAGGATGCGCACTGGACGGTTCCAGGTGTTGATTACGTCTTTCCTGCTGCAGGTAACAATATTGGCTTAACTGCCTCTTCTGACATTGCAACCTATCTAATGCTCTTTATTTGGCGATAGCATTATGGTGACGATTGCGAAAATAAATAAGGTTAGCCAATGGAATATTCTGGCAACTGGAGTATTATTTTATTATTACACGTCGTTCAGACGAGTTGCGGAATAAATGGGTATTTCGAACAATAGAATCGACCATTTTTCAAAAGGCAATATGAGAATAGTAAGGTCTCGCTGTCACACACGTTCTCGTATTCCCTCACTTTATCATATTACTCTTTTTCAGCTGATATATCTGTCTTATTACTATTCTTCAGTTCATATGATAACGATATCATATATTTATCGTATATTCCATACAAGTATATAAATGATATATTTTAGGGAACAGATATTTAAACGATATATTTGATATATAATAATGTATAAATATATAAATAATATATTCTCGCATATTCAAACTTACATACGATTCGTTTATGTACATATGCCATTCAGTTGCTAACTATTTCTGTATTGATATATCATAGATTGTTCATATATATCTATAAATCACTCTATATATGTATATATACATATCATTGTTCATACCTATCTATCTATCTATAAATATATATATCTCGATATATATATATATATTTATATATATATATATATATTTATATATGTATATATATATATATATATATATATATATATATATATATATATAGTACATATCGATCTACCTCTACAATTGTATATAAACGTCATTGATTTTTTATATCTATCTATTTCAGTCTGATTATTATATATCTGTCTGTTGATTATCTATCTATCTCTGTATGTATGTATGTATGTATATATATATATATATATATATATATATATATATATATATATATACATATATATATATACAAAAATATATATAAATTAACATAATTTCTCTCTCTCTCTCTGTATATATACATATATATATATCAGATAAATCATATCTATCTGCACATATGTATATATATAATTGAAATTTATATATATCTGTAAATATATATATATATATATATATATATATATATATATATATATATCATAGATAATTTATATGTATCTGTGTGTATATATATATATATCATTGATAGTTTATATCTGTATATATATATATATATATATATATATATATATATATCATAGATAATTTATATTTATCTGCATATATATATCATTGAAATTCACAACTATCTGTAAATATATGTATGTATATATATATATATATATATATATATATATATATATATCATAGATAATTCTTATTTATCTCTATAAATGTATATATATATATATATCATTGATAATTTATATCTATCTGTATGTATATATATCACTGATAATTTATATCTATCTGCATGTATATATATATATATATATATATATATATATATATATATATATATATATCATAGATAATTTATATCATATCTATCTGTATATATATATGTATCATAGATAATTTATATATATATATATATATATATATATATATATATATATATATATATATATATAGATATATATATATATATATTTATATGATAAATAATTCATATCTATATATCTATCGAAGCGTACAGAACACGGACTGGGGAAATCATTGGTTCGTTTGCCTCGAAATTTGCGCGAATATGTTCGTATTGATCGGGATCTGAAATAAAATCTACGTACACGAAATTACGATTACTTTGGCCAGAATTCCCTTCAATATTTATATAATCCTGTGGGTAAATCGAGCCCGATATTTTTAAACCGTAAAAATATGTTACACACACACACACGCACGCACGCACGCACGCACGCACGCACACACACACACACACACACACACACACACACACACACACACACACACACACACACACACACACACACAGAGAACGAAATCTACACAGACACACAAGGAAATATATATGTATATACGATGTCTGATAAAAAAAGCATCGGGACTGTTACTATGGCAATGGAGTTAAAATCCGCTGACTGAAGCCGTTTGGGACAGTTTGACATTAAACTCTGTTACGCATGCACACTAAGTTACGATGGTTGTCCGCTCACTTTTGTTGATTATAGCAATGCTTTGAAGGAAAGTGTGTAGAGTGTGGTCGTTTCACGACAACACAAAGGTTCCATCAGTGATCATAGATTGTACAGCTGTTTTGGGCCAAGACAAACGTCCCACCATAATCGACATATTTCATACCTTTCATAAAAGTCCACATATATAAATATGTATCCATATATATATATATATATATATGTGTGTGTATGGATACATATTTATAAATATAAATGAGAATAGGAAAAGTGTAATAGTTGCTGACGCGTTTCGTCCAGTGTGGACTTTTTCAAGGCAAAAAAAAACGAAATGAATTTATTTAAACAAAGTAACTAATAATGACAAAAACAAAATGTTCTTAGCAACTGGAGGAATTTAGTGAACGCTATTTTCATAATGTTAACCGAAATATATATATATATATATATATATATATATATATATATATATATATATATATATATATATATATATATATATATATATATATATATGGGGAAGAAAGGAAAGGTTTAGATATATATATACAGAGAGAGAGATAAATGGACTGATATATATATATATATATATTAATACATGTCTCATTAAATAATATAGATAAGCGTTGTCTATATATTTTATGCAAGTTTTTTTCATATAGTCTGATAATCTTAATAACATTATCATTAAATAATGAAAGAAAATCACAATATTGATACATACTTTTTTTTATTTAATCCGATCTGAGCTTTCGGCTTACAAACAACAGCAACTTACTTACTTAACAGCAACAAACAAGAATTATACGATAAACTAAAGGATATAACTACCCCGGACCAACTGGAGGAAATTACGCATAGACTCACGGAAATTATCAACAAATCTGAAGCACAACACCGGTTTAAAATTGTTAAAAAACTGAATACATTATACAAAGGTAATATCACACTTCCTGACAAAACGGATAAATACATTAACCTTTCTAACTATGAACTAACCAAGCACCAAAAAGAATTACTTAATCTTGGACCTAACTGCCATATATATCGTAAGTACAATCGACTTTTCAAAAAAATAGAAATCGAAACCCTATACCAAAACATTGTTAAACTCCAGGATGAACAGCTAATAAAAACTACACCAGAATTCAAAGACTTACTTAAGGCTGAGGCGCTCAAGGATCGGCATGATAAAAGCCGAAACTCCTCAAAAATACTTACTAAACAACTGAAAATTGCCGCACAAGAACTACGCAACCACCCTGACATAATCGTAAAAAAAGCTGACAAGACCAACATTTTCGTCCTTCTAAACAAATTAGATTATAACAAAAAACTTGACCACATACTCCATGATCACATAAAATTTAAAAAACTCAACAATAATCCGACCAACCAACTAAAATCAAAGCTTAATAAACTCATTAATGCTAATAATGCCGAACAGAACTCATTAAAACTCCCTAAGATTGTTGGTGATTATAGGCCTGGTTACATATACGGCAATATAAAAACACATAAACCTAACTATCCTCTCCGTCCTATCATATCACAAATTCCAACTCCTGTATATCAACTAACAAAATACATCAACCAACTCATTACTCCTTATCTTTCTAGTAAATATAGTGTTAAGTCAACATTAGAAGTAATCCAAATCCTAAAAAGCGAAAAACCCGACAATGAAATCATAGCTTCACTTGATGTTGAAAACTTATTTACCAATGTCCCTGTTAGTGAAACTATTGACATAATTATAAGAAATATATACAGTAACTCATCTTTACCCCCACTTAAAATTAATCCTAATATATTACGGAAACTACTATTAGCTTGTACTACTGAAGTCCCTTTCTTAGATCATAATAATAATATATATATACAATGTGATGGTGTCTCTATGGGTTCAGTACTGGGTCCGACATTTAGCAATTTCTATATGTCGAACCTGGAAAATAAGATATTTACAGACTTTAAAAAACCATCCATCTATGTAAGATACGTTGATGATATTCTTATGTTATTTGAAAATACAGATGAAATACTTCAACTACAAAAATGTTTCCAAAATAATTCTGTCCTCAAATTCACGTATGAACTCAATACTAATAATAAAATTCCTTTCCTTGACATATTGATAAACACAAATAATAACAAATTTACTATTTCGCCATATAAAAAACCTACTAGCATAAATTCATGTACACTTAACTACAAGAGCGAATGCCCATATTACTACAAAATAGCAATTATAAAAAATCTAATACACCGTGCAGAAACTAATTCATCCACAAAACAGATTTTTTACAGTGAACTAAAGAATATAAAACAAACACTTGTTAATAATAGTTTTCCAAACTATATAATTGATGAACAAATAAGATGCTTTCTTAGAAATCTCAATACTAAGCAAATAGTACATAATACTGCTTCTACTAATCTCAAACATATTAATCTCCTATATCGTAATCAAATGCATACTAATTATAAACAAGATGAAAATATACTAAAAAAATTAGTAAATACTAACATATCCACAACAGATCCTAGCAAAAGAATTAAGTTAATTATATACTACACTAAATCTAAAATATCCAACTCAATTATTCGAAATGATTCTTCTCCCCCGGTTAGCGATTTGAAAAAAACCAACATAGTTTACAAATTCAGGTGCCCTTTGGGAGATTGTATCTCCAACGAACTAAATAATATCTATGTTGGTCACACCACAAACTCGCTTTCACGACGCTTGACACTACATTTGAATGATAACTCTAACATTTTTAGACATTTAAAACAACATGCCTGGCCGCATACACAATTCCGGAAAATCCTCGTCGAAAACACAATTATACTTAAACATGAAAACAATAAACAAAAACTAAAAATTCTTGAAGCTATATACATAAAACAGTTGAAACCTAACCTGAACAAAATAAACTATGAAATCTCCAAAAATATCCTTAAATGCCTATAATTAGTAACAGAAGTCATTGGTTCATACCAACGGCTTTCCATACTCAATACTCATCGGATTCACTCTCGCGTGGTCATGTGTGACGTCATGAGCTGTCGTGCGATTTTCGTTTTCAGCGTTTTATATGCACGTGTTTATCGTTGCTTGGAAATCATCCATGTAAACAAATAATACTATCATCAATTTCTTGTTCGTGTATTGCATAAATATATTGTGTAATTGTCATCTTTGATAATGGCTTATGTAAGCCGAAAGCTCAGATCGGATTAAATAAAAAAAAGTATGTATCAATATTGTGATTTTCTTTCATTATTTAATGATAATGTTATTAAGATTATCAGACTATATGAAAAAAACTTGCATAAAATATATAGACAACGCTTATCTATATTATTTAATGAGACATGTATTAATGAAAAAATGCTGCCTAAATACACACAATATATATATATATATATATATATGATGGACTCTCCCGTTGGTTTCGACGTATGAGGATAAGTTAACCAATTGATTCAGTTAGGAATTTAGTGCGATAATCTAGAGTGGCGCTTAAGACCCGCAAGTAATTTGCAAAGAAGGCCGCGTATAGAGCAAGAGTGAGGTTTGTGGGATGAGGTCACTCTTAGATCGGCTGAATTTTTAGATAGTCATCTCCTTTCTTGAAGATGAAAACCATTGAGTCCACTAAAATACGTTGATATCCATTCTACCCGCTCCAAGGCTAAGCGCTCGAGGGTGTTATGATGTATATTAACAGCTGACAAGTTGCTCTTCATCATGTCTTTGTATCTAAGCCATAGGCGTCCTAACTGGCTGTACATTAGGATCTTGGCTATCCTGGCATCAGATATTCTCAAGACAGGACCAATCCACCGCAACTGAGCCTGTATGAGGAAAATCTCGATTCCTCCAATATTACACCTGTTAAACAGGTCTAAATTGGATGTCCTGTCTTGGAAGCTAACTCCACAGATGGCACGCAGACAGTTCTTATGGAAAATATCCAGCTGGTGTATCTAGTACCTGTATGGAGTTCACGATTCTGAGCCGTACAAAAGGACAACAGCTCTGTAAACCCGAATTTTCGTATCCAGTCGAATATCCCGCTCATTCCACAAGCGATGGCGAATTTGCCGAAAGCACTGGTAGCCTTAGCAATCCGATGCATCATCTAAAGTTCCAATGTAAATGACTTTGCTACCGAGATAGGTGAAAGACTTTACATCGTTCAGGGCTTTGTCTTCTACTTTCAATAGTCTCGCTGGAAATTTGTAGACTGGTGTTTTTTGTTTTCACACCAGGGAATTGCTTCGGAGTAGGACAAGGTTGGTGCAATTCTTCAATTTTCTTTATGCTATGTGTAAGACCAAAGGCTTTACATGCAGCAGATAAACGATCTAGTAGATGTTTGGCCTCCTCAAAGGATGTCGCAACAAAAGCATCATCATCTGCAAACAACAAATCACGGATAATTTGTGCACGAAGGTGGGTCTTGGCTTTGAAACGCTCATGATTGAAGAGTCCACCAGTTGTTCGAAACTGAAACTTGACGCCACTCTCTGTGCGAATGCATATTTCACCGTCACCAAGAAGAAAAGGGCAAAAAGGACAGGGGCCATGACACAACCTTGCTTGGCGCCATTTGTGACATCTAAGGATTCTGACATCATACCATCAGATACGATATTCGCTTTCATGCCTTCATGAAAGGAGATGATTACCTTTAACATATTTTCTGGGATGCCTAGTTTCCTCAAGAGCTGCCAAAGAGTTTCTCGATTCACTGTCAAAGGCCTTCGCCAAGTCCACAAACACCGTCTACAACTGTTTTCTTTTCGTTTTTTTCGCGAACCTTTTTTGCAACATGGAGAGCGAGAGTGAGAGTGATATATATATATATTGAAAAACGGACTGCAATATATATATATATATATATATATATATATATATATACCCACAAGAATTATCAACCCGACCAGGTCTGAGATTAGGAGAATTAGCAAAACATTCCTGGAACGTATAAATAAACAGATAAAGGATCAGCTGGGCCTAATCCAGTGGGTCGGCACTGCAGAAGTGATTGACTGATTTAAAAACCTCAATAACAAAAACAGCAGTACCTTCATCCAATTCGACATCGTGGACTTCTATCCATCGATATCTAAAGACCTTTTTGAAACAGCCTTGGATTTTGCCGTGTTTTACTCCGATATTTCTATAGGTGAAATTAATATCATCCTAAATTGCAGGAAATCAATTATGATACACAACAAAGAACAATGGATAAAAAAATCTGGTAAAAATTTTGATGTATCCATGGGATCGCTGGATTCTGCTGAATCATCGGACTTGGTAGGACTGTTTATTCTATACAACCTCACAGTTCACAATGAAATTAGTCTTAATAATATAGGGATTTATAGAGACGATGGTTTGATGGTAGTGAATAATTCCACCAGTAGCAAAGTTGACAAGTTGAGGAAATGGATACATAGAGTGTTTAAATCTTTACACCTCAAGGTGAAAATGAATTCTAATATAAAACAAGTAGACTTCTTAGATGTAACCTTAAACTTACACTTAAATAATTTCCAACCCTTCTTAAAGAATAATGCTAACCCCATTTATATAAACCCTAATTCCAATCACCCAAAGCCAGTTATTAAACATATTCCATCATCTGTTGAACGCCGTATAAACAAGCACTCTTCTAGCAGTGAAATATTCGATAAACACAAAATTATCTATAACAAAATCCTTACCGACAGTGGTTACAGATCTTCCGAAATTGAATATAGAGAAAACTGTAGTTACTCTAAAAAAAACAATAGAGGAAGGAGAATAATTTGGTATACACCTCCCTTCAACAAGTTAGTCCGTACCAAATTAGGGCACAAATTCTTAAATCTAATTAACAAGCACTTCCCTAAAAAAAGTAAATTAAGCCAGATCTTCAACTGCAATACCTTAAAAATTAGCTACAGCTGTTCTAGAGACTTAGATAAAATTATTAAATCACATAACAATAGAATACTGAAACTACATAGTGATAATAAACGAAACCTAAATACAAGTTCTAATACACCCCAAGAAAAAAGACTCTGCAACTGTAGAATCCCCGATCAATGTCCATTATTAAACAGATGCTTAACCAAATCCATAGTGTATATGGCCTATATCTCATCAAATGAGAACCCCGGAGATATTAAGCTGTATGTGGGGGTCTACTAGCAGACCTTTTAAGGATAGGTATTACAATCACTTGAACTCCTTTACAAATACGGCCAAACGAAATATGACATCACTTTCGAAATATGTTTGGAAACTCAAGGAAGAAGGAAAAACACCTAAAGTTAAATGGAAAATCCTAAGACAAGCCAGAACCTGCAATTCACTGAGCGAACCTTGCTTCCTCTGTTTACAGGAGAAAATATGTATCATTGAACTCTTGAATAATACCCAATTATTAAACCAAAGATATGAGACTACCGTTTTCTGTAGACATACTAAGGATTTAACACTACAATCTTGCTAAATTCCCAATCCCATAACTATGAACCTTTTATAATTATATATCCACAAAAAACGTTCTTTTGATTACAAAATAAATAGTGATAACCCCAACATAAAGAAATGCAATCCAACTTTAGAAATCTTATAGAAAAACCAAAAAATAACACTCCCAATTATTACTAAAGATAACTCGAATTTTTTTTTACCTACTCAAATGTAATATTACCCCTATCGCTATCTTCCCTCCCCTACCTCTCAAACTTAGGACGCTTGTGAGTTGACGTGCCTAAACTTTGACCGATGTTTATCAACGAAAAAATGTCCACACACCAATCAACATTAACCACCCTGTCCACCTACCACCAAACTGCTAACAACAACCACTACTGTTTCACTCAAATACTTTTTGTATATTTTGTATGTACATTTTTCTTCTAAAAAAAATGGAAAATATGAAGTGACGTTTTACATCCGGGCTTGCCTACAAACAGGATCGTTCATAACCATTTTCGACCCTCACCCGTAGATGTGCAGTTAAAATGCACTGAAACCAAGTTGCATCTTTGCAGTGAGTAAAATGATTTTGTCTATATGATGAAATTATAATAAATAAATAATATATATATATATATATATATATATATATATATATATATATATATATAGAGAGAGAGAGAGAGAGAGAGAGAGAGAGAGAAAGAGATAGATAGATAGATAGATAGACAGACAGACAGACAGACAGACAGATAGATAGATAGATTAAGGTACGGGAGTTTTCGTTCTTTAGAGAGATAAACGAACTGCAATATATATATATATATATATATATATATATATATATATATATATATATATATATATATATATAGAGAGAGAGAGAGAGAGAGAGAGAGAGAGAAAGAGATAAATAGATAGATAGATAGATAGATAGATAGATAGATAGATAGATAGATAGATAGAATTGGATAGATAGATAGATAGATAGATAGATATACATACAGACTGTATGTAGGTACATGGGCAAAACCGGGAGTTTTCGTTCTTTAGAGAAATAAACGAAGTGCAATATATATATATATATATATATATATATATATATATATAGAGTGAGAGAGAGAGAGAGAGAGAGAGAGAGAGAGATAAAGAAAACGAAATAGATAGATAGATAGATAGATAGATAGATAGATAGATTGAGAAAGGCATGCCAACAGACGCACATCAAGGGAGATACTCATAAAAAACTGATTGTTTTGTTTACGATATAAAAGCAGTTCATTTCCAGTACATTAGAACTTTATCGTTAAGACAGCGGATGACATTTAATAGACGTGGAAGGACGTACACTGGTGGAATTGAGCATATTTGCTCTTTTGTTTTTCTCCTCTTTTTTTATTCAGCTTTAACACACACACACACACACACACACACACACTTTTCTAACATTGTCTTTTGTGTTGAACGAAAGATAAGAGATGTAGCCATGTTAACTGGGGAACTCTTCACTAATGGAGAGTACATTATTGATGGCTGCTGCTGCTAACATAAGCAGTAGTCAAAAGCACGCCAGAAAAAGACGAAAACATGGAAGAAAACAAGTAAATGCAGAAAAAAAGACGATTGGCAAAAGAAATAAAGGAAGATTTGAAGGAGGTTGAGTGCTTCTATCAAAGTATCAATGTGGAAAAGATTTTTTTCGAAAGCATGCAGTCGGACATACGTTTGTGCGCGCGTGTGTGCGTGCAAGCGTGTAGCTAAGAAACGTCTGTAAGTTCGCAGCGTAATCAGGAAGAAAGCATTTTTTTTTTATAAAAGGAAAGCTTATTTTAAATATAATCTCCCTCTTTATCAATGCACTTAATTCAACGTTTATATTTAGTTAGAAAGTTCGAATATTACAAAGTAAAAATTTCAGTATGGGACACCCAGTGAGTATGGATGTCACTACTCGTAATAGATCTAGTATGGCAAGCTTGTTAAGCATTGCATCACGAGCAAGTTCTCAGCACCCCCCCCCATATATATATATATTATATGAAAAGATTGCCTAACTTTTAAGTATCAATTATATCCCGACATCGATGTTTCTTGGTAAAATTACTAGTCTTCAGGCATAGTGGTTTTAAACGGCATTTTCCACCCAAAAATTGGAAATACCGTTTAAAACTACAACCCCTGAAGACTAGAAATTTTACCAAGAAACGTTAATGTCGGGATAAATTAATACTGAAAAGTTAAGTAAACTTTTCATATAATATCTCTACTGCTCTATTTTTAATATTATTTTAATATTGAACACTATATATAAAAATATTTGCTTTTCTTATATATATATATATATATATATATATATATATATATATATATATATATACGTAATTTTACGGTATGAAATATTTATCGGTTAATGTGCTCAGTATCAGGGATAAATCATATGTAAATTTAAAAGAGGACGTTGACTGAAGATTGTGTTTAAGCATGAAACGGACTCTTGACGCTGTGTGTTGACTTCTGTGCCTCTTTTGGAGTAATGTAAATGCGGCTCGGATTGAGGAATCGGAGAGCCGAGTTTCTAATTCCTGTCGAGTTCATTACATTCACTTACGTGTTAATAACCTTGAGAATGGTATGAATCCATCTCCCCACACCTATAGTTAAATAGCAGGGCAGACTGGGTCTTATAGCCTTGTGTGGTAAGCAATCTAGAAGAAGGACAACTCTGAATTCAAAAGCAGCGTAGGGTACTTTTGGGAGGTCTCCGTATTCGGATATTTAAAAAAAAATGTGGTTGGTTCTGCACAAGCCTTCACCACTATAATCAAATGGTATCCTATCTGAATATTTACACACACGCGCGCACACACACACATACACACACACATACACACATTGTTCGAAATGTTGCCCTCATCTTTGTTGCCATATTCACGACGTTTCAGCCCCTGTACACACCGGCCTTCTTCGGTTGATTGAACAGCTAAAACGTTGTCGATATGGCAACAAAGATGAGGTCAACAGTCCGAATAATGTAAATAGTGTAAATATATATACATACTTGGGCACCTCGAAGTGGTGTAATTGTTAGCAAGTTTGTCTCGCTAGAACAATTACGGCTGAGTAGTGAGTTCGATCCTCACTGGTTGTCCCATACTTTCGGCCTTGTGTCACATCTGAGCTACGCTTGGAAAATCACTATATACATGCTTATATAAAGGGTGTGATGGATAAATTGTCGAGTAAAAATAACATACACATCTCATTTTAACCAAAATTACACAAACATAATTGGACTGATGTAAGGGGTTATGTGGTCGCAGAAATGACTGGGTTCTCCTGCTTGTTTGGCATGGTGCAGAGTCCTGTTGCCAGACATATGGTCTTCCAGAAGTTACCCTCTTGACCCAGGGCCGCACTATCTCCTCGTGTTGTGTCTGCGGTCATGTAGGAAGATGAATGGGAGGCATAACGTCACCATCACCAGTGATCACTCCAAACATCATAATATTGACTGTATATATTATCGGATTCTTTCCGAATCCTTTGAACTGTCCGCAGACACCCAAACACTCTGAAATGTTCGTATTGAAGCTTCCGGCGCGAATGCCAAGCAGTAGAGTATGCCGCTTCCAAATTTCTGGCGGAGGGAATTGCGCCATTCTGCTATTTTTCTCATAGACGGCGCCCAACTGACCTTACTATACTATGCAGTAGACAATCAAAAACAGTCAAAACGCATGCGCGAAATTAAAAATATTAAATGGTGACAATTTATCCATCTATGTGTATGAATGTGTATTCATAGGCAGGCCAAAATATATCGACTGAGATACGATACAAAGGTCTACATAAAAATGTATTTTAACACGTTCTTTTTTTATATATAGATACAAATATTTAAGTAAATGCTCTTTTATAATAAACAGTATTAACAACATTTACCGGCCTGAATGTCCGAGAAATTGTTATAGAAAATATGCATCTTCCGATAGGAATCGAACCTGTATCCTATACGGAACCGTCATATAGACTGACCTGCTTTTATTTTACTGTTTTTAAACCACAATTTTCCATGAAATATATATCAGGCTATATGACGGTTCCGTATAGGATACAGGTTCGATTCCTGTCGGAGGACGAAGATTTTCTATGAAGATTTCTCGGACTTTCAGGTCGGTAAATGTTGTTAATACTGTTTATTATAAACAGAGCATTTACTTAAATATTTGTATCTATAAAAAAAAAAGAATGTATAAACATAAAAATGTCTTAAAATAATTGTCGGACTTTGTCCATTTCATAAAAATGTATGTTGATAGATGTGAACAGATTAGGACAACCGACGTACTAAGCTGCTGATAAGTCGCGTACATCAGTATACGGTGGCAGTTGGAGAACAGGTGAAGGGACCAACGCTAGAAATATGTCTTGAAGTCATCCTTACGAAATGGAGACCAAAATAGAACCGTCCATTTTCACCAGATATAATTTTCGGTTAATTGGCAAATATATTTTCGAAGGAAAATCACTCGGAAATTGCGACTGAAGTTGAAGAGACAAAAAAAGGCAGATACATAGAGAGAGAGAGAGAGAGAGAGAGAGAGAGAGAGAGAGAGAGAGAGAGAGGGAGGGAGAGAGAGAGAGAGATTGGAAAAGTGTGAAAGACATTGCAAGAGAAAGAAGAAGACTCAACGAAGAAAGACAAAGATAGGCTTTTATAAGTAAAATGAAGTAAGTAAAATAAAGCAGGCACTTTTATTACTAACAAACATGTTGACGATTCACTTATGCAATCGATTTATCGATTACTTTTACTTATAGCATCCGGCATCCACTTTAAATATGTCGGTCATTTCATGAGATTCCGAGATATTTTCATCAGGTTTCTATAAAAGAAAGGGGGAGATGAAAGAGAGAGAAAAATAAGAGGGTAGGAAAGAAAGAGAACGAGAGAGAGAGAGAGAGAGAGAGAGAGAGAGAGAGAAAGAGAGATAGAGAGAGGAGGAGGCAATGAACGATCCGTCAATGATATTTGACAATCAAATCATTCTTAACAAATCGGTTTGTAAAGGTAGTTTTGAACGGCCACGCTTCTAGATCTTTTCACAGTAATGGGGAAAGTCCCCCAGGGCTCGAGCTTACGCTATTTCTTATTTTCATCAACGACCTTAGCGATGTCATCAATTGCTAACTAGGTATTTAACCTGATGACACAGTTATTTAATCCTGTATTAATAGTAATTACGATAGGTCCCCCAAAAAGGAAAACTAGTAGCTACTCCCGGACAACCAATCAATTGTTAACTTGGGTAAGAAATACCTTATATATTTTATGGCCTCCAAAATGAAACCGCTATTCTTTAAGCGTCATAGAGAAAACCGTTGCCCTCTATCAGCTAACCTAAATGAGGACAGCGCATTGCACCTTCTTGTTCCCAGGTTTTCTAATGTCAATGTATGGTATGATTATATTGAATCAACTCTTAGTTCTGCTGATAGGACAGTTGACTCAGCGTGTTGTGCTAGACAATTTGTCTTGTAAGAATCGCCAATATGCCAGTCCAAGACCGATGACATTTCTAGAAATTAAATTCGTACTCCCAATTTCTTTTCATAGTTAAAAGCAGGAATTCTTGGAGAATAGATATCATCATTTTTTAAAAAACTTTTACTATTTTCTCTAAAATCTGCTCTGAATCGTAAAATAAAAAAAATGCAATAAAACAATCTAATTATTTAATTAGATGATATTTTAATTGCTTTTATAAAGAATATATATTAAGGACATTATAGTCTGAATAAAAATAAAAATTCGATGAATAATGACATTTTACAAAAAAAAAAATTAATTATAATAATTTACAGAGTTTCAAAAATGTTTTAAAAATTCTTACAAACTTCGTCCTCATTAGATTATTAAGTTATTAAGTGAAGGATATATTTACAAATCGAAAATTGAACAGCTTAATACCAATAATAACCCTGTTATTTTTTAAAATAATATTTATTTGTTTCTTATTTGTATAAACGTGCCGATTTTGAAAGTATGGGTGACCATACACGACGTTATCAGAAAATAAGATCGATCATGATAGTAAATTTAAAGTCAACATTTCTAGAATAAGATTACGGTGAATATTTCCAACATTTTAAAGATTACTGACTACTTTATTATTATTAAATTATATAAAAAAGCGTTCACCCGTCATTTTCTTAAATTATGTTCTAACAGATAAGGTCTCCGTAGAACAATAATAAAAGTGTCATCACCTCGTAAATTACTCATGTAATTTACGAGGTGTTGACAATCACTTAATTGCCGATACCGTTTATCTAAAAAAAAAAAAAAATATTTCTGTTATTAAAGTAAATAATATTTGTTTCAAATCAGATTAATCATAATTTAAATCTGCTAATATTCCTCAAATAAAGTTCCAAAAAAGTATATTCTTTTTCTGGAAAAAATTTTTAATAAAGAAAAACTCATTGCGACAACAGATGTATATAAAAAAAAGGGTATTAAACAGCTATTTTTAGCCAAAGAAAAATGAATTGACCCAACTGTAGCAGGAAACATGGGATTAGTAGACACTGGAAACACATTGACAACGGATTCTGGTTAAGTATGCACCAACGTAACCTGCATTAAACGCAAATACCGACTGCCTCCTCATCAAACCTCGCCTTTTTTTATACGTTCTTGCGAAACCAGTGAATTTGCATATTGGGCACGCTGCCAGCCTCGATCTGACTCAATGACGCATGCGCCTCATCAATCCGGCGCCAATGCACGGACGGTCTGCCTCGCTAGCAATTCGCTGGCACATTTAGGCTACGACACTCTAGCCCTCTTGGACTTCCGAAGTCCAAACAATAGAATTTCTGTTTCAAATATACCACAGAGATTTTTTTGCTTAGTGGAAATAGTAAATTTAATCCTTTAGCTTTCAATTAAAGCTAAAATGAAAGCTTCAAGAAAGATTTTTCATTTACGAAAACTCATTTAAATCTTAGGTATACCGAATTATTGAAGGTGCCTAAAAGGAAATTGAAATGGATATTTGTGTCGTGAGTGAATAACTTTTATTTCTGTCTGGCAACAATCCCTGGTCAACAAGAAAATTATAAACCGACATCTACAGCCCTGTGACGTCAGTTTTATGACCCCTTCTGTATTGATAGTGAATATATTTTCTAATAAATATATTATTTTGCAACTTGTTGTCATCAACAAAGCGACAAGAACCGATGGAGGAACGATACAAATTGAATAGGAAAAAACAACAATGTAATTATAAAACTAATGCAATGAAGCAGTTGCAAAATGAAAATAATTTAAATAAAAAAATCATTTAAAAAAAGCGTCAATAATTGATAGTGCATCTCGATACAAATAGAAATATTATTTACATACTGTATAAACTTGCGTGTATATGGGCACTTCGACCGACTTATATGGGCACTTCGGCCGTCTATATGGGCACTTCGACCGTCTATATGGGCACTTCGACCTTGTATATGGGGACTTCGACCTTGTATATGGGCACTTCGACCATGTATATGGATACTTCGACCGTCTATATGGGCACTTCGACCATGTATATGGGCACTTCGACCGTCTGTATGGGCACTTCGGCCGTCTATATGGGCACTTCGACCGTCTATATGGGCACTTCGACCTTGTATATGGGCACTTCGACCTTGTATATGGGCACTTCGAAAATGTATATGGGCACTTCGACCATGTATATGGGCACTTCGGCCGTCTATATGGGTACTTCGACCGTCTATATGGGCACTTCGACCTTGTATATGGGCACTTCGACCTTGTATATGGGCACTTCGAAAACGTATATGGGCACTTCGAAAACGTATATGGGCACGTCGACCATGTATATGGGCACTTCGACCGTCTGTATGGGCACTTCGGCCGTCTATATGGGTACTTCTATCGTCTATATGGGCACGTCGACCGTCTATATGGGCACTTCGACCTTGTATATGGGCACTTCGACCATCTATATGGGCACTTCGACCAGGTATATGGGCATTTCGACCATGTATATGGGCACTTCGACCGTCTGTATGGACACGTCGACCATGTATATGGGCACTTCGACCGTCTATATGGGCACTTCGACCATGTATATGGGCACTTCGACCGTCTGTATGGGCACCTCGACCATGTACATGGGCACTTCGACCGTCTATATGGACACTTCGACCGTTTATATAGGCACTTCGACCATGTATATGGGCACTTAGCAAGCTTGTCTACGTAGACCAATTATGACTCGATCCTCACTTGGTGCTCCATATTTATTGCCTTGTGCCACATCATAGCTGCGCTTAGTTAATTTCTCTATGACGTTTACGTAAACAATTATGGCGATATAATGATATTTGGCGACACATTGAATACTATTACACGTCTAGGTTTCCAGTAAGGTTGCTAGTCGGTCTCTGAAGCTTAATTGGCAGGCTATATGACATGGAAGGCCAATTTCAAACGAATAATGAAAATGAGTTAGAATTTTCTGTCAGTTAAGGCCATACGTGATTCACGCTTAGGCGATCATACTTTGTTTGATTCATGACCGACTAGGCAGAATATTTTCTCGGGCATGTTGCCGTTTCATTCTACGATAGACTGGTTGCCAACCAAGGATAGAGGACCCAGTCTGTTCTGCTATACAATTCACAGCCAGGGTTAATTGCGGTAGTCACGATTATTTTTTGATCAGACCTCGTATATTGTGTTACGACTGTGGACTCAACATCCGCAACGAACTTTAATCGCGGACCTGAAGGCCATAACAGCTGTGTTAGTGAGCTTCTTCAGTTTTAGGGATCAATCGTTCGCAAAAATACTGTCCTGGGTATGACGGTAAACTACATCCGGTAGCAAGGTCTCTGATCACGAGGTTTTGAGGCGCATGGAACCACCTCTTAATTGCTGTTGTTCCGCGATCAACCCCGTCCAGGAGTGGTAGCACCAGTTAGGGCCTCAGCTATGGGCAAATAGTTAACACCCAAACTGGGGTCAAAGCACTATGACAGTATTAAAAATATTATAGTAAATTACTGGAAATACAATTTCCATTGCAAAAAAACAAAAAACAAAAAACGAAACAAAAACAACAACAAAAAATACCGGCATTTCTGTAAGGAAAACCAAATATTACCAGCAATAAATTTTCGTAAAAGAAAAGAAAATTACCAGCAATACATTTTTTCCAAAGAAATTACTAACGTTCCCAAGAAAATTAAATTTCGGCATTAAATGACCCATAAGGAGTTGATGTGCCGCTAAACAAATTAGCGAAAATATATTAAGGCACAAAATACATTAAAGGTAGAAAGTTACTAGGTGACATTTTTGTAATGGAGGCAGGAAGTAGAATTTAACCGGAAGCATTCATGAAGTTATGTCTTCTTCTAAAAAGGTGATATAAAGAATCTCCCTTGAGGAATGAAGTAGATTTTAGCTTCCCGCCAAGGGAACCTTTGTCGCTTGGTTCTCTCGTTCCAATTCCGTCTCAGGCTTCCAGATAAACATAAAAAGAATCCAATCAACCTTTGATTATTTTCTCCGTAATTATTTCGTCGCCATCTTCAAAATGTTGATCAGTATGACGTAAAAATCAAATGAGTTTTGTATAAAACAGAATCAACGCCGAGCAGAACCTAAAACCTTTACCAATCCTTACTCTAAAAGAAGCAAATTTACTCGAAGGTCTACTAGGTCTAAAGATTACTCCTGGAACTCAAGTGGAAAGCATATATTGGTGCCATAGCAAAGGATTCTGCAAGAATGGTCAGTTCTTTTTATCGCGCCAGAAAATACAAAACCACTGCTACAATGTCCTATCTCTACAAGACTTAGATCTAAACAAGAATGGAGTGTTGCTACCATATCTAGGCTTAGAGCTTCCCAATCATCACTGGATTGATTCACGGCCTGACACCTCCCCCCCCTACACAAATTCTCACTTGAAATATTTGAACTTTAGCGTTGAGACTTGCACGTTCCAATATTATATAACCGTTAATAAATAACACATTCTTAAAAAAACATCTTTCGGTCTACAACACATTTATTTCGTCTTCGAGTTTTGATTTTAAAGGAAAAAATTACAGCCTGATGATGAGGACAGGAAGTTCTTGAAAGTACTTGTTGCTCTAAAAAATACACCAGATCCAACTGACAACAATTTTATACATAAAGATCGCATAATTCAGTGGATTGTTAGTAGGTTAATGCTTATATTAAGTCTGTTAGCGAAGAGAATTCGCCATTAATTGATAAATATTACTAACTGATTCAATGTATGATTATCTATTCATGATATATATATATATATATATATATATATATATAATTAAGTAATTTATTGAGTCTGAAACCTCAACAGAATGCAGAAAGCACTGAACGGCCGTTTCGTCCTATATCTGGGACTCATCACCATTACCGAGAATTGAAACCCTAACAGTTAGGTTATCAAGCAAACGTCATACCAACTGTTCCAACAGGCCTCGGTGACGAAGAGGTAGCAAATCCGACTCAATATAGCGCCGCTCGCTCACATATTCCGTGGTGGAATTCAACTGAGATTTTCTCTAACCATAGGACTGTGCCCCTGGAGCCAGGACTATTATCACCAGGCCGCTCAAACTTGAGCATTAGAAGCCGATTCTGCATTCTGTTGAGGTTTCAGACTCAATGATTTACTTAATTATAATTATCAAATACTCCTAATAATTTCTATCATTTATATATATATATATATATATATATATATATATATATATATATATATATATATATATATATATATATATATATATATAGTTGTGTTTCAATCCTGGCTTGAGGCATTCGGAAGTCTAGTCGCACTGAGGAGCTGTGTTACAGCGAAACAGTACTGTCTGTGAATGACATAATTTAGCTCTTGAAAATACACTTCAATTGAGCACTGTTGAGTGATAAGCTAATTCTATAAACAACAGCCACCTGCACTAATGCAAAGCTCTTCAGTAAAATGAATGGAGCACTTTGGCTGATTG
>OZ038506.1:86926880-86939380 GCA_964036315.1 Acanthosepion esculentum
CCTATTTACTCCTACTGGAGGAAGGAAAAGAGAAAGAAATTAGTGAATAAACGGAGCGCCGAGTTCGAATTCCAGTCGAATCCATTACAATCACTTACGCGCTAATATCCTTGGGAAAAGTATGAATCCAACTACCCCCCCCCCCCAGTTATGGGTAAATAGCAGGGCAGACCGGGTTCTATAGCTTTGGATGGCAACTGGTCTACCGTAGAAAGAAATGGCAACTTACTGCGGTAAAAATCTGCCTCGTTAGTCATGTATCGAAAGATACATGATCAGCTATGCGTGTATCACGCGTGGCACATAACTGACTGAGTGAATAAATTTCCGTTATTCAGGCGGAGACGGTAGAAGTTCGAATTTGAAGGTAGACTTTAGAATGAAGCGGAAACACAATAAATAAATAGTAAATACAATTACGGAGCTCCTAATATATACTTTAGGGTAGCATAAGTTATGGAACAGTCAGATATTATCTATTATGTTTTAACTTAGTATAAGTTCAAATCATCATCATCATCATCACCACCACCATCATCATCATCATCATCATCATCATCCCCTTGACCTTTAAGGGGGATCCGAATGCAGAAGCCACTCTAACGGCCAATCAACGGCAGCCATCAGCAATTATGATATGGTCATGTCTGTCTATTGTTTGACATTTTCCAGCCAGTTTTTGCGCTGGCGTCCTCTCCTACGTCCACATGATGTCTTTGCACAGGCTGTCTTGCCTTGTGTCCAAACCACGCCATTTTTTCTCTCCATTTGACAGTGGCGAGAAGAGGTTGCTGGCGGCCCACAAAACGTTCAATACTTTTCCGCACAAACTCATTGGTTTTATTTTCCCAATAGAAGATGCTAAGGAGTTTTCTCATTCATTTCAAATATGCTCTATCGAAACACAATCGAGCAGGGAATTAATAGTATTAGAATTATTGTGAGATATACGTAGAAATAATAAATTTTGGCCAGGCTGTCTCGGCGAGAACACAAAAGATTATAAGCCAAGGTATACTCATACAAATTTAAAAATGAATACACTGAAATAAATCAAATACAATTTAATTGATTTAATTTTTTAAAGAAGAAAATGGATGATAAAAACCCATTATATTATTTTTAGAGAATCACCAGCATGCAACCAGACTACCCACAGATACATCTGTAGTATCACATGCATACATAAACACACGCATACACACCAATATATATATATATATATATATATATATATATATATATATATATATGAAAAGTGTGTATATATATTATTATTTATATATTATATGCGCGGTACTTATTAGAAAGCGCTCAATATCAGAGATAGAGCTAATATATTTGGTTGGATTGATGTGAGTTTGTGACCGTGGGTTTCACGCTTTTCCCAGGGTCAAAAATTCACATCAATCCAACCAATTATATATATATATATATATATATATATATATATATATATATATATATATATATATATATTGGTATGTATGCGTGTGTTTATATATATATATATATATATATATATATATATATATATATATATATATATATATATATATATATTGGTATGTATGCGTGTGTTTAAATATATATATATATATATATATATATATATATATATTTACTTGCAGTATAACCCGTCTTTGACCGGCTACTTAATTGCTGGGATTTTTTACCGTTCAGTTGTCGCAGTTTAAGTTTAAAGTTAGCCCACCCGAAAATCAATATCAGTAACAAAAATTGGCTGCAATTGAGGTACATCCCCAAATGGGGTGGGGTTAACAATATGAATGGATTTTTTTTTTATAATTCTAATTTTTGGCGCTAGATTTCAACTCTCTAAATTAATTCTACCCTGTTTTTTACAGACATTAAATTTTCCCTTTGAATTTTAAGCAAAGTGTAAAAAATCAGTTTTTTCGATTTTTCACCTTCAAGGTTGTAATTTTTTTCATCGAATTTGGACTCAAAACCGGCACTAAAGAATTATCTATCAAATAAAAAAAATCATCGGAATCGGATGTAAACTTTGGGAACACATAAACAACATCCGATCACACACACACATACACCCCCCACATACGCATACACACACACATACGCATACATACACACACAAATTTTGAGAATTTTATAAATATATGGATATATGTATACACGAGGTCTGATTGAAAAGTATCGGGTCTGGTGCGATAAAAAGAAAACTACAACACATTTTAATTCTGCATTTAATCTCCTCTGACGTAGTCCAGTTTTGAATTTCCTCGACTCTTGGAACCTTGTCCCTTTCAAGAGACGGGATCTGGGGAATATGGTGGTTGTCAGACATGGAAAATGATGTTCGTGACCAAAAATACTTTTGCAAAGGCCATGGTCCCTGATGGAACCACTCTGGTGCAGTGAGACGACCACACCCTACACACGTTCTTTCCAAGCAATGCTATAAACAGCGGAAATGAGCGAGAACGGTATAAATTAGTATAGACGCGCAACAGATTTCAAGATCAATCGTCAAGGTCAAGCGGCCTCACTCTGCGTAATTCTTCTGTTACCATAGCAACAGTCCCGATACTTTTGGATCAGTCCTCGTGTACATAAAAAATCCATTCTCTCTCTCTCTTTTTCTCTCTCTCTTTCTCTCTCTCTCATATATATATATATATATATATATATATATATATATATATATATATATATATATATATATATGTTAAAGCTGAACGTTAAAAATAGCCACGTTCGTTGACGTTCTTTTCCCGTTAAATACAGTCGTTATTTTAAATTGGATTTTTTATTCAATGATAAACGCGAAATAATTTTGACGGCCATAAACTTTTTATACGGTAATCATCTATCAGCCTTAAATCTCCAGTTATATTCAGAGACATTTACAAAAGCTGTCAGTCAGTCAGTTATGTGCCATGTGTGATACACGATTAGGCGATCATGTACCTTTCGATACAAGACAGACGAGGCAGAGTTTTTCTCGCAGCAGGTTGTCATTTCTTTCTGCGGTAGACCAGTTACCACCCAAGGCTATAGAATCCTCTTCTTCTCCACCCAGTTAACTGGGTGTGGAAGAAGAGGATTCATACCTTTGACAAGTATATCAACGGTATTAGCACGTAAGTGAATGTAATGGATTCGACTAGAATTTGAACTCGGCTCTCCGATTCTTCAGTCCGAGCCGCTATCCATTGGACCTTGAGTTTGTTTGTTTGTTTGGTTTGGTTTGGTTTGGTTTGGTTTGGTTTGGTTTGGTTTACGGCATATCAACATCAAAGGGTCATTTAATGCCGACAATTTTTTTCCCTTGGTAATATTTTTGTTTTGTCAAATACCAATTTCTGTTAATATTTTTTTCTTCAAAAATATATAGCTGGTAATATTTCTTTTTCAAAAACGAATTGCTGGTAATATTATTTTTTTCAAAAATGTATAGCTGGGAATATTTCTTTTTTTTCAAAAACGTATTGCTGGCAACATTTTATAATGCTTTTTACCTCAGTCTCGGGGTTTAACTATTTGGCCATAGCTAGGACCCTAACAGGTTTTAGCAATTAAGAGGTGATTCTACGCTCCTCAAAACCTCCTGATCAGAGGCCTTGCTGTTGGACGTAGTTGATCGTCATACCCAGGACGCGGACCTTGAGTTGAGGCATCAAGGAAACACACCTTATTCATACAGATTTTGAGTGAGTTCCAAGCTATCGCTTTTGTAATTTTGCAAGGATTTATCGTCTTTCTCTGGCAAGGCCTAAACAGCATTTCGTTCTTCGCAATCATTGGTCAGAGAATCAGAAACAGTCGGTTTCCCCACCCATTCTGATCTTTACTTAAGCTGACAAAGAAGCTGTTCATAAATCCATGGTGCTGACTGAATTCAGCTATTCAAGTTCAAATCCTTGCCAAATGTTAATCGACAAAAGAAAATTTACCAGAGTAAATTTGGCGGCGCAGTTAATTTAGAGCAGAAAAGAAATCCTAACATCCTCGATAGAAGTAGGCGTATGGAGGAGAAACCTTTTTTCTTTCTGATTAATGAAATCCGTGGTATTTTTGAGGACGTGTAAGATTTTCTGAAAATTATCAATATAAACTTAATTTTTTAGTTCATGAAATGCATTGTCCTTCAGAGAACTTGAAGGATTTTGTTAAAAATAACAACATAAATCTATTATTCTATAAGATTTTACAAGCTAATTGTCTTAACCAAGTGGTACCCGGACTAACACCGAAGATAAGCAACGTCGAAATGGTCAGTACCTAGATGGGTGTCCACTTGGAAATACCTAGGTCTGTAAGCTTGAATGTGTGGGTGGTATCATAGATAGTGGCTTTGAATTGTTAATCGGCGACCCAATTTCCAATTTCAGTGGGGTTCACTTTCGCGAAAATATTCTTGAGAATGGTATTAATCCACTTCTTTTACCCAAGCTATGGGTGAAATAGTAAGACTCGTATCACTAGATCATTATTATCTAAAAAAAAAATTCTTAGAATCTAAAAATATTTTCTGTCTTTAAATAACCTACAAAGGGTTGATAAGCCGTAAAAAACGAATCAATGAAGGGAGAGCGGTTATTGTTGCAGGAATATAATATTTGGGAGATATTAAGACTAGATAATGAAGAAAAATAACGGTTGATCCTAGATTTGCAGAGGTTAAGATTGTAGTGATCGTGGAAGCATCCTCTCGGGAGTTTGATGCTCAAAGTCGAGTTTCTTAGAAAGAAGCTGTCTGAACTGAACTTTCTCCTTATTAATGGAATACAAAGGGAATGAGTTTGATTGGTCCCATTGTATGTGGCATGGCGGCTTTTAGTTTGTGAAGGTCTGAACTGGTGGAACTAGGGAATGTTGCTGGTCAGAACATTTGCTATGGAAATAGCGATAGAGCAGCGAAAGGTTTGCGACATTTCGTCTCTGGAAAAGAAGTTGTAGCTTAGAAAATATTTTATCCCTAACAGGACCGCGTAGACTCTTTTTGAATTCCGTCAAAGCAAAAATATGAGAATTAGGCACATCTAGCCCAGATATAGAAGGAGTACCTCATTTTTTTTTTTTTTGGTCTTATCTGAATAATAAATAATTTTAGGTTTTGATCCCAAAAGGCCAGCGGACGTAGAGGAAGGACGATGAAAGTACATCGCCGAGAAAAATAAGGAAACAGTTTCATCCAATTCCAAATGGCAAACCAAGTAGTAGATTATATGTTTGCTTTTGTTTTGAAGTCGGTCGGATGTTTTATCATTAGACGGGATTAGAGACGAGATTATAGGCGAGATTAGAGGTGAAGGTCACTAGGTGAAACGTAAGGGGTGAAATATTGAAATCAGGCTTAGAATAACCGTGAAACTAACAGCTTTTTCTCTTTTCTTTCGATTCCCGATTAAGGTAGCAAATCGCCAGAGAATCCCAAGAAGTCACGCGAGAGTGGCGAGTATTTTTCGTTTTTCGGTCGTTTAGGCGGGAAATTCAAAGACATCCCTTATCAATGAAAGAATGAAGCAGAACCTACCTAACTTGCTATGGATATGCAAAAAAAAAAGGCAAAATAATATAAAGGAATTGGACAGAAAGCAAGAGGTAAGTGCCTGTGTTGGTGCGTGTGTATGTGTATGTGTGGGTGTGAGTGAATGTGTGTGTGTATGTGCGAGAGTGTGTGCGTATCTGTGGGCGTGAGTGTGTGTGTATGTGTGTGCGAGAGAAAGAGTGTGTGTGTATCTATGAGTGTGAGCGAGTGTGTGTGTGCGCAAGAGAGAGAGAAAGAGAGAGAGTGTCTGTGTATTTGTGGGTGAGAGTGTGTGAGTATATGTGTGTGAGAGAGAGTGCGTGTATCTTTGGGTGTGAGTGAGTGTGTGTGTGTGAGTGAGAGATAATGTGTGTTTGTGTGGGTGCATGTATCTGTGTATATGAGTGTGTGTGTGTGTTTGTGTGTGTGAGAGAGAGTGCATGTATCTGTGGATGTATTTGGGTGTGTGTGTGTGTGAGAGAGAGAGAGAGTCTGTGCGTGCGTGTATCTGTGTGTGTGAGTGACTGTGTCTGTGAAAATGATAGATGCAATCGTCAGGCCACGATTGCATCTAGCATGAAACAGACTGTCGCCTCTAAGTGTTGACTTCTATGTTCACTTTTATATTTACACACGCTCTATCTCTGATATTGAGCACTTTATCCCATAAATATACCACACTTTAAGACTATATGTTTTCATATATATATATATATATATATATATATATATATATATATATATATATATATATAAAAGTGAACATAGAAATCAACACTTAGAGGCGACAGTTTGTTTCATGATAGATGCAATCGTCAGGCCACGATTGCATTTAGCATGAAACAGACTGTCGCCTGACGATTGCATCTAGCATGAAACAGACTATATGACGTCACACATTATGAAATGGACAAAGTCTGACAAGTAAATGCTATACTTATAAAGAATGTCTTAAAATAATTGTCGGACTTTGTCCATTTCATAATGTGTGATGTTATTTGTTTACATTTGGATACGCATCGAGCAGATATGAATGTACGAGAGAAAATCATGGAGAATTGTAGTTTAAAAACAGTAAAATCGACCTTGCTAACCGAAACGCTCCTCTGTGGCTCAATCGGTAAAAGCACGCCAGGCTATATGACGGTTTCGTATAGGATACAGGTTCGATTCCTGTCGGAGGACGCATATATTGTATGAAAATAATATAAGCAGAGCATTCGACTTAAATATTTGTATCTATAAAAAGAATGTATAAGCATAAAAAATGTCCTAAAAGATACAAGAATTTTTTTAATGATGTTACATCAAGTAAGGCAGCAAATCCTCTAAGACGCAAGAGGTTACTGAGTGTTAGATAATATGAGAAACATATACTAAGGAGAAAAGAAACGAAAAGGACGAGAATTAAGAAAACAGGAGATAATGACTGACACTGACTCCTGTTAGGAGTCGATTCCACAGGGCAGTGGTTCGCGGGAAGAAGCTGCTCGAGTGGAACTTACTTCTCACCGATGTAATATGGGGGAATGTGGGTGATTTGAAACGATGTAAGTGGCATAGCGTGTTCTTGGTGTGAAGGTTTGCATTGGCAGGACCAGGGAATGTAGTTCGTCTGAGTACTTTTCAAGGGAGGTAGCGGTATTGCAGCAAGACGCTTGACACATCCCACCTGTGGGACAGAGGTTGAAGGCTGGAGAAATATTCGTCACCCACACAGGGCCCGGAGACCCTTTTGAACTCTATCAAGGCTGGAGAGTGAGTAATTGGCAGTTCCTGTCCAGATACGACAACAGTGCACCATTTGTGGCCTAATTTGGCTCTTGTAAAAGTAAAGGGTAGCAAGAAGAGTCAAATGAAGCCCTCAGTGCTTCAAATTTACTCAGTGATTTGAAACGTATTTACACATTGCATAAACTTATTTTAAAATTTTAAAAATAAAATGATTTAAATTTAAAATTCTCACCAACCCTTCTTCGTAAGTATGTATAGTTGCATGCAGATAAAATCGCTTCAGTGCAATGAAATTCTAAAGAACAAAACGCGCCACTCGACGCGTGCAGCTGTATTATGTTGAAACACAGGTTCCCGTACGTTCACCGTAGTTAAGGAATGTCGAACATGATCAGTACCTCAATGGGTAACCGTTTGAGAATAAAAGCTGCTGTAAGCTTGGATGTGAGGTGATGAAAATGGAAAATGACCCGAAGAAACTTAGTTCCAATTCCAAGTTTCAATAGAAAAAAAAATAAAATTAAGTTCTAGCCTAGGATACGCAAAACCTCAGTATGCTACGACAAATGGCCTCTGAAATTTAAACACTTATATAAAATTCTTCCGACGCTCAAAGCGTTGCATTGACTATTGTCCAATCGTCAAACTCATAATTGAAACAATCTAGTATCCTTAAAAGTGTATGTCTTTTCTACTCCAATAGCTTCATGTCTCGCACATCTCGCCTATGGAACTCCCTTCCCTATTACTGTTTCCCTGACAAATACAATCTCCAACGGTTTAAGTGTAGCGTCAATCGACATCTCCAGTTGCCTTGATCTATCCACTTCCCTTCTCCACATACTTTTATTTTTCATTCCTATCTGCTCTCGCTCCGGATCTTTTGTGGCCCCCTTGCCTTGATCGACCCACTGTCTTTCTCTTTCTCCACATTCCCTCCCTTGCCACTCCTATCTGCTCTTCCTCCAACCCTTCTTTAACCCCTTGCGTGATAGTGGCCTCCGGCCTTGCTTGGGGTGATATGATTAAAAAAAAAAAAATGTCGAATACTCCCACTAGCTTTATGGTGTAAGGCGAAATACTCTTCGATATATGAACTTCTTGTATAGAAAACCTTCTACAAATTAGATTCCTCTATCCAAAAACTCTGACCCTTAAAGGTTTTGGTCATAAATGTCTGATGTTTTTAATTCCATTAAAATTCCACATCATTTATCCACCAATCTTTAATAAAGAATGCTACCCAGAGACTCATGGCGCTCGCTGGTGTACACTTTAATACTTAAATGTTCATATACATGGTGAGTGAAAAGTGACTCCCTATTTCATCCGTCTTGTAAAAATTATAGTTAAATGGGAGAGTCCATCATACATAAAATAATGATCTACCTTTCAATCATCCTGTAGAATACAGACTGGACCTTAAATTTCTCGGTCCAAAAACGCTGATCATTAAGCTTCTCGGTCGAGTATGTCCGACTTAAATTTCGAGGAGATCGCTATAAATTCCAGGTATTTAACCTACCAATCTTTAACATTGGATAACCTCCGATTCGTATGCTGCATGACTGAATACCCTCCGATACTTAAATTTCTCTGTCGAAAATACTCTTTACGGCGCTAAAACCTCTGACGTTTAAGGTTTTTGGTCGAGTATCTCGGATCTTTCTACTTCAAGGTTGACAATCATCCTTACCTTACAATTCCACGTCATTTACCAACCGATCCGTAACAATGTAGAGCACGGCAACTTTTATGGTGCTCGCAGGTGTACAGTTCGATAGTTAAATTAACTATATATAGAATACATATTGGACATTAAATTTCTTGGTCGGAAAGCGCCGACCTTTAAACTTTTCAGTTACGTATCTCCGATCTAAAGTTCGACGCGGACTATACGCCATCGCTTTAAATTCGAGGCCCTTGACCCATCAGTGTCTCCGATCTTTATAGTTCCAGGTTGAGTATCCCCACACCAGTGAATGTCCAGGTCTCACATTCTTGAATGAAATTGTGTGAAGGCAGATCTGTTTTCAGTGGACCTGGCTGATTTACAGAATTTCGTTTGGAAATAACAGTTTTGTTTCGAAATTTTTCAGAAAAGAAAGAAGCGAAAAATGTCCATGATAAATTAATTTTCTTTTTGCTTCACGCTTTGATGTGAGTGAAACTGAATATTTCAACAACCCAGGGTATTTTTTCCAAATATTTTCAATCGTGCACGAATTACCTTTGAAACATTTTGAACTTTTCGAATAAGCCGGACGTAATATATGTATGTAAATAATATAACTGAGGGCTTTGATTGGTCAGTTTCTTCTTCGGGGTATTGATCTTGGCCAATGGATGTTGAGTGTGGTGACGTAATTTACATAGATTGTTGTCACTATCTTTCCGAGCCCAAAGATTTTCTGACAAATCGTCGGCAGACAGCTTTATCAGTAGGGCTTAGGGTTATGCATTTGGTTGCCAAAAACATTGTGGCGAATCTCTACGCAGGCACCTTATCTCTTCTTTCTTTCTATCTAAAATTGTTATTGTCTTTTCCTCATTTTTTCTTTCTTTTCTTTAAATTGTTTTCATTTTGTAAAACTTCCATTTTTTCTTAAATACTTAATCGTTTTTCATGTTTTTACTTTTTTCTACTTTTCCCTTATTCCTTCATTTCTCGTCTTTCTTTTCTTTCTGTCTTTTACTAGTTTTGGTAAAATGTTTCCTGTTTCTTGAGACATTTTTCTTTCTTTCAATCTGCTTGTTCTACAACATCTTTCTTCTTCTCTTTTATCCAACCCTTTCCTAATAAGATTTTTTATTTCTCTCTTTTATCGAAATCTTTCATAATATTCTTTTTTTATTTATTCTATTCCTTTTATTTTAAGCCAATCTTTATCCTTCGTTTATTTCAGAACTTACTTACTTACTTATTACTTACTTACTTTCTTTCTTTCTTTCTTTCTTTTGTTTCAGATTTTTCTTTCTTTCTTTCTTTCTTTTTTTCTTTCTTTCTTTCTTTCTTTCTTTTATGCAACCCTTTCCTAATTTTCTTTCTTTCGTACCTTCATTCTTTCTTTCCTTTTTGCTTTTATCGAAATCTTTCCTAATGTTAATTCTTTCTTTCTTTCTTTCGTTTGGTCCAGATATTTCTTTCGTTTGTTCTTTCTTTTATTTCAGCTTTTTTCTTGTTTTGTCTCATTTATTCCAAATCTATCTATCTATCTATCTATCTATCTATCTATCTATCTATCTATCTATCTATCTATCTATCTAATCTGTTCATATCTATCTATCTATCTATCTATCTATCTATCTATCTATCTATCTATCTATCTATCTATCTATTATTAATAAATATACATATTACCTATCACAGACAGCACAACTCGGAGTTTCATCCACAACACGAAGTTCAGGTACTGATATATCATTCTGTTCATCTCTCTCTCTCTCTCTCTCTCTCTCTCTCTCTCTCTATATATATATATATATATATATATATATATATATATATACATCATATACACGCACACAGACAGGGTTTAACAGCAAAATTATCCAACTTTTAGATTAAGATTTGAACCGTTGTATATTAGAAACGATTAAAGATATCTTACTGGAATTCTCCGAGGATTTTATAACACTATTGAACTACTTTGAGCAATAAGAATGTATAATTACTCTTAAAGCTTAACAGAAGCATCGTGATGAAATCGATCACAAACGAGAATGACATGTTCATCATTAATTAATCATAGCTAAGTATCTGAAGCTCAGGAAGCATTGAAATAAAGTTCATATATATATATATATATATATATATATATATATATTAAAAAAAAAATTTCCGACTTATTCAAGATGATCTTCAACCTTTCTAATTTTCTCTCCTGAAGTAAGAAGTTGCCTCACAGGTATCACTTACGATTTCATTTCTAAGTATTTTTACACTGTTTGGCCTGTATAGGAAAATTGTAGTTTTAGTCGACGTGTTCATCCAATGTGGACTTTGTTAAGGCAAAAAACGAAAGGAATTCATTGAAGCAAAGTATAAACAAACACACGGACCAATAATAGCTCTGAAGCAAGCGTATATAAAATAAATTGCCAAGACTGTTACAAACAATACATTGTGGAAACAGGCAGTAAAACGCATCTATGAGAACAAAAGAGATCTCATAAATTACAATTTACCTAATACTCTAGAAATAAATTCAACCACAATTTTCATTTTATAAATACTGTACTCATAAAAAAGAAAATAATTCCCTCAGAAGGAAAATCCTTGAGTGTGCCGCCATTGAATGTTATCCAAATTTTGATCAGCGCCCAGGTTTTTTCCTAATATCACCTTTCCTAACAGAATCACTACTCTCCCAAGCCAACGTAAGCAACAAATATACAAAAAATATGGAAATAAAAGGATTGAATCCGTTAACACTACAATACAAACAATATTTGTATATGTGAAAATATTCTCTTCAGAGTAATTGACGTAATTTTTCAGTTGACCATATTAATATAGAATAGCGTTTCTAAATTCTTCTAGTTGCTGACGACATTTTGTTTGTTGTTTATAGATAATTTGTTTCAATAAATTCATTTCGTTATTTGCCTTGAAAAAATCCACATTGTACGAAACGCGTCAGCTAAAACTACACAGTTTTCCTATTCTTTTTTCCTTAAATACATACATACACGCATATATATATATATACATACATATATATATATATATATATATATATATATATATATATATATATATATATATACACGCATATATATATATATATACATACACATATATATATATATATATATATATATATATATATATATATATATTTATATATCGCCCTTGCATGGAGTATTGCTGCCATATATGGTCTGGAGCCCCTGCATTTTGCCTCAGGGTTCTTGATAAGATCCAGAGACGGATATGCAATGTGATTGGCCCTGATCTGTCATCTCGTCTGCAGTCACTCTCTCACAGACGCGATGTTGCCTCGCTCTGTCTTTTTTACAAATACTTTCACGGTAATTGCTCCGAGGAGCTGCTTTCGCTTGTCCCTAGGCCTCATGAATTTAAACGTCCTACCAGGCTGGCATCCCGTTCCCACCCCTTCACCGTTGAAACTGTTAGATGTAGACGTGTCTTCTACTCCAATAGCTTCATGTCTCGCACATCTCGCCTGTGGAACTCCCTTCCCTATTCCTGTTTCCCTGACAAATACAATCTCCAACTATTTAAGTA
>OZ038506.1:86944380-86946880 GCA_964036315.1 Acanthosepion esculentum
TGGGTGATTTTTTTGAGTTGGCATTGCAGTGTTGGGTGATTTTTTTAAACTTAGCATTGCGATGTTTGGTGATTTTTTTGACTTGGCCTTGCAGTGTTGGGTATTTTTTGGACTTGGCATTTTAGCGTTGGGTGATTTTTTTGAATTGGCATTGCGGTGTTGGGTGATTTTTTTGACTTGGCATTGCCGTATTGGGTGATGTTTTTGACTTGGCATTGCGGTGTTGGGTAATTTTTCGACTTGGCATTGCGGTGTTTGGTGATTTTTTTGACTTGGCATTGCCGTATTGGGTGATATTTTTGACTTGGCATTGCGGTGTTGGGTGATTTTTCGACTTGGCATTGCGGTGTTGGGTGATTTTTTTGACTTGGCATTGCGGTGTGGGGTGATTTTTTTGACTTGGCATTGCAGTGTTGGGTGATTTTTTAAAACTTAGCATTGCGATGTTTGGTGATTTTTTTGACTTGGCATTGCAGTGTTGGGTATTTTTTTGACTTGGCATTTTAGCGTTGGGTGATTTTTTTGACTTGGCATTGCGGTGTTTGGTGATTTTTTTGACTTGGAATTGCGGTGTTCGGTGATTTTTTTGACTTGGCGTTGCCGTATTGGGGGATGTTTTTGACTTGGCATTGCGGTGTTGGGTAATTTTTCGACTTGGCATTGCGGTGTTGGGTGATTTTTTTGACTTGGCATAGCGGTGTGGGGTGATTTTTTTGACTTGGCATTGCAGTGTTGGGTGATTTTTTCCCGACAAACACGGATGTTTTTAGTCTTTTCTGTTTTCTGAATTTATTCACCCTGATACCAGTTTGTTTAAATATATTTTTTATTTCAAATTATAATATCCGATGCTTTTTTCACAACAATCGTGTATAGGTATTAAAACATAGATGGCTTCTCGTCTGCAGTCTCTCTCTCTCTCTCACAGACGCACCGTCGCCTCTCCCTGTCTCTTTTATAAATACTTCCATGGTAATTGCTCCGATGAGCTGCTATCGCTGGTTCCCAGGCTCCAAGAATTCAAGCGTCCTACGAGGCTGAAATTCCGTTCCCACCCTTTCACTGTTGAAACTGTTAAATGTAGACGTCTCTTCTACTCCAATAGCTTCATATCTCGCACCTCACGCCTATGGAACTCCCTTCCTCATCCCAGTTTCCCTGATGACTATGATCTCCAACTATTCAAGTTTAACGTCATTCGACATCTCTAGTTGCCTTGATCTATCCTCTATCCTTCTCCACATCTTTTCCTCTAACACTCCTATCTGCTCTCGCTCCAAATCCTCTGTAACCCCTTGCGTACTAGTGGCTTCCAGCCTTGCCTGGGGTGAAAAGCTTAAAACACACACACACACACACACACATATATATATATATATATATATATATATATATATATATATATATATATATATATATGTATATTAAGAAATATAGTCTTAAAATGTGCTATATTTATGGGATAAAGTCAGGCCACGATCGCATCTAGCATGAAACAGACTGTCGCCTCTAAGTGTTGACTTTTATGTTCACTTTTATATATATATATATATATATATATATATATATATATATATATATATATATATATAAATGGGATAGTAGTCGTGGCTCGTGGGGGACACAGTCCTATGGGTAAAAGAGAAACTCGGATGAGTTCCACTACGGAATATGTGATCCAGCGGGGCTATATCGTGTCTGATTCGCTACCAGTTCCTTTGCCTGTTACCGTAACTGTCCGGGTTTCAAGTCTCGGTATTGGATGCGCAATGCTGATGAGTCCCAAAATATAGGACGAAACGGCCATCCAGTGCATCTGTTGAGATTTCTTCTATACTCGATGAATTACTCAATTATAATTATCTCAAATCCTCCTAATTTTTATCACTTTATATATATATATATATATATATATATATATATATATATATATATATATATATATATATATATATAATTATAATATCTTTTGTTCTAAAAATATGATTCCTTCGCTACATAAGAGTTCTCATGTTTTAAAAGCGAGAGCCGAGACCCCTAATATAATTTTTGAAATTATGTTGAATTAAGGTGTCTGGTCACACTTCCTCGTCAAGCGAGAATTTGGGAATAAGCTATCTTGAAATTTGGGAATAAGCTATCACTGAAATTTTACTTTTCGTTCTTTTACATTTGTATATATATATATATATATATATAAATGTAAAAGAACGAAAAGTAAGATGTCAGTGTTTAAAACAGGGCTCAATACAAAAATATTTATTTATTATGTAGAGTTACACCAGAACATGTACATACCCACTACAAAACTGTACATCTTGTTTCAACGTTAAAAAATTTTCTAACGACTCACCAGGTGATTTTCCACCTGATGGAACGTTAGAAATTTTTTTAACGTTAAAACAAGATGTACAGTTTTGTAGTGGCTATGTTTTAATGTAACAATGCTTAATATATATATATATATATATATATATATATATATATATATATATATATA
>OZ038506.1:86951880-86974380 GCA_964036315.1 Acanthosepion esculentum
TAAATATAATATTGCTGATAGAAAAGGTACAACTCATTTAAAAGACGCCTACCTACTGTTCAAAGACCATAAACCAAACTTTCAGAATAATATACAGTCCAGACTAATAAATCACTCCAACTCAGAGTTAGGAATAATTTCTAAAAAAATATCCTAAAAAGAATAAACACATCTATATTAGAAAAATACGCCTTAAACCTTTGGAAAGATTCATCTGACGCCATTAACTGGTTCCAAAACATAAAATCTAAAATAAAACTACATTTATCCAATTAGATATTATCGATTTCTACCCCTCCATTTCTAAAGAATTATTAGAAAATAGCTTAAGTTTTGCTAAAAACTAAACTGAAATTACTGACGGAGAAATAAAAATCATAATGGACGCTAGACAATCTATACTAAAACTTAATAACACTACTTGGATTAAAAGAAACAGAGACAACTTCGATGTCCCAATGGGAGCATTTGATTCAGCTGAAATAGCTGACTTAATATGTATATACATTTTAGATATCCTGAGTAGATTCCTTGACCCTCAAAATGTAGGACTATACAGGGATGATGGACTAGTTGCTGTACCTGATACCAATGGTCCTTTAACATCCCAACTACAAAAGAAAATAATCAAGGCTTTCAAATTTCTAGGATTTAAAATCGAAATTTCTTCCAACCTGAAAATAGTAAACTTCCTAGACGTTACATTTAATCTTAACAATAACACTTATAAACCCTTCCAAAAGGAAAACCAATCAGCCATATATATATAAATATCTACTCTAACCACCCGAAATCAATAATTAAGCAAATTCCAAATACAGTAAATGCAAGAATAAATAAACTCTCCTCTAGTAAAAACATTTTTAACCAAAATAAATCGAAATATGATCAAGCCCTATTAAAAAGTAAGTTTAAACAGACACTAAATTATATAGATGTCAGTTAATAAAACATCCACTAAATCCAAAAATAGGAAAAGAAAGATTATATGGTTCAACCCACCTTTTTGTAACCTTTTTAATATTAATATAGGAAGATACTTCATAAAACTATTAGAAAAACACTTTAGTAAAAATGAGCTTTTAAAAAAGATGTCCAACAAAATGAATTTAAAGATTAACTATTCTTGCATGAACAATGTAGAAAAAAATTATTATCTCACATAATAGCAACATTTTGAGAGATTTCATAACAATCAAATACAAATGGATGGTAATGCAACCCAATTGAGAACATCAACATGTAATTGCAGGACAGGATCAGATTGCCCAGTTGAAGGAGTATGCATGGCGGAAAATATAATATATAAGGCAACAATTTTCCCCAAAGAGAATATTGAACAGAAGAAAATATACATAGGAATATAACTAAAACAATACAATTATTAATTACATTATTAAATAAAAAACAAAAACATTATTTACTCACTTTTGTTTATTAGACATTAAATTATGTCGCTTAGCATATTCCATAATTTACCAAGAATTTTCAGTTGGCTCAATGTATATTTACGAGCGTTCTTAAATTTAAGAATTTTGAAACAATTAGATTTCTATGTGTGTTTATAAGCATTTGTTGCGAAATAAAGTCCTTGCATTTGCCTTGATAAAGTCCACCAGAGGACGATACGCGTCGGCTAAGTTTTCATTTTCTCTTTATTTATATTGTCCTTTTACAGATATATTTTTAGTTATATCTGAAACTTTACGCACACACACACACACACACACACACACGCACACACACACACACATATATATATGCATACTTACATATGTGGAGAGAATGAGATAGATAGATAGATAGATAGATATGGACAAACTGAGATAGGAAAAATTGAGATAGATATTAAAAGTTTTTATATATATATATATATATATATATATATATATATATATATATATACATACACACAAACATATATATGTGTGTGTGTGTGTGTGTGTGTCTTTGTGTGTGCTGGAAACATTCTCAGTTCCTTGTAACACTTCAGTAAGTAACTGACTCCTCCAGTTATAAAAATCTGAGCCTGCTGCAAAATATTAAAAAATAACCAAAACATCTTTCCCAAGCGAATATGCATAACGAGAAAAGTTAAAAAAAACAAAACGGTTCAATTTGTAATCTCCTTTTATTTTTGTTATGGTCCAGGTCCTTGTATCACGGTGATTGTTCAAGGTAGAACCAATGAAGAATAACTCGAACACAGGTATGGAATAACACAGATATATATTACAAATAGAATATATGTACAAAAGAAATAGAAGTGTTAGTAATAACAATCAGGTTAGGTTAGAGAGAACTATGTTGTCTCGACCGGTATCACTATTCCAATGTCTTAGTAATCTGGAGCCCCTGCAGTTCGCCTCAGGGTTCTTGATAAGATCCAGAGGCGGATATGCAATGTAATTGTCCCTGATCTGTCATCTCGTCTGCAGTCGCTCTCTCACAGACGCGACGTTGCCTCGCTCTGTCTTTTTTACAAATACTTTCACGGTAATTGCTCCGAGGAGCTGCTTTCGCTGGTCCCTAGGCCTCATGAATGTAAACGTCCTACGAGGCTGGCATCCCGTTCCCACCCCTTTACCGTTGAAACTGTTAGATGTAGACATCTCTTCTACTCCAATAGCTTCATGTCTCGCACATCTCGCCTGTGGAACTCCCTTCCTTATTCCTGTTTCCCTGACAAATACAATCTCCAACTATTTAAATGTAACGTCAATCGACATCTCCAGTTGCCTTGATCTATCCACTTCCCTTCTCCACATCCTTTCACCTGTTATTCCTATCTGCTCTCGCTCCAAATCTTCTGTAACCCCCTTGCCTTGATCGATCCACTATCTTTCTCCACATCCTCTCCTTTACCACTCCTACCTACTTTTCCTCCAAACCTTCTGTAACCCCTTGCGTGCTAGTGGCTTTCAGCCTTGCTCGGGGTGATAAGCTTAAAAAAAAATTCGTCTAGCCGACTGCCCGACTCACACTCTCTGTCTCTGTCTCTCTGTCTGACTCTCTGTCTCTCTCTGCTTCCTGTTGATGCGCAGTATTTATGGAGTACGGATTAGTCCATTAATATTATGGGTAATAATTTTGAAAAATTTTTGAAAAAAAATTACATTTTTGCGTGTATTTATGAATACTGGTTGCAAAATAAAATCCTTATATTTGGCTTGTTAAAGTCGCTCAGAGGACCAAACGCGTCGGCTAAGATATGTTTCCCTTTTCCCTTTACTCATATTGTCCTTTTACAGATATATTTTTAGTTGTGGTAATAAAATAAGCACATTCCATCTCCCTTCTTGCTTGTAATCATCCACCATAATAAAATAAACATTTTCAGGCAAATATCTTTCCCAAGCCCACATGCATAACGATAAAAGTGTATAAAAAAAAACAAATAAAAAAAAATCAAAGAATACTATTAAATTTCTAACCTCCTTTTCTTTGGAATCTAATTTACATAAATAAACCCCAAATTAAAATAATTTAAATATTAAATACGTTATAAAAATAAAATAAAATTCAATAGAAACATCATTTACTTACATTTTTATTATATTACGTCACATAGCGTCCTCTATAATTTACCTCGACTTTTCACTTAGCCTGATGAATATTTAGTATCGTTTCTTGAATTTAAATTTTTTTAGAAACTAACAATTTTTTTTTGTTTATAAATACTTGTTACAAAAAATAAATCCCTTATATTTGCCTTGATAAAGTCCATCACAGGACGAAACGCGTCGGGTAAGTGAAGTTTTCCTTTTCTCTTCATTTATATTGTCCTTTTACATATATATCTTTAGATATATCTAAAATTTAACACAGAAACATACATACAAATATATAAAGAGAATGAGATATTTGGATAGATATATATCGACAAACTGAGATAGAAAGATATAAGAACACACACACACACACACATATATATATATATATATATATATATATATATTGTACTGGAATGTCCCACACTCCCTATCGTCTATGTGGACCGACTATATCAGTAGCTATATATAGTGATCACATGATATGCCTAGGGGCTTACTTCAGGAATTACTAGCCTGCCACCCGATTCCTTGTCTTTCAGTAGTGTATTCTCTTTTACAATAAGCCTCTCTTTCTTTCATCTACGCGCGTGTTGCTGTTCCTTCACTCGAGTACCACCTTTGCCTGTTTGTAACTTCTTTAAGGATACAACAACATATATATATATATATATATATATATATATATATATATATATATATATATATATATATATATATATATATATATATATATACTCTGTGTTTATCTGAATCTAAAAATAAACACGCTAAAATTCACCTTCATTCCGTACCGTACGCTGACGGCTTAGCGGGAGAAGTTCGGACTGACGCAAATTCAGTCGGGTTTCGATCCTAGCTAGAGGCAACTGGATATCTAGCCACACTGATGAGCTGCGAAACAGTCTGTCTGTGGATGACAAAAAAATATATATATATGATATGACAACGGATATTAATCCGTTGTCGTTTTTAATTTTATTTTTTTATTCTTGCCGTCATTCACGTCTGTGGATGCAAATATCCCTAAATGCTTACGCTTGTTTTGAGCGGAGTCGCTTAAGAAATGGAATTATCTGTTCGTATCTTGGATTTCATAAAGAACTTGCATACAAATATTCAGCGAAAGTGGAACGAAGCCGTCGATATAATAATTAAAACAAGAGAACGAATTCTTTGTTTTAAACATCACCAACAATAGATCTTATGGCGATGAAATAGAAAAGATGCCGCAGGACCAAAATAAAATCCGATTGTTAATATCGTCGTGCAATGATACAGAACAGATTGTAGAATCAGAATTCTACATTTATTGTTGAAATCTCAAAATGGTAAACACATAGAGGCTCCAAAACAAGGTTATAGCAACTGATGCATTCTGATTGGTTGAAAAATATCAATTAGTTGTCAACTACGTCCGAATGTACCGACCTAATTTTTTACTCCGAGTTGATTTGTTCAAACTACAACACACTAAAAAAGAAAATAAATGTAAACATGTTCTTGATCCCCTACGTGATCATGAAAACTCTTAAATATGAACCTTCGACGCGACTTAATCAGTGGGTCCTTAAAATAATCAACTCGTCACACGAATCTATGAAACCCAATTTCCTTGCTGAAAGTTATTTTTTTATTAACATCATATCGGCTTGCAGAATTCAGTTTCTTCAGTGACTTCAGCAACTTTAGCGGTTCGATACAGAAATCTATGTAACCCAACTTCCTGGCTGAAGGCTAAATTTATTAATAATAAAACCGCTTGGTAAATTCATTTACTTTTAGACATCAACTCATCAAGTGACGAATGCAATCAAGACGAGATTCATAAATACACTTAACTTCATTGGTAATCGACATGATAGCAGTCAAAGCGAGACAAGTCTACAGTTAGAGCAAACTATTTCAATCAATTTCAATATCAACACAAATTGCTTTAATTTCTTACCAAACATATAAATACTTGTTCAAATTTGTTGATGTTCAAACACACATTTTCTGAATACCACAACACATTCAATATTACTCTTGATCACACAACCAAGAACTGCAAAGTGTTTTAAACTTTATTACATTGTGTTTGTTGTTATTTAAAATATTTTGTTAAGCAAATATTTGTCTACTTCCTTATTTCTCTTGTTGTTGTCTTTGTTGCTGTTCTTGTAAAGAAAAGAAAAAAAAACCGTCAACTTATAGTAGCAATAAATGTCTGCAATAGAGTTTTCTCTCTCGACTGCAACACTTGTAGCCAAATCACAGTTCAAACGATAGTCCGTCGTAACAGTCCAACAGGCAACGTAGAAACGATAAAATGGGGTCACAAACGTTCAGTTCTCACCAGCAAAAAAATTGTGTTCGTCCAACAAGTTCAGAAAATCAAATCTGTTCACATAAGCGAAAAACAACGGCTTATTCACCGAGAGATTTTTCCGATTAGTCACGTCATTCAGGGGAGGGAAGAACATTAGCATAGATTCTGGTTCTTAAAATAGATTTTTGCTAACTACTTTTTGGTAATTTTTCTTCAGCAGATCGTACACAAAACACGATCTATTTTTCGAGGTAGCTGATTATCTCTTTCATTACAGGTTCATTTTATTTAGTGAAAATAAATAAAAAATAATAGAGGGCCAGTTTTATTTGCATTTGTAAACAATACAAAATGGCTAACCCACTACAAGATCAAAGAGTTGAGAAATCTACGGAATCAATTATTGAAGATACTTTTTAAGAAATCAAAAGACAAGATTTAGTCAATTATATGCCATGAGTGATACACGCTTAAGCTATCATGTATCTTTCGGTACATGACTGACGAAGCAGATTTTTTTCCCACAGTAGGTTGCCATTTCTTTCTGCGATAGACCAATTGCCAACCAAGGCTATAGAACACATAGCTGGTGGGGAGAAGAAGAGGATTAATACTTTTACCAAATTTATTAGCACTTAAGTGAATGTAATTGATTGGACCGGTATTCGAACTCGGCTCTCAGATTCTTTAATCCGAGCCACTATCCATTACTCCACCGTGCTTCCAAAACAAAGACAACAGGGAGACGTCTATTGATGAAGAAATCAAACAAATCTTCAACCTGAATCAAAAATGCCCAATGTAGTAAAAAATTTACATCCGAAGGGTATCGAGAATCAGTTCGTTGAAAAATATCACCAATATTAGATAAATAAGGATTGATGAAAAAGTATCAGAAATGTTGCTATATTAATGGAGCTAACACAATGAAGCCACTTTACACAGACTTTGGCATTGCACTCCCTTAAGTGTGCAGCAAGTTATAACGTTCTCACTCAATTCTGTTGTTTATAGCATGCTTAGATGGAAAGTGTCTATAGTGTCGTCGTCTCACCACACCACTGAGGTTCCATCAGTGGCCATCTCTTGTACAGCGGTTTTTGGTCAAACACAAACATTCCCCAGGTTCGACAATAACCATATTTGACAACTCTCGCTCTTTGCGACTTTTACCTCTTCAAAAATCAAATACCTCTTGGAAGGAATAAGATTTCATGACGTCAACGAAATCCAAAAGAATGCGAAAAGGTAGCTGCTCGCTGTCCCCAAAAAGGAGTTCCAGCAAAGGTTCCATTAACGAAAACGATGCTGGATAAAGGGTGTGACTTCAGAAGGAGGACTATTTCGAAGGAGATTAAATGGCGAATTGATATGTGCTGTAGTTTTCTTTTCATAGCACCAATACCGTACAAACATTCATACATTTTTAACGGAATTTTTTAAATGACAAATCATCTGTATCATGTAATTTATTGGGCTTACTTGTTATACCCACAACTTTTAGGATTTTGTAAATTTTTTTCTTTATTATATTTTTATCATATATATATATATATATATATATGTATATATATAATAAAATAGGCAGCATAAAATTTTATATTACAGAGAGTTAATCATACCTTAAATCAATTAGCAATATTAATGCAATTAATGGCGAAATCCCTTCGCTAGTAGACATAATTATAAGCATTATACTACTAATAATCCACTGAATGATGAGATCCTTATGTATAAAATGGATATGGTGTATTTTTTTAATTCAGCTAGTACTTTCAAAGGATTCATGCCTCCATCTTCAGGCTGTATTTTTCTTTTGGAATCAAAACTGGAAGACGAAATAAATGTTTTTCCGACCGAGAGATGTTTTTAAGAATGAGCTATTTATTAACGGCTATGTAATGTTGGAGCGTGCAAGTCGCAACGCTAAAGTTCAAATATTACAAGTGAGAATTTTTTGAATTTTGTAATTTGGTAAATCCACGAATTTTTTTATAAGTGTTTTTCGGTTTACATGACATGAACTAATTAGATAGTTACAGAGTGATGTGTCTTAGTAGTTTTTTTCTCAGGAATTCTTTACTGCAGACCAATTGTTTTTCATGAACATAATAAAATAGGCAGCCTATAATTTTATATTACAAAGAGGTAATCATACCTTGAATCAATTAGCAATATTAATGCAATTATTGGCGAAATCCCTTCGCTAGTAGACATAATTATAAGCATTATACTACAAATAATCCACTGAATGATGAGATCCTTATGTATAAAATGGATATGTTGTGTTTTTTTTTAATTCAGCTAGTACTTTCAAATGCTTCACGCATTCATCTTCAGGCTGTATTTTTTCCTTTAGAATCAAAACTGGGAGACAAAATAAATGTGTTTAAATGTGAAGGTATTTCGCCAATAATTGCATTAATATTGCTAATTGATTCAAGGTATGATTAACTCTTTGTATTATAAAATTAAATGCTGCCTATTTTATGAAAGAATTCGTGGATTTACCAAATTACAAAATTCAAAAAAATTCTCACTTGTAATATTTGAACTTTAGCGTTGCGATTTGCACGCTCCAACACTATATAGCCGTTAATAAATAGCTCATTCTTAAAAACATCTTTCGGTCGGAAAAACACATTTGTCTGTCGTTTTTAATGAAACATGCATAAACGAAGGATTGCTGCCTAAATATACAACTATATATGTATATATATACATACATATATATATATATATATATATATGTATATATATATTAACCACTAATATTATCAATATATATATATGCGTGTGTGTGGAAATAGTAATAGGGAGAGTATATATATATTAAACACTAATATTATCAATATATATGTGTGTGTGTGTGGATATATTAATAGCGTAAGTCTTTGAATAAATGTATATGTATCAATCTTATTTTTTAATTCTTTATTACTATTTTACGATTATGTTATTTTAAGTTTCGATACACTGCCAAGTTGTCACCCATGCATGTACTGACCAGGCTCTACGTTGCTCAACTTCACTGATCGTATAGGAACCGGTGTTTCAACATCATGTGGCCGTAACACATACCGCTCGCACATCTACGCACAGGTTCGGCGTTGCTTAACTTTGGGGATCATACGGGAACTGGTGTTTCAAAGTGATGTCGCCGTAAGGCATACCACTCGCATATCCAAGCTCACAAAATTATAAAGCGTTCACCCTTCTAGTTACTGACCAGGCTCGGCTTGCTTAACTTCGGGGATCGTGCGGGAACAATTAAATAAGTGATATGGTCGTAAGACATACCTCTCGCTCATCCAAGCTTGCAACATTGTAAAGTGGTCACTCATCTAGTTACTGACCAGGCTAGGTGTTGTTTAACTTCGATGATCTTACGGGAAGCGGTTTTTTTAACGTGATCTGACCGTAATCCTGTGCAGATCGTCCAGACTTTCTGTCTGCCAATGAAAAAAGCGAACAGGTAATTATAACTGGAACGGTATTTCTGACGAGGAAGCTCAAGGTAAACTCAGATGAAGAAACGGTACGACAGAAAAGTCGGGAGAAATGTTAAGAAACTCGTAATTTCTTCATAACTGCCCTAATTTATATACTTTATTAATATTTTCTACCTTTGTATATTTCAACTCTTTTTATTATCTCCAATAAAATCTTTAAAACCAGTTCTTCTTGAAACACAACTATATTCACTTAAGACGGAAATTGCTTATGTGATTGGAGAAAATCTTAAAATGACTTATCTCATATATATATATATATATATATATATATATATATATATATATATATATCCGATGCGGTGGGAACGAAAGTAATATATAAAATATATAAATTCTAACGTTCGCAGCGTTAATTCAAAAAAGAGCTCGATACATGTAGTAAAGCGATAATTATTTATTTATTATAATTTTATCATATAGACAAAACCATTTTACTCGCAACAAAGATGCAACTTGGTTTCAGTGCATTTTAACTGCACATCTACGGGTGAGGGTCGGAAACCATTTCCAACCCTCACCCGTAGATGTGCAGTTAAAATGCACTGAAACCAAGTTGCATCTTTGTTGCGAGTAAAATGGTTTTGTCTATATGATAAAATAATAATAATAATAATAATAATAATATATATATATATATATATATATATATATATATATGAGAGAGGGAGATAGACAGACAGACATGGAGATAGATAGATAGATAGATATGACTAGACTTAGATTGATAGATATGACTAGTCTTAGATAGATATGACTAGACAGAGATAGATATGAACAAATTGAGATAGATAGGAATATATATCAAAGAAGAAACGTTTATGAGAGAAGAAGGTATAAAAACAGGTAGTTTTTTTTTAATGAAACAACTTTTCAGGATTTAAGTGATTTGTACATAGATTTATATGAACAGACTAAGATATATATATATATATATATATATATATATATATATATATATATATATATATATATATATATATATATATATAGATAGATAGATAGATATGAAGCTATCGATATATATATATATATATATATATATATATATATATATATATATATATAGTTTACGAAAAACTAGGTAATCCGTATGGGTAGACCCAAGGAGGATAAAATCCAGAGAGCTCAATGTAAATCAGAGCTAATAATTTAAATAAAAATAAAAACAGACCACTTTAAGCTTCTATGTAATAAATTATTTCACCACAGCCCTTTTAAAGGACCGCGGATCATCAGACTTTACTTCCAAAGGTTGAAACGAAAAATGAAAAGAAATTTACACATTTTTGACGGGCAGTACTAAGCATATGTAAATTGACGAAGTGAGGGGGGAAGAGACATGATTGAGTTAGATGTAAGATTTCTATTCTCTTAAATTTAAATTGTTTGAGGAAGTCAAGACATTGACAATTTAATCGGTTAACTTAACGGAAGTTATATATTGATATGCAAGGGGGAGAGGAGAAAAAGGCATAAAGAGAAAAAGAAGTCATGAGCGAAAGTGTATATATATATAGCTCGTGGGGGCACTGTTCTATGGGTAAAGAGAAACTCGGTGAGTTCCACTACGGAATAGTGATTTTCCAAGCGTAGCTTAGATGTGACACAAGGCCGAAAGTAGGGGGCACCCAGTGAGGATTGAACTCAGTACTCCGTCGTAATCGTTCTAGCGAGACAAGCTTGCTAACCATTACACCACCCCTAGGTGCCCAAAGTTCCACTACGGAATATGTGATCGAGCGGCTCTATATCGAGTCTGATTCGCTACCTCTTCATCACCGAGGGCCGTTGGAACAGTTGGTAAGACGTAACTGTCCGGGTTTCAATTCTCGGTCGTGGATGCGCACTGCTAATGATAACCAAAATATAGGACGAAACGGCTCTCCAGTGTTTTCTGCACTCTGTTGAGGTTTCTTCTCTCTCAATTTATATATATATATATATATATATATATATATATATATATATATAAGGAGAGAGAGAGAGAGAGAAGGAGAGAGAGAGAGAGAGAATCTAACAACAAGAATGACCTTGTCAATTTCTATTCTCGACATTGTAACAGAATAATATATGGCATAATTATAGGATTCTGTTTAGGAGCACTAAGAATCTGCAGCCCACAATGTTTACGCTAAGAAGAAATATTCAGAGAAAACCCTTTCAAACACCTCCGGTAATCTTATTATTTCAACCATAATGCCAAGGGAAGGCATACAAAATATATAACGGCAAAAAAGTTAATGACATTATAAAGTCCAACAGAGGCTGAAATGTTCGGTTAAGACGTATGTTCCTTTTATCTATATAAAATATATATATATATATATATATATATATATATATATATATATATATATATATATATATATATATATATATATAGAGAGAGAGAGAGAGAGAGAGAGAGAGATAGATAGAGATAGACAGAGAGAGAGAGATAAAGAGACTACGAGATAGATATGTAGATATTATAACTCGCTCGCTAGCTAGATAAATTGATGAAAGAAGAAAATACTATACTAAATATCGTGGAATAATGCCAAGAAAGAAGAATGAGTAACGAGAAATGAGAAGCAGGTTGATAAATAATAATGAGGAAGCAGTTATTCATTGCTCTCCAAAAAATCTTTTTTCTAATATATGCGAATTGCCTCGGTTTATCTGACAAAGTATTGAACTGGTTTCCCTTTGTCCCCGGGTTTGAATTCAATATTATCCCTCTAAACAAGAGTCCAGTCCATCCATTTATTTAACCCATAGATGGAGACATCTATTCGATTCATGTCTTTCCTAAATTCATTAGTTCGAAAATGGCGAGGTTAGAACGAGACGAGGCCAGAATTTGTACTTGGTACTTTAATTTTACTTTCCGTATCGTGAACTCTTTGGTTACCCGAACCTTTTGTCCAGTAATAGATTAAGATTAAAAAGAAAGATTGAAATGCGAAGCTAAACAAACTGTTAAAATATATATAATAGCAAATCTAAAATGAATCTGCTTTGGCCCAAAATTTTTCTGGGCAGCAGCCGATCTTCGGCTTTGCATTAAAACGGGGGTGGGGGTTTCAAAATGAATCATGTTCGATCTAATTGTCTTATTAAGAGAAAACATAGCCAAATGATAATAGTGTTTTGCAGACGTAGAAAATTTGATTGAAATTGGGAATAATTATAAAAACCAGATAAAAAATATTAAAACAAAGAATTCTTCATAATAACATAATCGACAACAATGAATTTAGATCAACAGACACTAATTTATATCTTTTGTACTTTTCCATTATATATATATATATATATATATATATATATATATATATATATATATCCAGTACAAGAGTGTGTTTCTTGTTATAAATCATTTACCTATATCAAGAATACTAACACCTTGAGAAGATGCCTCCCATGACACTTAAAGTAAAGTGCAAGGAAAAGAAATCTATCTACCCAAAATATACACGAACCTTAATGAAAAATTCTGGTCGCAAACATTCAAATTGTAATTAAATCAAATTACCGAAAACATCTCGCTATAAGTGGGGCGTTGTATATTGAATATCTCTCTCCTATTATGAATGTTTAAAAAAATAAAATATATATATATAGAAGTACGCTCACTCGAATTCCAGCTGCGCCCAATATGTGAAGGCTTGCAATAAATAGTATTCAAAAACGCACAAAAAATACATCCCAAACAGTCAAAACATGCAAAGAATCTAACAACACCAAAAGAAAACCTCTGCGAAAATGTCTAAGGAAGTGGCCGAAATCGTTTGCGACATTTGACGATATGGACAATTTTTGTACTTTCGCACTCCTACCATCAAAAAAATGTAAATACGCTGGAAAAAATAAATAAGCATTAATAAAATTTTCCTTGTCCGTCATATTTAACGAAAGATATTAAAAAGAAAGGTGGCTGCCCATATATATATATATATATATATATATATATATATATATATATATATATATATATATATAAATGTCTGATTCAATAAATTACAAACATTATTTCTGCTTATTTTTATTATAATCCTTTCATATTCACGAATATTTTTACGTATATTACAATTAAATAAGGCAAGATATGCATTGTGGCAGTAAGAATCAGTTTTATTTCCCAAGTATTTCCCAAGTAATTTTCACTTTTACAGCCCATTTCGTGCCTTATTTAATTCTAATATACGGGAAAATATTCGTGAATATCAAAGGATTATGATGAAAATACGCACACCTAATGTTTGTAATTTATTCAGACATGCATAGAAGCGATTTCGCTGTCTAAATACACTATATATATATATATATATATATATATATATATGCAGTGTAACCCGGATATAAGAGACCCGGATATAAGAGAAACCCGGATATAAGAGTGGTTTTCTATGGTCCCAAATTAGAGCCATACTTACCTAAACAAAATAGACCAAACCCGGATATAAGAGGAACCCGGATATAAGAGACTTCTCTGGTCCCGACAACTCTCTTATATCCGGGTTACACTGCATATATAATTATTTATTTAAATATTATAACATAAATATTTTATAAAATCACTACAAAAATAGCCATTTTGTTTCAACACTTCTGGTGTCTTATCAAGTGATTATGTTGAATGTAGAACCTAATATATATATATATATATATATATATATATATATATATAAAGAGAGAGAGAGAGAAAGAGAGAGAAGGGGAGGAAACTGAGAATGAGAAATAGAGAGTTTGAATGAGAGAGAAAGAGATTAAGGTTCACTCTGTACAAGGCTCGGGGCACGTCACGGTAGAGGGTAACGTGAAGACGCAATCTATACAGATACGATATAGGGATAACGCTTAATCCTAGACTTAAACAGGTTAATATTGGAGTGATCGGGGAAACATTCTCTTGGTAGTCAGTTCCACAGTTATGGTTCGCGGGAAGAGTCTGTATAAGTGGAACTGACTGCTCACCAATGGAATACGGAAGGGACGTGGCTTGTTTTGACCAGCATAAGCTACATGGCTGGTCTTAGCTGAAGGGTAAACCTAACGGAACCAAGGAATGTAGATCGTCCGAGCACTTTCCGTGGAAGTAGCGATATTAGCGGCGAGTGGCTTGCTGCACCCTGCCTCTGGAAGAGAGGTTGGAGAGGCGAAAATTATTCACCACTCAAAAGGATTTGGAGACGTTTCCAACCTCTATCGAAACTGAAAAGTTAGGATTGGGCAGCTCCCGCACAGATCTGAAAACAGTACTCCATTTTCGGTCTGATCTTGCTAGAGAGGTACGGGAACCGGCCATTATATATATATATATATATATATATATATATATATATATATATATATATATATATATATATATATATATATATACAGGTAAAATGAGAAAGAATAGAGTACAATTCCAACGTTCGTGACATTTAACTGAAAAGAGGCCTCAATACAAAGTAGAGCAATATTATTTATTTTATTGCACCGAAAACATGTCAAAATGTCTACACAATTGCAGTCGTGTTTCGATGCATTTCAATGCATCTCGACAGGCGATTGTAAATTACTGACGAGTGAACAATTAATTTAGATTTATAAGCAAAATACAACCAATTTATACGAAAAACGAAGTAGGGATTATAAGGTTCGTAGTCTTTACTCTGATCAAGCAATCAAATATGACCTACGTTAAATTTAAACTAAGTGAAGAAGCAAAAATTTTAAAAAATTGACATGTCTTCGGTTAAAATAAATAATATATATATATATATATATATATATATATATATATATATATATATATATATATATATATGGGATATATATATATATTTTTGTAATTTCGGTCTGATGAGATTTGTATTAAAGACTAGTCGACATAAATTATAATTTATAATCGAGTTTTCGATGATGCTTTAAGTTTTTCCCTTGATCTCTATCATTTGGCTCTGTATACAATGAGCTCGCTTTATGGATATATCTTTTTAATATTTTATATTAAAAAGACCTACTTAGATTATCCTTTCCATTTACAGATTTGATATTATCTATCTATCGCTATATATATATATATATATATATATATATATATATATATGATATAGTGATTCTGTTACGTATTTAGAAATTCTTTATAAAATACAGAGAAGTATCTGCAATGTTATTGACCCTGACCTGGCATCTCGGCTTCAGCCATTTTCCCACCCTCGTAATATAGCTTCACTGCGCCTTTTCTATAAAGATTTACATGTTCATTGTTGTGATGAACTTTCCTCTATGGTACGTAAATTTGATTAATTTAAGCGCCATAGTAGATTGTCGGCAAGGTCTCGTCAGTTAACAGGTAAAATGGCGAGATGTAACCGTAATTTCGATGTTACGAGTTTCTTCTCTCTTCGCTTGTGGAACTCTTTTCCAGCTTTTCTGTCTACTTTGATCTTTCAAAATTTAAATAGACTGACAAATGATATCTTCTGTCTACTTTGTTCCTCTTCTTTATTGTTCTCTCTCTTCAATATCGTTCAAGAGTTTGAGAAGTACCGAAGTCATTGTTTTGGAAACTCTCCCGGCTTATCTGGGTTTTCATTTTCACGGGATTTTCTTTAACTCGCTGCAGTCTTGGCTATTTTGATTACAATCTGGTCCTCGGGTGACGGAGATTTCTTTTAGCGAGGCATACTTATGCTGTATGCAACAGGCAACAATAAACTACAGCAGAACTCAAAATTGATCGCTGCATTTAAGTATTGCCTTAATATTTAAGCTTAACTTTTAAAAGTGCAACGATAATTCTTCTGCCGCCACACACAATTTCATGTGGGTAGGTCCTTACTTTCCGTACAAACAATATTCTTTTTTTTATTTCATGGTTGACTATCGCTGGATTTCGCAATTAATTTCGGTTATTCCTAAATAAAACTGCTATCGTACCAAAAGATTCGATGCAAAAAATCAAGTAAAAAATCGTCGAAAACAATCGCATTAATGGAAACATGGAAATCTAAAATTTCACGTGATACACTCTATTGATAGTTAGAGATTTAATTGTTTTTATTAGTAGAAGGCAAGAATCCAAGATGACGGCATCCGAAAACAATCTATCGATCTTATTCTATTCATCTCTCTCTCTCTCTCTCTCTCTCTCTCTCTCTCTCTCTCTCTCTCTCTCTCTCTCTATCTCATTTTATTCATATCTATCTATCAATTTATCTCATTTTATTCATATCTATCTCTTTCTATCCATATCTACCTCATTCTACTGATATCTATCTATATATCTATTTATCTCATTGTATTCATATCTATTTCATTCTATTCATATCTATCTATCTACTCTCTAATTCTATTCATATCTATCAATTTATCTCATTTTATTCATATCTATCTCTTTCCATCCATATCTAACTCATCTATCTCATTCTATTCATATTTATCTTATTCTTTTCATGTCTATCTATTTATCTCAGCTTCTTCATATCTATCTATCTATCTATCTATTTCTATTCATATCTATCTTATTCTTTTCATGTCTATCTATTTATCTCAGCTTCTTCATATCTATCTATCTATCTATCTATTTAATTCTATGCATATCTATCTTATTCATTTCATGTCTATCTATTTATCTCAGCTTCTTCATATCTATCTATCTATCTATCTATCTATCTATCTCATTCTATTCATATCTCTCTTATTCTTTTCATGTCTATCTATATATCTCAACTTGTTCATATCTATCTATCTATCTATCTATCTATCTATCTCAAACTGTTCATTATCTATCTATCTATCTATCTATCTATCTATCTAATTCTATTCATATCTCTCTTATTCTTTTCATGTCTATCTATTTACCTCAGCTTCTTCATATCTATCTATCTATCTATCTAATTCTATTCATATCTCTCTTATTCTTTTCATGTCTATCTATTTATCTCAGCTTGTTCATATCTATCTATCTATCTATCTATCTATCTATCTATCTATCTATCTATCTATCTAATTCTATTCATATCTATCTTATTCATTTCATGTCTATCTATTTATCTCAGCTTCTTCATATCTATCTATCTATCTATCTATCTATCTATCTATCTATCTATCTAATTCTATTGATATCTCTCTTATTCTTTTCATGTCTATCTATTTATCTCAGCTTCTTCATATCTATCTATCTATCTATCTATCTATCTATCTATCTATCTATCTATCTATCTAAATCTATTATCTCTGCCCCCCCCCCACGTCTCTTGCTTGTTTCCCTATCCCGGCATATTTTTCCGTTCCTCCTTCTTCTTCTGCCATTCACTACTACCATCAACATTTTTTTTTCAATCCTTCCATTTTGACTCCCACCAGGTAACCATACAAGTCAGATACGAACAATTAACCGACAAATCTAACTCTCATCCTCTTTTTCTTAATCAGGTGCAGTGGGAGTGGTGTGGCCGGACGAAAGTGGCTGGCTAGTTGGCCGATCAATGCTCTCAGATACTAACCAGCCTTCGTTCGTCTCTCTCTCTCTCTCTCTCGCTCTTCCACCCCGCTCGTCTTCTCTCCAAATCATGATTAAACTTTAGTTAACAATACTGGCAACCTGCTTATCTCGTCTGCTTCTCTTCAGCCTCTGGACGAATCATGAATTACGCACCCCGGCATTTGGTAGAGAGATACCTTAGGCAGAAACAATAAAGTTTATTACCCTCACCCCATCACGTCTACAGAAGAAGAAGAAAAAAAACGAAACGCAAAAAACAAACACATCCGTTTTGCTCAAAAACAAAAACCTGTTTTCATACATACAAAGATATTGATACGCACAGATGTATATAAGTTGGTACCTCCAAAGACACGCGATACCTAAGATTTAATGAATTTTTAAAAATTAAAAATATTTCTTAAAGCTTTTATGTTAATTTTCATTTAAAGCTAATAGATTAAAATTAGTATTTCCTATGAGTAAATTACTTTGCTGTATTCCAAAAATCATTTAAATTATCTGGAAGGAGTTTTTCTTTTTTTCGCTAAAAGTTGTTGATTTTATGTAATTCGCTTTATAAAAATAAAACGTTCTTTTCTAAATCTTTATTTGAAGAAATATTAGCTGATTTAAAGTTTAATTAATCTAATTTAAACCAAATATTAATTTTAGTTTAAAATATCGCAGAAATGCGTTTTGATTAATTGTTGGCAGCTCTAGTGACATTTTGATAGCCGGAAGTATATCTATTTTTTTATTTTAAGGTTTTTTGAGGAATATAACGTGAGCGCCCTTTTTAATATAATTTTTAACTACCCACTAACGTTAAAAAATTAGAAAAATATACTACGTCATCTAATGTTTCATTGAATTTTCGATATTTTGGTTTTAAATTTACTATGGTTGCCGATTTTATTTTTCTGATAATGTCGTATGTGAACATCCGTATTTTCAAAAAATCGGTATATTTATACATACACGCACACAAGATTCGAAATTCTTTTAAAAATATTTATTACTAGTAAATATAGTTTTCATTTAATAACAATATCACCGACCCGCTACAAATTAGTAGATAATTTAAAAATTTACAACTTCATAAATTATTCTAATTCAAATGAAATCAAGTCTTGTAAAATCTGTCTATATCTTTGAGATGAGTCGTTGTAACTGTTTACACTGTTCTGGCTGTTGTGCTCATGTTTATTGTCATATTTACGAAGTTTCGGCCATCGTACGCCCCGTCCTTCTTCAGGTGATATACATTGGAATTTCGAGTCAAACATTATATTTAGTCCACTAGGGTAGATTGCTCTTGTTCCACGTGTCATGCCTTTTCTGGATATCTCAGTTTCAGTTAATTTCTTTTAATAGCTCATACCTCCAAGTTTTTGTTCACCACTGCTGTGGTCAAGAATTGAACTCACAACTCTTTGGGTCAAGTGACTTTTGGGATTATTTCAACTAACGCTTTTATCCACTGGGCCATGTAAACGTTTTTGTATCTCCAATTTGTAGTTTGCATGTTCGATTGTTTCATACGGTGACAGCCATACACTCGGTCTTCTTACAGTTGATGCTTAGTCCTTTCTTCTTGCTTTCTCCGACTATCTTCTGTCGGAATTCTTGTAGTTTCCTTTTTGTGTCTGTTATCAACACTGGGTCATTCATCATCATCATCAGGTCGAGAATTCTTCTCGGATTCTCCTGACTCGTACTTTCCAACCGTCCCTGCCAGACATCGCTGTCGGCAGGTCCTCCAGATGACATCCAGAATCATGTACAGGTTGGTCAATGTAGGTGTGATGAGGTCTTCCAACCGATCTTTAGCCGCGTAATGCGTTCCATAGAAGGGTGTCACTCACAAGTTTTGACTTACTTCTCCTGGACGGACCAGCTAGCCGAAGCTTTCTCTCTCTTAGCGAAACTGAGATAGAAGGAAGACGTCCATACAGCCGTTTCTTTATTCGGTGTTGCTTCCAGCTGACATCCAACACCTAACATCCACAGCTGAATATAATGAACTCAACGGGAATTTGAACTCGGCTCTCCGATTAACAATATATATATATATATATATATATATATATATATATATATATATATATATATATATATATTAGCTTCTGAAAAATTAATTTCGTTTGAGCCCTCTGGTTTGAGGTGTGGATTTGTAAACAGTGACTATTTAAGCTAATATTGCACGACTCTTCGGCAGAATTGAGACACTCTCAGTCACTGTGTGTTTATCTAAACTAAAAAATAAACACGCTAAAATTCACCTTCTCCCGTACCGTGCGCTGACGGCTTAATGGGAGAAGTTCCGACTGACGCAAATTCAATCGGGTTTCGATACTAGCTAGAAGCAACCGGACGTCTAGCCACACTGATGAGCTGCGAAACAGTCTGTCTGTGGATGACAAAAAAAAAATATATATATATATATATCAGGTTGAGAATTCTTCCCGGATTCTCCTGACTTGTTCCTTCCAACCATCTCTGTCAGACATCACTGTTGCCAGGTCCTCCAGATGGCATCCAAATACATCTACAAGTTGGTCAATGTAGGTGTGATGAGGTCTTCCACCCGTTCTTTTGCCGCGCATAGTAGGGGTCACTCACAAGTTCTGACTGACTTCTCCAGGAGTGACCAGCTATCGGAAACCTCTCTTTTAGCGAAACTGAGATATAAGGAATGTGTTCATACAGGCGTTTCTTTATTGGATGTTTCTTTTAGCTGATGTCCAATGCAACTCGTAACATCCTTGTGTAGGTTCCGTCAAATGATGCTTCTTAGTGTTTCGTCAGTGTCCATGTTGTTGAGCCGTAGAGCAAGACAGATTCTACTGTGGCATTATAGAAGCCCATCTTAAGATTGTCAGAGAGGGAGGATCAAGGATACCCGAGGCTTTGCCTCTGCGGATTTTGATGTCTCTCTCTGTTGACTGGATGTTGTTGCCGAGGAAAACAAATTCCTGAACGGATTAGATATTGTTGCCGTTTTTTAACTTAATTTCTCCTTGATTGTAGCTGATAAATTCTGTTTTGCCAGGATTAATATAGAGCCGAATCTCGCTGGCCGCTTCTTCGATGAGATGGAGAAGTTTGGTAGCCTTATCAATCGTGTCTTACAACAAGGCAAGGTCATCTAAGTAATCTACGTCTGGGTCATAACTGTCATTCATTTTCAAAATTAATAAGAAAAATTAAATTTTCTCCGTTTTTTTTTCTAAGCCTCTATACGAAAGTAATACATGAGTCTCGTTTCAGAATGATGTGCAAGCGAAAAGACTTAAGAATTTATAGTTCTCCACAATTTCCTATCCTTTGTAGCAAGATTTTGTCTTTTAAACATCCCACTTACTCCCTGTTCTGACATCCATTTACACGAGCTCAAACGTTAAGTTGCCCGCTGTTTGCTACTGCCCCGCTTGCCAACAATATATCTTGTGAGTATCAGATTCTTCAAGCGCATTTTCCTCGTTATGCTTCCGAGAAATTTCAAACGACATTTTATTGGTAATTAGTTAAGTCATATATTTTAGATGCATCAATGGTGGTCTTCAGTTATGCACTGTTCTCATCGCCGATTTCGGGTTTCGCATCATATCGGCTCCAACAGCAACCTCGACCTGATTCTAGGTGAAACAGGCCGCCTTCTTGAAAGCGTCGTGCTACGCACCGCGACACTGCAAAAAACAATAAACTAGTAAGGCTGGACTTCGACCGTTCTTATTGACACATGTCAGTCAGCGTCAGCCAATGAAAACAGGGCTTTTCACACTCCTCTTCTATATAATGGTGTCTTATTACTACATCCGTTTTTTTTTTTTTAATTTCCGGAATCCATATCGAGGTAAGCTTGGTAACAGTGTTAATGTAGGTTAATATAATGGGTGAAAATAAATGAACGCAAATTTTAAAACAATTATGAGGCATAGTAAAAAATAGTGAGAAGAAGAACATATTTCGAGACAAATGGGTAGGAAATGGTGTTTATGAAATTACAACAAATTTTCAGTTTTTCCTCCATTTTGTTGTATAACCGAGATTACATTTACGATCTGATTATTAACAGACTATCGATAACTTGAGGTGTGCACTTAGATTCAAAGGAATGTCTCCGACTTGAAGGAATATCATGCAATCTCTTTGTGGTTTCAAACTTTTCTATCAGATGAGTAATTGTTAACAGAGCAAAAGTAACCTGTTTTAAATGGCTCATTGTTGATAAGACCTCGTCGTTGGTGATGCCTTTTCAAGATTCATGAAAATAATTTAAAAAAACAGATGTCCATTTTGACTGTATCTGATAAAAAAATATATATCCAGTGTTGTTCACAAAAAGTGACTCAGTCCAATTTTTTGGCCACCTTATTCAAGGTGATTTTCCCTCTCTCTAACTTTCTAACTTTCTGTCCTGGAGTGACAAGCTGCCTTACAGGTTTCACGTACGATTTCATTTTCAAGTCTTTTTTCACTGCTCTTTGGACTTTCATAGCTGAAAATCCTCTCTCACATGCCAAACGTTTTATGAATTGAGTTGGATCTTTACTAATTCATCACTTTAGCTCTAAGTTGAAATTATGATCCCTCTTGTAACCACCTGATCCACTTTCCCTCCTAATGTTTCCTCTTTTTTAAACTTATTCATTGTTCTCT
>OZ038506.1:86981880-87014380 GCA_964036315.1 Acanthosepion esculentum
ATCATAACATTCATCTACAGGTTCGGGGTCAATGTAATTTATTTTTATTGTAAGTTCATTTTTATCACAAGTTATCTACCATCGCCTACAATCATAGTATTGATGCATTAAAACTTTTGTTTAGAGATATAAAATGCTTTTATTATAGTCTATTATAATAAAAGTATAATAATAATAATTTGTATTGAGCACTTTTTAGAAAAAAGTAAATGCTACGAACTGTGTATTTTTACTGTGTTCTTTTCTTGTTTGAATATATATATATATATATATATATATATATATATATATATATATATATATATATATATACATGTGTGTGTGTGTGTGTGTATGCGTGAGAGAGAGAGAGAGAGAGTTAGAATCAAATAGGACTCGGAATCTGGCAAAATGTTAAGACAAATGACAAATAGTTTTATTTTTCAATCTTACATGTTTCGCTGTTATTAAAGCTTCGTCGAAGACTGAGATATGGAGAAAAAGAAAGAAATTCTGCTATTTTTAATTTTGTGTTGTTTGATTTTCATTGGTCAGTCATGTATCACGTGCATCCCCCTCTTTTAAAACAATGTTAGTATAATTTTTGGCCTTCAGAATTCAATGAGAGATGACACGTCATCCGAATTTTAATGAAATTAACGGACTCAAAACCTGCCTGAAAAAGACGTAAATATTGGTATATGTATGCAAGTTTATAAAAATTCTGTTTTGTCTATGTGGTCATCAGATGTTAACGTATATTCGTAATTTGTTATATATATATATATATATATATATATATATATATATATATATATATATATATATATATGTGTGTGTGTGTGTGTGTGTGTGTGTGTGTGTGTCTAGTACATATTATGTTTGCTGTTTTTTCATATGTTGTTTTGGGAATTTTTTGAAAAAATCACCGCGAAAACTTCATAACGGTAATATTGATGTTTTCAATTAGAATTATATATGCATTTTAATGACGAGGATATGTCAGTAAAAAAAAACTACCTACGCAGTTTGTGGCGTTCTCTGATCCACGATTCCCCGTTTGTCAGTGATGAACCGAAAGAGAGTAACACCTATGGGTCAAGTTTACAACTGGTATGAAAAATAAAACCGTTGGATCGATCGGTATATAAGCATCCGCTCCAAACAGGATTTAAGCAGTCGCTTCACCATGTCATGCGGTGTTGGGTGTGTGTATATGGTTCCATGTTTTAGACGAGGGCTCTGTAGGTTGCACGACACACACTGACTGAGAGTTAACTGATGATGTCAGCAATTGAATAAAACGTGCTGTTCAATATGAAAAATGCACGTCGCTTGTTACTCATTATTCTGCATTCCCTTTGCCGACACACTCACACTTCGTTATAGATCAATAGAGATGTTGTTAATTAAGTGCATTGACAAACGAGATGATTTTTGCCACCTTTATTGCGTAAAATAAATATTTTTCCTCGTTATTTTACGTGCGAATTTAATTAACTCAGTCTAGCGCAGCACGTGAACCATTAGGACCGTTGGAGGGTTACACGTACTGTGTCTGTGGCAACAATGAGTGTGCGTAAGGTAATATAGCCTGATCGAGTATATGGCACTTCAGGCTGGTTTTTGAAGTCATTAACAGTCTTCTGGACTGATTGTCCTACCAAAGCTAATGAACCTGGTCTGCCCTATGTTGATTTAACTACGTATAAAATTGATTTGTCCTTATTTTTTTATTATAATTTTTGGGATGAGGATTTGTAATTATTAGATGCTTTTTTAAAAGGACCAGTATCTTCATAATACAGGATGTGTGTTGTGGTGTAATCTATACCCGCGCGGAATGGAAAATCGGAGAGCGGGTTTCGAATTCCAGTTGGATTCCTTACTTTCATTTATGCGTAAATACGCTGGGGAAATGCGTGAATCTTGAGAGGTATGAGCGTTCGAAAAGCGAAGAAAGAAATAATTTTCAAACACGGCTCCACAAATTTTAAATAAATTTTATTATTTAGTATTTGTTTTCTTTCAAGTTGAAGGAAACGAATTACAAATGTCCTCGCAAAACAAAGACCAACAAAAATATTTTAGTTTTTTCTTTACAACACGCAGGATCAACTGCGTTAGTAAGATAGAAGAAATTGTCGACATAAGGAGAGTGTCACGTATTTACATTGATTTATGAATGCGTATAATTTTCTAGCAGTAACAGTAAACAGTCATTGAACGACAGCTGTGTTATACTACTAATCCTTTCGTATGTTTTGTATTGCTTAGTTTACTTAAAAATCGCGAGGGCATTGAAATTTTACTCAATAAAATCTACAATGTTGAGTCATTAATTATTCGAAAGGTGTGAGAATTCAGTTTATACAACAACGATGAACCCTGGTCAAAAGTTTTACGAAAAAACTGAAAACTAAAGACTTACTTTACGCGGCGAATATTTATAGAAAAAATAGGCTCGAGGAAGCTAACAACTTAGATTTACTAAACTCAGAAGTTTACTGGTTCATAAATATTTTTAACAATATTTGAATATCTATTGTCACGAGGGAAGATATTGTTAATCATTTTCTGAAGTGAGTTTTCAATTTTCGTAGCAGACAACAGACTGAAATTTCAAAACCTTTCAGCGCGTTTGAGTTGACATCGCTGAATGAGAATGTGGAAATTCAAATCGGAGCCTGTGTTTTCCCCAAACCGAGTTAATAATGACTATTAGTGATATTAATTCAATCCATTGTATTTTTACTCATTGTTAACGGGGTTACACAAATCCATCTCCTCCCCAGATATGGGTTGAATAGCAGGACAGACTGGGTCCTATAGCCTTGGTTGGCCACTAGTCTACCATAGAAAGAAAGGGCAACCTACTGTGGGAAAATCTTCTGCCTTGCTCGTCATGAATTTAAATAGACATAATCGTCCAAGCGTGCATCACGTATGGCACTTAACTGTCTATCTTTGTATTTGGTAATCATCATCGAATTCCGAACAGTCTCTGCGTGCAGACTGGAGATTTAAGTCTTTGGAATTTCAGCGCAAGATGGTCCAAGTGATACGTGCTGTAGTGGATTAGACGGTGTGCTAAGGCATGTGTATGAGTTCAATCTTTGGGTACGGTAGTGTTGAATATCTATGTTGTCGAGTTCAGTGGAATAAACGAACAACAGAGATTAGTAAGACTGATGAGAACAGACATAACTAATGAAAGTGGAATGAGAAAAATCCACTCTGGTCGATTAAAAGTGTTCGTTTTTAAATTCCGAGAAGGCTACCAAGAAAAAAAACTGGAGGCTCGATGGAATAGAGGCCGAGTCGTTGCGTGTATAACAATCAAGATGAACATGCTGATACAGATATCAAGGTATATGATAATTATTTTAAATTTAAAATAAAAACCCTCTGTTAATTACGTATAAAATACTAAAATAATAAAAGTTACGTATAACTGCCTTTTTGTTTCAAAATCATTTGTTTTTTTTATTTTCTATGTTTTTTTGCAATATGTGTGTGTGTATTATCATTTCATCCTAACCAAAGTAAAAGCCACTAAGAGGCAAGGGGTTATTAAGTGTGAAAGAATAGGAGGCAAAATACTATTAAATAGAACAATAAATGAATAGGAATTGAGAAGACAGAAGATAACGATTGATATTTCATTTAATCTTTGAAGATCAAAGTTGGGATGGAAAGCATAGAGCCGGAAGAGAATTCCACACGACAGAAGGACGAGAGAAGAAACTGTTAGCATAGAACTTGCGGTTTTATCTAGTAATTTCCACAGAGAAATGTTGAGACCTTGTCACCAATTTAGTACTGCGCTTAAATTCAATAAAATCAAAGCATTATAGAAGAGCGATTACAATGAAATCGTTTATTGAAAAAGCAGTGTGAAGCTGAGATGCCAGGTCAATACCAATAACATTGTAGATTCTTCTTTGAATTATAACAAGAATCTGTAAATATATAGCCGGAGCACCTGACCAGATATGAAAGAAATTAATTTTATATATCATTAGCAATCGCAAGAATTTCATAATTGCTCTGAAAAATTACATGTAGATTTTTCAAAAACATTCATTGTAGTTTTTGATTGGAAAACGAGAGGCTGGACGAAACTGTCAGCATTAACAGTAAGATGACGAGACCTTGACGCCAATCTACTCTTCTTTTATGTAGGCGATCATGGCCAGCCACAGCTTCCTGTCTCATGTAGCTCTTAATAAGTTTTGTCTTTTTTGTTATTCCTCCCAAACCCTGTTCTGACATCGATTTGCTCACGTCCATTAAATATGTCACGCGTTGCTTTCTGCTGTCTCTCTTCCCCACTATTTGTTCCGTGTGTATCAGATTTTCCAAACCTTCTTTCCTCATTACGTGTCAGAAGTTTAAACTGCCTCTTCCTGATGTTAAGTATAAGTTTCCTTTTTGTTTCTCTCCAAAACCTCGTCGTTGCTTACATGTTCAGCCCACTGTATTCTCAACATCCTTCTGTAAAATGAAATTTCTGTTGCTTTGAGTCTCTTCCTCATCTTTGAGGAGATTGTCCAGTATTCGCTGCCATACAGGAGGACAGATATCGTTCAGTAATATCTCTTTGTTTCCATTAATACTCTGCTTAGCTTTTGTAATGCGTCTTTGGCCATTCCAATAAGTCTTCGGACTGTGCTTAAATTCTTTAAGTCTACGTACCAAAGAGGAAAGTTCAGCAGAACAATTGCCAAGATAACGTTTATAGAAAAGACAGAGGGAAAGCTACGTTACGGCATTGGGGAAATCATTTCAGAAAAGAAAAAGAGTTAATAAGCGAAACTGCGTGTAAAGAAAGGATTGGGTCCCTAGAAAGAGAAAGAAACTCGACGATTTCGCAAGAAAATCGGGAAGATTTTAAAATGTCTTTTGGTCCCAATCCTTTCTTCACGCCCAACTTTTCCTCATTTTTCTTTTCTGTTCTTTTCTCAACCTTTCACATTGTTTTTACATGAATTATACACACTTTACCGCACTGTTCTCGACCTGCTTACCTTTTTTATTTTAATTTTTTATCCCTTTCACCCACAACAGGCATTTTCCCACACTCTGTCTATATTCTTATTTCTCAGAGTACTGGCCTATCTTTTTTTAATCGTATCACCGATGCAAGGTATTAAAACCACTAAGACACAGAGGGTTACCAAGTTTGAAACAATAAAAAAAAAAGAGAAGCACTATTCAACAGGAAAGAAATGCGAGAAAAGAAACTGTTAGCATAGAACCTGCGGTTACATATTGTCTACGTGCCATTGCAAAAGAGTTCATCCGAACAATTACCATTATTCAAATTGTCAATTAGAGAAAAGGCATAGGGAAGACACATCACGACATTGGGAAAGTTACTGAAGCCGAAACGTTTAGATTTTATGTAAGAAAATTCTAAATATACGACAGGAGCATATGTGGCAGCAATATTCAACGCAAGGACGCATGGTAGTTTTATAAATATTTAAGATAGAGTCTGGAGAGAAACGTTGTCTCACGATACGACCTAACAGTGGATTTAATATAATCTTTCCCCATCATGTCAGACGAAAATATTAGACCAAAAAAGGCGCAATGAATGATTCTCATGGAGGTTAGCATCAGCCATGCTTATGGAAGAGGGAAGGGAACTTTCAGGTGATTTCTTTTGTTTTCTTATTGTCTTAATTCCCTCTCTATTCCTGATACGGATTTAAAAAAAATATACTCATTTCACCCCAAACAAGGCGATAATGGTACTAAAATACAAGGTGCTACTGGGAGTGAAAGAGACTAAGAAAACTTTAGAACGAACCGGAAACCTAAACTTAAATAAGAAACAAGGGATAAACATCTACCCCTGTTCAAATGACCGGGTAGGAGTATGAACCGGAAGGTAGGCAAACCTATCTAATCTTATTGTTAATTAAAAAGAATTCTGATTTTGTTATCTTGGTGATAGATTTAACAAAGAAAAGTAAATGCCTTAGTACTAATAGTATATTTTTTCAAAGATTATACCCAACAGACCAAGAGGAACAAAAGTTGAGAAAACAACCAAAGATTCACGATTCCGAGAAATTATTAATTTAGATTTACACTATTTACATTGTTCGGATTATAGTCCTCATCTTTATTGTTTTATTCACGATTTTTCGACCGCTGTACGCTGCGGTCTTCCTCAGGTGATATACGTTGGAATTTCGAACCGAACCCGTTATTTTTTTGCACATCAATATTTATAAGTTGGAAATGAATTTACGAATAATGGAAATTAATTGCGAAATCCAACGAAAGTCAGCCATGAAATAAAACTAATTATTTGTAGGGAAAGTAAGGAGCTACATACATTGTCTTTAAATTGAGTGGCACGAGAAGAATTATCGTCGAACTTGTGAAATGTAAGCTTAAATATTAATGCAATTCTTAAATGCAGCGATCAATTTTAAGTTCTTCTGTAGTTTATTGTTGCCTATCGCATCTACTCCTCCTGACCTATTCCGATGAAGGCCCAATCAATAACCCTCCGCAGGTGTCAGCTTAAATGCCGCCAGATAAGGCGACTTTAAATCTAGTATACAATACATGTATTTCAGACGTATCGTTTCTAAAAATGCCAGGATGAAGCTAATAGATCTTTTTACTATGATCCCGACAACTTTAACATTACTTGGCTGAAAGTATGAAAATTTCTCTACATAGTTCATTCAGACGCGTGCGTTCTTTTTCTCTCTCTTTTATTTCCCCTCTATATTTACTACATCCTTTCTCTCCTTCTTTGTCCGTTTATCGCTCTCTCTATATTCTACTTGGTCGCACTAGCTCTCCACCCCTTCCTACCTATTCATTACATTTCTAGATTGCAACCTCTGTTGACGGTCTTCTCTTTCGCTTCTTTGCAATTCTTTCTCGCTATAAATAACTCTCTCCACCCACGGAATCATATTTTCAGCTTCTGCTTAACATCACGCTCAACACATTTCCACCATGTTCAATTCCTCTTATCTAGAAAAAAGAAATTTCAAAAATCGATCAACCATTCTTTGGTATTATCGTCGTATTTCCAATCACTTAAACTCAATAGATTTCTGTTTGATCACCTCTTAAATATCTATTTCAGAATTCAATACGTATAAATCCATCGCAATGAATTATTCCCTATCGCCGCTTTCTCTCCATATTTAAAATCTCCATGTTTTCTTCTCTCATTTTCCCTCTTACTTAATACACATCGACTTATTCCTTTTATATTCTAACTTTATTCTATGCATATTACACTCCTGATCTATATTCAATTTCTTCATTATTATTATTGCCATATTTTTATCTGATATTCATAATTACTTCTTAATATTTCATTTAAACTATTTACATTTGTCGGTCTGTATTCAAGACGTTTCGACTGTTGTACGCTCCGGCCTTCTTCAGGTGATGAACGTTTAACTCAATTCTCCAAGTTTTTTATTTTTTTTATTGTTCACGTTGTTTGTAGTAATGCCCTTACTTGAACCAAGAAGTTGTGAATTCAATATCTGGCCACAGCAGAGGTGAACAAAAACTTGGAGAATTGAGTTACTAAAGGGTAATAACTGATACTAAGACAGCTAGAAGAGGCATGGAACGTGGAACTAGAAATATCTACTCCGATGGACGAAATATAGGGTTCTGTTCGATACTCCAACTAATATCTAAATTTATTCTTGCTATCTTTTTTATCTGATATTCATTATTACGTCTTAATATTTTGTTGACACTATTGACATTGTTCGGACTGTATTCAAGTCGTTTCAGCCGTGGTACGCTCCGGCCTTCTTCAGGAGATATACTTTGGAGTTTCAAACTGAATATCTCAGTTTCAGTTCTTTCCCTATAGTAACTCAACTCTCCAAGTTTTGTTCACCTCTGCTGTGGCCAGGTATTGAACCCACAACTCTTTGGATCAAGTTTCTGCATTACTTCATCCAACGTGAACATAAAAAATAAATAAATAAAAAATAAATACATGGAAATTTGAGTTAAAGGGAGATAACTGATACTGAGATATCCGGAAGAGTCATGGCACGTGGAAAAAACATCTACTCCGGTGGACGAAATAAAGGATGCAGTTCGAAATTCTAATCACTTGAAGAAGTCCGAAGCTAAAGCGGCTGAAACGTCGTGAATATGACAACAAAGATGAGGACAACAGTCTTACAATGCAAACAATGTAAATAGCTATAATATCTCATCTCAGAAATATAGACATATATTAATATTTTATTAAACCTGCTTTATATCTTTTCATAAATAATAACGATCAGTTTGAGGTTTTCTACACGTTTTTAGTCCAGGGTAGACGATAAACTACACCCGGCAGCAATGCAGGAGATTGGATGTCTTTTTTGGAAAGTGGAACTACCATTTAATTGCTGTTATATGCAGGCCCACCTTGACCAGGATTTTAGCACCTGTTAGAGTCCCAGCTATGGGCAAACAGTGACACGCCCCCCAACCACCAAAAATAAACACAGTACTCAGTCAGTTATGTGCCATGCGTGATACACGCATAGGCGATCATGTATCTTTTGATACATGACTGACGAGGCAGATTTTTTCTCGCAGTAGGTTGCCATTTCTTTCTGCGGTAGACCAGTTGTCATCCAAGGCAAGAACCCGGGCTGTCCTGCTATTTATCCATAGCTGGGGAGAGAAGAAGAGAATTCATACGTTTCCTAAGGTTATTAGCACGTAAGTGAATGTAATGGATTCGACTGGAATTCGAACTCGGCTCTCCGATTCCTCAATCAGTACCTCCTACAAAGCATTATGAATGTATAAAAATGCATGTCTATAGTAAAATACCAGCGTTACATTTTTGTATGAAAAAACCCCCCAAAAAACCCCAAAATGCATATTTATAGTAATATGACCAGCAATACATTTTATCTGTAGTTAAAAGCAAACAATTGTGGTTAAAATATATTTAGCTGAAGACATAAAATTGTGCTAAAATATTTAGATTTCGGCATTAAATAACCATAGAGGTTGGTATACCGCTAAACAAAATCAGTAAACTTATACCTTTCGCTTGGTCTATTTTTTTTTATCTCTTTAGAGAAAAATCATCAGACCTACCATGAATCGAACGTCTGACCTGGCGGTGACATTCATTCCACTAGTATTCATAAACAACACACTGAAGTTAATTTAAATTATTCTCAGGCAGAGAGCACATATACTGATTTAGTCCCAGGTATAGTGCACAGATACTACATTGGTCCAAGATAAATCGCACAGATGCTACACTGGTCCAAGGCGAATCGCATACATACTACACAAACCAAGGCAATTCTCACAGGTACTACACTGGTTCAAGGTAAATCGCACAGCTTCTACACTGGCCCAGGCAAACTGCGCAGATTCTACACTGGTTCAAGTCAAATCGCATAGAAACTACACAGAACCATGGCAAATAGCACAGATACTACACTGATTAAACGGAAATTGCACAGATACTACACTGGTCCATGACAGCAAAAATAATTCACAAATACTACACTAATCCAATACACATAAATACAACACTGGTTCAAGGTAACTCACACAGATACTACACCTGTGCATTGTAAATCGCACAGATGCTACACTGAACCAAGGCATATCGCACAGATGCTACACTGAGCCAAGGCATATCGCACAGATGCTACGCTGAGTCAAGGCATATCGTACAGATGCTACACTGGTCTATGAGAGCAAGAAAGAAGTTACAAATACACTAATCCAAGACAAATTACACAAATACTACACTGGTCTAAAGCAAACTGCACAGGTACTACGCTGTTCCAAAACAAAGCACACTGATACTACACTGATCCAAGAGAGACATCACAAATACTACAATAATCCAAGGTATAACGCACAGATACAGCACTGATCCTGATCAGATCTGACAGGTACTAAATTTTCCTATACAGATCGCACAAAGAGAAATCTGACCCGAAAGATATTGCACAGCGAATACACTGATCTAAGCCAGATCACACAGATACTACACTGACCTAGGCACATCGTAAATGTACAATCGTACTGTAAGTTTGAGTGCACAGATACTTCTCTGATACAGGGCGGAGAGTACTGAGTGACGGAAGAAATGTAGACTCATGCGCAAATAAGTCCGGCATTTTGACTGGCACGCCGTTCATAAATTACATTTTGTCTTTTTCTCATGCAGTTTTTTTCATCTTCTAAACTAAATAGTCTTTCATTATTCTTTACTTCGCTTAACGACTAGACGACTGATTCTTTACTTCGCTTAACGACTAGACGACTGATTCTTTACTTCGCTTAACGACTAGACCACTGATTCTTTACTTCGCTTAACGACTAGACGACTGATTCTTTATTTCGCTTAAAGACTAGACCACTGATTCTTTACTTCGCTTAACGACTAGACGACTGATTCTTTACTTCGCTTAACGACTAAACGACTGATTCTTTACTTCGCTTAACGACTAGACCACTGATTCTTTACTTCGCTTAACGACTAGACCACTGATTCTTTACTTCGCTTAACGACTAGACCACTGATTCTTTACTTCGCTTAACGACTAGACCACTGATTCTTTACTTCGCTTAAAGACTAGACGACTGATTCTTTACTTCGCTTAACGACTAGACGACTGATTCTTTACTTCGCTTAACGACAAGACCACTGATTCTTTACTTCGCTTAACGACTAGACCACTGATTCTTTACTTCGCTTAACGACTAGACGACTGATTCTTTACTTCGCTTAAAGACTAAACGACTGATTCTTTACTTCGCTTAACGACTAGACGACTGATTCTTTACTTCGCTTAAAGACTAGACGACTGATTCTTTACTTCGCTTAACGACTAGACCACTGATTCTTTACTTCGCTTAACGACTAGACCACTGATTCTTTACTTCGCTTAACGACTAGACCACTGATTATTTTCTTCTTCCTTTTCTATATTTTCCGTCGCTTGAGTTATCAGTTCCTCTCTTGGTTTTGCCGGTGTCTGGCCAGTGTGTCTGGGCGGATAAGTGGAGTAATGGATAGCGTTAAAAATTCAATTTTTAAAATAACTGGAAAAAGTTTTTAATTTGTATTGCGTTTAAAGTAAAAACACAAACCTTGCGGATTTATACAAAAAAAAATAGTTTTAAATTCAGTTTAAAATATCCTCAAAACTTTGTAAATTGAGGAAAACAATTTTTTTTCTTCAAAATGACAATGAATTAGAGTTAAAGTGAGCGGTTTTCTAACGTGTGGTCTTGAAGTCCTGCAGAATTAGTGATTTGAAGAACTCAATTTTTGACCTGAATTGGAATTTCGGGCCCTACCGGAGGTTGGGCTCAAAACGGACTTTCGGTCTAAATCGGTACTTTGGCCGGAATTGGACATAACACAAATTAAAGTGAGGTTTAGAAGTTGAGTGAATTGAGGAATCCAAAGTTATTTCTTCAAGATTATCATTACTGTTTTCTGAGCTGGACCAGAGGTCCCTTTAGCTTTGGGCCAGTGCTAAAATTTTAAGCTTGAATTTGAATTTCGGCCAAAATCGGATTTTCGGTCGAAATCGGCCCTTTGGCCGGAATTAGACTTTTAGCTCGAATCAGAGTTAAAGTGAGGTCTTGAAGATCCATGGTATGAATTGAGGAATCCAAAGTTATTTCTTCAGAATTACCCTTCAGCTGTTTTCTAAGCTGGTCCCTTTAGTCTTAGTCATTGGCCGAAATTCTTACCTTTGATATTTTAGGGGATATATTTTCCAGTTTTATTAATAGCTATATATATTCATGGTTGTGTTGCATAAGCTCCATTAAAAATTAAAATCTTGATGAAAGGAAGATTATCCTAAGATTTATAAATTAGTTTTTAATTAGATCGCTCCCCCACAAACAAACGTAAAACAAAAAACGCAATACCTACATTCAAAATAGGTTTTTTAAAAAGGAAAAATCTTTCTTATCGCATTCATTTTAGTTTTAATTCCAAGCTAATAGATTAAATGTAATATTTCCAATAAGCAAAATACTTTGGTGTGTTTCAAAGCAAATTTAAATTGAGTTGAATGTTTTTCTTCTTTCCCTTTATTAGTACTATAAATTTGTCCATATTGACAGAACTGTCAACACAACATAAATCGCTTTTTTAACTCTTTCAAAAATAAAATATATTTTCTGAATCTTTATTAATCTTTTCTTTAACTAATTTTTTGAGATGTTTATTTTTTGGAAATACCTACTATTTCAGGTACCTACTTTTTGAAAGTACCTACTTTTGAAGGTATCTACTTTTTCAAGGCACTTACTTTCTGAAAGTACCTACTTTTTGAAGGTATCTACTTCTTCAAGGTACCTACTTTCTGAAAGTACCTACTTTTTGAAGGTATCTACTTCTTCAAGGTACCTATTTTCTGAAAGTACCTACTTTTTGAAGGTATCAACTTCTTCAAGGTACCTACTTTTTGAAGGTACCTACATTTTAAAGGTATCTACTTTTTCAAGACACCTGCTTTTTGAAGGTACCTACTTTTTCAAAGCACCTACTTTTGAAGGTACGTAACTTTTGCAGTGCCTACTTTTTAAGGTACCTACTTTTTGGAGGTACCTACATTTGGAGGTGTCTACATTTTGCAGTGCCTAATTTTTAAGGTACCTACTTTTTATGAAAACGATCTTGATTTCACTCTTCAGGATTTGGTCAAGTTGCACCTTTTCGGCTAACATTACAAAATCGTGTATCCGCCGTATTTGCTTTTAGATGGGACTAAATACTCTGGACCAGTTTTAAATGACTGACGACATATATCTGATCTTTAAGAAATGCCCGCAAATAATAATAGTAATAATGATAATAATAATAATAATAATAATAATAATAATAATAATAATAATAATAACAATAACAACAACAACAACAACAACAACCTTTGCAAATTTTCTTCAGAACTGAAATTGGCAACCGGAAAACCATTGATTATCTTCAGGTATGATTGGAAAAATATTCACAATCAAAATTTACCCACCTTATTCTTGGAAGTGAAATTATCTATTCTTGTCAAGTAAATGTTAAAATATCTCCTTTCGTAAAACAAATACACTTTTCTTAAGCCAACATACTTATCTATAATCATTTTAGTGAGGTTAACCCTGTACAAGGCCCGGGGGCCACTCGAGTTAGACGTTTAACGAGTACGTGGTACAGATTATGTAGATAGGAGAAGATAATGGTTAACCCTAGACTTAAACTGGTTAAGATTGTAGTGATCGGGAAATATCATCTTGGGAGTCTGTGTGAAGAAGCTGTTCGAGTGGAACTGACTTTTCATCAATGGCATTGTTATAGACCAAGTTCCTTGTACCGCGGTGATGGTCCAAGGTAGAACCAATGAAGAATAACTCGAACACAGGTATGGAATAATACAGATATATTACAAACAGAAATATGTACAAAGAAGTAGAAGTATTAGTAATGACTATCAGATTTGGTTAGAGTGAACTATGTTGTCTCGACAAGTATCACTATTCCAATGTCTTACAGTAATCGTCTGACTCGACTCTGTCTCTGACTCTGACTCTGACTGACTCTGAACAGTATTTACTGTCCCCCCACGAGGGATAGATGTGGCACAAGGCCGAGTTTACCGAAGGTATTCCTGAGCTCGTAGGCTCGGCCAAAAAAATGCCTGTAGAACCCGTATATACGGGATCGGGTTGGTCAACCTCCCCGAACGAGGCTCTGCCCTTAGGCGAAGCCTCGTCCGGGTTCCTCTTTGCACAGAGGCAGAGAGTTCGACCGTCTAGCCGATCGTCTAAAAACGACTGACTCTGAACTGATGTTCAACAACACGCCCACGTGTGTCGAATGTGGCACAAGGCCGGTTTAATGTGGGCTCAAATGCCCGTAGAACCCGTATAAACGGGATCGGGTTGGTCAACCTTCCCGAACGAGGCTCTGCCCTTCGGCCGGGTTCCTCTCTGCCCAGAGGCAGAGAGTTCGACCGTCTAGCCGAGTCGTCCAAAAAAGACTGACTCTGAACTGACTGCTCCCTCTTGCGGCGCAGTATTTAAGATGTTCGGAATAGTCCATTATTATTATGGGTAAGTTCCCATAACAGGAATACGGAGGGAATGTGGGTGATTTGCCACCATGTGGGTGGAATGCCGGGTCCTAGCCGTGAAGGTTAGAACAAGAGGAACCAAGGAATGCAGTTCGTCCGAGCACTTTTTATAGAAATAACGATAGAGCAATGATAGGTTGGAGGGCTAAAACTAATTTATCACCCACAAGAACTCGGAGACGCTTTTGCACTCTACCAAGACTGAAAAATGACGACTGGGCAGTTCCCGCCCAAATATAATAACAGTACTCCGTTCTAAGTCTAGCTCTTGTAAAGGTAGATGATAGCACGAGGAGTCAGCTACTTGCAGGAGCAGTACATAGAACGGATCATTTTCCCTGCATCTTTAGCGATGGATCCTATGTACGATTTACACTTGAAGACGGGGTGAGTTTAAGCCCCAATATTCTCTCAAGGCATGAAGTCTCGCCCAGGGGACATCCATTTATCGTCATTGGTAGCAGTTCGGGGTTGGATCGGTGATGATGGAATATAACTAGTTTAGAGGCATTGAATGTAAACAGCCAGGTTTTCCCCATTGTGGATTTAGAGCTTGATCAGATCAGAGATCAACTGCTAATCTCTGATCATCATCACGACTTTTGGAGATGCACTCATATCTCGTCCTATCATCGACATAGATATTCACAAATGGTCTGAGTATACTCTTAGGTAGATCATTTATGTAAAGTAAGTCCATCAGAACAACTACCACGAAAACATTTATAGAAAATACACATGGAAATCAGGTTATAATATGAGAAACTGACTGAAGCCGAGATACCAGGTCAAGGCCGATAACATTGCAGATGTTCCTTTGATTCTATCAATAATCTCTAAATATATACCAGATGCACCTGACCAGATATTAAAGAAATACATTTTATCTATTTTTATCGGCAAACGGAAGAATTTCATAATTGCACTGATAAATGACATGTAGATTTTTCAAAAACAAACATTCATTGTAGATTTTCGATTAGAAAGCAAAAAGCCAGAAAAGTGTTCCACAAGCGAGATGTACGAGGGAGGAAACTGCTAGCATAGAACTTACGGTTACATCTCGCCATTCCAGTTGTAAAATGATGAGATCTTGACGTCAATCTAGTACTGCGCTTAAATCCAGAGGTGCCAGGTGGGGGAATTGTTCTCTATAAATAGATATTTTATAAAAATAAAATATTACCTTACATTATATTCTTCATTATCTTTGCATCGTTTTTAAAACAAAGAAGATCGCAAATATTACGTTACACCGATCTTGTCATTGAGATGGAATCCAGGCTAAAATAGAAAACACAGCAAGTAACCTATTCACAATGGGAACTGTAGAATAGAGAGAACATTGAATACAAAACCGAATATGACAAGCCGTGGTGCGCATCGGACAGGCATTGTCAGGAGATAACATGGATTTAATTAGCCTTTTCTAAGTAACGTTAACGTTGTGAATTGTTTTCGGCGCCCAAATGTCGGTGGTTTTCATTCTTATTTAAAGCGAAGATTCTTTTAAACAATGCGCTTTAAAAATCCAATTTAAAGAAAGTGGAAAATAATAGACAATAAAATATGAAGAAAACAAACTAAAAAATAACGGAATACTAGAAACGGTTTAAAGCTAAATGGAGGAGAAAAGAAAATAATTGCAATAGATAGCAGAAAAGATATTTACGAACAACAGGGGGAAAAAGGACGTTTAGTAAAAAATAATAATAGTGATGTGATTTATAAAAAGGCGAGGTCGTCAACAGCCATTAATCCCACGAATACCTGTACTATATACATTGGTATAAGCTTAAGTAAAAACATTTAATTTTTGAAAAAAATAAAATAACAAAAAAATATAGCAAATGATAACACGTTTCTTCACATGAATCATGAACAACATCTACTACAGCCTCAGCAGTGGTGTGCATACTGGGCACGAAAAATTGAGTGGCTTGATTTAAGATTTTCCTTCATCTAGACCAGTTACCAACCAAGGCTGTATAACCCACTATATCCAGCTATTTGCCCATAGTTCGAAGTAAGATTTTGATTCATGCCTTTTTCAAGTGTATTACTATGTAAGTGAATGTAAAGTACTCGACGGGAATTCGAACGCGCATCTCCAATTCTTCAATCTGAGGCGGTATCCATTAACCCGCCCTGCCTCCACTCCACACGGATACCTATGAAAAATACTTTAGAATGCTTCGCCGGTGATGTGGCGATGATACTCAGTTGTTGGGTCAATTATATTTCATTCATTTTGATCTATTTTCAGTTGTAATCATTTCAGCCTAAGCATGTGTGAAAGAATATGAGAAGAAAAAAACATTATTAAGGAAACAGAAGAATAAAAGAACAGGAATTAAGAAGACAAAAGATAAGGACTGATATTATTATAATCTTTTGAGCATCAAAGTTAACTGGAAAGCAAGAAGCAGGAAGAGAATTCCACAAGCGAGAAGTGCATGTAATGAAAATGTTAGCATAGACCTGATGGTTATATCCAGACATTTCAAATGTTAAATGATGAGACCTAGCCGCCAATCTAGTACTTAGGTTACATCGATGAGATCCTGTAATTTAGTTTGTAATCCAATATTTATGAGGAATTTGCAAGGCGTAACTTTCGATTCGTTTCGTTTCGTTTCTTTCTTTCTTTCTTTCTTTCTTTCTTTCTTTCTTTCTTACAGGAGACACTAAACACTTCCCTTCTTTCTTTCTTTCTTTCTTACAGGAGACACTAAACACTTCCCTTCTTTCTTTCTTTCTTACAGGAGACACTAAACACTTCCCTTCTTTCTTTCTTTCTTTCTTTCTTTCTTACAGGAGACACTAAACACTTCCCTTCTTTCTTTCTTTCTTTCTTTCTTTCTTACAGGAGACACTAAACACTTCCCTTCTTTCTTTCTTTCTTACAGGAGACACTAAACACTTCCCTTCTTTCTTTCTTTCTTTCTTTCTTTCTTACAGGAGACACTAAACACTTCCCTTCTTTCTTTCTTTCTTTCTTTCTTTCTTACAGGAGACACTAAACACTTCCCTTCTTTCTTTCTTTCTTACAGGAGACAATAAACACATCCATCTTCCATTCTTTCTTTCTTTCTTTCTTTCTTTCTCACAGGAGACACTAAACACTTCCATCTTCTCTTCGTTCTTTCTTTTTTCTCTCACTGAAACGAAATAGTATCTTTGATGTATCATTTCCATATTTCCATGCGATCAAAAAGGAATAGTCCATTATTTCTTAGTTATTAGCAGGGCTTAATGGTCGTGCGAACTAAGGAACTAACTAACGAAGAGAAGGACAAACAGAATTATAATCGGAATATTTATTCTTCGTTTAAAATAAATAATCCCCCAACGTTTGTGCATGTACTTCCGATGTAAAAAAAAAACCTATTAAATAATGTTTTAAAATTATTGTAAAAATTCAGAAAATTTAAAATTTCATATTGGTATTTGTAAATAAGGCCAGTCCGGTTAACTATGTAAAAAGTCAGCAATCGATTTGTGATCATATCAAGGTTATGAAGAGGACATCACTTCTAAATCGATTAAATATCAATAATTTTCCGATTCTGACGAACGCCACGCCTCAAGGAAAGTCTATTGAATGCTAATCTATAAATGTTATTATAAATGAAGAAATATTTCGTTTTTTTTTGTTTTTTTTTTGCAAACACACCGTCTATTTAAGTGTTTCCTGATTTTGCTACTCAAAGGTGTTTGCCAAATGAGTAGCCCCGGTTGTAGGCAGATTTCATGAATTGGAGAAGCGTAGTTGCTGCTTAAGAGCTCCCGAAAATACACAACACGAATAGCAGTTCACGAATAAGGACAAAGTAAAAAGGCGACTTTCATATGGCCAAGCAAACTGTCAAGAAGCTTCTCTAAGGGTTTTTTAATCATTTCACCCCAAGTCAGGCAACAAAGCAACTAAGAATTTGGGTGAAAGAAAAAAGTAAAAGAAAATAAGAAACATTATTAAAAGAATAAAAGAACAGAAATTAATAAAACAGAAAATGACGATTGACATTACATTTACATTTTTGAAGATCAAAATTGACTTGCGAGCAAGAAGCCGGCAAAGAATTCCACAAATAAGAAGTGCGAGAAAAACACTGATAGCATAAAACTTATGGTTACATGTATCCAAATAAAGTATAAAATTAGAAGACCTTGCCACCAATTTTGTACTACGCTTAAATTCATAAAGTCTACGTACCATAGAGGAAAGTAATATTTATTTTAACTAATACAAAAATGCTACAGAAGGCCAAATGTAGTAGATAGGTGAAGGACAGTCTTCAATCTGTCGTATCTTAAACTTAGATAGACACTATTACTGACCCAAACATACCACAGTATTCCTTATACCAAAACACATTCTTACCATTCTTATTACAGCCACCATAATACCTCATAGTCTCTATGAAGTCTTAACTAGTTCCATATGTGCAATTTGTTCATAGAGGGAAGTAATATTTATTTTGTTTTGATACAAAAAATGTGGCACAAGGCCAAAAGGTGGGATAAGGAAAGACCAATCATCAATCTGTCTTATCTTAAACTTAACTAGCTATGATTACTTACCCAAAACACGCCAAAACAACCCATTCTTACTTACCATTCTTACTACAGTCACCATAATACCTCATGTCTCTATGAAAGTCCAAAATATTTCCCATATGTGCAATTCGTCCATAGAGGAAAGTTCATCAGAAAAATTATCATGAAAATATTTATAGAAAAGCACAGAAAAATTATTTTACGGCGGTAGGTAATGTGACTGAAGCAGAGATGCCAGGTCAGGATCAATTGCAGTTTATTTTTTGCATTTTATCAAGAATCTCTAAATATATATATATATATATATATATATATATATATTATAATATTTTTGATTCCTTCGCTGCATAAGAGTTCTCATGTTTCAAAAGTGAGAGCCGAGACCCCTAATATAATTTTTGAAATTATGTTGAGTTGAGTTGAGTTGAGTCACGCTTCCTCGTCAAGCGAGAATTTAACTCAACATAATTTCAGAAATTATATTATGGGTCTAGGCTCTCGCTTTTGAAACATGAGAACTCTTATGTAGCGAAGGAATCATATTTTTAAAACAAAAAATATTATAATATAAGCTCTACTTCTGTATGGAGCACTGTCTTTTTGAAAATAAAAGCAAAAATACTAGGGAACGCCGGATTATTTACCTAACGTGTTCTTCCCTATTTTTCTGCATACCTGATATATATATATATATATATATATATATATATATATATATATATATATATATATATATATATATATATATCAAGCGTTCTTATGTGGCAGTAATATTCAAAGCATGGACGAATGGTAGATTTATAAATATGTACGACATATTCGAACGATAAAAAAACATTTAAAGATGGAATGTCACCATTGCGAATAAAGCAGAACATAGGAAGAGAAGAGTTAGAACCGTGACACATTCGGATTCATTTTGATATGCTTTACACGTTTGCTTATCTGCGCCTTCGTTGAAAGGATAACGGCTTGGAATGAGAAATCGGAGAACAGAGTTCGAATTCCATCTGAGTTCATTTAATTCACTTTCACGCAAATACTCTCATGGAAAGTAGGAATCCATCTGTTCTACATCCAGCTATGAGAATTTAGTCTTGGTTGTAATCAGTCTAGGAGAAGGAAAACGCTGAAATTCCAATCAGTATGGCAAGGTTTTAGTCTGTCAGGCTATCTTCCTCGACATAATACTGCTACCAAACCTGCAGTAAATGTGGTGCATCTACGACACTAATAGGCTACATAACACTTTCTCAACCGTAAGCAATTAAATCCACTTAAAAACAGAAAATTGGGCATTAAATTTCGAATGACATAGCATCCTATTATAGATGTCCTTGTACTTTTTTTATTAGTTCGCACTACCGCTACGCCCTGCCAATACCTTATATATAATATACTATTCTGTTTGATCGCGTGGAACGAGTGTAAAAGACACTACTTGGTTTCAGTGGGAAAATGAAAGAAAGAAAGAAAGTGAAGATAGAAGTGGAGAGAGAGAAAGAGTCAGATAAGGCAGAGGAGAAGAGATATTACACTTTGATCTTTGCTAAAAGGCTGAGAAGTGATTGTATTTTGTCGCCACCCCGCGCTGATAGGATGTGACATAAAACCATTTTAATCTGGGGAGCGCGTACACCCGGGTCAGGTCCCAAAACAGCCCAGCCTTTGCAAACGCTGTTTCCCGTGGCACCAGTATTATACCTATGTTCCGTCTTTAGCAAACGGTCGAGAAGTCATTGCGACCGCGATAAAAGCCTCTTTTTTCGAAAAACGGAAACCGATTAAGGCAATCGCCAAAAATCCAGTTACCATATATATATATATATATATATATATAAAAAGTCCTCTGCTGAATTATTTTTTAAATTAATATTAAGAGAAATATTCGTAAGACGGGGATTTCGCCAGTATGTACAATTACTGAATCGTGAATTCCTGGGGGACAGTACGTCCAAAGTTGGTTTTGCATTCCTATTAAATAAAAGCTAAGGAAAATTGATATAACAATGCAAATCAAGCGCTTACCTTTCGTTTTTCTCTCAAAGTAAGACTAATTTCTTTTCAGTCGTATAATGGTAAAATCCAAATAACATCGTCGGCAACTGTTAAAAAAAACAGAAAGACAGATATATGAAAGAAAAATCCCACCAATCGAAAGTAATTACATTCTGATTCTAATTCTAGAAGTGAATACCTGAATACAGAATTTGTATTCTGCATAATTAAGAAGGGAGTGGTCAGCCTCATTATCATTGTCTTGAAATTTAAGAAGCGGACAGTAAAGTCATTAGTCTTTTTTGACAAATTCTATTAGACAACAATGGCATATTAGGATCGTGATCGCAAAAAACGGGGTATAATTCATCGAACGTTAAAATATCTATAGCTTTTTGCTGGAGTATGCTGGTTGTGTTTAAGTGGAAAACATGTGTCTCCTGGTATATCTATACTACAACAAAAATGGCGGACTCGGAATGTGAGTCCGGGTAATAAATGGTAAAAATAACAACAAAATTATATATATAAACAAACAATAAGAGTATATTAACAAAACAAGCGTATACATAAACAATAGAATATTGTTGCGTGTTGCAAAACAATGAACATGAATGAAGAAAACATTTAAACTAGTGAAATGTTTGTGTGCGTGTAGTTTTGTGTAGGAGAAAGTCCTAGAGAAAATGAAGTGAAAACTGCGTACGTGTGTGCGCGTGCGTGTGAGTTCCACAGCGGGAAAGCGTTTTCCTTGTTCGACCTACATCTTACCTCCTTTGAGTGAAAATGGAAAAAGAGAATGACTGAGAATGTCACTTCCTATTTTATTCTAGGCTTATGGAGTGTCCTCTAGCGACGTTTTTTTTAGGAGAGTAAGTAGGGTAACTCCATAAGCTTTTCGCTTTCTATTCATGATACAAACACATATGGTTTCTTCAAGAAAGGAATTATTTTCTCTCTGCACAGACGTGAATTTTTAAAAGATAAATAAATATATCAGTGAATTCTTGTATTTTTATCACGTCACTCCAAGCAAGGAAATAAAGCCTCAAAACGCAAATGGTTACTGAGAGTGAAGGAAACTGAAAATAAATATATTTACCCTTAAAAGGAAAAGTAACAGCCACTGATCAGTCAGATCACAAAAATGTTAAGACAGTTAAATTTACTTATATTTTCATATAAAAAAAGAAAGAATTTTAATGTCATTCCAATGTAAAAAAAACTTAATCGCCCAAGCTACTGGTACCGTGTAAACAGTGATGGCATCTTATAGGTTCTCACACCCTTCGCGCGTACCGTTTTATAAATTTATAAAGCTTAGTGAACCAGTTGTTGGGTTATCCGAAAATAATCTTATATATTAATAGCCGATGGCCGAGGTAAAATGTTAGTTATGCTACGTTCGTGCGCGCCAAGTGAAACTCTAATAGACAAACGCCCCCCAAGTAATAAGTCTCTTAAGATAAATCATAAAATTCATGAATTAGACAATATTTTGAACCCAAATTCTTGAAATATGGAAAAAGCTGTAGTTTACTGGAAAGATGCGGAAGAGAAGTTTCCGGACTTTTGTAAAATATTTCGCCGTGAGATCTCTGTTAATATTATATATGTGATTACTTTGAAAATGTAACGACAAATTACCATAAACTATCCAAAGAGCTAAAAATATAATGAATAACAATGCTGTAAGTTCTTCGGAAGCTGAAAAAAGGTTTTCTGTGATGAAAATTAAAATAATTCGTCTTGAAATAAAAATGTGGTCAATCTTCTAGTCATAGATTTGATAGGTCTTCCATTGGATCTTTGGGACAGCAGCAATTCAGTTCCAGTGTGACTATGAAACCATAACAAAACTGTTGAAGAGAATTATCACGTTTGTTGTAACTTAGAAAGGGTTACTGCATGAGAAATAAACAAAACGGAGGTTGTAAATGGAATAGTAATCTTTATAACATTTACAAAATAAAATACTCGCCAACGTGAAGTAGGTAAACCACTGCTAGTGGTTGACTACTTATACAGCGTATAACCCTCCTACTTACGATTGTGTACAACGTATTTATGAGGATTGAGACATACCCATTATTGTTCATAGGCGCGTTATATAACATATATAAACTTAAAACAAGGCAAGGTAGGGATTGCTGCTAATATATATATATATATATATATATATATATATATATATATATATATATATATATATATATATATCAGGTACTCATTTGAAAAGCGACCCTTCGAACACACCCTATCACGTAACTGTTTATGTTGATCCCAGCTAACACGGTACGTTCGTGCCATTTTGTTGGGGGATATGTGACGTCGGTTAGGTTTAGGCTCAGGTTTGTTTTACGGCATATGGGTTATTTAATGCCGACAACTTTTTTTTTTCAGTCAATATTTTGTTTTGTCAAAAAACTATTTCTGTTAATATTTTTTCCTCAAAAACGTATCGCTGGTAATAGTTTCTTTTGAAAAACGTATTGCTGGTAATAGTTTCTTTTCAAGAACGTATTGCTGGTAATAGTTTCTTTTCAAGAACGTATTGCTGGTAATAGTTTCTCTTCAAGAACGTATTGCTGGTAATAGTTTCTTTTCAAGAACGTATTGCTGGTAATAATTTCTTTTCAAGAACGTATTGCTGGTAATAGTTTCTGTTCAAGAACGTATTGCTGGTAATAGTTTCTTTTCAAGAACGTATTGCTGGTAATAATTTCTTTTCAAGAACGTATTGCTGGTAATAGTTTCTTTTCAAGAACGTATTGCTGGTAATAATTTCTTTTCAAGAACGTATTGCTGGTAATAATTTCTTTTCAAGAACGTATTGCTGGTAATAGTTTCTTTTCAAGAACGTATTGCTGGTAATAGTTTCTTTTCAAGAACGTATTGCTGGTAATAATTTCTTTTCAAGAACGTATTGCTGGTAATAGTTTCTTCTCAAAAATGTATTGCTGGTAATAGTTTATTTTCGAAAATGTATTGCTGGTAATATTTTTATACGTCGGTTAGGAGATATGTAACATTGCATTGTGGTAACAGTCACTCTAAATTTTCAATCAGTTATATTCCCGATATGAAACTGACCGTTCATTCCCGACGTTGTCTCAAAGTTATGGCAAACGTTCCGAAGGGCTGTAAAATTGCGCCCTAGACATAAAATATCAGAATAAATTATCTTCATTGAACAAAATATATAGAATCTTAAATAATAGTTTATCAGTCTATTATTTTTAAGTTGAAGTGTATGTATTTCTTAGGTTGACCTGAGGGATCAGATACAAGACAAAATAAGGAAGTCAATTTTGATTCGCTGAACGAGCGTGCGAATGATAGAAATATAGAAAGTTTTTTTTTTTTTCAGGGAGTTTGTTTATACACGTCAAGCAATGTAGACGTGTTGACTTTCGTGTCTGGAAATTGTTCATCTAGTGGAGGGAGAGAGCAAACCCACTGGATAGGTAGAAATGTATTCGTCGACGTTAGTAAAACAGCTAAGTTAAAATTCGCTGTTTAAGTTGCTTCCATCTTGAATCAAAGCAACTAGCGATCACTGAAACGAGCGAGAGAACAACGCAAATTTATGATGGAATCGGCACTGTCGTCCAAGACCTTTGCAGAATCAGGGGGCTATACACTATTGTATTAATTGGTGCAGTGACCAAGAGATCCCAGCATGAGGAGACGATTCAACGAGAGGACATAAACAATTTTTTTCGTATTTTTGAAATTGGCAATGCCTCATTTAGATATTAAATAGGCACTTTGATATCTTACCAGAAATCAATTCTCTGTTAATGTAGCTTTAGATGTTCATCTATTCACCACGTTACAAGGTAACATTGAGGGCACGTTGTTGATGTTCTAAAAATATATTTTTGAAACTTCTGTAAGCTTACAGTAACGTTGCATAAACGTCATTTTTTGAGCTGGAATGGTGAATGCTTTATTGGAGTCTTCGAATTCTGAAAATTTGTGTGAGCTCGTCTTAGACTAAAGCAAGCGTAGTAAATACGTGTCTTGAAAAGCAAAAAGAAAAATAGTGAAAAAAATATACAAATGAAACACTACGAACAGTAAAGAAAAAATAGCAAGACTAAAAACCAAGAAAGAGAAAAAATATATTTCGTTGCCAAAATATTTAAGCATTTCATAACGATGTCAATGGTCAATGCCCCAGCAGTTTTGAAAATTCAGCATTTTGAATTATGGTTTTTTAGGTGGGCAATCTAATGCCATTTTGAAGATTGACGTAACACAATCATTCAAACCTAGTATTCGTTCATTTCCTTATGTGTGAGAATCAGTAAATTTCGAGTATGGTAGCACAAAGGTAATATAATTGAATGTATGACCAAATAAAAGTTAGAAATAATAATGATGATGATAAAAAGTTGTAGAATAAGAAGTATTAGAAAGAAGGTGAAACAGAATGAGTAGAAGAGGGGGAGAATTGGTAAGAAGAAGAAGAAGAAGAAGAAGAAGAAGAAGAAGAAGAAGAAGAAGAAGAAGAAGAAGAAGAAGAAAGAAACAAGAAAAGGAAAAAATTAAGGATAAATAGGGGTAAGAAGAAAAGAAAGAAGAAAAGAAAAATAAGAATAAAGAGAAGAAGAAAAATAATTGTGAAAGAAAATGAGGAAAAGAAGAAAGGAGAAAAGAAAAAAGAAAAACTAAGAAGAAGAAGAAGAAGAAGAAGAAGAAGAAGAAGAAACAGAATGAGGATTTAGGAAGCAAAAAAGAGAAGGAGTAAGAGGAGAAGAAGAATAAAGAAGAAAAGCAAAATAAGAATAAATAGGAGATTAAGGAAAAGAAGAATTGAGAAAGGAAAGGAGGAGGATGAGAATAAGAATAAAGAAGAAAGGAATAGAAGAAGAAGAAGAAGAAGAAGAAGAAGAAGAAGAAGAAGAAGAAGAAGAAGAAGAAGAAGAAGAAGAAGAATGAGGAGGAGGAGGAGAAGAAAATAAAAAATTAATCAAGTGAAGAAGAAGAAGAAAAGAAAGAAAGAAAGAAAGAAAAAAGAAGAAGCAAATGGAAGAGAGAAGGTGAGCGAAATAAAAAAAATAGATGCGAGTAGAAAAATGTTCACCAAATATCAAAAATATAGATAGAAATGTTTTCTTTCCTTTTTTTTCTTTCGATAAAAAGTTTGTTCTTTGCCAGACAAGATTGTGTTAATTCACCGTCACTTTTTACATTCCGTTTTTGCTTGCCAATGTCTGTCTCCCTTTTCTTACTGTAAAACATCGCCATCGAGAAACACTGATAATTTTGTTGATGGCCAGACGTTACCACGACCGCCGCCAGCTCGCCATAATCGGCAAAAACAGCTTATCTTAGCTAAGACCTTATCTTTTTGACACCCGTTCCCTGAAGCCTGCTGCTCAGTTCCCGGATGTTGGCACGAATTCCATATCGAATAAAAACACCCGGATAATGTTTTCGTTCAAGAATGGTTTTGTTGTGTCAACGCATCGAATATATTAAGATGTTATCCATCGATTACTTCTTACCAGTTTGTTTTCGCTGCAATATTACGACCGTTCAACTCTCCGGTCATCTTTCTGCCTAGATTTTTAGTTGATTTATTTTACATGTCATTTCTTTATGAGTTATATGCTGTTGTTTAATTAACAAAAACTGTGTTGGATATGTTGAAATGCTTTCCTTTTAGTTCAACAAGAATTATGTCAGATGTTTGACAGTTTCCCAGATCACCATTTTTATGGCAGTGGGTGTTGGACAATCTCCTCAAAGACGAAGAAGAAACTTGAAGCAACACGAATGTTGTTCTGCAGAAGGAAACTATGGATACTATGGAGGAATATGTTAGCAGCAACGTTAGACGTAAGATCAAGAAGAGACAGTTTAAATTACTAGAACACATAATAAGGAAAGAGGGCTTGGAAAATCTGATATCCACAGGACATATTGAATGCAAGACGGACAGGGGAAAACAACGCATGACCTACCTAGCCAGTTTGAATAAATGAATGGCGGAACTAATTTTAAGAGAAATAGTAAAAAGACAAGATATATTAAAAACTACGAAGGACAGAAAATTGTGGAGAGCCATGATCGCCTACGTTCGAAAAGACATACCTCATTAACCACTAACTACGCCTAATTAGTAGATTTTACGACATGTAATCTTTTGCTAGATTATTTAATTTTATACCAAAATTCAGGTAATACAAGACGCGAGAGCCACTATGATAGAGTGTTTCGATTAATATGATTATAATGACTGCGGTGTATTATATGAAGGAAAGATGAAATATTAGAAAGTGAAGATCGTAAGAATAAGGATGATAGATAACGATTGCTAAATGACGTTGATGAGGTATACATTGCAATGTTCAGGGAAGCACCCTCACGGGAGTCTGTTCCGTTAAGTATCATTTGTTGGGTAAAATCTGTCTGAATTAATTTTCTTTTTATATCTGGAATAAAAAGTGAAAATTATTATATACCTATATAGAACAACATAGGGCACCTCGAGTTGGTGTAATGGTTAGCAAACTTGTATCGCTAGAACAATTACGACTGAGTAGTGAGTTCAAGCCTCACTGGGTGCCCCTTAGTTTCGGCCGTGTGCTACATCCAAGATACGCTTGGAAATTCACTATATAGACCAACATATTCGTCCTGCTCGTTAAATTCAAAACGTTTCGGTCCTTATACCGTCCTGGCTTCTTCAGTAACGGTAACATTTCCGAATTTTGAACTGAAAACTTAATTAAATACCTGAGTGTCTTTCTTAACTCATACAAGGCCCAAGCGCCACTCCTTGTAAAATGTTATTGAAGGCGGTATGAACGTAAGAGGAAAAGGCAAAAAGTTCAGTTTATGTGGATATGTAGAGATAGACACCAAACAAAATCTTAATTCCGTCAAGTCTAGAATGACTTGAAGGAATTAAGATTTTAAATTTCACAAAAGTATTCACACGGGTATTTGTTAAACAAAGTAACAGGTTCTTGTGGGGAAGCTGTCTGAATGGAAATGATTGCTTATTGATGGAATACAAAGGAAACGGGGACGATTCGTTCTTGTGTACGGAGCACGGTGGCATTCAGCTGTGAAGGTCTGAACTGGTGGAAAGTTAACCATGTAGATAGCGATAGAGAATCGAGCGGCTTACGACGCTCCGTCTGTACGAAATTGCTTGTAGGATGTAATTTGATTCATCGTTCAAACGTAGTCCCACATCGCACACAATCCGTCTCTTTTGAACTCTATCCAGGCTGGGAATTGCGGACCGTCTAGCTAAAACCCATATATAATACCAGTACTTCATTGTTGGTCAGATCTGGCAGTTTCAAAGATAGAGAATGGCAATTAGGCTGTTCCTGGAGCGCTGCAAGACATCGACTATTTTCCAGGATCTTTAGCGATGGGTCGTATATATGAGTTCCATTTGAGGTCTGGGGGTAAACTTGAGACCCAATAGACGCTCAAAGCAAGAAGCTTCTTTGACAATACAAGTCTGACAACCGAAAATTCAGTATCTATTCAGTGATTATGAAACGGTATTAACTTTGTTTTGGAGTTACTTATATTATTTACCTTATTCGGACTTTTATCCTCATCTTCTTTGCCATATTCAAAACGCTTCAGCCATTGTACTCTCCAGCCTTCTTTAGGTGATTAGAATTTTTCTTCAATATATGTCTATATCTCTAAGATGAGGTATTATGATTAGTTACATTATTTACATTATTCGGAATGTTACACTCATCTTTTTTGCCATATTCACAACGTTTGGGCCGTTATACGCCCCAGCCTTCAGGTGATTGGAATTTTTCTTCAATATCTGTCTATATCTCTGAGAGGAAATGTGATTACTTACATAATTTACATTATTCGGACTGTTATCCTCATCATTATTGCCATATTCACAACGTTTTGGCCGTAGTACGCTCCGGCCTCCTTCATGTGATCGAAATTTTTCTTCAATATCTGTCTATATCCAAGAGATTACTTACATTATTTACATGATTTCGAATGTTATCCTCATGTTCATTGCCATATTCACAACGTTTCGGATGTTGTATGCTCAGGACTTCTTCCTCAAGAATACATGGCCTAGTGGATAAAGATGTTGCTTTGATCCAGTGACTAGACCCAAAGAGTTGTGAGTTCAATACCAGACCACTGCAGTAGTGAACCAAACTTGGAGAGTTGAGGTAAAGGGAAATAACTGAGACACCTGGAAGAGGCATGACACATGGAATTAGAACAATTTACCCCTGTGGACGAAATAAAGTATTCGGTTGGAAATTCCAATCACCTGAAAAAGTCTGGAGCTTACAACGACAGAAACGTTGTGAATACGGCAAGGAAGATTATGATAACAGTCCGAATAATGTAGTCCTCAGTCATGGCTCCAATGAAAGCTGGCAGTGACAATGGTAAAAGAAAAGTTAGAAAAACAATTGTCGGTGATATTCTCTCTTCTACTCAGTTTCATATGGCAAAATCAACGATCTATAATATTCTTATAAATAAAGAAACGGTCATGTCTTTCCTTCCCCTTTTCCAAACAATAACATCTCTTTCCTTTCCCTTCCCCTTCCATCATCAACTCTCCAACATGCAGGTACGGTAGAATTGAAGTGTTCGTCTATATCTTATCTGTTTAGTATTGGGTTTATTTATTTTTTCTTAGATTTAATGATTTTCATTAGTTTTATGTATAAACTTGTGCACAAAGTACCGTTGTTAAAGTTTAAATAAGCAATCATCTTAGGACCAGGAACGGATTAATTCATTTTACATTGATTCCTATTGGAAAAACAGCCTCGGTTTACGAACATTTCGGGTTACGAACGGACTTTAAGAACGAATTACATTCGTGAACCGAGGTTCCACTGTATTTATAAAAAAAGGCACAGAGGGGGAACCTTATGGGCAAGTGACTGGAAGCGAACCGCGGTATCAGGCCCAATAATACTGCTGTTTCTTCTTTGGAAGTTATCGAGTAGCTGCAGGAAAAAATTTTTTTACAATTTTTACCAATTAAAATTGAATAATTTATAAAGATTTTTTTAATCATTTAAAGTTTAATTTCGATGCGAAAATTCTTACAGAATATTTTTATTAAGTAAATCTATACCCACTAATCATATATTTTAAAGCTTATTACAATCGACTATTTTTAAAAGAATTTCGATGGTTTTATATATGTATATAGATGCAGAATTCCTGAAATATGGATGTTCAATCCAAAAGATCTATTCTTGAAATGTCACGTGTTTTAAAAGTTGTCCCCCGTGCAGGAAAAAAATCTAATTAAATTTATCATCTGCTACACCATACTTAAAGATGAACACGTTCGGCGGTCAAGCAGCAGTTAATAAATTTATTAACACATCAGAAAAACAAGAGCACGTGGTTAGGAAATGACTGTATACAACATTTTATGGTATAATTAAGTAATATTTGTTTCAACTCAGATTAATTTAAATCTGAATTTGCTAATTGCTAATATATATTTTATTTTTGAAAGAATTTTAAATCGGAAAATTAAGTTTTGTTTACGTTATCGATTTTAATGAAAAAAATGAAATCTATTCCAATCGATATAATTTCTGTCTGAAATACACCAAAGCTCACCGGATATAGTAAATTTATTCCTTTCCCTTTCATTTAAATTTAAATTGAAAATTTAAAGAAAGAGTTTTCATTTTAAAAAAATAATTTTAAACCTTTCGTATTACCAATATATATATATATATATATATATATATATATATATATATATATATATATATATATATATATATGATTGAATCATGTTTATATTGAAGTTATTTCAGTATGTTTAAAAGAGATATGTCAATATACATTATTTACAATGTTCGGACTGTTGTCCTCTTCTTTGTTGTAATATTCACAAAGCCCGTCGTACGGTCCGACCTTCTTCAGGTGACATGCGTTTGAATTTAGACTAGAATCCTTCATTTAGTCAACGGGGTTAGATTTCTAATTAACGTGCCATACCTTTGGATATCTCAATTTTATCTATCTATATTTCAAAAGCTGGACAACACTTCACAGATATCTCTCCCGAGTAAGACCCCAACTCCATAGAGGAGAACCTGACTACAGACTGTGTGTACGCTATCCCGTGCAGCTACGGAAAGAAATATAAAGCGGGGACAGGCCGCCCTCTTAAGGTAAGGCTTCAAGAACATCAGAAATCCGTAAAACATGGGGAAGTGTAAAAATCAGGCGTGGCTGACCACATATGGAGAGAAAAGGGAGGACCTCTATGGGATCAAGTTGAAATCATAGACGAAGAACATCTTTGGAAAATTCATAAACTTAAGGGGTCAGCACATATGCTAGGCCACAAAAATTTCCTCCTGAAGAAGGCCGGAGTGTACAACGGCCGAAACGTTGTGATAAATATGGCAACAAAGATGAAAACAATAATCCGAATAATGTAAATAGTGTACATAATACATCATCTCAGAAATATATATATATATATATATATATATATATATATATATATATATATATATATATATATATATATATATATTATGTTATGTTTGATCATGAGCCGTTCCAAGTTTTAGTTTTGGGAGAAAATTAAGTTAAAAACAGTCCAACATTGGATACATATATATATATATATATATATATATATATATATATATATATATATATATATATATATATATATATATATTACAATGAATCATTCATACAAAAAGTAGATTAGTAAAGTTAATGATATAAAATGGCGAAATCGTTTCGCAAACAAAATTTTTACGAACCACACGATGAATGTTATGATCCTTGTTTTTAATAACTACAAGCTGTATAAGGTCTTTTTTTTAATCTGCAAGTACTTTCAACTGTACACACAGTCGTCCTCAGGCATGGAAATTATTTTGTTTTTAGTAAAATCCAGGTAGCATCAGAGACGAAAGATTAAATGCGAATCGAAATATTTTTTTTTAGAAATGTGTTATTGTTAACGGATAAAAACTTATGGAGCGTGCAGTTGCAACGCTAAAGTTGAATTTTTTTAAAAAATTTAACAGAGTGTTTTTTTTTTTACTAATATGGTAATTTGAGAATTTTTTTGTTGTAGGAGTTTGTCAGTCAATGTGGCATGAACTAAATTGTTCAATAAATAGAGTAATGTCTCAGCTGTTATCCCGAAAATTTGCACGTCGGATCAGTTCTTTTAAATCAAATATATATAAAAGTAAACATTGAAAACAACACCCAGAGTCGACAGTCTGTTTCCTGCTAAATACGATTGATAAACTGACGATTGCGTTTAGCATGAAACAGACTGTCGTTTCTGGTTGTTGACTTATATACAGGGGTTGGACAAAATAATGTGAACAGGTGCAAATTCCACTCCTATATTTCAAAAACCTATTATATTAAGAACTTTAACTAAAACTTCGTAATTGCAGGTTATATCTATTGCAAATACGTTTATTTATCTAATATACTCTCTTTGTTTTATTTACTTTTAGAATTTAGTAAAATTTAAGCTAAATCCATGACCTCTCCGAGTTTGAAAAAGGGCAAATTGTTGGAGCTCGCATGGCAGGAGCCTCGATCACTAAGGTTGCTGAATTGTTTGGTTTTTCAAGAGCTAACATATCAAGAACTATGACGCAATTCAAGAAACAGGGCAAAACCTCTAGCAATCGTAGCAATTCGGGCCGGACTTGCAAACGTACTGACAGGGACCGACGTGCATTGAAACGCAATGTGGCAAAAAATCATCGGACTACTGCGGCCAAAGTGACTGCTGAGTTGAATAATCATCTGAATAGTCCAGTTTCTACTAA
>OZ038506.1:87021880-87081880 GCA_964036315.1 Acanthosepion esculentum
TATGATAATTCTGTAAAACATATTTGAAAACACATGGGTAAACCTTTTAATTATATAGAAAATTTTACAATTGATATAGTTACCGCCCTTACTTTCTGATAATGTCGTCTATGGACATCCGTATTTACAAAAGTAAACATGTTTATACTGTAGGAATATTATTATTATTATTATTTTTTTTTTTTTTATTTCCTTTGATATCTGCCGTTTACACATTTCTTTCCGTGTCCCGCCCAGGGACCTAAGATAAAAAATGGTATCATGACACTTTCCACTGCAAAAAAAAAAATACATAGATAAAGCCCTTCGTAAAGTGTGGGCTGTACTTGACAGAACAATGTTTTGTATCTCTTTGAGGCATGTACTTCTAGGGATCCCTTCAATTAGTCTACTGGAATCTTTTCCAACGAATCCTAAGGCCCCAACTACAACAGGGATTGTTGATGTTCCCATATGCCACATTTTTGAGATTTCTATTTCAAGCTCCTTGTATTTTGACAGCTTTTCGAATATCTTCAAAGATACATTGCAGTCTTCAGGGACTGTCATATCAATAAGGAGGCATTTTTTTGTGGTCTTTAATAACAATGTCTGGGCGGTTGGCTTTGATTGTTCTGTCAGTATGTATTGTGTAGTCCCATAGAATTGTAACAGGCCCTATCTCCGTAACAGGGTCTGGGTGGTGTTCGTACCAGTTTCTTTCAGTTTCCTTCCCGTAGAAGTTGCAAATTTTCCAGTGCAGATATTGGCCCACTCTGTCATGTCGGTTTTTATACTCAGTGGGTGCCAATATCGTGCAACCTGATACAAGATGATCAATGGTTTCTGGATATTTATCACAGAATCTGCATTTTGGGCTAACACAGGATTTTAGTATATGTGCTTATTATTATTATTATTATTATTATAAATAAAAATAAAATAATAATAATAATGAAAATTATCAATCAAATAAAATAAAACAATAACATATAAACCTTGTATAAAATACATAAAATAAAAATGAAAAATAATAAAAAATACTCCCGTTTTGCAACAAAAACTGTTCTTGCCGGAAATACGGACATCCCGCCAAAAGTCCTTAAATTCATTCTCTTCACCATGAACCTTGGTACAGGCAACACGTGTGTAACTTCTCTCTGCCATATGGCTTGTAATACTATGGAGTAACTTCTCCCTTTTAATACACGTACAATAAAATAATTGTAACCTAAAATATACGCAGACCAATACACACAAAAAATAAATAAATTGAATGAAAGTAACATAATATTAACCATGCCTTTCCGGTCATTTGCATACGTTTTATTTCCGGTCAAGTATGCTTTTATCTCCGTGAACACAAGGCTAATTTCTGCTGCTATGATGTGAGTGAATTCCCCACAACATTATGTTGACCGCCGACGTGTATAAGAAAAAAAACAAAACAAAACAAAAAAACTAATCACCCAAAATACACACACAAAAAGCCCCTCAAAATTTTATGTTAAAATACTAGGTGTTGTTGAGTTGTAGTAAGCTTTTCCATTTATAATTAGTAAATATAGTTTTTATTTAATACCAATTTCAGCGAACCTCTACAAATTAATACATAATTTTAAAAGATTTGAAGCTTTATGGATTATTATAATTAAAATTTAAAACCAGATGCTAATAATTCTTCTAAAAATACATGAATCATCGAAAAAGATTTCTTAAGAGAATAGAGTCCATAATATATCTTATTCATAAAAACAATTACAAGCGTCTCTAATTAAATAATGTAGTTTTATTTCATTATTTATTTTACGGTTCAGAGCAGATTTTCTATAACTGATATTGCTGTATACCCCACCCGCCGCAGTCTAACTATCTATCTATCTTACTGTGATTATCTATCTATCTATCTATCTATCTATCTATCTATCTATCTATCTATCTATCTATATATCTATCTATATTGCTGTGGTTATCTATCTATCTATCTTACTGTGATTATCTATCTATCTATATATCTATCTATCTAACTGTGATTATCTATCTATCTATCTATCTATCTATCTATCTTACTGTGATTATCTATCAATCTATCTATCTATCTATCTATCTTACTGTGATTATCTATCTAACTGTGATTATCTATCTATCTATCTATCTATGATTATCTATCTATCTATCTTACTGTGATTATCTATCTATCTATCTATCTTACTGTGATTATCTATCTATCTATCTATCTATCTATCTATCTTACTGTGATTATCTATCTATCTATCTATCTATCTTGCTGTGGTTATCTATCTATCTATCTTACTGTGATTATCTATCTATCTATATATCTATCTATCTAACCGTGATTATCTATCTATCTATATATCTATCTATCTAACTGTGATTATCTATCTATCTTACTGTGATTATCTATCTATCTATCTTGCTGTGGTTATCTATCTATCTATCTTACTGTGATTATCTATCTATCTATCTATCTATCTAACTGTGATTATCTATCTATCTATATATCTATCTAACTGTGATTATCTATCTATCTATCTATCTATCTATCTATCTATCTATCTATCTATCTTACTGTGATTATCTATCAATCTATCTATCTATCTATCTATCTATCTAACTGTGATTATCTATCTATCTATCTATCTATCTGCATGTTATTATCTATCTAACTGTGATTATCTATCTATCTATCTATCTTACTGTGATTATCTATCTAACTGTGATTATCTATCTATCTATCTTACTGTGATTATCTATCTATCTATCTTACTGTGATTATCTATCTAACTGTGATTATCTATCTATCTATCTTACTGTGATTTTCTATCTATCTATCTTACTGTGATTATCTATCTATCTATCTATCTATCTATCTATCTATCTATCTATGATTATCTATCTATCTATCTATCTTACTGTGATTATCTATCTATCTATCTATCTATCTATCTTACTGTGATTATCTATCTATCTATCTATCAATCTATTTATCTATCTATCTATCTTACTGTAATTATCTATCTATCTATCTATCTATCTATCTATCTATCTATCTTACTGTGATTATCTGTCTATCTATCTATCTATCTATCTTACTGTGATTATCTATCTATCTATCTATCTGTATTGTCGATTTAAATTCTACAAGGATTTTTCCTTATAACTAATAATTACTGTAATGTTCATAAAATAAATAAGGGGTTAACAATTGTAAAAATGATTTTCTAAAAAAAGATCTGCAAAATAATTTCATTCCTTTCTGAAACTTTCATTAAAATCCAGAAATTTCCTGGTTTATTTATTCATTTATTTTTTGCAAGAACAAGAACCAAATCCATGTGTTCTTCACCGTAAAATGACGATCATATTTCCCATACCAATTTATGGTGACCCGATGACACAAGAAAAAATTTTAACCAAAATTTCGAACGTTCTGAAAATTATTAAAATGTATATAATAAAAAAAAAAATAATAATTTGGTCTTTCTTAATAATAACATAAAAATTTTAAGGAAAAAATTTTGCATTTATTAAGTTTTTATAGAAAGTCTTTAAAACCAATCAAGTATTGCCCTTAAATTTAAATCCGCTCATCAGATCAATTACCATAAACATATTTATAAAATTAAAATATTTGAAATAAGTTTAATTAATCAAACACCTGATGTGGGATAAAAATAACGGATATTTGACCAGAAAGAAAATATTTAATTTTAAATCATTAAAACTGATTACTTCTTAATAATGAAATATAAAATATTTGTTCAATTATTCATTTTTATTGAGGCGACGAAAATGTCGATGGATTTTAAATAAGTCTCTAAATATCAAAACGTGCAACAGCTAGTAACAACGAACTATAAATAGCAATAAATGATAGAATTTATAAATTAGATACATAATAAAGATCAGGATACTGGTAAAAGACGATGATTGCAAAAGATGTAAATGAAATGACCTCATAAAATGTGATTTTGTATTTGTTTGAAGAAAAGAGTTTCGGAGAATTATGTTCGTAAAATTAGATAAACGATTTCAGATTCATAAAAATGAGACATCATTCGTAAAATATATATTTTTTATTAAAATTCTTATGCAAATAGTAAATAGCGATATTTACTTGCCACCCATGAGGGCAAGATCTGGCACAAGGCCGAGTTTTACGTGGGTATTCCGAGCCCGTAGGCCCGGCCAAAAAATGACCGTAGAAAACTGTAAAAACAGAATCGGGTTGGTCAACCTCCCCGAACGAGACTCTGCCCTTCGGCGGAGCCTCGTCCGGGTTCCTCTCTGCTCAGAGGCAGAGAGTTCGACCGTTTTGCTGGAACAGCAAATACTAAATAGCAAATATTTATCAAATAAATGCTGATTATCAAAGGCACTGAGAGTTACAAAACTGAAAGAACTGCTTTAATCAAGAATACACATGCGCACACACATGCGCACTGAATAGCAGATTATGATTACAATTTTAATATTCTTGCATTGGTATTATATGTTACAATTCTGCCAAGTTTGAAACTGAGACCTCAGGTTATTTGATATTTTAATCTTTTAGCTTATATTTCATTATGTGTTTGTAAAGATTTAGATAGACATTATAAATAAATAAACAGAGGAGGATATCGACATTGCAAGGTGACTGTCAGTTTCACATCTTAAGTGATCATCAAAAACATGGACTGATGATTTTTTAAGGCGCTAAAAAGACCGGCACCGTCCAGTATTAATGTTCCTGAGCACACTTTATATTTACAAACGCCCCACCTTTAATAATGGACACTATTTCGCACGAAATTATAGCAAATTTTAAACAAAAACATGCATAAATGCATACATAAATGCATATATATATATATATATATATATATATATATATATATATATATATATATATATATATATATATATATTGTGTGTCTCTCAGCTCAGATAGGGAGAAAGAGATAGGGACTGATATATATATATATATATATAGATAGATAGATAGAGGTAAAAACTGTTATATATATATATATATATATATATATATATATATATATATATATATATATATATAGACAGAGAGACAGTAAGACAGACGGAGATGTATATATATATATATATGTACAGAAAATTTTAAAGGCACATACACATAGACATATATGTATATATATTGAGAAAGAAAGAAAGAGAGAGATCAATATGTGTATAAAGAGAGACAGATAAGTAGAGAGTAATTAAGGTATATGGATATACATGGCGGGTGATTTTGATTTATATGTAATTATAGATTCATAAATAAACTGATAAATCAACATATATATATATATATATATATATATATATATATATATGTATGTATATATATATATACATATATATATATATATATATATATATATATATTAATCTCTCTTTCTCTCCCTTTCTCCTTTTCTCTGTCTCCTTATAGCTATTTATATAGACCGATATAGAGAGCGCGTTATAGATTGATAAACAGATATATCGAGAGATTGATATAAAACACACAAGCATATATATATATATGTATATATATATGTGTGTGTGTGTGTATGTATATGAGTATGTATGTATGTATGTATGTAAGTATGTATGTATAAAATTATATTTTCAGAACAGAATCAGACGAGAAACCGGATATTTTAATATAGTGCTCAATACACAATTCTAAAAGATTATTTACCAAAATCCACCTGATGAGAACTTATTGTTGAAACTCGGGTAGTGTTAACGGTGAATTTTGTGTGTATATATATATATATATATATATATATATATATATATATATATATATATATATATTATATAATGATACAAAGTGAGAGAGAGAGAATTTATTAAGTGAGCTTTATGAAAATTGCACCCACGTCATGTCACGTGACAATCGCTTTTTGCAACATGAGTAAAACATATACACTTTTGCTGTGTATAAACGACAGCTGCTCATGCAAATAGCTAAGGATCTAATAAATATCGTTTGCTAGGCTTTACCAACAAAAAACAAATCGCGATGTCCAGCCTCAGGAGAAAAGTTAACAAAGAAAGTATCCCATTGCGCTTATCTCATATTTTTTACAATTTGTGATTGTCACTCAAAGAACAGAGATCCGGTCGAAGAATTCAGAAAGAAATACTCACAATTGCCAATTCCTACGTATTCCTTCCTGCGCATTCAATTCTCTTTTCACCTTTTTAACCCTAATTTTTGGGTTCGTAATCGTTTACTGCCGCCCCCGCTTGTGAGACAAGATTTTCATAGCATCTTCTGAGGTGCCCAAGCATATCAGGGAAAGGCGAGATTGGGAGATAAAAAAAAAAAAGTGTTGAGGTGAAAGCAAGGAAAAGAAAAACAAACCTCCCAAACTCAGCGGCCTACAAAGAATGAAATTGCCTTCAGTTCCTGCGTGCCTTGTGCTATCGGAAAGGTAATAAAAAAAAAAACAGCGTCTCCACGACCTACCCATCCGGATTGTTCACCTCATATTAACCCTTATTCCACCGAATAACACGTGCCTGAATCAACCCCGTCCGGAGATAGATAGGAAGAATGGTTAAATGCAACATGGGGGGGGGGGGGGCGAGGCGAAAGGAAAGAAACAGGATTATAATGGAATATGTATCCCTAAAATGACGTACATGAGAGTGTATATGTGTATGTGCATATGGGTGCATGTGTTTGTATATATACATACATACAAACACACACACACACACTCACACACACAGACATATATATATATATATATATAGATATGTGTGTGTGTATGTGTGTGTGTGTGTGTATGTGTTTGTGTGTTTGTACGTGTCGCGCGTGTGTATGTGTGTAAGAGAGAGAAAGAGTGAGTGAGTGAGAAGTGAAGATATATGCTCTTTAACTGAAGGAAATAATAGAGAGAGGTTGGTATACATACATAAAATAATTACACACAAACACACACACACACACACACGCACACACAGACACACACACACATATATATATATATATATATATATATATATATATATATATATATAGTGTTAATTTCAAAATTGCTGATTTTTAGTGGTTTGCTGATACAAAGGCATTTAAATCAATAAATGATAGTGTGATAGTGTGGTCAGTATGGTCAGTATCGGATATTGAGATAGTGCGTTGATAGAATTAATAAGAACAAGTTTTTTTTTTAACTAGGGAGAATTCCCGTCATGCTGACTTCGAAGTTTCGAGGAGACATTTATATGTGACTACTCTTCAGAGCGGAGTTGGACCATTCAGCATGAAGGAAATATTGGCAAGTTAATTGAAAAAACTTTTTCATAATAATTCTCTCTCTCTCTCTCTATATATATATATATATAAGCTTCAAGAAAGATTTTTCACATATCAAAATTAATAATTAAGGCTTAGCTATCGCGTTTCTGTGGAGGTATCTACATAAAACTTTACCCCCTTTTGTCTAATTAACCTTGTTGAAGATTTTGGTTCAACCCGTTTAAAAAAAGTTGCAAAAATTCAGTTAAACACTTTCAGCATACTAGCTCAGCATGAATTAATTAAACCAAAGAAGGTACAAAATTTTATCACAGCAATAAAAGTGTGAAGCTTGATATTACTAGACATATTAAAAACGGGCGAAGCAACCGGTTTCGCTCCCGCTCTTCAGGCTTCCAACGGGAGATGTAATTTAAATTAAAAAACACAGGAAATGTACAATGACAAGGAAATGTGGAGGAAGAGAAAGAAAAAAATATATGATCAAAAGGAGCTAGAGGCAAATGACAGCGAGCCCCAACAAACACTCACGTTGTTTGCACAAGGAAGGCTTGCGGGACCCGATGTAAAGTGCCTCCAGCACCTTAAGGTGAAATAACGAGTGTGACCGGGACAACACGGTGAACCGGTCGACACTAAAATTAGCTGCACACGATCTGCTCTTTAATAGGTGCTCACATATGGCGGAACCGTAGGCGTTTGGGACGAGTCCATTCAACGGCATGGTGTGGTTCCTGATTTTGGTAGGAACGTGCTGTTTAATTCTCATGTCCAGGCGTTGTGTCGTCCTTCCTATGTAGTCAGCCCCGCAATTACAACCGTATTTATAAATTATAGAATTAATTTTAATGAGGAGGGAGAACGTGTTTACATACTGGACGAATCATGGCCGGGTTTGAAAGTAGGTTGCCATTTCTTTCTGCGATAGACTGGTTGACAACCAAGGCTAAAGAAACCAGTCTGTCCTGCTAATCAACCCGAGGAAGAGATACCAAGGGTATATGTGCGTAGGTGAATCAAACGAACTCGACTGGAATTCGAACTTAGCTTTCCAATCCGAGCCGATATCCCTTACACCACAACGCACGACCTCAACTCACATCCACAACTCGCATCCTTAAACTATATATCCAAAAATATATTTACTCTGAAAATATCAAATTAGGTACGAAATATCTGGAGTTGAAGGCATAAAATTGTGTTCCAAATATTTGGATTTCGGCATTAAATAAGATATAAGTGTGTTGATATACCGCTAAATAAAATCAACCAACCAACGTTTTACGTTTACTTTTATAACTCATTATTGTTCTAGTCAAATAGCAAGTTGCTTTATTGGGAGAAATTCTTTTCTTCTTTGTTTATTTTGGATATTATACAATCGTGAGTTAATTATATCCAATATATCTGAAGTTGAACGCATAAAATTGCGTACAAAATGTTTATATTTCGCCATTAAATAACCTATAACTGTTTTGATATGCCACTAAACAAAATCAACCAACCAACAATATATATAGGCTGAACCCCAAAAAACGGTAATTTTTGAAGTGCGTATTGCCAGACATGAGCAAGTGGCAACACTGCGAGACAGTGACCTTGAGCAAGTAAACATTTCGCCATTTTAGTAACGAGAATGAAATTCACAGTATCCCAGCTGAGATGTTGCATCAGCCAATGAGGAATCTCAACAGCAGATTTCAAGAATGCATTCGTACAGGAGGACGCCATCTACAGGACGTAATTTAAAACAAATGAAAATTCCATCATTGTTTCTTAAATGGCATGTTTTAAGGTTTCAATTACTATGAATTAAATATTTTTCTTCCATCACTCTTGGTTTTATTGGATTGTTAAAAAGTTCCCGTTTTTTTGGGTCACCCTATATATTTATATTAAAATTACCAACAATATAATTTTAAAACAAAATTACTGCCAATACATTTTATTAGTAGAATTACCAACAATAAATTTTATAGCAAAACGACCAGCAATTTATTTTGTAATAGAATTGTCAAGAATGCATTTTATAGCAAAATGACCAACAATACATTTTGAAAACAAGATGCCTATCAATACATTTTATAGTACAATAACCAACAATACATTTTATCTGTAGTTGAAGGTACAAAATATTTTGGTATTAAATAACCCATACAGGTGTTGATATGCCGCTAAACAAAATCTACCAAGGAAATGTCTAGATTAATTTCTCCGTTAATATTGCAATCTGAAAAGCTATATTTTCGTATAAAAAAATGTGGCAAAATTAAAAGTTGCGGTCAATAAATACAATTCGATTAATTTTGAAAAGAAAATCTATGAAACTGGCTTATCGTTTCCATAATTTTTAAAAATAACTCTATCCATGAAGATTGATTGATTGTATTCTGACAGCTGTCATAGGAACGGGAATTTTAAAAAAAATGTTTAAAAATCCTGCATATCTATGCTTATTGATTAAAAGAAAATAAACCAGATTCTAAGCTTATAATGATAACTTATTTTAAGAAAGGTAAAAATACAACACAAATGCAAATAAAGCTCTGTACATCGTATGCCAGTTATATTAGGAAAATCAATGATTTTCTTAACATTTTTTACATTATTTATATTAGAACCATTGTTCTCATCTTCGTTGTAGTCCTGGGTATAACGATAAATTACATCTGGCAGCAAGGCCTCTAATTGGAGATTGGAAGTTTTGAGGAACGTTAAACTAGCTCTTAATTGCTGTTGTTCCCGGGATTACCCTGACCCAAGTCGCTTTGCACCTGTTAAGATCTCAACTATGGGCAAATAATAAACACACCATACAAAAACAAAACCCTATGAAAGTATAAATATACATTTTTATAATAAAAAAAACAGCAATATATTTTATATAGTAAAAATATCAACAATAAATTTATAATGAAAAATGGCCAACAATACATTTTAGCTGTAGTTGAAAGCATAAATTTGCATTCACAATATTTAGATTTCGGCATTAAATAACCTCTAGAGGTTGATATGCCGCTAGACAAAATCAACAATCATCTTTATTGTTTTTATCACAACGTTTCGGCCATTGCGCCCTCCGGCCACCCTCAGGTGCATATCGATCTGGGTAACCTAAAGAGAATTCTGAAATCAACATTTTATTTAATCTCAGGGCGTAGACTGTTTTTGTTCCACCAACGTCTAAGGATATCGTACATTTCTTGTTATTGCTCACCCATTTCAACTGAGTCCAAGTATACACTAACCGGCCCAGGGATTGAACACGCAACCACTATTTGACTACACGGAGGGAATAACGGACCAAAAGTTGGGCTGACAACAATAGATTATGACAAAACACCGAAAATAAATGGTGTAAATAATCATAACTTCACATCCCATAAATTCAGATAGAAATTATCAAATCGGTATGGACCCAATATGAGACACAAATGGAGCCGAAAACAACAACAAAGATGAGGACAATAGTGCCAATGCTAATAGTGTAAATAACGCTAAATCCTCATCCCCAAAATTCAAACATTTCTACGGTATATATATTTCCCGATGTCTGATATATCTCAGTAGATATATAACTAATGTATATAGTGATTTTCTAAGCGTAACTTTGATGTGGCACAAAGCCGAAAGTATGGGGCACCCAGTGAGGATCGAACTCACTACTCAATCGTAACTCAATCAGCTAGGCCACAAAAATTTCCTCCTGAAGAAGGCCGGAGTGTACAACGGCCGAAACGTTGTGATAAATATGGCGACAACGATGAAAACAATAATCCGAATAATGTAAATAGTGTACATAATACATCATCTCAGAAGTATATATATATATATATATATATATATATATATATATATATACTTCTGAGATGATGTATTATATATATATATATATATATATATATATATATATATATATATATATATATATATATATATATATATATGAGTGTAGTGCCTTTAAACAAAATTCATGTCGTTATAGAAATTTCCAACTCCTCAGTTTCGTATACAAATGTAAAACAAAATGTAAACAAAACAATTTTCTAAGTAATAGACATTTTATTAATTATTAATGTGACAGTTTTATAACATCGAGCGTTAGTTTTAGTGGATACTGTTGTTGGAGTAGACCCTTATATATATATATATATATATATATATATATAGATAGATAGATAGATAGATAGATATGAAGGTCTATATATATATATATATATATATATATATATATATATATATATATATATATATATGTATATATATATATATATATATATAGGATTAGGATTAATATGAATAAAAGCTTATTGATGTTACCTTCAGCAACCCGACCCCAGAGATATATAGACGGACATGTCCGTCAACTCTTCAGGGGATATTAGATATATATCTCTCTCTTTCTCTCTCTCACTTTGTCTCTGTCTCTCTCTCCGTCTCTCTCTCTGTCTGTCTGTCTCTCTCTCGGTCTCAATATATATATATATATATATATATATATATATTTCGAGGGAGAAAGAGAGAGAGAGAGAGGGAACAAATTGAGATAGATATATAGAATTACATAAAAATTAAAGGGACAGACAGATGAAAATAGATAAGAGACCGATCTCCCTCTCTCTCTCTCCCTCTCTCTCTCTCTCTCACTATATATATATATATATATATATATATATATATATATATATATATATATATATGTCATTCACAGACAGTACTGTTTCGCTGTATCACAGCTCCTCAGTGCGACTAGACTTCCGAATGCCTCAAGCCAGGATTGAAACACAACTAATTTGGTGTCAGCCAAAGCTATCTTCACTCGGTAGAGTTGCACAACTAAATCTAGCGTATTGTTTTTACAAATGTAAACAAATGCCCATCAGCCAAAGTGCTCCATTCATTTTACTGAAGAGCCTTGCATTAGTGCAGGTGGCTGTTATTTATAGAATTAGCTTATCACTCAACAGTGCTCAATTGAAAAGTATTTTCAAGAGCTAAATTATATATATATATATATATATATATATATATATATATATATATATATATAAGAGAGATAGATAGAGAGAGAGAGAGAAACAGATAGATAGATAGATAGATAGATAGATAGATAGATAGAATCATTTAAATTGATACAGAGACGGATAGATAGATAGATAGATAGATAATTAGATAGATAGATAGATAGATATAATCATTTAAATTGATACAGAGACGGGCAGATAGGTAGATAGATAGATAGATAGATAGAATCATTTAAATTGATACAGAGACGGACAGATAGATAGATAGATAGATAGATAGATAGATAGATAAATAGATAGATCGATCGATAGATAGATAGATAGATAGATAGATAGATAGATAGATAAACAAACATGCACTCATTAAATAAATGTTTGAAATCAGGATAAAAATGTGGATATTTTGGATGAAAACCTTAAACATCTTGTTAAACTGAATTATATCTTTCGGAGAGACCCTCTTGTGTGTCATTCCCTTTCTTATCATTTTACAACTTGTATCTCTTTTCACAAACGAAAACCTCAAAGTATTCCTCACCTTTTCTTTTGATTGTTTTTTTTTTTGTACTATTTTCTGATCCGGCAACCTCTTTCTCCCTTTTCATTCTCACTTACGATAAACACTTTTTCCTAACCATAAATACCTTCTTTTGCCAACCTCTCACTTGAATACCGTTTATGTATCACCATCAACATCGTCTTTATGAGAAGCGTACAACTCAGAAGACAGCTGCTTCCATTTTTTTTAATCTATTAAGCTTCAGTGAGCTGAACCCCATCTCCTCACTGAAGCGGGAAGAGAAACGACCGTCTGACTTTTACGGGAGCAACTTGATATACTCATGGACAGGGAATGCTAAGAATATATCCAATACTTACAACTCGCACTTAAAATTGAGCAAAAAAAAAACCTTCATACCAAAGTTCCCTTCTTATGAATTCTTTCCACAGACACTATTCGCTTATCTCACTGGTACAATTATCATCGGCCTGATCTTCTTTTCCGCTACCACCTCACGCGGTGTGATAATGAAATTTTTGATTGGTTGTCACGACGCTATCAGTCACGATATTGTCGAGCAGCAAACCCTGTACGAGTTACATGTGTTTACCTAGTATTGCAACAAAGGTCAAGATCGCGTAGCGTTGGGTGGGACATGATTTTAGTTTACATATTTATAGTCTATGTTTCGTCCTTGCTTTGAATATTGTTGACACATATAGTATGGCCTTCTTGCTATATATTTAGAAAACCTTGAGAAAATCTAAAGATGAATCTTGTAACCTAGAAAAGGTTACTGAATGAGGAATAACCAAAACGGATTTTGGAAATGAAATGGTAATCTTTATAACATCAACAAAATACATTACTCGCCGGCGGCGTGAAGTAGTCAAACCACTGCTATTGATTGATTACTGAGCTAGCATATTACCCCCCACTTGCAATAGTGTCAAACGTATTTATGAGGACTGGGAGATACCTATTAGTGTTTATAGGAACGGTTTATAACAACCCCCACATTTTAGATTTACTCAATACCTTTTCCTTTTCTCATCCTCGTCGCCAAAAAGGTTACTGAATGAGGAATAACCAAAACGGAGGTTGGAAATGAAATGGTATTCTTTATAACATCAACGAAATACATTACTCGCCAGCGGTATGAAATAGGTAAACCACTGGTAGTGGTGGACTACTTAGATTGAATATTACCCTAACTTACAATAGTGTCCAACGTGTTTATGAGGACTGGGACATATCCACTAGTAATAATAGGTATATAACAAATCTGAAATGTTATTGTTACTGACCTGTCGTTTCGCTTTTGTTTGGTTTAGTTCATTTTCTTTTACGGTATATCAACCCCAATGGGTTATTTACTGCCGACAAGATTTTTAGGATTGGTTCTCATGAATAGAGTATTTATTCTTCGCAAGAAATCAGATTGTCAGTCAGGTTTGATTGACGTAATTTTTAAAGAGGATTTTTGTCGAGAGTCAAATGCATTTCTGGTAATAATAGTTTTCAAACATGTATGGCTTGTAATATCTTCTTTTTTTTTTCAAAAATATATGGCTGGTAATTTTTTTTTCAAAAATGTATTGCTGGCAATATTTTTTTCGAAAACGTATGCTGGTATTTTTATTACAAAAATCTATTTTTATACTTTCATAGTTTTTAACTATTTGCCGATAACTGGGGCCCTAACAGGTGATACTACTCAGGGTGGATCTGGGAACAACAGTAATTAAGAGGTGGTTCCACGCTCATCAAAACCTCCCCATCAGAGGCCTTGCTGCCGGATGTAGTTCATCGTCATACACAGAACGGCTGTCATCTAGACTTCAGTCACTCTACCATCGTCTTGATGTACCCTTCCTGTTCGATTTTTTTTTTGTAATTACTTCCATGTTAATTGTTCTGATGAATGATGTGGTACGTAGACTTTAGAATTTATGTTGAGGATACTATGGACCGAACATGTGAGCAACGACGAGATTTGAAAAAGAAATGCAAACAAAAAGGAAACTTATATTTAACATGAGGAAGAGGCAGTTAAAGTTTCTGGTGCGCATCATGAGAAAGGTGGGCTTGGAAAATCTAATACTCACAAGACAGATTGAGTGAAAGAGACACAGAGGATGAGCCTGAGTAAATGCGTGGTAGAACAGGTTTGGAGAGAAATAAGAAAAAGATAGAAATTATTAAGAGCTACTAGGGTCAGGAAGATGTGGAGGGTCATGATCGCCTACGTCTTGAAAGAACACGGGACATAAAAGAAGATTTGATTGGCGGTATCATTTAACATTTGAAATCGCTAGATGCTACCGTAAGTTCTATGGTAATAGTTTCTTTTCTATCACTCTTCATTTGTGGAATTCTCTTTCGTCTACATGCTTTCCAGCCAAATTTGATCTTGAAAAATTTAAATGCAATGTCAATCGTTATCTACTGTCTTCTTAACGCCTGTTATTTAATTGTTTTCTCTCATTAATAATGTTTTTTATTCTTTTTCTTATATACTTTCACACTCAGTAACCCCCTACGTCTTAGTGGCTTTTTTGTCTTGCTTGGTTGGGGGTCTGATAAAAAATACATTATTACAAGTGAGCACAAAGCAATGTCTGTTGAGACCGGAACTAGCACGTTGGTACAGCTTGAAACAGTAATACCTGTGTGTCATAAGGGCTGAACTGGTAGATGTGAGCCAAGATGAAGATTGTGTTTTTACCCGGTATTTCCGATAACGCACAAACGCATCGATGTCGGTTTTTATACGAGTAGAAACCTCAGAAAGATAGACAATTTAAAAATTTCATTTCAAGGGTCGTCCCAAAGAATGTCACGAAATGAATTACCATCAGTCCGCTGGGAACAGAAATAAGTCTTGTGAATAAGGGCTTCATAGACAACTGAAAGAAATATCAACGTTTTTCGAATTGCCAACAAAGCTGCAAAGTTGCGACGCTCTGCAAGAGGCAGGTGAGGAGTTAAGGAATAAATCAAATAAAGAAACATGTTGATCAGAATTATTAGGTAAACGAGTAGAGGAATCTACTATTTGACGGAGAGACTGAGCGACGGGGAAAATGAGTCTGGATACCGACAATATTAGTTACAGTAGAATGTTTGTTTGTTTAGCGGCATATCAACATCTTATAAGGTCATTTAATAGAGAAATGTAATTTTCTAAGTAGTTGTTATGGTCCAAGTTCCTTGTACCACGGTGATGGTCCAAGGTAGATGCAATGAAGAATAACTCGAACACAGGTATGGAATAACACAGATATATTACAAACAGAAATATGTACAAAGAAGTAGAAGTATTGGTAATGACAATCAGGTTTGGTTAGAGTGAACTATGTTGTCTCGACAAGTATAACTATTCCAATGTCTTACAGTAATCGTCTGACTCGACTCTGAATCTGTCTCTGTCTTGAACTGCTGCTTCCTCTTGAGGCGCAGTATTTATGATGTACGGAATAGTCCATTATTATTATGGGTAAGTTCCCATAACAGTAGTATTAGTAGTTTCTTTTCCAAAAATGTATTGCTGGCAATATACATAATAAATTAATTGATAACAACCGCTTTAGTTTCCTTTCCTTCGCCATACGGCCAGTTTGAAACCCACTGCGATGTCAGTGTGTAATCGATTTCTATTTTTCCCTCAGATAAGGTCATTTTACAGTGGCGTGCAGTAATATGAATCTGTTTTCGCGGTGTATGAGGAAATTTGTTTCACCTTGAAAAATATTGCGTTACATTTTTATCACACCCAGACACTATTGTCTCGACTGTCGATTATTTGTCCTACGGCCATTGTCTGCGATGGACGTTACTCCAAGAAAGCGTACGAAAATTGTAACGCTGCACGAATACACATGCCAAGCCTTGCCAGTAAACAAATCAAAGTACTATATAATGGCCTGGAAACTCTGCTGATTTAAATCCAATCGAGAATCTGTGGTCATTCTGCAAGGAACGATTTCGTGAAATGGGCATACAAATTACTAACATGTGCACTGGGTCAAGCTTCATTGAAAAAATACGAAAAAATAAATGATAACGGAATTATTCGTTTTGTTTCAATTCAATTTCACAAGGGTGCATTTTTATTGACTTAAAAATGTATAGCTAATAATATTTTTGTTTATTTACAAAAATATATTGCTGGTAATTTTTTTTCAGAAATGTATTGCTGGTAATTTTTTTTTTGCAAAAATATATTCTGGTAATATGTTTTTATTTTTTTCAAAAATACACTGTTGGTAATGTTTTTTTTTACTATGAAATTGTATTTTTATACATTCATAGTGTTTTGACCCCAGTTATGGGGCTAAGTATTTTCCCATAGTTTGGAGTTAACAGGTGCTACCACCCCGGGTCAGGGTGGACCTGGTAACAACATCATCAGAGGCTTTGCTGCCGGGTGTAGTTTCAGTAGAAATTTACGCCACTTAACGTGATGGGCATTAAAATCACCAAACAAATATGTTCACAGATGGAGAGGGGTAGGGAAAGAGGGATGTAGAGAGAGAGAGAGGGAGAGGGAGAGAGAGAGAGAGAGATTTCTATACTGTCACATATTACTGTCCTGAGAAGAAGAAAGACAGCGACACAGGTAAAAGTAAGAGATAGCTAATAGAGTACAACAAAAAAAGTCGAATGCACATGAAAGAATCTGCTGGAGACTCACAAGACAATTGCTTTGCCACTATAAGATTTTTCAGTGCGGAAAAAATAAGAACATGCATATCCTACAATCTTTTCGACAAAGAGGAAGATAGCCTGGAAGAGGAAAACCATTAGTAGATAGAAGTATTTAAAATAATTTCGCAAACTACTAAGATTGCTGGAGGACGTTTGAAGTCGAAAAAATTCTACACAACAGAAATTGGAAATATTACTATGAATAATGAGGCTGAAATGGGTAGGTGCTTTTTTGTTTACAGGTTTACGCGTATTTCTGTAAATTGTAATTGTCATGAGAGTATTATTTTCATTTTTAAGGGGAAAAATTCCAAAATAATTATCACTGTCCATCGTCCATAGCAATACAAATCGGCCGGTAGTTGACTAAGTCTAAAGGATAATATTGCTTCGGGGCTGCCCAACGGAAGTACAAGCAGAGAAATCTTTCCATGCGCGACTTGGTACTGCAAATACACCGATATTATGCGACTGTTGACCAGAGCAGCTTCTCTAAGCGCTACTATAGAATTCGGGATCCATGCTACAAGTCGCAAATCAGCAACCAGAAAACGGCCACCCCGGTACCCTCAAAACGAAAAGTCGCAGACGCTGATCACCAAATAGTTAAGCGAGTTAAATCATTAAGGTAATGGAAGAAAGGACCCACATTTTAAGCAGGAAAAAATTGATAATCCTCTGCTCCTGTTCAATAAACATGGAAGGCTTACGGACAGGGCGATAGACGCAATTATCTACTCCTATAGTTCTGATGAGTCTACCTCGTTGGTACCTCGTATTTACGAATTTAAACTCAGTACTAGATTGGTAGTTAGGTCTCATAATTTTCCTGTTGAAATTGCTAGATGTAACCGTACGTTCTATGCTAACAATACCTTCTCCCGTACTTTTCAATTGTGTATCTCTCTTTCGACTTTCCTGTTAACTACGATCTTGAAAAATTATAATTTACTGTCTTTTTGAATCCTGTTCTTTTAGTGTATTTTCTGTCTTAGTTGTTTTATTGTCTCCCTTGGGTTGAAAAGATAAAAATAAGGAAAAAAGATTTTACTAAGTTTGTCAAAGGTCATATCAAAGAAAGACGACACAAAAAGGAAAAAAAGAAGAAAAAAAAGAATGTGTATCTGAAAAACCTGGAAAGAAAGAAAAATAGGAACGAAAGGATGAAGCAAGGAAGGAATAGTATAAAAGAAAGAAAGAAAGAAAGAAAGAAGGAAAGATAGAAAGATAGAAAGGAAGTAAGGAAGAGTAAAAAAGAAAGATTGGAACGAAGAAAGAGAGGAACGTAGAAAAAAAGAAAGAAAGAAAGAAAGAAAGAGAGGTAGGAACGAAAGGATGAAGGAAGGAAGGAATAGTAAATAAGAAAGATTGTAATGAAGAAAGATAGGAGCGAAGAAAGAAAAAAAGAAAGAAATGAACAATGAAACAAAGAATGAGAAGAAGGAACGGCAGAATGAAAGAAGGAAGGAACAGTAAAAAGAAAGACTGGAACGAAGAAAAAAGAAAGAAAGGTAGGAACATACGGAGGAATGAATGAATGAACAAACGAATGAATGAGGGAAGGAAGGAAAAACAGTAAAAAAGAAAGATTGGAACGAAGAATGTAATAAATAAATAGAGAAATAAATAAATAAATAAATAAATAAAGAAAGAAAGAAAGAAAGAAAGAAACAAACAAACAGACAAACAAACAGAGGTAGGAACAAAAGGATGAAGGAAGGAAGGAACGGTAAAAAAGAAAGACTGGAACGAAGAAAGAAAGAAAGAAAGAAAGAAAGAAAGAAAGATTGGAACGGAGAAAGAAAGAAAGAAAGAAAAAAAATAAAGAAAGAAAGAAAGAAAGAAATAGACAAAGAAAGAAACAAAGAACGAGTGGTAAGAACGAAAAGATGAAGGAAGAAAGAAAGAGTAAAAAAGAAAGACTGGAATGAAGAAAGAAAGGAACAAAGAAAGAAAGAAAGAAAGCAAGAAAGACAGGAAGGAAGGAAGGAAGGAAGAAAGAAAGAAAGAAAGAAAGAAAGAAAGAAAGATTCGAACGGAGAAAGACAGAAAGAAAGAAAGAAAACACGAGCAGAAACAATTGAGAAAAGGAAAGACGTTTGTTCAGTAAAGGTGAAGTATTGTACTAAATAAGTAATTCACACCTGGCCAGCATTATTCCCGCCTGCCCATCGTTCGCCCACTTTATTTGATCAATAGAGAGTCCAGGCAGGATATTGTCTCATCTGCCTCATTTGCACCCGGAAAGACGGCAAACGAAGCTGGCATCTAACTTCCGGATACTTACATCCGGTCTTTCGAACGAACGCGCCGTTTAGAAAAAGAAAACGAGCAAGAAAACATACATAAAACAGGTAGTAGAAAGATAGAGCGAAAAGAAGAATAGTGTCAAGTTAAGGGGCTGTTGGGGTGTTTGGGAGACTGGGCAATCAAAGAAAGCCTAGAAGGCAGACAATGAATCGGAAAGCGTGTCCAGATGCACAGATCCTCGAGATTTTCAATGGAAAATTGAACAACGCAGACTACGAATTAGTGGAAGAAAAATTACTATAGTGCAAAAATTGAAATATCTAGGAAGTGTTTCAACAGAGGAAAGAAAAGGGAATTCCGAAATCCGAAGACACATTCGAATAGCGAAAGTGCCTTCCAAAAGCTAAGCAAACGATTAAGAAAAACAGGAAAATTTCGGGAGTCGGAAAGGAAATGTAATGCCGGCAATAAATAATGGTCAATCTTATCACGGATGAAGAATAGACTTGAGATAACATAAAAGTTTTTTTTTCTACAGAAGGATACTGAGAATACCATGGACGACGAATTGTTAGTGAAATGGAAACAAAAAGGATATTTATGTTTGACATCAAGAAGCTTCATTTATTAACTTTATTAAAACCTCGTCAGAGAATTAAATATAGAGGGAAAAATGAACTTGCGGACAGCTACCAAACATGAATGAAAATGCCTACGAGACACATACATACACCATCACACAGACACAAAGGAATCACACACACGAACGCTTCTTGACAAGACAGTTGCAAGTTAAGCCTGCTTTCCAAATCAAAAACAACACAAAAATTACCACATTTTTCTCCTCCCTTCACACATTCTCTGACGAAGCTTTAATAAAAATCGAAACGTCTTAGATTTATTAAAGTTTCCCATTTTCCTGTTCCTTATGCTGTCGGATTGCAATCCATATTTGATCCCAATTCATATATATATATATATATATATATATATATATATATATATATATATATATATATTGTCATTCACAGACTGTACTGTTTCGCTGTATCACAGCTCCTCAGTGCGACTACACTTCCGAATGCCTCAAGCCAGGATTGAAACACAACTAATTTGGTGTCAGCCAGAGCTATCTTCACTCGGTCGAGTTACACAACTAAATCTAGCGTATATATATATATATGATGAAATGGATTAAATCTGAGAATTATTTAATATATATTCTGCTTATACGTTATTTTTATAGAAGGTAATTTATTTAAGTAAATGCTCTGTTTTTAATTCAACTGTATTAATTACATTTACCGGCCTAAATATTCGAGAAATTTCGTAGAAAATATGCGTTCTCCGACAGAAATCGAACTTGTATTCTTATACGTAAACCGACATTTGGACTGACGTGCTATACGATTTAGCTACAGAGGGCCGTCTGGTTAGCAAAGTCCAAATTACTGAATTTATAAACATAAAATCTTCGACGATTTTTGGTGTTATTTAAATGTGTGTGTATATATATATATATATATATATATATATATATATATATATATATATATATATATATATATACCGGGTGTAACAGCAAACAAAATTCTCCAAATCGTGTAACAGAATCAGATAATTGTCTATCCCACAAAATGTTTAATATCTAAAAACAAAACAAAACAAAACAACTAAACTGAGTTTCTTTTTTCCAGATTTTCAGATGAGGTTTAGCCATCTTGATACCATTTGTTATAAGAATCACGAAAAAAACCCTTTGAGTTATTTAGCTAGAAAGAGAACAGGTTAAAATCGTTTCATGCCAGCCCCATTATAAATTCCCAACTGAGCAATAGTGAGACGAAAACGATCATTCAGACCTTCAATAATGGTAACAAAATTCATACCCTGTCTTCCATCTTCAAAATCCATTCAAGAACCATCAAGAGAAGGGTGAATAAGTTTAAAAAAGAGGGAAGGGTACAGAGTAAAACTGGATCAGGATGTCACAGCAGGAAGAGGGATCATCATTTCATCTTAGAGCGAAATACATTCTTATTGTTCAAAGTAGAGTCCAATAGTTTTATAAAGCTTCGGAGAATTCCGGTAAGATATCTTTAATCATTTCTAAGATAAAACGGTTCAAAGCTATTGGACAATTTTGCTGTTACATTATCTAGACAATTTTGGTGTTACACCCTGTATATATATATATATATATATATATATATATATATATATATATATATATATATATGTGTGTGTGTGTGTGTGTGTGTGTGTGTGTGTGTGTGTGTGTGTGTGTGTATGTGTGTGTGCGTGTGTGCTTGTGTGTGCGGGTATGCAGAAAAATAGGAAAGAACACGTTAGGTAAATAATCCGTAGTTCTTTAGTATTTTGTTTTTATTTTTAAAAGGACAGTGCTCTATACAGAAGTAGAGCTTATATTATAAGACCATACTTATAAACAAGCGGAAACCAAAAGTTAGTTTATTCCTAAATTTTCGCTTGAAAATGAAGCGGGACTTAACACCTCAATTCAACTAAATTTCAATAATTACATTGAGGGTCTCGGCTCTCGCTTTTGAAACATGAGAACTCTTATGTAGCGAAGGAATCATATTTTTTAAAAAATATTATAATATATATATATATATATATATAGCGATTTTCCAAACGTAGCTTAGATGTGGCACAAGGCCAAAAGTATGGGGCACACAGTGAAGATCGAACTCACTACTCATTTGTAACTGTGTTAGCGAGACAAACTTGCAAACCATTACACCGCCTTGGGGTACCCAAATGATTTTCTAAGCATAGCTTAGATGTGGCACAAGGCCGAAAGTACCGGGCACCCAGTGAGGATAGAACTCACTATTCAGTCGTAATTGATTTAACGAGACAAGCTTGCTATCCATTACACCCCTGGTGCTGAAAAGTTCTCAGACCGACCAAGCAGGAACTCCAAAAGGAATGTATCTTAACATCGTACTTGAAACTGTGTTTCAACGGTGCATATAAGCCGTATATTTTGACGGTACACATTCACCTGTGTCGAATTGAAAGGTGTGCTATAAATTTATTTTTTTGGGGGGGATTATGTTTGACGTTAAATGATTTCATTATTACACTGAGTTTTCGAACTCAGAAGAAATTCTTCCGCGTAGCAAAAACAAAAAAAAAAAACAAAACAAAACAAAAAAAAACTTCAAATACGCTAACCCCCATCTGTCTGTTTTTCGGAAATAATATTGCATGCAAGTATACACGAGTAAGTAACCTTCTCCCACACGCATGAAACAGATAAATACGAGACGTTGCCCGAATGTTCGAGAAATCTTAATAGATTAATCTGTCTGTTCGTTTGTCAAGTTTTCTAGCCTCTTCCGTGTCTAGCTAGACATTTCACGATTCTCTTCAAGTCACACCATCAGAAAACAAAGTAAAGGATTCTGCTTGTCAAATCTTTCCCTCTTCGTGAAAGAAGTCTCACACTGTAATTTTCTGTAAGACTTTCCTTAATACATCGTAGTTGCAAAAAGGCACACGCTCATGTATAACGCATGCACACGCACACGTGCAAAACAACATAAGCACAGTAAAATATAGCGTAGACAACGGAGTATAGGTCGGTCGGTCATCGATTAAGTCGAATCCTTAAAATCGATAAAAAAGTTTCAGTCTCAGGCGGTCTAACTCAGATGATACTAACTATTGGCAGCTATGTTGTATTTTTGTATTAATTTATACACACTCCCATGTATGTTCGTATTTATACGCACGCATTGAAATACCTATATATGGGTTTCAAATAGGATATAGAATTCCGACAAAGTTTTGAAGAGATTTTATAAATGGAAAAACGATTCAGTGAAACAAGATTTGATTACGCGTTTCGCCTTTCTAGGCTCCATCAGATCCCAAAAAATGAACTAAGAAAAGAAATAAAGAAAAGATACAGAAAAAATATTGAAGGCTTTTTTTAAAAGTCACTCATTTTTTTTTATTCTTTTCTTTCATCAAGAGAAATCACAGATTAAATGAAAAGGTACTAATCAACAATTATTTAAACATAAACACAAATACACACAAATTGTTTTCCTTCTTTCGTTCTTTGATCTGATGAAGCTTAGAATGGTCAAACGCGTAATCAAATCTAGTTTCAATGAAACGTTTTTTCATTAGTCAAATATCTTATATATATATATATATATATATATATATATATATATATATAATATATATATATATATATATATATATATATATGGTTAGAACGTTCGCTTTCTGACCATGAGACCCAGGTTCGAATCTCACCACGGTTTGTCAGGATGTAGTCTTCCTGAAGTTATCCAACTGGAGTGGGGGCGATCCCAGCGTGCGGCTTCTTTGGAAATTGCCTGAAAACCATACCATGGGTTAACCCAAGCCTTGTGAGTGAAATTGGGTAGACGGAACCCTTGGGTGGGTGCGTCAATAGCTGTGTTAGCACGAAGTGACAAGTCATCGTGACCGAGGGTTTAAGTGTGCTGGCCTACACACAAATACACACTGATTTTCTTCTTTCATTTGTTGATTTGATGAAGGTTCTGTGTGCGTGAAGAGCTGTTATCTGTCCGCCAATCGACGACGCATTTTATTTGTGAACCGACGACTTTTGAGACCGACCCAGAAGAATGTTTTACTTGACCATCATATCAGTTCAGTAAATGACCAAATTAAATATCAGTGTGATGCGGACTATTTAGGTACAACGGGTCAAAGGTTGCGAGGAAGGATCCTGACAAATTGCATAAGGATTTAACCTGAATTCATTTCAGAGAAATGCCATACGAATCTTTTGCTTTCGAGCCATTCTGGAAAAAAGACGCGGATTTGCGTTTCATTCGACGCAGAAAAACTGGGAGAAAATATTAACAACTTTCGACACGGACTAAGAATTATTAAGAAAAGTCACAGAATCAATATTAACGGCCTTTTTTAAAAGTCACTCATTTTCATCCTTTTCTTTCATCAAGAGAAATCCCAGATTAAATGAAAAGGTACTCATCATCTATTGTTTAAGTATAAACACACACAAACGAACGGACGCACGCACGCACGTATTTCTCTCTTCCGTTTTGGGATCTAATGAATCCGAGAATGGCGAAACGAGTAACAAAATCAAATTTTATCATTTGTCAAATTTCTTTAATAAACACACACACACACACACGCATATATATATATATATATATATATATATATATATATATATATATATATATATAATAAAAAGGCTTAAACATTAATATTCCATGGTTATAATTTATTACATTGTAATCGTAATCACGTTCCAATTCATCAGACCTACAAATTCACCTTTTTGAATTTTGAAATTGTAGGTGTGATAATTGGATCGTAATTATGATTCCAATGTAATAAATTATAACCATGGAATATTAGTGTTTAAGCCTTTTTATTATATTCTTACTCATAAATAAAGAAAAGATACAGAAAAAATATTGAAGCCTTTTTTTAAAAGTCACTAATTTTCTTCCTTTTCTTTCATCAAGAGAAACCCCAGATTAAATGAAAAGGTACTAATCATCTATTGTTTATGCATAAACACAAATACAGACACACACACGCGCGCAGGCGCATATCTTTCTTTCTTTTTCGAATCTAATGAATCCGAGAATGGCGAAACGCGTAACGAAATCAAAGTTTTTCATTTGTTAAATTTCTTTAATAAACACACACACACACACACGCGCGTATATATATATATGTGTAGAAAGTTCGCTTTAGAACGTTCGCTTTCTGACAATGAAATCCGAGTTCGAATTGATTTGTTAGGCAGTAGGCTTCCTGATGTTATCCTGAGGGCGCGATCCCAGCGTGCGGCACCTTCGGAAAGTGTCTGAAAACCATACCACGGGTTGACCCAAAACTTCTGAGTGAAAATGGGTCAAATGAAGCCTGGGGGGGGGGGGCTCTATAGCTGTGCTAGCATGAAGTCACAAGTCATCGTGACTGAGGGTTTCAGTGTGCTGGCCTTGTTCAGATTGTTGATCACGCTAGATAACACGCTCTCTCTGTAACTAAGGTCTGCTCAGCATAGTTGCAGTATAAACCACTGTGTGTGTGTTTCCTTAAAAAGATAGACAAGGTACTGCGATTAAGCAATATTTTATTTAATATTGACTATACATGTCCCTGAAGTAATAATTATATTGGATATACCACTACATCCTTATCAAGAAGTCTCACGTTGCATCTCTCAGACCATTGCTTAATTAGGACCAACGTAAACACAAACGGAAAGCTACTAAACTCAATATCCATCCGCAACATACTTTTAGAAAATACGGCCATAACAGTCTCATCCATATGTAAAAAAAACAATAAAAATAACTGAAGAATTAATAATAAAAAAGATGCCAACACTCAATAATATCAACTATGAACACGGCCAAAACGTGCTGTCCGTGTTTAAAACAACGTTCCCCTTATTATAGATACACATAAATAAATAAAAAATCTACATATTCAGTTAAGAAAAACATGTCACCGACCACTGCACGACCATTGTCACCGACCACTGCACGAATACTGTATCGCGAGGTTAATATAATTGATTGTAAGTATAAGTAATTTATATAATTATTTTATCGGTGAAACATTCTAGACTATTTATTCAGTAGAATATTTGTGATAATTCCAGGAAAGATCATCACGTGGTGTAACTAATAACTAATGGAATAGCCGAAAGAGATCGGATATATAAGATTTTGAACAGGATTTACACACTTTATGCCCAGAGAATAAAACATTAGTATGAATGTAAGAAAAATGGAATGAAATGTTTACTTCCAGTACCTTCTCACACGTCTTTAAGGGAACTTAAAAGAAGGGTTGCTGGCAAAATACACAATTATATGTGTGTGTGTGTGTGTGTGTGTGTGAGTAAGTTTGTTTTGGTTACGTTTATTATTAATAAAAAATTGAATAAAAATCCACGTATAAATTATAAGTAAATATATTAAATTTGAATAATGTAACGTTCAGTTTCATGCCTGACGCAATATTCAGGGACTGAGTTAAGAATAACCGTTACATAATTCAAATTTTGTTAAATATATCTAGTTATAGTAATGATGGCGCATAGGTTTATTATTAAAACAAAGGACAAACGAAAGGATACCAATGCAATCAGTACGATAAAAATTTATTAAATATTAATTATTAAACATATGACAGGAATGAAGCACGAAGAGAAAAGTTTTAAGGTCGGAATTTTCGGACACGCCTGTGTCCTTCATCAATGGACAATAAACATAGAAATAGGAATTACTCACTGACAACCTAAAAATAACACTCCCAATTATTACTAAAGATAACGCGAAAATCTTTTTACCTACTCAAATGTAATATTATCCCCTATCACTAACCTCCCTCCCCTACCGCTCAAACTTAGGACGCTTGTGAGTTGACGTACCTAAACTTTGACCGATGTTTATCAACGAAAAAACGTCCACAAACCACTCAACATTAACGACCCGGTCGACCCAACACCAAACTGCTATCAACAACCACTATTGTTTCACTCAAATACTTTATGTATATTTTGTATGTACATTTTTCTTCTCAAAAAAATGGAAAATAGGAAGTGACGTTTTACATCCGGGCTTGCCTACAAACAGGATCGTTCATAACCATTTTCGACCCTCACCCGTAGATATGCAGTTAAAATGCACTGAAACCAAGTCCAGCCTTGCTAGTTTAATACGTTTTTTTTGCAATGTCGCGGTACATAGCACGACGCTTCAAGGAGGCGGCCTGATTCACCTAGAATCAGGTCGGGGTTGCTGTTGGAGTCGATATGATGCGAAACCCGAAATCGGCGCTGAGAACAGTGCATCACTGAAGACCATCCTTGATGCATCTAAAATGTATGATTTAACTATATATACATATATATATATATACACGCACACAAACACACATATTTATATACAGTCAACGACGAAATTCTTCGTATACCCATCAATTTTTGAAACTCAATTTTCAGAACAGTAGGTTAAATACAAAAACTTTGACAGACGAATTATACCAAATAGGAAAAGGCAGATTTATTAGTACAGTAGAAACTATAGTTTTAATTTGAGTGATTCGTGTAAGTATAAATAATTTACATAGTTATTTTATCGGTGAAACATTCTAGACTATATATTTACTACACTATTTGTATTAATTTCCCGCAAAAAACAATACATGGTGGATAGTGTGTCGTCAATGCTATTCTTACGTTAACAACTCGATGGGGAAGACAAAAGAACTTAGCGTTAACTTGAGACAGAGAATTATTAACTTCAAAAAGTCGGAAAATAGTTACAGCTCTATTTCAAACCGGTTTGCTATCTCTAGATATACGGTACCGTTCGTTAAAGGAAGTTTAAACAGTTTGGCAAGACAGATAATTTACCTGGGCGTGGAAGAAAAGCCAAATTGTCACCGACCACTGCACGAATACTGTATCGCGAGATTAATATAATTGATTGTAAGTATAAGTAATTTATATAATTATTTTATCGGTGAAACATTCTAGACTATTTATTCAGTAGAATATTTGTGATAATTCCAGGAAAGATCATCACGTGGTGTATAGAGAGTCACCATTATTAGTCTTATGTTAACAACACGATAGGGAAGACAAAGAAGCTCAGTGTTGACTTGAAACAGGGAATTATTAATTTCCACAAGTCGGGAAATAGTTACAGAACTATTTCAAACCGGTTAGCTATTCCTAGATAAAAATATTCAAAATTGATGCCTGTACGAATAATTTTGTCGCTGACTACACACACACACACACACACACACACATATATATATATATATATATATATATGTATATATATATATATATATATATATATATATATATATATATATTATGTCATTCACAGACAGTACTGTTTCGCTGTATCACATCTCCTCAGTGCGACTAAACTTCCGAATACCTCAAGCTAGGATTGAAACACAACTAATTTGGTGTCAGTCAGAGCTATCTTCACTCGGTAGAGTTACACAACTAAATCTAGAGTATTGTTTTTACAAATATATATATATATATATATAATCATTTATTTGAATATTATAACATAAATATGTTATAAAATCACTACAAAAATAGCCATTTTGTTTCAACACTTCTGGTGTCTTATCAAGTGATGATGTAGAATATAGAATAAATGGTTTTAAAAGTTTCAAATTAATTAACGATCCTTAGCTAGGAGCAAACGCTGTTACATAAGCTAGAATGACCAATCAAAATACAAATATAGGGTAATTCGAAAAATTAGACAACTAAGCAAGGTTATCATAGATATTAAAAGATTTATAAAATTTGAAATTAAGATTAAAAATAATTGTGTGTGATTCGTTAAAGACGATTGAAATGATACTGCAATTAAGCTTTTTATTTAATTTTTCTTGTGCTCGTACCAGTGTTTTCTTTTCTGAACACAAAGTATATAAAACTGTCCTAAAGTTACCAGAATTCATTCGAAATATACTATTAGAAAAGACAAGTATAATAGCCTCATGCACATGTAAAAAAAAGATTAAAAATAATGAAAAGGAAAAGCCAATACTCAATAACATTAACTATGAACACTGCCACAATGTGCTGACAGTGTTCCTATAACTTTAGGCACATACATAAAAACCCACATATTTATCAAAAAAATAAAAAATCCTCTTTGATAATGGCTAAAAGAACAGCCGAATGCGCTCGGTTTTCCAGAACTTTTGTCAGTCGTATTTAACGAAACTTGTATAAAAGAGGGATTGCTTCCTAAATACACAATATATATATATATATATATATATATATATATATATATATATATATATATATATATATATATTGTTATAGCCTAGGGAAGGTTACTGAATAGAATAATCAAGCGAAGGTTGGTAATGAACGATAACAATTTAGATAAGAACAACACATGTAAAATTTGCCAGCGGCGTGTAGAAGTAGGCAACTGCTAGAAGCTAGTCAAGTGAATTACACAATGAATTTTACAACTGCAGAGTAATATACAGTATTTTCTACTGTATTTATGTCAATGGGGACATACCCATTATTGTCCCTAGGTATGCTACAACATATATATATATATAATATGGAGAAAACAACTGAAAACTTGCAAATAAAAAAAATTGAATGTTTTTTTTGTGAAAGTATTCATTTATATTTTTTTATATATATATATATATTTTATATTTCAGATCTGCCCCGATCTTTCGTCAGAAATAACTGCATTCAGAAGTTTGTTTACAAGTAGCGTCCGACGCGAGACGCGGACGTCACGTGATGTGGAATGCAACTTTGTTTGAATATTTCTAACGTAAATCTAACCATATTTTAGATGTTGTTTAAAAAGTTATTTTAACTATATCTAAAAAAAAAACTTTATTGAAATATTTATACAGATTTTAAATTCCCAAGTCTTTGTTTAACCCTAGTTTATATGTGTTTAATTTTAAAATCCAGTATTTTTCTTTTTTTCTGCGTGTGTATGTGGAACTGAAATCGGAATCTATCAATAAACATTTACATATTTATATATAATATATATATATATATATATATAGTGTCGACACTGTTTCATGTTACACAAGCTCTATCATAGGTAATTACAACTCTTGCCTATAGATATAGCATAAACGTTATTTTATCATGTATACTACTAAAGGAAAAACAACGATGTTGTTAAGAGCAACAAACAACTTGTCAGAGGATTTAACAGGTTAGACTATTAAAAAAATCCTGAACGCGGAAAGAAAAAAGTAAGACAGGCCAAAACGTAAACACCTACTTACTCAGTAAAATGCCCAACGCCCAGTTTACCCAGACAGAGAAACCCTAACCCTTACAACGTCATCACTGAACAAAAAGATCTCTCGAGTCGTTACTCAAGTTTCACGCAACGGTTTACCTTTCTCATATATATATATATATATATATATATATATATATATATATATATATATATATATATATATAGTTAGACCTAGAGCCAGACAAACCTACCACGGTTTCACCTAAACAGATCGTCATAATAATCTTATACATATAAGTAATTATACTCGTCTGGAAAAACCTTGCCTGGCTCTTTAGGTCCATAGTTATATATATATATATATATATATATATATATATATATATATATATATATATATATATATATATATGTGTGTGTGTGTGTGTGTGTGTGTGTGTGTGTGTGTGTGTGTGTATATATATATATCAAAGTGAACCTTGAAGTCAAAATTGAGGCGAGAGACTGTTTCATGCTAAAAGCAATCGAGAGACCGCCGGTTGGTTGCGTCTAGCATGAAGGATGCTGTCGCCTCAGCGTGTTGACTTCAACGTTCACCTTCTTATTTATATTTTATATATATATATTATATTTATATTTACATACGCTCTCGCTCTGATATTGAGCACTTTATCCCATGAATATAACACACCTTAAAACTATATTTCTACATACACACACACACACACACACACACATATATATATATATATATATATATATATATATATATATATATATATATATATATATATATATATATAGGCGTATGGTGATTGAAGGTGTCAAAATGTTTGAAGAGGAGCATAGAATAGCCACTGCTGTTACCCAAGCTAAACAATGTAAGTTGGCAACCTGGAATGATATCGAAACCCATTAGCCTTTCGTGGAATTCATTAATTGCGATGGAACCATTGGCGATATCATTTCTTCTTCGATCAACATACGGTCTTCTCCCAAATGAAACAAACCTCACAATGTGGGGATACACAGATACAGATATCTGTTTTTCGTGTAAAAAAGACCGAGACTTGCGTTATGTGCTTTCTGCTTGTCCACTATCGCTACAGATGTACACGTGGCGACAAAACAAGGTATTAGAGGTGATCAGTGATCTAATAAGAACACAATGTGAGACAGCAAACCAACAGCGTGTGGCAGGCAAGGAAACTAAGATCGAATTCCATAAGGAAGGTGAATGCCCTGCAAAGAAAAAACAAACAGCCCCCAATATGAAGCTGATGAGTGGTGCCAGTGATTAGAAGGTTTCAGTGGATCTAACGACATCCTTACAATTTCCAATACACATCGCACAAACAGACAAGCGTCCCGACATCGTGTTGTGGTCCGGCTCCAAAAAGACTGTCTTCCTAATAGACTTAACAGACCCTTGGGAAGAGAATAGGGTGGAGGCACACGAACTAAAGAAAACCCGTACGTGCAACTGCGTGCTGAATATGTGGAAAATGGTTGGACGTGTAACGTGATGCCTATTGAGATTGTGTGTCTTGGGTTTCTGGGACATTCGGTCATTTCCTTCCTTTCAAAAATAGGCATCACTGGCCGCTGGTTGAAGAGCGTTTCGCATCGCATTCAAAAAACAGTTCAGCAGGCGTCAGGTTGCATTTGGTCGAGATCAAAACAGGCAAATAAAATGCGCGCAACATCACGACCTAACATGCGCAAGTAAAATATTTGCGTAACAATTTTTACGAGCGCGTCAATAACGGCAAACGCGTTCAGGAAACTTTCATTACGGATAGAAGCTGCAACGAGGAACAATCGTTTATTTATTTCATTACAAGTATTTACAAATAGGAACGATCAATTAGCTTATCTTCATACCCTGCCTGGTGGCAAACGCTGCTGGTGGCGCCAGGGGTGGCAGTCCCGCGATAGCCACCGAAACCGTGATATCACCCCTGGTCGACTTATGAAGACAGGGTATCGCACGTGTTAACACACGTTCTATGTCAATATATATATATATATATATATATATATATATGTTTAATTAAATAATATATAATATAGACAAGTGTTTTCTATTTATTTTATGTAAATTATCAAAGATGACAATTAGATTACAATATATTAAGCAATGCACGGACGAGAAAGTGATGATAGTCTGTTTCTGTTTACATGGATGATTTCCAAGCAACGATAAACACGTGCATATAAGACGCTGGAAGTGAAAATCGCACCGCAGCTCATGACGTCACACCTGACCACGCGAGAGTGAATCATTTCCGTCAGTCTATGCGTAATTTCCTCCAGTTGGTCCGGAGTAGTTATATCCTTTAGTTTATCGTAGATGTCCTGTTTGTTGCTGTTAAGGGTGTTCAATTTTTCCTTGGCTATTTCAATTTGCCTTTTCACAAGGCTACATTTATAATTCCAAGTATTGATAGTATTGTGGGCTGCTGGATCATGTAATTTAAATTGTGTGTATTTAGGCAGCATTTTTTCATTCATACATATATATATAAGAGATAAAGATAACAGTATGACAAATTTGTAAAAATTTATTTGTGACGCGTTTCGTCCTTCAAGACTTCATTGGACTAAATTTGTTATGTTGGTACGGCTAAACATGCGCACGACGAAGAGGTGCTGAGAATTTTAGAATTTATTTTTATCTAGCCGAATTCATTTAGAGTTTTTTTCTTTTAATTTCCATCACTTTTGTAAGTAGGTATTCCACACTGTGATTTTATAAGATCTGTCAGAAATGGTGAAATGTTGAAAGAGCAAGGGTGCAAATTTACTGGAGGTGATTTTATGATTAAGGCACTCACTACATATTCACATCGTAGTTAATTATTTTTCTCCTTTGAGAAGAGTAGCATTTTTATGTGAAAATTGTGGTCAGTCTCATTACAGGGGTAATCAAAGCATTTGATGTGTTATTTTGTAAAATAATGTTCATAATCTTTTATTTAGATTGCTTGAGGTTTCTCCTATGTATTTTTCATGACAGTTATTACAGGCGATGTAGTAAAGTCCTCTTTCAGGTTTTAGCTTATTGTTTTGACTTAGTCTTTTATTGTTTTGGATGTAGTAGTAAAAACTTCTATGTTGAGTTTAGCTAGATTCTTTTCGATTGTTGATGTGATAGATTTAATAAGCCGAATAATATACTTTTAAATTAGGTTTCTCATTTGGGGTGGGGATATTTTATTGGCCTTTTGTTTCGCAATGAATATAAAATAATTAAAAAGGTTGAAAGTTTTTACAATGTATTTCTCCTCTCCGTGTAAATAATCCGATATATATATATATATATATATATATATATATATATATATATATATATATATATATATATATATATATATATATGTATTTCAACCTTGAAAATGGCTAAATGTATATCCGAAACCGCTCGGACAGTTTTTATATAAATTATCATCTGAAAAGGATAAAAAATATTAGATCACATGAGAAATTGTATAAAAACTAAATCAAACCCCTTTGTCTGTCTTATTCAATAATATATATATATATATATATATATATATATATATATATATATATATATGTGTGTGTGTGTGTGTGTGTGTGTGTGCGCGCGCGCGCGAATAAACTACAGGTGGCTTCTGGCTAAATCTGTATGCTTTCTTTATGATTTTATTTACCTGTTAAGTTACTTAATTCATGTTTTTCACCAAGTCAATCAATAACCATTTTGATGGACATCGCTTCCGTCGTCGTCCAGTTTCGTAGTTTCACTTTAGTGAAATGTTTCTCTCGATACACAATCCTTTATAAAACTTTTCTCAAGATGCTTTCATTTTTTAATATTTCCTTCTGACTCTTACTGTTTTCCGTCGCCTCGTCGCCAATTTCATTTCTTTATCTTCCACAAACACTTGTGCAGCAGACGTAAAAAATATACTCAATCTAACAAAGCTACTCACCAACAAGAAAATAAATCAGCGATCAATACAAATCAATTTTGTCTAAAAAAGATACAAACGGCTAAACAAAACATAATTTGTTTGTTCCCTTTTACTTTGGTATGATTCTGCGCCACTTGCCATAGAATAACTTCCAAATACGTTGATGAGATCTGTATTTCGAGATATATTTTTGACGAATAAAACAAATAGTTTCTTATTTCCATATTGCGGTGTAAATCTTTGAAAGAGAAATGATATTCCTTTTATTTTAGCATTGTTTTAACCACAGTTTGTAAAGGTTTACTTTTAACCAAGTTCCCCACCTCCCGATCGGCCATACATGTTTTAAGATTAGATAATCTATGTCCTTCTTGGCTTCACCATCTACTGTGAATGTCAAATTCTGCAAGCCCACTTTCCTCACTATACGTCCCAGATTCTGATTGTAAGTACAAGTGTCTTTTCACTCCGATTTTCCATAAAATTCCCAAGTTGTTCACAGGTTAACTTCATGGTAGTCTCAGAACTTCCCTGTGAAACTACAATTCTGTTGTCTCAAATTCATCTTTGACGAATCTGTTTAGCATTCAGTGTTATTTAATAAGTAGGTATCATTGAACAGTTCAGTCTTCTTTTGTTTGCTTCTACAGATTTGTCCGGTCTTTTTGTGACACTATTTGTTACTGGTAAATAATAAAAAGGGTTAATGAATAGACCGAAAGACATACCACTAAAGCCCTTTGAGAAAGACTGAAGATTTTATTTCTTAAAAAGTCCGAGTACCAGATGGCTAGCAGATAAATCAACATTCAATTACGGCAGTTCATATGGCAAATATTTTGAAACTTGGTTGATGACATACAGCGATAAATACGGACTCTGAAGGCAAGTGGAGAAAATCGGATAGGATTTAAAATCATAATTCGGAGATAAGAATTTTCTTAGAGAATGTCCCTGACGGGACCCCAAAGTTGTGGAAAGCCGTCTGGGTTGTGTTTCAATTTTGGACAATGACAAACATGGTGTTGACGTCGAAAACATTTCTGTGCAGATAACGAGCTTGGAATTAGTCTTTTCTTGCGTCTTCACCCTCGAGGCCCTCGCCAACCATTGGCTGGAGAGTGGCGGGGGTGGCGGGCGCAGATGAGACACCAAGACAGGTGGAGGAGCTCCCCACTCCCACTGAGGAGTATTAGTGGGAGATGGTAATAAGAGTAGGTGGAAGTTATGGGGAGGATTAATGCTTGTGAATATCACCCGTGGAAGAGAGAGATTCCTCAAATTAGGAAGTAATTAATTCAAAGAAACCAGACAATGAAGATGACAGGTAGCGAAGAAACTGTGTGCCCGGCCGCATCGCCCCACAACTACGCCAGTTTGGGAGAACGTCAATAAATACAAATGCCTCGAAGCAAGAAGAGAGAGATCGTTCCAGCCACCGGAAGAGAGACACCCCGCGTGATTATCTGCCGACGAGAACCTCCGACATCAGCCTTGTGCCAAACTTCACCAAATCAGCAAAAAACACTTTAACAAGTTAACAGAATGTCGCGTCTGATGTGAGAAGCGGGTTGGGTTGATAATTGTCTCCATGCGAATCCTAGACTTTAAAAATTGACCAACTCTTGTATAAAAAATAGTATTTATTTTTTATATTCGAGTGTTATATGTTTTTCTTTTCGTTTTTAACCCCGCTCGGACGAAGCCCAGTACGAAGATACCTGACGGCGATTTAACCTTTGTCTACCTTATGATGACACAACGTGGGATAGGGCAAGGCCTGTCTCGAAGCGATCACCTATTCTGTCAGCCGCGGGTGTTGGACATCATGGACGCCCAGGAAGGGGATTGAGGGCGACACCTTTATACATTCTATAACAGATCCCTCCACTACCCACATAGTTAAATACAAGTTTCTAGATTTTGACGTAACCAGTTCATATCAGCCATCTTGGGTCGTCACTTTTACTTAAAACGACATAATCTGTCTCTCTTAAGTCTAATAGTCTTGTCATCTTGATTTCCTTTAATACTGTTCTTGATAGATCTCTCAGTTCACTTTCTGAGTTTGTGGACAATACATTCTCGGTCCGTCGTATTCCGACCATTCACCCAGATGTTAAATATTCTTAAAACAACCAGCAAATAACAATGCACAATGGGGCATCGTTTTCTTCCCAAAGAGAATTGCTAAGCGAAAGACAGCAAAACCAGAAGAATTATTTCCTATAAGGATTATTATTTCGGGAGAATCTACAAAATTAATAGTGATATATTTTAGTCAAATCAGAGATAAGATTTCTAACCCGTGATATAACGAGGCGAATTTATTCAACAAATACGTCACATATTTCCTAGACTTAGATAATTTCATACACATTGCCATAAAAATGCTCAGAGCACACACACACACACACACACACACACACACACACACATATATATATATATATATATATATATATATATACAGGGTGGCAAAACGTGCTTAATGTAAGAGCCGCATACTATAAACTTCAGATGATTAAGAACCACAAGCCATGAACAATATTTACACATACGTTTTCGTTACATACAGATTTCTATAACAGTTTTTATATAAATATTAAAAAATGCATGTATGCTATACTATTTATTCATGCATGCAGTTTTTTTAAATGTTAATTTGTATAGGTTTCAGTAATCTCAAATTAAACACACACACAAAAACACGCGCGCGCACACACACACACACTTACACACACACACACATATATATATATATATATATAGCAAATATTTTCAAATTCTTGATTTATGATTGTGTAGGGATACAAACATCGATTGTTTCTCTTTCGTTGAGATAGTCACAAGGGTCACGTGACGGCCGGCGTATGACGTCAGGGGATAGAGTGACGAAGGGCAGTTGCAATGCAAAGCACAGAGAAGAAGGACGTCCCTAGCCCACATCAATAGGTCTTACCGGAAAAAAACACATGACTTAACCAGGTTCATAAAGGAACCGCCGTAACGCCAGTTATCCTACGGTTCTCCCTTCGGGCATCTCTGCGTGGTGTAATGGTTAGTAAGCTTGTCTTGCCACATCTATGCTACGCTTGGAAAATCTCTATCCTACGCTTCTCACTTGTTTACACACTGTTTGTTGTTGCATACATGTTATAATTTCTCTCAGCCAACATATTTCCATGAGCAGCATTTTAAGGGTCAAAGAGTCGCATGTGGCTCGTGATCCCTGGTTCGGGCACCTCTGATATATATATATATATATACATATTTATTATAGAATTCCGAGCAATACATATTTAGAGTAAAATTAGCAACAATACGTATAGTAGAATTCCCAACAATACATATTTAGCGTAAAATTAGCAACAATACATATTTATAGTAGAACTTCCCACAATACGTCTTTAGAATAGTGTTCCCAACTATACACATTTACAGTAAAATTAGCAACAATACATATTTATAGTAGAACTTCCCACAATACGTCTTTAGAATAGTGTTCCCAACTATACACATTTACAGTAAAATTAGCAACAATACATATTTATAGTAGAACTTCCCACAATACGTCTTTAGAATAGTGTTCCCAACTATACACATTTACAGTAAAATTAGCAACAATACATATTTATAGTAGAACTTCCCACAATACATCTTTAGAATAGTGTTCCCAACTATACACATTTACAGTAAAATTAGCAACAATACATATTTATAGTAGAACTTCCCACAATACATCTTTAGAATAGTGTTCCCAACTATACACATTTACAGTAAAATTAGCAACAATACATATTTATAGTAGAACTTCCCACAATACATCTTTAGAATTGTGTTCCCAACTATACACATTTACAGTAAAATTAGCAACAATACATATTTATAGTAGAATTTCCCACAATACATCTTTAGAATAGTGTTCCCAACTATACACATTTACAGTAAAATTAGCAACAATACATATTTATAGTAGAACTTCCCACAATACATCTTTAGAATAGTGTTCCCAACTATACACATTTACAGTAAAATTAACAACAATACATATTTAGAGCAAAATTAGCAACAATATATATTTATAGTAGAATTTCCAACAAGACATAATTATAGTAGAGTTTACAACAATATATGTTTAGCGTAAAATTAGCAACAATACATATTTATAGTAGAATTTCCAACAATAAATCTTTAGTGTAGTGTTCCCAACTATACACATTTATAGTAAAATTAACGATACATATTTATAGTATAATTTGCAACAATACATATTTTAGTAGAATTTCTAACAATACTAATTATGGTAGATTTCTCAACAATACATATTTAGAGTAAAATTCCCACCAATGCATATTTAAAGTAAAATTAGCGACAATACATATTTAGAGTAAATTACCAACAATACATGGTTATAGCAGAATTACCAATAATTACTTTTATAGCAAATCGACCAACAATACCTTTTCGGTACTTGAAGGCATATAATTGCGTTCCAAATATATACAGTCGACGCCCTAAAATTGTGTTCAAAACATTTACATTTCAGCATTAAACAACCCATAGAGGTGGTGATACGCCGCTTAACGAAATCTGCAAAAAATTAACAGCGAAGTAAAAATATTTTTTAAAGTATAGACTTATTTGAAACATTCGAATATAGACGTTTCTCGATGGCACAAGAATAGTTTGACTCCCGCGAAGTTGAATTAGTGTTTCTTCAAGAGAATAAAAATTACTATCGGACTTGTCTTTGAGTGAACTAGAGTTAATTTGGGACTGGGAATCGTTCTTTACTGTTGAAATAGCTAAATGCAAACGCCACTTCTATCCAATAGTTTCTTTTCTCGTACTTCCTACCTGTGGAACTCACTTCCGTTTTTTGCCTCCCTGTTAACTACAATCTTCCAAAATTTAAATGCAACGGCAATGTCTATATTTTATCTCATTAAATCCGGTTCATCTTTTGTCCTTTCCTCAATCTTCCCTATACTCAGTCTTTTCTATCACTTTCACTCCCTGTAAGACCTTGCGTACTAATGGCATTCCCGCCTTGCTAGGGGTGAAATGATTAAAAAATAGCTATACATCACAGATTCACATCCCTGCTTCTCAACATAGTCACCACCCCTTTCAATGGGTTACTTGATGTTGTGTAATGGTTAGCAAACTTGGCTCACTAGATCAGTTATGACTATAAAGTTCGATCCTCACTGTACGCCCCATATTTTAGGCCTATATTCTATGCTTTAAAAAGTCATAACCCCTTTCAATGGCAGTGTTCCACCTAGGAATGAGCTCATCTATCCCAGCTTCGTAAAACTTTGATGGCTGCTGATGTAGCCGATTCCGTACAGTAGTTTTCACTTCTTCATCACTAACATAACGTTTACCCCTCACTGCATCTTTCATTTGAATAACAACTACAATGAACGGGTAGACGGTGATGAAGAATTGAAAACTACTGTAAGGAAATGTCTAACTCAGCAGCGAGATGAGTTTTAAAAAGCTGGAATGCATACCCTCATTCCTGCCATTGAAAGGGATAGTGACTATATTGAGAAGTAGGGATGTATATCTATGATATATAGGTATATCATAGTGTACGACATGTTAAATTGTCTTCCTTATTTGTTATATAATAAACAAATTTTTGGCACACCCTATTTTTTGGCTCACGTATTTGTTCAAGAGTCGACGTTTTCAGTCGCGAAGGTCTCGTGAGGGGAAGAAAAAAATTGTTACTTTGGGGTGAGAAAATAAACTAAAAAGTGGGTGAAACAAAGCAAGATAGATATTTTTATTGTATGGGAAACTTTTTTGTGTAGAGAAAATTTCGAGGATGACTGATAGAAAGTATAAGTTTAATGTTCTCAATAATCTCTTTAAAGAATGAAGAAAAAGTTGAACTGTTGGTGAGTTAAAGAGTGAATTTCGCGTATTGTCGACGCCATGTGTGTCTATTATACAGAGCGCTAATTTTAGCGTTCTATCTCTATTTCCACCGGAAATGGAAAAAAGAGACAGACTGAGATTCGCAGCATGCGATCTCCAAGTGATTTATTGCACAATTTTTCAGAACTCATTTCACCACAATCTAGGCGATAATAACACTAAGACGTAAGATGTTGCTGCGAGTGACAGAGAATAAGAATACTTTAGTCCAGGGTTGGCCAAACTTGCTCAATATAAGAGCCACATGCGATAAACTTCAGTTGTTTCTGAGCCACAAGATATAAACAAAATTTACACATAGGTTTTTATTATATACCCATTAACATTAAATTTACATTTTAATCCAATGGGATCTCAAATTGATACCAAGTAAATAATTATAAAACAGAGTTACGTACATTTCGGCGTCACCCATTTAGCGTCTCTGATTCGGCGTGACTGATTCGGCGTCAGAAAAATAATTGGACTATTCGGCACAGCCGTTTTTTTTATCTCCTTTATCTTCTAATAATGTGTGAGAAATCATATTGTTATACTAGAAAAAACCGTAAGTTCTATGCTAACAGTTTCTTCTCTCGCTTTCGGAAATCTCATTCGAATTCTTGCTTTCTAGTCAACGTTATTTTCTGTCGTCTTAACTCCTGTTCTTTTGCTTTTATCTCTCCTTAATAGTGTTTTTTTTCCTCATGTTCACTCACACTCTGTGACCATTTGCTTCTTAGTGGTTTCATTACCTTGCTTGGGGTGAATTGATTAAAAGAAATAGGAGGGATCATATTACATAAACATTCTGTAGTGTTTCTTCGTTTCTAATGAAATTTCTCTGTTTGTTAATACTTTGCTTAGATTTAAGAAGGCATCTTGCGCTACCTCAAAACGCTTTCGGATTACGGTATTATATTTTCCGCCCTATGTTAAAACACTTCCCACTCAAAAATGATTCCATGCAAAAGTGAATTGAGGAATGTACTGTCAGAGATCGGGGACAAATGCACACTAATATTAATTAATTAATTAATACACATTAATGCGTGTTACGAAAAGGGATTGTCCGTGGATTTTGGAATGCGTTAAATTAAGGAAGTAAATAAAAAGAATCTATTTTTAGTTATTTTATGAATTTATTAGGAAGATGTAGCGATAAAATACTACGGTTATTCATCGTATGTCGTTGATAAGGCCGTACCGTGAAAGTTGTTTATAAGGCCCCACCGTGATATTAGCGCCGGAAACCCCAATACGAACATTTCAAAGTGTTTGGGTGTCAATCTGAGGTCCGTGCAGAGGATTCGGAAAGAGTTGGATGATATATCCAGACAACATCATATTGTTTGGAGTGATCACTTGTGATGGTGACGTTATGCCTCCGTTCATCTTCCCACAGGGCCTCACACTCAATACGGAGGCCTAGATCAAGTGCCTTGAGGAGTCAATGCTGCTCTGGGTCAAGAGGGGGGATGCTGGAAGAGCCTGTCTGGCAATAGGTCTCTGTACCATGCCACACAAGCAGGAGAAACCCCTCAGACAATTTCTGCGGCCCCATAATCCCTTAGATCTAGACACCTAACTCACCAGACAAATCAATTAAACATGTGACACACGTTGTTTAACGGCATATCAACCCTTATGGGTCATTTAATTTTCTTGGGAACTTGGAAGTAAAAAAATGTAATATATGTTATTGTATTTTCACAATCGAATACATGGTAAATGATTCAATTAAACAACGTGTGTCACATGTTTAATGATTCTAGGTTCTTTGTCATAGATGTCTTGCATTTCCTAGCTGCATGCACCGATAAGAAGTTGATACACCCTTCATAAACCTCGCTAGGCTGGTTTTTAATTCAGTTTTCTTATTCTCAACCAAGGTTATAGAGCCTAATCTGCCCTGCTATTTACCCATAGCTAGTGGGGTTGAAGAAGTAAGTGTAGCTCAGTTACCTCCCCTGAATTATAGCCTTCACAATAAAGAAAAATGTCAAAGATCACCGTTTCCGCAGGAACGGAATCGTTAACCGCTTACGAACAAAGACAGAATTTTATTTCTGACAAACACAACTAATTATCCTAGCCATCATAATCCTGATAATGATATTGGAATATATCGAAAGTACACGGAAAATAAAAAGAATAAATATAACCTTGGTACCTCCAATACACTAACCATGAAACAATAAAGCTTGTTCGTGATTATGAAAGGATATTATTGAAAATAAACAAACAAATCATGTTTAAATTGTCTAATCAGAGATGCTTCAATGAAAATCTGCTGCTAAAATATACGGAATATATATATATATATATATATATATATATATATATATATATATATATATATGTATATAAAATATAATATATATATATATATATATATATATATATATATATATATAATATGTATATATATATATATATATATATATATATATATATATATATAATATGTATATATATATATATATATATATATATATATATATATATATATATATATATATATATATATATTGTTTACTGTATATCCTAGCTTGGATCAACTAATGCACTCGAGGGGCGGCTAAGGATTAATAAGCAGACGTGGCTCTTGGGCCACTTGGATGAGTACCGCTGCGGAACTGAGTGGGTAGCGGCGCTATATCGAGTCAAATTGGTGTCTTCTTCGTCACCGTGGTACGGTTGATATGACGTTAGCGTTGTATCTAAAAAGTCCGGGTTCCATTTTCGGTAGTGGATGCGCACTGCTGATGAGTCCCATATAGGACGAAACGGCCATCCAGAGCTTTCAGCGTTCTGCTGAAGATTATTCTGGGCTCGATGAATTACTTAATTATGATTACTCTAACCGACCCCTCTCCGAAAAATAAAAATCTTCACTATATATATATATATATATATATATATATATATATATATATATATATATATATATATATATATATATATAACAAACAATTTCTAATTCTAACAGTTGAAATATAATCCTTGAAAATGGCTAACTGAATAGCCGAGATAAAAAGAACATTCGGACAGTTTTTATATAATTTATCATCTGAAAAGAAAAACATTATTAGATCGCACGAGAAATTATATAAAAAACTAAATTAAAGCACCTTGTCAGTCGTTTTTAATGAAATGTGCATGAAAGAAGGATTGCTGCCTAAATACACACACACACACACACACACACACACACACATATATATATATATATATATATATATATATATGGGTGTGTGTTACATAAAAATATGATATCGTTTGTTTTAAGATTCTAATTGCTCTTTTCTTACTGATATCCAACAAAACAAGTATTTGTATAATTAAAAAAAAAACAATTTTTATAGAATCTTAAAATAAAAGTTACATATTCTTTGGAAATTTGCCAGCTTAATCTGAAATCTTGATTTTTTTTGTTTTATTGTTACTATTTACTTTTGAGCACGTGGCCGAATTGCTAGAACGTTCGCTTTCTGATCATGAGACCCGGGTTCGAATCTCATTTCGATTTGTCAGGAAGGTAACTTCTTGATGTTATCGGTCAGAAGGAGCCGATTCCAGTGTGCAACAGCTTTGGAAAGTGCTAGACCACGAGTTGACCCAAGCCTTGAGAGTGAAATTAAATAGACGGAAACCTTAGCACAAAGTCACAAGTCATCATGACTGAGGGTTTGAGTGTGCAAGTCTTGTTCAGACTGTTGGTCATGCGCACTCTCAAAAAATCTACGGTCCGCTTAGCATAGATTCAGTATAATCTACAGGTTCTGTTGAACAAAGAAAAATGTGCCTGAGAAGGCGTCTGCAATGGGGATTAGTATACTGACATCTTCGGATTCGAGTAGTTGTGCCATATAATTTAATTTTAATGCACATAACCATTGTCGTTTGAAAAGAAAATGAGTAATAACGATAAAAAAAAGGTTATCGTAAAACAAACCTTTCTTTGGTATCCATTAAATTTCTTTCACGTTGATAAAAAAATTTCCGAATATATTTTGTAATTATTTCATAGTACAAAGAAACATCTAACATATCATTAGAAACAACTGAATTCTTACCCTGTATAAACGGATATTTCTGCAAGTGTATGTATATATATATATATATATATATATATATATAGGCATGCATAATATATATATATATATATATATATATATATATATATATATTCAAACGTATCTATAGATATATATATTCGCATCTAAGTACATATAGGTATCTAGGAAAACTCGTGGAAACACACGTAAAGATGCATATAAAAAATGAAACACAAAAACACAAATTATTCCTTCTTGTCTAATTTGTTTTCGAAAACTTCAAGTTTCCAGGAAATTTTGAGGGGAAAAACTAAATGAAACATAAAAAAAAAAAATAGAAAAAAAAAAAAAGAAGTCTCGCTTTTTATTGCATTTGTTGCAACCTTGGCCGTCTGAGACATTTTTGCATAGGATTTTTTTCTCTTTTTTTTTTCTGAGGCGAGTACGCAAGCGCTTCATCATGTGAGAGTGTGTGGAGGTCAAAAAAATATCAGAAAACTTTTTTATAAAAAATATTTGCGGCTTTATGTGTTTAAAAAAAATGCTTTTAGTATATTTTAAAATGATTACGAGAAAATATAAAAAATCAGACAGAAAACGTTTGATACAAAAAGACTTGAAATGTATATATATATATATATATATATATATATAGATAGATAGATAGATAGATAGATATTGCGCACATGATTTCCATTGCGTACAAGCACTAAACTGTATTTGAATATATATGCGTGCACTTATTTTTATATGATAAATGATCATAAAATGGCTATGGGACGTTTTTCTTAGTATAAACACACGCGCACACACAAACACAAACACACAGACACACGAGCACACACACACGCACATATATATATATATAAACATATATTGTTAAATATAACAGAAAATGAATGTCTATTATGTTTGATCATGAGCCGTTCTAGGCTTCGTATGGTTGCTTTTATTCCAGGGTGAAAATAAAGACAAAAATTGTCCAACATTTGGATATTTTTTTTTCTTAATCTGTTCCTTGATCTAAGCTTTCGACTCACATGAGCCATCTTCAGAGTGATTATACGGACATTTAAACGAAGATATTCACCATCAAAGATGATATTCTGTTATGTTGATGTAGAAGATTGCTATGTGACGATAATGGTCGCGGAATAGCAGACGCAGGTCGTAAATACATGATGCAGTTCTATGACGTCGTACCACGTGAGAGAACGAAATATTAACAACAGAACCATATGCCAAGATGCAATGTAACGTGTCACTGATTGTTTAGACTCCCATTGATCATAGGACACAACGAGAAGATAATCTTAATTTTAATATATTATATATATATATATATATATATATATATATATATATATATATATATATATATATATTACTCACACACACACACTATATATATATATATATATATATATATATATATATATATATATATATATATATATATATATATATTATAAATTAATTGATTTAAAATATGTTTTTTCGCTACACATTAATGCTCTGTAAATTTACATTGTGCACTATTGTGTAAAAATAAAAATATCTATAAGAACACGGGATTTTATATCTTACTGTTCTTTCTTTTTATTTATATATATATATATATATATATATATATATATATATATATATATATATATATATATATATATATATATATAGTTAAACCTAGAGAGCCAGAGAAACCTACCACGGTTTCGCCTAAGCAGATCGTCAGGGAAGGCTGACTAAATAGGCAAAAAAAAAACCCCGGAATACTTATAGTCAATAAACAAAAAACCATAATCACGTGACCAAATGAAAACAAACAAACAAACAATGGAAAGGGTTGGGAAAAAACATTTATTCGAAAATAGCGAAAGAGCGTGGGAGGTTAGAGAAACACCCACAACAGGGGGTAATAACCATTTATTCAATCGAAGAGAAAAAAATATATATATATACCTGGGAGAGGAAACCTAGTCTAACAACCAACGTTTTCTATGTCTACATTTTCCTTAGAATTTCCGAACGAGCATAGTTTCTTATACTTATATAGATTACCACTACTAGTAATAATATAGTAACAATAATAATAATAATAATAATATATATATATATATATATATATATATATATATATATATATATATATATAGCATAATGAGAATCCACGTATACTTTCTTAATATGTATATATAGAAAAAAACAACTGAAAAGATATGCTCAGACCATCTAGATTTTCTACACAACATTAATAACTTAACAAAACAATTCCTAAAATGTAAATACCCAATAAATATAATAAAAGAAGCACTAAATAAAACTATCCACAGAAATCGTAACACACTTCTCACATACAAGAAAAGTAAAAAGAACAATCGGATTCCCATGGTCTTTAACCACAATCAATATTCCCACACACTTATTCACAATTTAAAAAAGGATTACAAGAACCTACAGTTAAACAAAAAGATCAATGACATTTTCGATAAACCACCCATTAATGCAAAGAAACAATCACCTAACCTATCAGCTATCCTCACCTCTACCAAATATCTAAACAATACAAACCAATCAGGAAATTACAAATGTAACAAACCTCGTTGTTTAGTTTGCAAACTCTTAATAATCGATAGTGTATTTTCTGTACCCAACACCAATATCAAGATACATCCACCTCGCCTCACCTGTGATAGCCATAACATAATCTACTATTTATTCTGCACAATATGTCCCAATAGTGGATATATTGGTGAATCTGGAAATAATTTTAGATTTCGCTTCAACAATCATAAACTAACTATACGTCAAAACAATCCTTATTCCCCCATAGCTGAACATTTTAATCAACCAGGACACTCATTAGAAAACTGTAAATGTGTATTGATAGATTCTGATTTCAGTTCCACATACACACACAGAAAAAGAGAAAAATACTGGATTTAAAAATTAAATACATATAAACTAGGGTTAAATAAAGACTTGGGTATTTTAAATCTTTATAAATATTTCAATAGTTAAACAAAAAAAATTTTAAATATAGTTACAAAAATTTTTTTTAAACAACATCTAAAATATTATTACAGTTAGATTTACGTTAGAAATATTCGAACACAGTTGCATTCCATATCACGTGACAACCGCGTCTCGCCACGGACGCTACTTGTAAACAAACTTCTGAAAACAGTTATTTCTGATGAAAGATCGGGGTCGATCTGAAATATCAAATATATATATATATATAAAAATATAAATAAATACTTTCACAAAAAACATTCAATTTTTTTTAATTTGCAACTTTTCAGTTATATATATATATATATATATATATATATATATATATATATATATATATTATTTTCATTATGGGATGAAATTAATAACAATCGGTCTAGATTGAGAATTCCTTCAAAAATATGTCTCATTAAATAATTTAGACAAGTTTTGTCTACTTATTTTTCATAGGATCCTCTCGTAATTACGGACAAGTTTCTTAGTATCCTTATTAAAGAAGAAAGAAAATTACCATGTTGATGCATATTCATTTTATTCCGAGAACTTTCCACATTAGCACGATGTTGTCTTCACGTTTTTGTTTTTCTAAAATAAAAGATTGTTGTGTTCATCTGAAAATTAATTTTTCACTTGAAAAAATCGAAGCTTATGCATTTCACAATTTTTAAAAATTTATTATGTAGGCTCACGTGCAAAGGTCAAGAGAAGTAAATAATTTATTGAAATGTCTGAATATTAAAAAAACACGATTTAAAGCTATTAGTTAAAACCTAGATATTTTAAACTACCCACTGTAAACGTTTTAAAAGATTTTTGCAGTATTCATAATTAATTTTATTAAGCGTTAGTTTTAATTTTTAATATAGATAACTTGGAGAATTTTTAGTTTATGTCTATTATTTTCATGAAAATTTATAGATGTATTTTCAACAAGAACTTTCCTAAATTGCGGACGGGGGCATGCATGACGTTGTAAATGTTGAAAGATGTTAGATGCATCATTCAAATGAAAATTCAGCCTTCAAGACAACGCAATAGTCGTATGACTAACATATATATTATTTTTTCTTTTGGAGATGGAATCTCCCAGGTGACAGAATGTGAGAACTGGGCAGTCCTTACCCAAATGACAAAACACTAGTCCATTTTCGACTTTATCTGGCTCTTGTAAAGAAAGGTAAAGGAGAGCCTGAGGAGTTACTAGAGCGGTAAAGGGAGCGGATCGTTTTAGCTGCAGCTTTAGCGATGTATCGTATATTTATAAAGAAGTACACACGCACACACACACACACACACACACACACACACACACACACACACACACACACACACACACACACACACATACACATATATATATATATATATATATATGTATTGATACAATATGGAAATCCGTATGGAATTTACAGTAGAATATAGATCTCTATGTCAAAAGACAGAGCAAAATTATTATAATCAAACACTTAAAATCCCATAGCTAATAATTTTTGTTTCATGAGAGCTTTAAAAAAGGCAGCCCTTAATCTTGCAGACCGACAAACAAATTTGTTTTGGGATTAAAAAATATTTGATTTAAAATATTTTATATTCTTTAATTATATATATATATATATATATATATATATATATATATATATATATATATATATATATATATAATTAAATAATATCAAATATTTAAAATTTATTATCTGTGGTATTTTAAGTATTTGACTTTCTCTCTCTCTCTCTCTCTCTCTCTCTCTCTCTTTCTATATATATATATATATATATATATATATATATATATATATATATATATGAAACAAGAAAAACAAATCTTACGATAAAATTAATCAAAAAGATATGCTAAAATATTTAGAAGAAGTAAATTTTATTTAACATATAAGCTATAATAACGTTTCAGTAAATTAAAAGTTTACTTAGAAAAACTTCTGCACGCACCATTAGCCAAAACCGAAATACTTCTCAGCATATATGAATATAATTTCAAAAATTTTTTCCCCTTTTTATTCCTATTTCAATTGTGCTTCTGGCGATTGTATCCCTAAAATTGAAATATAAACACGAATGACATCTATCATCGCGTTGCATGCAATTTTCGCATCAAAAGTCGAGACGTGTACTCAAATCTACACTTAATAAAAATAAATGTATCTATGTTTTTATCAAACCCAGACCCTTTTAAGAAATGAAGGCCTCTTTAACTCAATAGTAAATATTTTATATTGTACAAAACTTAAGAAGTAAATATTAGATAACAATTTAGTGAAGTTCGAAAAAGCATTTTCTTTGGCTCAAAACAAAAAATCAAATAAATATCTTAAAAAATTGCTATCATATCTTGTTAGGTAGTTAGAATATTTGTTTGCAAAGTTTTTAGTTCAATATCATCCGAGACTCAGACTTGTCTGTAACTGTGAGTCTGAAACATAAATTAGATTTCGTGTAGATAAGCACAATTATTTCTAAAATCTCTATTAATATTACGGTAATAGTAATATTAGGTTGGTGCAAAAATAATGTCGTTTTCTCACATGAAGTTGAACGTCAAAAAAACGACATTATTTTTGCACCAACCTAATATTAATCGTTTTCTTCTAACGAACATTCGGGATTCACTGAACGAGCAGCTAGTGTTATAAACTGTACATATGGGAAATTTTATTTGTGATATAACAGTTTTATCATTATTTCTATATGGCTTCTTCGCATCTAATATGATTTATATAGTATCGCGTTTTCACATGTCAGTTCGTGTTGTCGTGTGATTTTTGTTAATTTCAGAGTTATATTTAGTATGTTTCTTCGTCTTTTTAAAAAGTGAATGCTTCGAGAATTTGTAGCGTCTTTTGCCTTTTATGTGATAACTATAGCAGATTATGAATGCCGAATTTATGCTGATACTGGACATACTATGTTTAAGAAGGTACCGGAAACCTGGAAAATTAAACGAAATATTGTCAAAATAAATGACAATATCCTTCCCAAAAAATTTTCGCTGGTCTTGAACTAAACTTATAGTACCCTACATAGATAGCTACATACATAAACACACACACACACACACACACACACACACACACACACACACACATGTATATATATATATATATATATATATATATATATATATATCAACAAAATAACATCCAGTATAATCATCGGATTCTACTTAAGAGCACTCACAATTTGCAGCCCTCAGTAGCTACATGAAGAGGAGAAATACACTGAAAACACTTTCAAGTTAGTACTCTAATTATTTTATATTCAATGCGAAACAAAAGGCTCATAAAATATTCTAAAATAGAAAAAACGACCCTCTTGACAAACCCAGTGAATAAAAAAAATTTTTTTCCGGCCAACTAACTCCATGACATCTAAAATTAAAAAGGATTTATCTAAACTCAACATACATTTATTTATTACTACATCTAAAACAATAAACGTCTATACATGGTAACTCGATCGAAGTTAGTATGAGGCACATTGCCAGCCTGAGATGTTACAGTTTAGCTTGTCTTTATACCTGAGCCACGGCCGTCCACCAGTCCTTTGTCCACTGTTAAGCTGGCTATACATGAGGACCTTAGGTATTATATCGTGACGACCCCACTAAGACTACTAGTAGTGAAAAAGAATGAAAATGACTTTAAAAGAAACCGGAAACGCAATCCTAAACAGGAAACAAGGTTTAAACCACTCCTGCTGTTCAATAGACCGGAGTGGTGTATGAACCGGACGATAAGCGAATTTTCCTATTGAAGAAAAAATAAATAGTAATTAAAATTTCAAAGTTTATGCAAAGATGTTGGAAATATAGAGTTGTAGTAGAATTTAAAAGGAACCTGAAGCCCATTTCTAAATAGGAAACAATGGATAAACCTCTACTCTTTTTCAAATAACCGGGGGAACCGGACGATAGGTGAACGTGTCTATTCCTATTGAAGAAACATAAACAGTGAATAAAATTACAGATTTTAGGTGGAGAAAGTAGAAAAAAATGAGATAAAATTAAGAAAACTGAAATGTCGCTGAGATTAATTTAATAATAATAATATTTTGGAATGGATCGTAGGATACTCTCAATTTTTTTATTAATTATAAAGTTTTAACTTAGCCAAAGTTGCAATAACTTCTATCAACTAAAACATCTAGTGGAAAATTAATTTATTTTTGTGAGTTTTCTCGCATATATTATATGACCTGGAGATTGCTTTCAAACATTAAACAGAGAGTTGCCGCTCGATGTCGACTTCATTGTCCTCTTATATATATATATATATATATATATATATATATATATATATATATATATATATATATATATATATATATATATATATATACTCATTTATTTATATGTGGGTGTGCAAAACATTTTCCTAAAATTGACCTAAATACCGATTTTCACTTGGATTTATTCCTCTCATCGCAAAATTTGTTAACATGAAGATCGGCCTCGTTTTAGGAAGAAAGGTCAAATGCCAAGTATTTGCGGTTTAGACATGAGCAATTCTCCGAAGATCTAAAGAATTCTCGTATATTATAATCCAACATGGAAAGAGAAACCATTCACTTGACAATTCAGAGAAATTCCCAAGATTTTCTTCTATTCTACTTCCGCTTGCTTTCAAACTTCCTTTCCTTACTTCCGGAACGAAGTCAAATTAAGCCAGGAATCCGCAAACAATCATTTGTAACGATCAGAATTTGATACCATATTTTCATTGCGTTTGCAATTTTCTTTTGTCGATATGTATCTCAATACTTCAAAGAAAATAGAATACAATCTTATCAATATATTCCATATATATTATTGTTGATGTACACACCCTTGTGGGATATAAGGCTACGTGGGGTACCACACTAGGTAGTACTGCTATGGTTTTCTGTAATAATTCAGTTTTACGAGGGAAGAGTGGCTTGACACAAGGTCAACTGGTTCAGAGTTCTGGTTGACAACCAGATCGAGAGGTACTAACCGCTAGCTGGGAGGCGGAGATAGTAAAAAAGTAGCAACATGATTACGCTACAAGATAATTGGCAAATGTTTGTTTAAAAAAAAAATTTCACTAAAAATATTGACCCTGAAGATGAACAATGATGTTCGAAAGCGCTAGGTCATCGTATGGAAAATACATATTTCGAAATCATTTTCAAATAAAAAGTCTCATTAGAGAATATGAGAAAATTTAAAAGAAAATATGCAAGACTATGTTGTCTTTAACATTCAATACTACATGTTTAAAAATATATATATATATATATATATATATATATATATATATATATATATATATATATATATATATATATGTATGTACGTATAATGAGAAGCCACGTATACTTTCTTGATATGTATATAATATGGAGAAAACAACTAAAAAGTTGCAAATTAAAAGAAAAAAAATTGAATATTTTTTGAAAGTATTTATTTATATTTTTTGTATATATTTGATATTTCAGATCGCCCCGATCTTTCGTCAGAAATAAATTAAATAACTGTATTCAGAAGTTTGTTTTCAAGTAGCGTCTGTACCGAGACGCGGACGTCACGTGATGTGGAATGCAACTGTGTTTGAATATTTCTAACGTAAATCTAACGATAATATTTTAGATGTTGTTTAAAATGTTTTTTTAACTATATCTAAAGAAATGTTTTAACTATTGAAATATTTATACAGATTTAAAATACCCAAGCCTTTGTTTAACCCTAGTTTGTATGTGTCTAATTTTAAAATCCAGTATTTCTCTTTTTTTCTGCGTGTGTATGTTGAACTAAAATCGGAATCTATCAATAAACATTTACAGTTGTCTAATGAGTTTCTTGATATGTATATATATATATATATATATATGTGTGTGTGTGTGTGTGTGTTTGTGTGTATTTAGGCAGCAATCGTTCTTTTAGCTCATTTCATTGAATAAGAGAGACAAGGTGCTTTGATTTAGTTTTTGTTATACAATTTCTCATGTGATCTATTGTTTTTTTTTTCATTATATAAATACATACATGCGACAAACTATTTCTTATTTAACAGTTAAAGTATTTCAACCTTGAAAATGGCTAAATGTATATCCGAAACCGCTCGGACAGTTTTTATATAAATTATCATCTGAAAAGGATAAAAAATATTAGATCACATGAGAAATTGTATAAAAACTAAATCAAACCCCTTTGTCTGTCTTATTCAATAATACATATATATATATATATATATATATATATATATATATATATATATATATATATATATATATATGTCATTCACAGACAGTACTGTTTCGTTGTATCACAGCTCCTCAGTGCGACTAGACTTCCAAATGCCTCAAGCCAGGATTGAAACACAACGAATTTGGTGTCAGCCAGAGCTATCTTCACTCGGTAGAGTTACATAACTAAATCTAGCGTATTGTTTGTACAAATGTAAACAAATGCCAATCAGCCAAAGTGCTCCATCCATTTTACTGAAGAGCTTTGCATTAGTGCAGGTGACTGTTGTTTATAGAATTAGCTTAACACTCAACATTGCTCAATTGAAATGTATTTTCAAGAGCTAAATTATGTCATTCACAGACAGTACTGTTTCGCTGTATCACAGCTCCTCAGTGCGACTAGACTTTCGAATGCCTCAAGCCAGGATTGAAACACAACTAATTTTGTGTCAGCCAGAGCTATCTTCACTCGGTAGAGTTACATAACTAAATCTAGCGTATTGTTTTTACAAATTTGTTAGTTTTAAATTTATAACGGTGTTAGTTGCTGAAACTTCTGGTTCTTTTTCCGCTGTTTACTCGTGGAAAAGCATTTTAGACAGAAGTTTTTTTGTCATAAAGTGCTGGATATTGAACAGTAAGTATATTAATAAAATTAATGTGGACAAATTTGTCACTTGACTGAGCGGTGTTATTTCAGTGATGACGACTTCGAAGTTTCGTGAGCGCATTGTTGTAATACCTTTTCCGTTCAGGTCTATTGGCTTCTCTCGAGAAACAGTGTATTTCTTTTTAGCCGACCCTTCTGTTGTCCTCTATCTTTACAAAAGCCAAATCAGTCGAAATATTGACTATTGCCGCCTCATATGCCCAGGAGCTGCCCAGTCTTCAATTTCCTGTCTCGAAAGAGTCCAAAATCGGTTCCGTTTCGTTGTGGGTGACGGATTATTTTCCACGCTACATCTCCTTTCTCACACTCGAGACGTGTCGCTGTTCTATCGCTATTTCCTTAGAAAATGTTCACACGAAATACATTCCTTAGTTTAACCAGTGCTTATATTTACGGATAAGACTCACCATACCACGCCCATTGTAGCGAACTACCCACGTTCTCTTCGTCTTCCACTGCTGCGAAATACGTTCAACTCAAGCAGAATGATGCTTCTCCAGTCATTACAATCTGAAGTTTTTTAAGTTTAGGGCCAATCGTTACCTTCCCAAAATATCACCATAAACTTTGCTGTTAACTCTTTAACCCTTTAACTGGAGTGGCTCCTAGCCCTTGTTTAGGGTGAACATCATTGTAAAAAAAATGTCAACGATTAAATAAACGGTCCAATTCGAAATTCTCCGAATGTTAACCAAATCGACAATCACAAAAAGAAGACCGGAGAGCGAAACAGCCGAAAACGATGATGATATATCTTCTTCTTTATGAGCTCTGTCCCCTCAGGATGTAGGCGATCATGGCACCCACAACTTCCTCTACCTTGTAACTATTAATAAGTTTTGTAGGTTATGGCATTGTTTTTCCTGTCTCTTTTGCCTTCAAAGTGTCCTGTCAGTGTCAGATTTCCCAATCCGTCTTTCCTCATTATGTGCCCCCAGATAATTCAACTGTCTCTTACTGATGTCGTATACAAGGTTTCGTTTTCTCTAAAACTTCGTCGTTGCTCACATGTTCGCTTCATGTTATCCTCAGCATCCTTCTGTAGAACAACATTTCAAATGTCTCCTTTCTTCTTATCTCGCTGCCATGTCAAAGATTAAATGAATTCTTCGAAAGTTTCCCGGATCGACAGTCATAAAAAGAAAACCGTAGTGCAAAACAGCCGAAAACGATGATGATATTAGCCTGACTCTTAATGATATAAATAATGATAGCTACTCATCCAATAAATTCATACCGATGTATAATACGCGGGTTCGAATCTCGCTATAGTCGGTCTATCTGAAACAATATTTCTTGAGACTGAGGTCAGCACCACACTGCAGCAATTTGTTTCAAGCTTGAACGCAACTTCAGCTCTTCATTTGCCGAAGCTCTCCAGGTAGGTGATGCGTCTTTTTTCTCTATCTCCCTTGCCCTCAAACTGTCCTGAGAGTATCAGATTTTCCAATCCCTCTTTCCACATTATATGCCCGAGAAATTTGAACTATCTATTCTTGATGTTAAGTATACATTTCCCTTTTGTTTCCATTTTGTTTAAAATTTCCTCTTTGCTCAGATGTTCGGTCCATGCTGTCTTCAGTATCCTCCTGTTGAACCACAGTCCTGCTGCTTCAAGCCTCTTCTTCATCTGTGAGTAGACCGTCCAACATTCACTGGTATTTAGTAGGAATGATATTGCGTAATAGTACAGTATTCTTTACTTTGTCTACATCTAGTACTTCTTCTTTATTTGTCTTGTTCCCTTAGGATGTAGGTGATTATGGGTCTCCACAACTTCCTGTCACTTGTAACTCTTAATAAATTCCGCTATATATTTACTCAAGCTCACTATGTATTTTATACTTTATTTTCTTTGTCCCTCTTGCCGTCAATCAGCCCTGTGAGTATCAGATTTTCCAAGTTCTCTTTCCTCATTATACGCTCCAGGATCCTCAGCTGTCTCTTCCTGATATTAAGTACGTTTTCTTTTTGTTTCCATTTTCTTTAAAGTTTCGTCGTTGTTCACATAATAGGTCCATGGTATCCTCAGCATCCTACTGTAGAACATTATTTCTGTTGCTTCAAGTCTATTATTCAGCTTTGCAGATAATTGTCCGGTACTAACTACCATAGATGTGGACAGATATCATGTAACAGTTTAATACTCCTTTCCTAGTGATTTTTTTTCCTTTTTTTATTTCTTCGTACTCAGTCAGTTGTGTGTCATATGTAATACACGCTTAGGCGATCATGTATCTTTCGATATATGAATGACGAGGCAAATGTTTTCCCGCAGTAGGTTGCCATTTATTTCTGCGGTAGACCAGTTGCTATCCAAGGCTATAGAACCCGGTTTGTCCTGTTATTTACCCTTAGATGGGGTTGGAGAGTGGAAGAGGATTTGTACCTTTACCAAGGGTATTAGCACGTAAGTGAATGTAATGTATTCGACTGGAATTCGAACTCTCCGATTCCTCAACTACTCGATCTAAAACTTACTGACTCCCAACAGGATGCTTCGCCGATTATTACAATCTTATCCTGTTCAAGGCTTGGGTAAACCGTTGTTTTCTACTGCTATACACACAAATGGACTGCAAACGTAACCGTCTACTTCAAGTGGACTCGGGGTGTGTAAAGAGAGTACCTCACTGTAAAAAAAAATAAAGAAAGAAAGTCGTTTATTAAGCTTGGTTATTAAAAATTTTTTTTTAATGATGCCTGTTGGGTAGCTTTCGTAGCCAAATTGGTAAGATGTAACCATGTCAAGCATATTTTTATAGATACAAATATGTTTATACCAATACCATTGCATGATTGTTTTTTATATCATATTCATAAAGCCTCCTTAGTTGCTAATAGTTTTCAAACCAGCTGGTTATCTTGACAAAAAAAAAAAAAAGAAAGGAAAAAAAAGCGATAAATAGATGAAGAAATAAAAAAGAAAGAAATTCACTTTAATAATGAGATATGATATCGAAACAACTAAAAACATGCCAGGAGTGGGGAAATAATAAGTTGTTCATGTATATATAACATGAATATATTTAAAGACAATACAATATGCATAATAAAACGAAATGTTGATTATTTGATTAGCACCGAAGTTCGACTTGAAACCTTATCGCAATATTAATTTCATGGACGTGACTAAAAGGCATAAATTGGATATTTTACTATTTCTCAAAGGAAAAGAAAAAAAAAACTCTTGTCGCCTATTCTTGGTTTTAATGAATGAAACGGCAATTTTTATGAATGAAAATAGCTCTAGAAAGATTTATGAATGGAAATAACGCTTAATATTCTATGAACAAAAATAGTGCTTAAAGATTTTTATGAACAAAAAATAGCGCCTGAAGTTTTCTTATGAATTGAGATTGCGATTACGGGTTTTATGAATAAAAGTAACGCCTAAGGAATTCATGAATGAAACTAGCGGTTAAAATTTAGACATGAAAAAAAGAATCAACGAATTTTACGCTTTAGTTAAATTACTATAGGCATTAATAATCCGGAATAAAAGGTACAGAATAAGAGATACGAAACCAACGCAAAGATTACTAAAAATGGGGATAATTTTGATGCTCTTTTAAAATGTCGGTGTCATGAAAAATTAACGAAGAGTTATGATCATTTCAACTGGGACGGCATATGAGAAAAAGAGGTCAAAATATCTCAGGCTAATCCCAAAATATCTTTGTCATTTTAAAAGATCGATTTGCATGTGGCTTTATCAGTTGTAAACTTTTGCATAAGGGACAATAATTGAAGACACAGTAATTTTTACCTGAACATTTTGAAAGCCGTACACAAAATGTTCAGTTAAGAATTACAGAAATATTAATACATTATATATATATATATATATATATATATATATATATATATATATATATATATATATATATATATATATATATATGTATATATATATATATATATATATATATATGTATATATATATATATATATATATATATATAATATTTTTTGATAATTAGTATATGATATAAATCCAAAGAGAGCTCAATGTAAGAATAGAGCAAATATTATGATGATGAACACGGAGACTTTAGAAATCCATGATAATAATTTATTTCACGGTATCAGACGGACCCCGTCTCTTCTGACCAAACATTTTACAATAGATGAATTTTAAATTTATCCAGACACAAGCGAATTATTTTTTAAGCATAAATGGGAAAGTTATAGATTTTAATTTTTTTTTAATATAGGGCAAGAAAAAGAGATAGCTGGACAAAGAGAGAGAGAGAGAGAGAGACATAGGGGAGGTAGAATAAGATAGGGAAAGGAAAGGAAGAAAGTTGTTAAAAATTGGGTTTGATCCCGTGAAATAAATTATTACCATGGATTTCTAAAATAAATATATATATATGATGGACTCTCCCGTCGAACTCGACGTATGAGGGCGAGACAGATCAGTTCCCAGAAACTGAAAGCCCGACACCGACACATGAGATTTGATTATAGTGGTGAAGGCTTTGTGCAGGGCCATCCACACTTTTTGGAGGGACGAATACAGGGACCTGGTGCAACGAATGCCACAAGTTACCCAAACGACCCTCCGCAGGTTTTGAATTCAGAATTGTCCTTCTCCTAGGCCAGTTGCCATCCAAGGCCTGTCCTGCTATTTACCCATAGTTGGAGGGAGAAGAAGAGGATTCACACCTTTCCCAAGGGTATTAGCACGTAAGTGAATGTAATGGATTCGACTGGAATTCGAACTCGGCTCTCCGATTCCTCAATCCAAGCCGTTATCCATTACTCCACGTGAGTGATATAACTATATATATATATATATATATATATATATATATATATATATATATATATATATATATATATATATATATATATATATATATATATATATATATATATATATATATATATATATATATATATATATATATATATATATATATATATATATATATATATATATATATATATATATATATATATATATATATATATATATATATATATATATATATATATATATATATATATATATATATATATATATATATATATATATATATATATATATATATATATATATATATATATATATATATATATATATATATATATATATATATATATATATATATATATATATATGTGTGTGTGTGTGTGTGCGTGTGTGTGCATTATACGATAAAGAAGCAATTCATATAAAGACATAATTAACAATGTTAATGTGATTAATGGCTAAATCACTTCGCTAACAAGACTTAATGAGACGTTAACTTACTATCAATTCCTTGAATAATTCGATCCTTATATTTCAATTGTTGTCAGATGGAACTGATGCGCCAAGTACTTTCGATAATTTCAAATTCTCATCTTCGGGGCACAATTTTTTCCATACCCAGGCAAACACTAAGATGAAATATGTGTGGTGTAGACAGAAATATGTCTTCTCTTTAAATTATGCTATTTTACTGGCTGTTAAATATATGTTTTAGGAGCGTGCGATGCCGCAGTGCTAGAGTTCTTGTTTAAATCGGTCAAGTGAAAATTTTATTTGAACTTTGAAAAGTGATAAATCCGCGGAATTTGTTTGTTATATGTTTTTTCAGTTAAAGTGACA
>OZ038506.1:87084380-87129380 GCA_964036315.1 Acanthosepion esculentum
GAAAGAAGGAAGAAATATAAAGAAGGAAGGAATGAAGAAATGAAGGAAGGAATTGAAGGAATATCCAAGGTAATAGACTTATATCTCAATCCAACAGAAGCAGCCTGGCCCACCCAACGTTTAACATGATAAAATCAGTTGGATTAATGCATAAATCCATTACCTTATAAAATAGTTTTCTTTACGTTTGGATACGAAACGGAGAAGTTATGAAAAAAGTCAAAGAAATTTAATACGATAAAGATTTCCCTGAACGGCACGCTTCAAACTTTGTTTTTATCGGCGAAGCTAGATCCGTGGCCGAGACGGTAAAGAAATTCCAATAAATATTACCTGAAGAAAAGCGAGAGCATAAAACGTTCGAAACGTCGTGAATGTGACAATAAAGATGTGGACAACACTCTGGACAATGTAAGTAGCGTAAAGAGGATAATATCTTTATCCACTTTCATAAAAAACACAGTCTATTTAATCTAAAACGCTTCAGATACACATACAAACGCTACCTAAAATCTGATCAGAGACCTTGGATCATAAGGAAATATACGTCTATCAAATAGTCAGATAAGCAAGGTATATTTTGAAATGATTTCACCCTAAGCATGGCGATAATGCCACTATGACACAACGGGGCTAATGAGAGTGAAAGCGAATGAGAAGGTTATAAAAGGAACTGGAAACCCAATCCTAAACAGAAGAAAATGAATAAGCCGTTGCTTCAGTTCAAAATACCGGGAAGGACAGTGAACTGGGCGATAGGCCAACTGTTGTGTCTAACTCATAAATCATATATTATTAATTCGATTGTTTAACGTTAGAAATTCCTGTGTGAAAGACAAGAAGAGAAAAACAGAAAAAAATATGAACAGAAATTGAAATAACAGCTACCTACCAAACATTATCTCGAATAACCAAAAAATGGTGAATAAATGTTTTTACGACGATAAATAGACAAAAATAGCAAATACATATTGAAGAAAATGTAATCATTACGATGAAAGAATAAAACTACAAGGTAAGACGATGAACGAACAAGTGAAACCAAAGAAGGAATAAAGAAAAATACCAAAAACCTAATGACAAAAAGGAAACAAGAGAAAACAGGAACGAGAAAGTGAAACGAAGACAACTGGAATGAGAGAAAATGCATCTGTACTAAGGAATTAAAAGGTGAAATATGAGCTGAGCGAAAAAAAGGTAAATAAAAGAAAAATAACGACTAGGAAAGAAGGAAACAAAAAGAGGAGAACGGGAGGAGAAAAAATGAAAGGAATTCTAAACAAAAAGGGAAGGAAAAATAAAAAAAAGAAAGGAAGAAAAAGAAAGAAAAAAGAATGATGGCACGGAAAAATATGAAAGGAAAACGGGGGAGGAAAAGTGAAAAGAAAGAAAGGAAGAAAAAGAAAGACAAGAAAGTCGCACGCAAAAATATGAAAAAAGGTGAAAGAAAAACAAAAAGAAAGGAAGAAAACGAAACAATAGGAGAAAGATCGCACGGAAAATATGAAAGAAAAAAGGGGGAGGAACAATGAAAAGAAAGAAAGGAAGAAAAGGAAAGAAAACAAGAAAAAATAACACGGAAAAATGATAGAAAAAGGGGGAGGAAAAATTAAAAGAAAGAAAAGAAAGAAAAGGGAAGAAAAGAAGATTGATCGTACTTAAAAATATGAAAGAAAAAAGCGGAAGGAAAAAGAAAAGAAAGAAAGAAGAAAAGGGAAGAAAACAAGATTGATCCACTTAAAAATATCAAAGTAAAAAAAATATCAAAGTAAAAGGGGGAAGGAAAATAAAAAGAAAGGAAGAAAAAGAAAGACCACAAAATATAAAAGAAAAAAGGGTAAGGAAAAATAAAAAGAGAGAACGGAACAAAACGAAAGACAACAAGAAAGATCGTAAGCAAAAATATGAAAAAGAAAGAGGAAGTAAAATAAAAAAAGAAAGGAAGAAAAGGAAAGAAAACAATAAATGATCGCACTTAAAAATATGAAAGAAAAAGGGTGAAGGGAAAATAAAAAGAAAGAAAGCAAATGGAAGGAAACAAGAATGATCGCACGTAAAAATGTGAAAGAAAAAAGAAGGAAAATAAAAACAGTGAAAGGAAGAAAAGGAAAGAAGACAAACATGATCGTCTCTGAAATAAAGCGATGGAAATATGAAAACATAAGAATCTAAACATAAAACATGAAAGAAAGAGAGAAGAGGGTAAATAGAATGTTGATTGAACAAAAAGGGAAAAAAAGAAAGAAAGGAAGCCCCGGTAAATGATGACAAGAATAAAGTTTAAATCAATAAAGATAACGAGGGTTCGGCAAGGAGGGGGGAAAGCAAAAAAGAAAATATCATGAAAGTAATGTATAAGAAGAGGATTCTAATCTGTAAATATGAACAAATTAAATATTAATAAAGAATCAAAAAACGATAATAATAATAGCATATTTCAAGAAAAAAAAAGTTCCTTTTATAAATGTAAATTTCACATTCAAGGAAGCCGAAGCGGACATCAAAAGATAATAACAGGCATTTAACAAAATCAGAAAAAAATTGAAATTTAATGAATCTACTCATTTTTCTTTTCAGAACAGTTTAGTAAAGATAACAATAGTACTAAGCGTGTTAATAGCACTAGTGTAAAGAATGGTAACTTTGAATTTGGGATTAAAAAAAAGAAGATATTGACGGGTGCTAGTCTTGACAAACACATAAGTCACATTATTACATCTATCTAGCTAGCTAGCTAACTAGCTAACTAACTGACTTCTCATTCTTTTACTATCTCAGTCTGTTCATTATCTATCTGTTTACCTATCCCCCACTCTCTCTGACTATATATATATATATATATATATATATATATATATGTATGTATGTATGTGTTTGTGTTTTTATATTTATGGTGTTAGTCTTGGCACACACACATTAATACATTATCTATCTATCTTCTTATTCTTTTACTATCTCTGTCTGTTCATTATCTATTTACTATCCCCCACTCTCTCTCGCCATATATATATATATATATATATATATATATATATATATATATATGTGTGTGTGTGTGTGTGTGTGTGTGTGTGTGTGTGTGTGTATGTATGTATGTATGTGCGTTCGTGCGTTTGTGTAATATATTGATGGTGCTAGATTTGACACACACGCATTAATACATTATCTATCTATCTATCTATCTATCTATCTATCTATTTGATCTTGTCGCAATCACACACCGCGCTTAAATTCACAAAGTCTAGGTACCATAGGGCAAAGTTCATCAGAAAAATTACCATTAAAGTATTTAAAGAAAAGGCACAGGTAACCTACGTTACGGTGCTCGGTAAGTGACTCGTCTAGATGCCAGGTCAGGACCAAGAACACTGCAGATTCTTTTGGGACTTTATCAAGAAACTCTAAATATATAGCAGGAGCACCAGACAAGACGTGGCAGTAATATTCATTGTAAGGACGAATGCTACGCTTATAAATATAATTAATAGTAGCTGTTTTGATTAACTTTCCTCTACGGTACCTTGTCTTTATTTATTTAAGTGCAGTACTAGATTGGCGGCATGGTCTCATCATTTTGCAGTTGAAATGGCTAGATGTAACCGCAAGTTCTATGCTAACAGTTTCTTCTTTCGCACTTCCCGCTTGTGAAAGTCTCTTCCGGCTTCTTGATTCCCAGTCAAGTTTGATCTTCAAAAATCTATGTGCGATATCAATCGTTATTTTCTGTCTTCTAAATTCTTGTTCTTTTATTGTCCTCTCTCCTTAATAGTGAATTTTCACATATCCTCTAACACCCAATAATAACTTCTTCCGTCAGTGTGGCTTTATTGCCTTGCTTGGGGTGAAATGCTTAATAAAACAAACAAAGAAACAAGCAAACAAAACCACCTTACAACAGATGAAATGTTCTAAACCTTCTGCTATACTCTTGCTATATTTATGGCATGTGTTCTGAGTAGCAACATTATATGGTTCCACCAACCCTGACCTTTTCAACTGTGGCCCACCATACCACGTACATAAGGATGAATCATCTACAGTCCCTTTGTATTTTATAGTACGAAGGTAGTTCTACTCTGATGGCTTCTTCCTAAGGATTGTTGCTTTGTGAAACAGACTCACAACAGTATCTTTTTCTGATCACTGCATTATTGATATCTTCATGCTTAGGTGTTTTTTTTAGGAAAACCGCAGAGACGCAAGGGCTTACTTGGTGTGGAAGAATTAGAAAACTGAAACTTTATTAAGAATCAAGAACAAAAGAAGAGTAATCAGGGGAACAGTAGAAAGCGATTTATATTGCATTTAAACTTTTGAAGATTAAAGTTGGCTGAAACGCATGGCGGTGGAAGGAGGTTCCACAAGCGAGAAGCACGAGAAAAAAACTGTTAGCATAGAATTTACAGTTACATCTAGCCAGCTTAACTATAAACTGATGCGGTATCGACGCCAGTCTAGTACTGCGGTTGAATTAAAAAATTCTAGGTACCATAGCGAAGAGATACCCCGAACAATTACAATGAAAGTATTTATAGAAAAGTCACAGGGGGGAAACTTTATGCTGGTGGGGAAGTGACTCAAGCTGAGACACCAGGTCAGGATCAATAACATTGTGATTCTCCTTTAGATTTTACCAAGAATCTCTAAATATACAGCAGGAACATTGGTCCATATGTGGTAGTAATATTTTTAGCATGGGCGAATGGTAGACATATAGATTTGTAAGATAGATTCTGGGGAGAAAGAAATTGTTTAACACGACACAGTGAACCATCTTTTTTAGCATCAGTAGCATTTACTATATCGCTCTTTCTATGGTGTTCCGACAAGTAACCTTCCTTAGTTCCGACATTCACAGTAAGGATCCGCCATGACACTTACACAGGGTCTCATTCTGTTTATCTTTCATTTGTAAAAAGAAAGTTCTACTAAGTGTTTCTTCCTCGGAATTGCTATTTTGTAGAACAAACTCCCGAAGATGTTCGCTCATGTGCTGAGAAAAAATGTCTAACACGACACAGTGAATCAACTTTCTTAGCAGTAGACCTAACAATGGATACAATATAAGTTTTCCACTTCATGTCAGCCGAGAATGTTACCCTGAAAAGGCACAAGCAGTTAATCTACTGAAGGTTAAAACCAGTCATGCTGATTTTTCTGTTTCCTATGTTGCATACCTTTTGGGGGGCATTTTCGCTATCCCAATGCGCTTTCAGATTTCAGGGTCACTTTTTCCATCCTCTGTTAAAACAGTTCCTAGATATTAACATTTCTGACGTTGTGAAAATTCCTTGTATGGGAATATATATTCCATTTGTGTTTATAAGCTTTGATTTATAAGTCTGCATATATGATTAAAGGTGAGAAAGAGAATGTTACCTTAGAAGCTGGACAACAATCAGCGGACCACGTCTGACTTAATTCGTGAAAATATAGGCCCAGTTCTCTTGTTAGGTCAGGTACCACAGCGAAGAGCTCAATTACCATGGATGTATTTATAGATAAGGCAGAAGGAAACAATTTTACAGCGGTGGGAAAGCGACCAAAACCGAAGCACCAGATCCGGATCAATAATATTGCTGATTCTTCGTTGGATGTTGGAGTTTTTGGGTACCTTGGTGTACTAGTGAGTCAGCCAAAATGAGCTGACTCATTTTATAATTCACCAATAGAAGCTTTAACCAATCAGAAGGCTCAAAATATTATGTACGACGTGTATAAAGGCGGCCATGTTTTTCCCGAATATGCACTGCCAGCCTTTGATATCGAAGACTGAAGACTTACGGAACAGCTGCTGGTGGTATTGGCGATATAGTCAGATTCAGTAGAATGTCTGACTCGTGAGTGTTAATCTTTAACGTTGTTTTATTAAACAGATTACGTGCTGCGCTTGATTCTATATTCATAGACTATGGTGAACATGGTCAACATTGGATGTTATCAAGAATCACTAGATATATAGCAGGAGGACCGGAACATATGTGGCAGCAATATTCTAAGCTTGAACGAATGGTAGACATAAATATGTGAGATAAACTTTGGAGATTTCCTATTTAATCTACTGAACTTTACTACTTGACTTTCCCTACGCTCGTATCATACATCCTAGTAAGCCTCTGTATTGAGTGGTTCTCGGGTCTTGTATTGTGCGAACATTAATAAAAAAAACTCATCTTAGTTGCTTCAAGTCTCATTTCCATTTGTGAGGCGTTGGGCTAGCGTTTACTGCTATATAGGATATTAGATATTAGACAAAAACTCATCACTTCCTGGGTAAGAAGATAAACTACATCCACGTTTTGGGTAAACGTTGTGATAAATATGGCGACAAAGATGAGGACAATAGTCCGAATAATGTAAATTGTGTACATAATACCTTATCTCTTAAATATAGACAGATACTGAATGGCCGAAACGTTGTGATTTAATATGATGACAAAGATGAGGACAATAGTCCGAAGAATGTATATAAAGCGACATTTCCCTGTCTCTTACTACTTGAGGACATCTATCTAGATACATTTGGATTTTCGTGTCACAGTTTCCACCTTCTGATCTTTCCACAAAAATTTAAATTGTTTAACCTGCATGATTTTGATATTTCGAAAACATGTCGCTCATTTAGGGCTGACTCCTTTGCTAACAACCGTGCATTATATGTTCTGACATTAAATGTGTGCCTCTTACTCTGTAACTCTCTATCTCGAGTGTCTCTTGGACTTTATACAGAGTGAATACCACTATTATAGAATGAATATCAGTATAAATGAATAAGTAGTATTTTCTTCTTGTTATCAATTTCTACTTTTTTTCTGAGATCTCTTTCAGCATCCACAATATTTTATATCAACAATAGTTTCGTCTCGTATCTAACGTGTAGGTTCGGGACCAGAAGCTTCCAGTTTCACCAAAACACGCTCCCGTCATTCATTCCTTATCGCCGCTTGGCTTTGGTTGAAAGTGAAAGAAAATCAGAATAGAAAAATGTGCCGACGGCGTGAATTTGTTTAAGGTGGACCTCAGCTTGACAGGAAGTGGCCCACGTACTTGATTTAATGACATTCCTCTGCGGTACATATGGAATGAAACATGCAGAATCCATTTTATAAAATTGTCGCAGACTGCCGCTGGCCGTTATAATTTCGAGTGGCGCCTTCTGTAACATGTCCATTATGCGTAGCCCTCTTCATCCGCTGGTTCAACCGTTGAGATCTGTTGCAATCATCACCCGCTTGTTCCACCGTTGGGATCTTGTTGCGCTTAGTCGGGGTCCTCGTCTTCCACCTTGCTGCTTCTTTCTTACCTTCTTTTTGTTAGATATTTCCTTTCTTTCCTTCTTTTTCTTTCTTTTTTCTCTCTTTTAACCATTTCCTTTCTTTTCTCTGTTAGACTGTTCCTTTCTTTCTTTCTTTCTGATAGACTTTCTTTTCTTTTTGTTATTCATTTTCTTCCTTCTTTTCTTTCTTTCTTTCATTCTTTCTTTCTTTATGATAGACTCTCTCTTTTCTTTTTGTTATTCATTTCCTTCGTCCTTCCTTCCTTCCTTTCATTCTTTCTTTCTTTCCTTTTGTTATTCATTTCCTTCCTTCCTTCCTTCCTTCCTTCCTTACTTCCTTCCTTATAGACTTTCTTTCTTTCTTTCTTTCTTTCTTTCTTTCTTATATACTTTCTTTTCTTTTTGTTATTCATTTCCTTCCTTCCTTCCTTCATCCTTTCTTTCTTTCTCATAGACTTTCTTTCTTTCTTTCTTTTAGACTTTGCCTTTCTTTCATTCTTTCCTTTCTTACTGTTTTTATCTTTCTTTTCTTGTGTTAGCCATTTATTTTGTTTGTTTTTGTTAGTAATTCCCTTTGTTTCTTTCTTTCTGTTAACAGTCTTCTTTCTTTTCTTTCTGTTAGTCATTTTCTTTCTGTCTTTTTCCTTCTTTCTTTTTTTTTGTTATCCTTTTGCTTTCATTCGTTCTTTGCAATCATATTCACATGGCCGATGTCTTTACGCTCAACTACGTGTGAACTTTCCATGGACTCCAGTGGAGCTGTCAAAAACAGATTCATTATTCGGTTCGCAAATCATTTTTCAAAAGCAGCCCAGAAACAAACATTCCCAGTTTGGTCATCTCACTAAATAAAATATCAAATATTGTCACAAATTCTCACAGATGCAAAGGACAACGATCTAATTTAAGTGTTGCTGTTTTTTTTTGTTTTTTTTTCTTCATAATACACATGAACAGGAATTCATGTGAAAAAAACATAAAGTAATTCAGAGCAACATTCTGTGCTTAAACAGGAATCAAGATAAAGAGTAAGACGCAAAAGTTCCCAGTATTTAAAAATTACAGATTAATTCATGGTATCCTTGTTCGACCTTCAAAATATATTCGGCTTACTATAAAAATAATCGACATTTCATAATTATTTGTGTACGCAATCATATTTTGCTGCGACAAAACCTTTCTGTTTGGTAGAAAATATTTTATTTATATGAATTAATAGCGTCATAGCGTCGTTCAAACGAGCCAGTTGCTCATTGTAGCATTTGTCTAGATTCTTACAATTTTTATTTTATTCATATAAATTCATAGCCTCATAGCATCGTTCAAACGGGCCAGTTGCTCACTGAAGCATTTGTCTAGATTCCAGCAATTATTATTTTTTTAATATAATTTCATAGCTTTATAGCCACATTTAAACGAGCCAGTTGCTCACTGTAGCATTTGTCTAAATCTCAGCAATTATTTTTTTCATATAAACTCATAGCGTCATAGCATCGTTCAAACGAGCCAGTTGCTCACTGTAGTATTTGTCTACATCTCAGCAATTATTATTTTTTTCATATAAATCCATACCTTTATAGCACCGTTCAAACGAGCCAGTTTCTCACGAGCCAGTTGCTCACTGTAGTATTTGTCTACATCTCAGCAATTATTATTTTTTTCATATAAATCCATACCTTTATAGCTTCGTTCAAACGAGCCAGTTGCGCATTGTAGCATTTGTCTAGATTCCTGCAATTTTTAATTTATTCATATAAATTCATACCGTTATCGCATCGTTGAAACGAGCCAGTTGCTCACTGTAGCATTTGTCTAGATTCCTGCATTTTTTATTTTATTCCTATAAATTTAGAGCGTTGTTGTCTAATCATGAAATTAATTACGTCACATTACAGCTAAATAATGTTTTTTTCTTTTTTCATAAAAGAACACTTTGATTCAAGAAATTCTTTTATTTGTTGTCTTGATCTTGAGGCAAAAATCTGACCAGTGGCTAGGTGACATCTCAGATTCTTTCACAACTATTTCTTGAGTCTGTTTTCATCAAAAGAAAATGTCGGTTGGTATGAAGCACTTAATTTCATTGGGAAGCAAAATGCATCGTTCAAACGAGACAATCTGTCTAGATTCCTCCAATTTTTAATAAATAAAAAATCTATAATAATAATAATAATAGACGCTGAAGTGTTTTGCACTGCGGAATCCGTTTATCTTGGGATATTGAAGGCTGTCCTTCCTCTAGCCACGATTATTTGCTTTCTATACATGTCTACATTTTATCGTCAGTAATTATGAAAAAATAACAGATTTTATTTTTTTAGATCTTCACGGTTAGGACGAACGATACGTACACAGGATCGACTCATTCTCATGCTTCACATCTTCCATTGGTAAAGATGAAGTTCTACTCACACTTCCCCGTAACTGGCACTTTGTTGAAAATGAAGGCTAGAACAGCTCAAGCGATTATATCTTGCATTCTGCACAAAAATAGCAGTCTTCGTTTTCTATGATCATCAAGTCCAAAAAGACACGTGTTTAAATTCCGACGTTTATGTGCAACGCATTCTTCTAAATTCCATACTAATTAATGCACGTAAACAACTTCTTGTCAGCTCTTCTCTGAGGCTAGCTCGTGCACGCCGTGTTCAATAGTTAAACTTTGTGGCCTTACTCAATACAAGTTGTCAGCGACCCACGACATCGGATTGTTCATATATATTATATTACTTTATTTAAAAGGATTGCTCCACACGGCTTAAGTGGCCGAACTTTTCTGCTTTTTGCCGAAACTCTTAGCTGGAGGCTTCTTCTTTAATGTGCTGTCCCCCTTCAGGACATGGCCGATACTGACTCTCCACAGCTACCCATCCTCTATATGACAGACGTGTTCAAGTAGAAATATCTGAGCTGGTGTCACAGGGCGCGGTCAGTACATTGTGAGTGTTGGAACCTTAGCCTTCGTTAAGCTATCAACCGAGGAGAATGAAAATCCTGATGTAAGACCTTCGGTTTAACAGCATCCTGGTTCTCTTTTTAAGTACATGATATTGCCCAGAAAGTTGGACTCACACAGTGCAGAAACTTTCTCCTCTTTAAGAAATGAATTGCTTGATATCGTAAGTCACAACTGAATCTTGCATGATATCTTTTTATGGTCAGGGAGGTGGCAGCCATCATGGCCTAGATTGGTATATTCTCTGCAAGCCTATTTTATAAATGGTGTGATGAACTGGCCAAGCCTAACTTACGTCCAGTCTACTAAACGTACATTATCTAATCTAGAATAACCCCGAGTATACACTCTGGTTATATAATAAGATGTTTACATCTGCCATCTAGGGGTGTGTATTTTTTAAATCAGTATCACCCAAAGGAAGGCAGTACAGCCATTGACAGGCAAGGGGTTACAGGGTGTTGGGAAATTAGGAACAAAAACGTTAGTAATGAGCAGAAAGAGAAAAGAGTAATCAGGAGGACAGTAGATAGCGATTGACATTGCATTATATTTTTTGTAGATTAAAGTTGGCTGGAGAACATGGAGCCGGAAGTGAGTTACACAAGAAGTGCGAGAAAAGAAATTGTTAGTGGCAGTAAAAACGTCAAACTTCTTCCATGCCCTTGGCATTCATTTTCGCACTAATATCTTCAGGAAAGAAAAGAACCTCTTTTCCCCCATATATCAGTTAAAGAGCAGTATAGACTGGGGCTTCTATGGATAGTAACTACTGTGAATTCAGAGCCGTGTAGGCGGCATCGCAGTAAAAAAAAATCTCTCATTTTTATCTCCAACGAAGATATCGTAATTCATGGATATTAAAAGGAAAAGGAATCTGTGGAGAGCCATCATCGATGACATCCTGTAATGACATGCCATTTAAGGAATCAATTTAGTTCAATTACTCCGACACAAACCTCTCTCAAAATTAAGATTAATAAAATACTATAACGACAGAATTGTGGGGTATTTTTGTTCATTTATTTAAATATGCAATCAAATGCTTCCATTTATATGGCCTTGAGAAGGGAAGAATTTAAGAATTATGTGATAGAAGAGAAAAACGCAGAAAAGAGAGAGAAAGAGAGAGAGAGAGAGAAGGAAAGAAATAAAAGTAAGAGAGAAACGAGAGAGAAAACGAGGGAGTGAAAAGGGGCTAGAAAAGGGGCTAGAGAAAAAGGGGGAAAAGGTGAGAAAGTGAAAAAAAGAGAGAAATAAGAAAGAAAGAAAATGGGGAACGACAAAAGAGAGGGAGACAAACGAAAAAAGAAAAAGAGAAAGAAAAAGAGAAAGAGAGAAAACGAAAAAAGAAATAGAGAGATGGAAAAGAAAGAGAGAAAAAAGGAGAGAGAAACTGGAGAAAGGAAAAAAGAGTGGTAGAAAAAGAAAAAGAAAAAGAAAAGAGAACAAACGGGAATGAGTGTGAGAGAAAAATAGACAGAAATGGGAAAGGAGAAAGAGAGAGAAAGACAAATAGAGATATATTTTTCTGCAAATGTCAAAAGTCATACTGAAGAAACTGTCTTGAACTCGACTCGAAGACAAACATCACCTAACATAAAACAGCTACAAACACGAAATCGTTTATTTATATATATATATATATATATATATATATATATATATATATATATATATATATATATATATATATATATATACCGGGTGTAACACCAAAAGTGTCAAAATGGTGTCATAGCAAAATTGTTCAACTGTTAGATTAAGGTTTGAACAGTTGTATCTTAGAAATGATTAAAGATATCTGACAGGAATTCTTCGACGTTTTTATAATAATTGGACTCTACTTTGAACAATACGAATGTATTTAGCTTTACGTTGAAATGATGCCCACTCATCCTGTTGTGACCTCTTGATCGAGTTTTCCTCTCTACTGTTCCTTCGTTTTTAAAATTATTCATCGTTCTCTTGATGGTTCCTGAATGGACCTTGAAGATTGAAGCCAAAGAATGAATGCTGGTACCAACGCTGAATGATCTTATTCGTCTCACCATTGCTCAGTTGGGAAGATATAGTGTAACGGACACAAAAAGATTTTAACCTGTTCTCTCTCTAACTGAATAACTCAAAGGGTTTTTCAGTGATTTTTACCATAAATTGTGTTAAGACGGCTAAACGTCTTATTTAAAATATTTGGAAAAGGAAACTCAGTTTATTTAGTGGGTTTTTGATATTAACATTTTATAGGATGGACAATTACCCCATGTTGTTACACGATTAGGACAATTTTGCTGTGACACCCGGCATACATATATATATATATATATATATATATATATATATATATATATATATATATATATATATATATATATATATATATAGTTCAGTAACGAACATCTTGGTAATCCGTATGGATAATACCAAGGAGGATCAAATCCGGAGAGCTCAATGTTAAGTCAGAAAATGAAACTCTGGTGAAATAAATTATAACTAATGGGACCTTAAAGTGGTCTGTTTTTTCGTTAACTAAAATTATATATTTATATATATATATATATATATATATATATATATATATATATATATATATATATATATATGTATAAGTGAACATAGAAGTCAACACTTAGAGGCGACAGTCTGTTTCATGCTAGATGCAATCGTCAGGCGAATTGCCTGACGATTGCACTAGCATGAAACAGTTTTGACTTCTATGTTCACTTTTATATTTACACACGCTCTATCTCTGATATTGAGCACATTATCCCATAAATATAGCACACTATATTTCTTCATATATATATATGTATGTATATATATATATATATATATATATATATATATATATATATATATATATATCGGATAAAATATAGTTTTAATGTATGCTATATTCATGGGTTAAAGTGCTCAATATCAGGGATAGGCTGCATGTAAAGTTGATATCGAATCATTAAACAGAGGCGACAGTCTGTTTTATTGTGAACGCAGTCGTCAGGCCATCTGGGTATTGACTTTAATTACGACTTTTATGTATATATACAGGGGTTCTCAAAAATACTTATACAAATTTGGGGGCGGGTTAGTGACACTCAAACAAGGTAAAATGTTCACCAGAACATACATCCAAATGGCTATATAGAATGTGGTCCAGCGTACAAGTGGATCTCGATCATCTTCGATCCATAATTTGTGGTGGCATGGATCCTGTCTCAGCAAAGCGACGTTCCACACCAGCAAAGATTGGATGACTAGGCTGCCTTCGGTCTGGAAATGCAATCTGATACATCCTTGCAGACTCGCGGCCGTTACCATTCGTGCGACCGTCTGTAAAAATCATAACTACCTGCTGACGATATGAATATTACGCCATTTTCAAACGGAACTCTTCTCAGTTGACTCACTACTATACACGTTAAACATTGAAAATAGACTAGCCACAAATGTACACGAGTGACAAATGTAACATAATCTAAATGGAGACTCGGAGATTCGAGTCGACTCCATTACATTCACTTTTTTTTAAGCTTTTCACCACAAGCAAGGCTGGAAGCCACTAGCACGCAAGGGGTTACAGAAGGTTTAGAGGGAGAGCAGATAGGAGTGATAAAGGAGAGGATGTGGAGAAAGATAGTGGATCGATCAAGGCAAGGGGGTTACAGAAGATTTGGAGCGAGAGCAGATAGGAATGAAAGGTGAAATGATGTGGAGAAGGATAGTGGGTAGATCAAGGCAAGGGTTTACAGAAGATTTGGAGCGAGAGCAGATAGGAGTGAAAGAAGAAAGGATGTGGAGAAGCATAGTGGATAGATCAAGGCAAAGGGTTACAGAAGATTTGGAGCGAAAGCAGATAGGAGTGAAAGAGGAAAGGATGTGGAGAAGGATAGTGGATAGATCAAGGCAAGGGTTTACAGAAGATTTGGAGCGAGAGCAGATAGGAGTGAAAGAGGAAAGGATGTGGAGAAGGATAGTGGATAGATCAAGGCAAGGGGTTACAGAAGATTTGGAGCGAGAGCAGATAGGAGTGAAAGAGGAAAGGATGTGGAGAAGGATAGTGGATAGATCAAGCCAAGGGTTTACAGAAGATTTGGAGCGAGAGCAGATAGGAGTGAAAGAGGAAAGGATGTGGAGAAGGATAGTGGATAGATCAAGGCAAGGGTTTACAGAAGATTTGGAGCGAGAGCAGATAGGAGTGAAAGAGGAAAGGATGTGGAGAAGGATAGTGGATAGATCAAGGCAAGGGGTTACAGAAGATTTGGAGCGAGAGCAGATAGGAGTGAAAGAGGAAAGGATGTGGAGAAGGATAGTGGATAGATCAAGGCAAGGGTTTACAGAAGATTTGGAGCGAGAGCAGATAGGAGTGAAAGAGGAAAGGATGTGGAGAAGGATAGTGGATAGATCAAGGCAAGGGGTTACAGAAGATTTGGAGCGAGAGCAGATAGGAGTGAAAGAGGAAAGGATGTGGAGAAGGATAGTGGATAGATCAAGGCAAGGGTTTACAGAAGATTTGGAGCGAGAGCAGATAGGAGTGAAAGAGGAAAGGATGTGGAGAAGCATAGTGGATAGATCAAGGCAAAGGGTTACAGAAGATTTGGAGCGAGAGCAGATAGGAGTGTTAGAGGAAAGGATGTGGAGAAGGATAATGGATAGATCAAGGCAACTGTAAATGTCGATTGACGTTACATTTGAATAGTTGGAGATTATATCTATCAGGGAAACAGGAATAAGGAAGGGAGTTCCACAGGCGAGAGGTAAGAGATATGAATCTATTGGAGTAGAAGAGACGTCTACATTTAACAGTTTCAACAGTGAAAGGGTGGGAGCGGGATGCCAGACTCGTAGGACGCTTGAATTCATGAAGCCTGGGGCCCAGCGAAAGCGGCTCATTGGAGCAATTACCGTGGAAGTATTTGTAAAAAAGACAAAGCGAGGCGACGGCGCGTCTGTGAGAGAGAGAGGCTGCAGACGAGATGACAGATCAGGGCCAATTACGTTGCATACTCGTCTCTGGATCTTATCAAGAACCCCGAGGCAAACAGAAGGGGCTCCAGACCATATATGGCAGCAATACTCCATGCAAGGGCGAATGGTTGATTTGTAGATTTGAAGGATCGTTTCCGGGGAGAAAAATTTACTGGCGCGGAAGAGTGAGCCAACTTTCCTTGCGGTGGATGAAGCAATTGACTCAAAGTATTTGTTCCATCTCGGGTCAGCGGAGAGCGTGAGACCGAGCAGCCGCAGAGAGGAGCTCTCGAGAAGTTGGGCTTCAGACATTCTAATGGAATGCAGGGAAGGATCCCTGTGGTGATTAATAGAGAGTAGTTTTGTTTTTGAATACCCTTTGGAAAATTATGAATCCTCTTCTTCACCCTCCAGCTATGAGTAATTGGCAGGACAGACTAGGTTCTATAGCCTTGGATGGCAACTGGTCTAGGAGAAGGAAAACTCTGAATTCAAAACCCGCGGAAGATTGTTTGGGGACCTTGTGGCACCAGCTTTCTCTATTCAGCTCTTCAAAAAGTATGGTTGTTTCTGCACACACACACACACACACACACACACACACACACACACACACACACACATATATATATATATATATATATATATATATATATATATGATGAAAATGTGGGAAAGACAAAGCAAAATCCGAATATGTGAGTTAACTGTTTTTAATTTTGTTTTTGTTTTTGTTATTCTGTCGACGTCAGACGTTTCGGTCAAATAGACCTTCTTCAGGACATGGTTAATGGAGACATAATTATATTAGATTTAAGTTAGATGAAGAGACGATATATACAGGACTGGTCAGAAACAGAAAAACTGAAATTCTAAAGTCAGAGTATTCTTTCTTGGAGTCGGATACGCTGGCGTCACGTGGGCGGCGCTACGAAAACCTGCTCCCAGGGAAGAGATTTTATCCTAAGTGGAAAGTGGGGGGGACCTATTTAAAACTATAGCTTATCGGTACGTTTGTCAAGCATTAATCTTGCTAGAAAACTTGATATATTAAAGAAACCTTGTCGGGCGTTTATTGTGTGTGAGGTGGCTATCATGCCAGCCTCGGTAATCTAAGTAGTGCTTTGGTTGTACACATAGCCAAATCTGATCACAATTTTGATTTCGACTCTATGAAGATTTCAAAATATATCCACAATAAAAACCTTAGGCAGATTTACGACGCTGGCATGATAGCCACCTCACACACAATAAACACCCGACAAGGTTTCTTTAATATATCAAGTATATATATATATATATATATATATATATATATATATATATATATATATATATATATATATATATATATATACATACATACATACATTTTATGTTTATATTGTTTATATGTTATTTTTATAGATAAAAATATTTAAGTAAATGCTCTGTTTATAATAAACGGTATTAACAACATTTACCGCCTCGAAATTATGTGTCCTCCGACAGAAAATATATTAAAACAATTGTGGCAAAATTATAAGGCTTACTGTATTTTCAACTAATGAATTAACATAATTTTCATATAATTAACTGCATACTGATGCATATTAACTAAATATACATAGAAAACAGTACAGATATGGTTTACTAGAAATAAGTCCTATTTATACATTTCAATGGGTGAAAAAAGTATTCGTACAAAGCAAATTTCACATTTTTTATAATTTTAAATTGCTTTAATATTTATTCAAGTGGAATATTCTAGAATGCTCCAATAATGCTATCAGTAGTTATTTTAAACCAAAAATTTATAAACAGTAATTGATATTCGTGCAAGAATGTTTTCATCATGGCAAGAGGTAAATAATTGACAAATTCGCAAAGAGAACTGATTGTTAAGCTCTGGAAAGAAGATAAAAGTGACAAGAAAAATCTCAAACAACCTGAATATTCCAATTACTACCATTAGTTCATCCATTTCAAGGTAACTGTTGAAAACCAAAGAAGAACTGGTGCTTCACGAAAGATTTCTTCAAGATCTTCCTGGAAATTAATGCGCCAAATTAAACAAAATCCTGTGGTTACCCGTCAAGTGTTACATGATGATTTGCTTTCATCAGCAGTCTGTGTCACTAAATGGACAAGACGCAATGAATTTCATAGCAACAATCTAAATTCACGCTCCCCTCGGAAAACTCTGCTATTGAAAAAACACAGAGGTGTTAGATTGAAATTCGTTCGTGAACATAAGGATAAAGAAAAAACGTATTGTGAAAGAGAATTATCGAGAAACGAAACCAAAATTGAGTTGTTTGGATGGATTTCTAGAAATCATGTATGGAAGAATGATGATGATGCCTTCAAACAAAAGAACACAGTCCCAACAGTAAAATTTGGTGATGGCGGCATCATGGTTTGGGGAAGTTTTTTTTGCAAAAGTTTCTGGCAACATATCAGTAATAAATGGTAGAATGAATGCCGCAGGATATCAAAATATTTTGGAAGCAAATTTAATGATTTCGGTTGAAAATCGTGAACTTACTCCTGATTGGATCTTCAATCAAGATAATGGTCCTAAGCACACTGCAATGTCTGCGAAGAAAAAGCTTGATAAAAATAATGTAAATATCCTGAAATGGTCAAGTCAGTCTCCAAATTTAAACCCAATAGAGAATCTGGCATTATTTGAACATTCAAATCCAGTTGAGAGCTCCAACGAACATCCCGGATCTGAAAATCATATGCAAAGAAGAATACCAATTAAAATTTACAAATCATTAATTGAGAACAACAAGAAGTCGCTGGATTCTGTAGACGTGAATAATGCCTAAATGCCTATTGTACAAAGTATTAAATGCAGATTATGTATTCTATTTTGTATTGTCCGAATATTTCCCCAATTAATATATATATATATATATATATATATATATATATATATATATATATATATATATATATATAATGATTAAATAAATTAGCGGCTTTATGCCTGCTTATTTTTAATAAAATCTGTTTATACTCACAGATAACCTCCCGTGTATTGCAATTAAGTGATGTGAGAAATGTGCTATAACTATGAAAATCGTTTTTATTTTCCATTTCCCAAGTACTTTCGATCTTTTTCCGAGATCATCTTCAGTACTTAGGAAATGGGAAATAAAAACGCTTTTCTTAGTTATAGGACATTTTTCACATCATTTAATTGCATTACACAGAAGGTTATAAATGAGTATGAACGGATAAGCAAATATATTGTCGCTAATTTATTTAATCAGACATGCCTAAAAGAGAATTTGCTGCCTAAATACACACACACAAATATATATATATATATATATATATATATATATATATATATATATATATATATATATATATATAAATTTATGCAGTACGCATCAACGAACAGTATATATACATAAAAATAAATATAAAAATATATTTATATATAGAAAGACTATTCATATCCACAATATGTATATATATATATATATATATATATATATATGTATATATATATATATATATATATATATATATATATATATATATATATATATGATGTCATATATGTTTTTGTGTGGCGTGTGTGTGCATGTGTGTGAATGTGTGTGCGTACAGGAAAGTAAGAAAAAAAGGTGAGCTATGGAGTGATGGAGACAGATGTAAAACAAAAAAAAAACGACTACAAAAGAATGTGAAAGTGAAAGTAGAATCGAAATCCTGATGTCGTTCAAAAATGCTATTTTTGTTAACGGCAAAAATATGGCGAATATCTCCCTCACACAAACCAGATTCAAAATGCGATTTGGTCACCGTGACCTTCGTACACATCTCTTCCTCTCGTCTTTCTTGATTTCTGATTCGATTTTATTTTGTTTTAATAACTTTTCGGAAACAGAAGTAAAAAAAAAAAAGGACAAAATGATGTCATTACATAAAAGAGGAACACGATCAAAGACCGCATTATCTTTCCTTTATCACTGCTGCTTCTGCACCAGCTTATTTATCTCGGCAGTTGTTTATTTGGTTTTCTTTTTCGCACAGCTTCTACTATGCAATTTTTTCCCTCTCGAAATATCCCAGCCTCGTTTTCAGTTCATGCTACACTGCGCAACCCGGTTAAAACGCATGTATCTAATTTCTTATATGCAATTATTTGAGAATGCTTTTATTTTCCTGTGTGCTGGGGAACTGTGAAGTAAACGAAGTGATGAAATCAAAAGTCAGTTTGTTAGTACAAAACTAGTGATTGGTGTTGTACAATATTTCCGAAAACTTCTGTGTAGTGAATATTGGCCCAAAAATAACAACCAAAACAAACGAATTAACTTCTTCAAGTTTAGAAGCAACTGTTATCTATTTTCACCAACTTCCTTCAATCATTCTCTAATCTTGAGCCTTGTACTGGGTGAAACAGAAAACGAATTATCTCCAGATGATTTCCCCGATAGTTCTATATGTTAAGATTAGAAAGATTAACTTTCCTTTGGGAAAGATGTAATCAGTTTTTGCCATGCGTGATACACGCGAAGGCGATCATGTATCTTTCGATACATGACAGACGAGGCAGATCTTTTTTTCCCCGTAGTAAGTTGTCATATCTTTCTGCGGTTAGACCAGTGGCCCTCCAAAGCTATATAGCCAGGTCTGTCCTGCTATTTATAATAAAAGCTTTTATACACACACACACACACACACACACACACACACACACACACACACACACACACACACACACACATATATATATATATATATATGTAAGCAAATATGTGGATGGAGATCCGACGGTATAATGAAAAATATGGAAAAGACAAAACAAAATCCGAATATGCAAGTTTACTTTTCATGTTGACATAAATATCGTCTAATCCTAAGTATGTTTCTAATAACCATGTCCTGAAGATGGTCTACTAGACCGAAACGTCTGACGTCGACAGTAAAACAACATTTAAACAGTAAACTTGCATATTCGGATTTTGTTTTGTCTTTTCCATATTTTTCGTCATATATATATATATATATATATATATATATATATATATATATATATATATATATAACTGTGTGTGAACTCTCTCGTCGTATTCGATATATGAGGGTCAACAACGCAGTTCCTAGGAACAGGCACATGTTTTGATTTTAGTGGCGAAGGTTTTGTGCGGAAATAACCACACTTTTGAAGCGCTGAATCCAGAGAGCTGGTGCCACATTACGAGCCGCTATACATTGCTCCACCGAAAGATGTAGGACGGCTTGAGTGGGCTAGTTTGGGGCATTTTACGACATATCAAACATTGAAATCTTTATTTAAAATATATTATTATGCTTGAGGCTAGGTAAACATTAATGCTTTATTTATCCAAATCTACAGAAAAATCAACAACAAAAATTAGTCATACTCATTTAAATTAACAGTGATTTATCTCAAATGTGACCTCTTTTGGGAAACTATTCACCTCTTCGGAAAATGCATTCGACGCATTGAAGGCCGACAGGGCTGAGAAATAATTTATTATCTTGCCAGATTTAAGATATTGATGGATTCAAAATAGAAAAAGAATGGTTTAAAAATTTGATACTCGCAAGTCAGATTGAAAGCAAGTGGAACAGAGGTAAGCAACTCGCAACTTACCTGCCGTTATTGAGCGAATTGGTGATGATGTCGGATTTGGGACAGATGGAAAAAAGACAAAATATATTAACCCTACGAAGGGCAGGATATTATGGAGAGCCATGATCGCCAACGTCCTAAAGGGACACTGCACGTAGAATCTTGAGATAATGTCTAGCGGAGTTGAGTTTGGGAGAGATGGCAAAAAGATTCCATTAGCTTGATTAGTTCTTTTTTTCACGGGTTATCAACCTATTGCGGTTTATTTAGAGGCAGAAAATATTTTTACATTTTAAGAGATTTTTTGTCGGGAATAACGATTTAGGGATACAAGTTTTACTAATTAATCCTTAGATGGATGGAGAAGATATGGATTGGTGCTTTCCCAAAGGTATTTGCACGTAAGTGAATATAAAGAACATAACTGGAATTGGAACTCAGCTCTACGATTAACAATTCCATGCCGTTATATCTTACACCATCCACACATCCAATTAAAGAGCACCTGATATTCCCAAGCGGTCACTTATCTAGATACTGACCAGATTCAACGTTGATAACTTGGGTGATCTTAAGGGAACCTGTCTTTCAACGTGATATAACCGTAAGCCACGCATCGAAATTTACATCAGCTGAATAAGTGAATATAACGGAAATTGGAACTCGGCGCTCCGATTAACAATTCCGAGCCATTACCCATTACACCGCCCGTACATCCAATAATACATCACCAGGTATTTCCATGCCGGCATACATCTTGGTACTGACCAGGCTCGACATTGGTTAATTCGGTGATCGTTCAGTGACCGGTGAGATTTTAAAAGAGACCTACCTACTCACCAAACACTATTTAGGTCACGCAAACTATCAGTCCAGAAGCACATCTACAGACAGCGATGAAATTATTCGTATCCCCATCAATTTTGAATATTTTTATCCAGTTCTCAGAAACTAATGCCCGTTTGATGCCAGGTTTTTTATATGTAAATAATCACAAAAAGGTATTATAACACTATTTTCTGAACAATAGCTTAAATACAACAAATTTGACAGGCGAATTATGCAAAATAGGCAAAGACAAAATTAGTCGTACAGTATGAGAAATAGAAAAAAATTGAACAATTTTCACAATATTAATATTCAATAGCATGGATTCTCATTATTTACATTATTCGGACTATTGTCCTCATCTTTGTCGCCATATTCATTACAACGATTCGGCCGTTGTACGCTCCGGCCTTCTTCAGGTGATTGGAATATTGAACTGAACCCATTATCTAGCTCACTGGAATAGACTGTTCTAGTTCCACGTACCATGTTTAATGGATGTCAGTTATCAGTTATGTCCTGTTAATTTCACTCTGAAAGTTCTCCACTGCCTTAACCGGGTATTGAACTCACCCTCTTTGGGTCCTGTCTCAAGGATATATAGCACAGTGGATAAAGGCGTTGGTTAGATCCAATGGCGACAAAGATGAGGACAATAGCCCGAATAATGTAAATAATGTACATCATACCTCATCTCAGAAAGATAGACAGATACTGATGGCTTCTCGTCTTTATAATTTGCCGCAATCGTTATTAACATATAAAAAAAACTGGCATTATACGGGCATTAGATTCTGAGACATGGAAAAAAATATTCAAAATTGATGGGGGTACGAATAATTTCGTCGTTGACTGTACATATAAAGGTCTTCTGTTAATAGAAATAAAGTTATTATATCCGTCGCCGGTTTAAAAATCTGTCGCGTTGTTTGTACCAATTGTTAATCATCTGAGTAGTGGCCAGGCTCAAAGCTGTTTAACTTTCTTGATCGGACGACAGCTGATGTTTTAATCTCATATAGCCATTATAATCTCTCAGTTATTAAGAAAGATTACATATTCTTCAAATGATTCGTAAGTCTGAAAATCGCTTCCTTTCATCTAATATTTCAGGTTTGCATATTTCGGCAGATTGAATTAAGGGTCCATTTTCATAGCATTGTCGGGTGAAGACGAATTTCCCATTCGTTTTCACCTGACAATGCTATGAAAATCCATCGGAAAATCTGCCTATTCAGCCAGATGTAAAACTTATCATCGGAACTCTGATGAATAAAGCGTGCAGTAGATTTAGAAAATCCGGAAATTGGACAAGGACAATGCGAGTTAGGTAAAGACACATAGACAAAGAATGCAATATTTATATGCATAATGATATTTAGAAAGAGCAATACAAATGCACAAGGATATGTATCTGTGTTTAACTTTAGGGAAAGTATGTCGCCAAAAACTCTTAGAAATGCCAGATAAATTTGACATACACTCTTGTGCAAATTAGTTGAAACAAAACGAATAATCCCGTTATTATTTACGCTTTTTCCGTATTTTTACAAATATTACCCAGCGCAAATGTTAGTACTTCGTATGTCCATTTCATGAAGTCTTTCCTTGCAGAGCGACCACAGATTCTCGATTTGATTCAAAGCAGGAGAGTTTCCGGGCCAGTCTATAGTACTTTGATTTGATCACTGGTAAGCTTTGCCTGTGAGTTCGTGCAGCATTACAATTTTCGTACGCTTCCTTGGAGTAACGTCCATCGCAGACAATGGCCGTAGGGTAACTAATCGATAGTCGAGACAATAGTGTTTGAGCAGGATAAAAATCTAATGCAATCACGGATGACGTAATATTTTTCAAGACCAAACAAATGTCGTGATACACCACGAAAAACAGATTACTGCACACCATTGCAAATGAACTAATCTGGAGAAAAAAATCGAATGCACCCTGTAACTCTGGTGGGTCTAAAACTGACCGCATGTTGAAAGAAAGGAAACTAAAGCGATTCTTTCAATTTGGGAAGGATATTAGAATAATCCAGAACTTATACTGCCAGCAAACCGACTGCATACGGATAGAAATTGAATTCAGTAAATATAAAAAAATATAAAGGGATGTAAGACTAGGCTGGCATCTCGCTCTCACCCTTTCACTGTCGAAACTGTTAAATGTAGCCGTCTCTTCTACTCCAATAGCTTCATGCCTCGCACTTCTCGCCTGTGGAACTCCCTCCCCATTTCTTGTTTTCCTGATAGCTATAATCTCCAACTATTCAAATGTAATGTCAATCGACGTCTCCAGATGCCTTGAGCTATCCCCTATCCTTCTCTTCATCCTTTTCTCTATCACTCCTCCTTGCTCTCGCTCCAACTCTCTGTAACCCCTTGCGTGCTAGTGGCTTCCCACCTTGCTTGGGGTGAAACGCTTAAAAAACAAACAAGAGAAGGACTTATTCAGCTTATATACTGAAGAGATTCTAAGAGAATTATAAATCATATCAGGATTCACCACTGGCGGCAACAATCTTAACAACATAATATATGCAGATGATACAGTGTTGATAGCAGATACAGAAAGGAAACAGCAAGAACTACTTCAAAAGATAGCGAAGGAAAGCGAGAAGAAAGGACTAAACCCCAATTACAAGTAGACATGATTATGGCTGTCAGAGAAAGAAACATCCAAACAGGCGATTCACAAATTAGAGATACCAAAATCAAACAAGTACAACACATTAAATATCTGGGAAGAGTTTTAACGGAGGACGGAATGTTTGACACTGAAATCGGAAGGCGCAATGGGATAACGCGAAAGATGCCTTCCGAAAGCTAAGCAAAGTATTGAGAAATAGATATTTCGTTAAAAACAAAGAGAAGAATACGGAACGTAATATCAGTCTTCCTTTATGACATTGAATGCTGGAAAATCTCCGCACAGATGAAGAAGAGACTTGACGTAACAGAAATGTGGTCGTCTGGAAGGATTGTGGGAATACCATGGACCTAACAAGTGAACAGCGATGAAGTTTTAGAAATGGAAACAAAAAGGAAAACCTATACTTAATACCAGAGAGAGACAATTGAAATTCCGAGGAGGCATAATGAGGAAAGAGGGCTTAAAAATTTGATAGAGGTTAGATTAAGGACTAGAGGGAGAGAGGAAGGCAACGCATAATAAACTTAGAAAGCTTGAGTAAGTTCTTGGCAGAACAAGATTTAGCAGTGATAAAAAGAAAAGAAAATTTATTCATAGCCACAAAAGATAGGGTGAGCCATGATCTTCAGCGTCCTAAATAGACACGGCACATAGAAAAAGGGGTGGATAAAAACATTGGTTGGTGATATAATAATTTGGTTTCAATCTCTGTGTCCGGCAGTGTATACTTGGGCTCACTGGAAACATGTCATTAAATAGCTAAGCAACATGAAATAAGAATGTGACGAGATTTTCCGAGACATGTACAGCGGGACGAGAATAATTAAATCCTTTAAAATAAATAAAGACGCTCAGTTAGAAATTGCTTTTTTTTTCTTTTTTTTTTTTAAGCGTATCACCCCAAGCAAGGCTGGAGGCCACTATCACGCAAGGGGTTATAGAAGGGATGGAGGAAGAGCAGATAGGAGTGGTAAAGGAGAGGATGTGGAGAAAGAGAAAGACGGAGGGTCGATCAAGGCAAGGGGTTTTCAGAAGATTTGGAGCGAGAGTAGATAGGAATGAAAGATGAAAGGATGTGAAGAATGGAAGTGGATAGATCAAGGCAACTGGAGATGTCGATTGACGCTACACTTAAACCGTTGGAGATTGTATTTGTCAGGGAAACAGTAATAGGGAAGGGAGTTCCACAGGCGAGATGTGCGAGACATGAAGCTGTTGGAGTAGAAGAGACGTCTACATCTAACAGTTTCAACGGTGAAGGGGTGGGAACGGGATGCCAGCCTCGTAGGAGGTTTAAATTCACGAGGCCTAGGGAAAAGCGAAAGCAACTCCTCGGAGCAATTACCGTGAAAGTACTTGTAGAAAAGGCAGAGCAATGCAACATTGCGTCTGTGAGAGAGCGACTGCAGACGAGATGACAGATCAGGGCCAATCACATTGCATATCCGTCTCTGGATCTTATCAAGAACCCTGAGGCAACCAGCAGGGGCCCCAGACCATATATGGCAGCAATACTCCATGCAAGGGCGAATGGTCGATTTATAGACTTGCTTGAAGGTTACTCCGGTCGAAAAATACCTGATGATGGCCTGATGGTACAACGGCCGCAACGTTTTGATGACACCAACCAAGCGGATGAAAATAGCCTTCAGGTAAATAAATACACAATATTTGCTTCGTTTTATTATTAAACTGCCTTTCAATTGCATAATTTCAACATGTCAAGGAATTCTTTGATGAAATAATTTTTTTTTTACTCTCAACCAATGATTAAAAAAACAAACTATCTGATTCCATTTCGTTTCAATTTTCTTAAAGATTGTTTACGTCATTAGCCCTTCGTCCAGGTACAATCCCACGTCGCAGAATCAAACGAATGCCTCCATAAAATATAAACCCCTACGATTTCGTATGTCTCTTCTGTGCCAAATGCATCGGTCACCGCATCAGAATCATTGCTGTAAACTATAATTAGTTAGAAGTATTCACTACTATGTCTATAGTAGTTTTGTCGTCAATGACAGGATTAGCGTAAACTGCAGCTGTATCAACTTCTATTTATATGATAGAGATTTGCATATGAATAAAAAAAGTTATCCATTTTGACCCCGAGTACACCTTCAATGAACAAAACGGGCCACTGCACCTGTTAAACTACATTAATTACGTTATTGCTAATTACACAGTACTCTTTGGTCAGTTTGATAGATCACGTTACCAATTTTTCGGATACTAAGAGATAGAACTCATGTATGTCGAATTACATGAATGCACAATCGTTTTTGTTTTTAATGCTGTAGTGATATGTAAACGATTGTCTGATTAGCATAATTAAGGCATAACTATATAAGTGCTGAAGCAGTAAAAGGTGGCGCGTAATAAGATGCACGAATCTCGCGAGATTCTGTTTATTGTATCTCGTTTATCATCTCCCAGCTGCGTATTTGCGGGGTGCAACTCATTTGTTCTTTTGTTTTGGGGGCAAAGAGCGTCCCAAAAACTTAAGGGGTGCCCGGTCCCTGGGAAGAGCTACGCGTGGCAGTAGTTCTCTCATTGCCTGAAAGAAGTGGGAGTCGGTATTAATACCGGTGCCAGCACAACCGACAATTGGGGGGTCTGGACTATTTTTGGAACTGACCCGAGTGCATCCGCTCAGCCTCCACCACGTTAAACTAAACTTGTGTCGCACCCTACCTGCGTGTAGAGTCAAGTAGATATCGAATATGAGACGCGAGTTGGGCACCTCGAGGCGGTGTAATGGGTAACAAGCTTGTCTCGCTAGAACAATTACAACTGAGTAGTGAGTTCGATCTTCACTGGGTGCTCCCTACTTTCGGCCTTGTGCCACATCTAAGCTACGCTTGGAAAATCATTATGAGACGCGAGTTTAAACACTGCGTCTAGACTGAGAAAATATGAAAGAAATCAGATGTTCCTAATAAATACCTTCTTAGCATTTCGTTATTGGTTCACCGCCCTGACGTTTGTAAACACCCACTCTATTTTTTTTTTTTACTTATCTTCCTAATATTATTAATGGTCGGATTCATTGCGGACAGCTCTTCAAAATTACATTTACGGTGTTTAATGATGTCGAACGCCTGTTATGGAATTTGAGAATTCTAAAAATCCATTTATCGGCTATGATTTTATGTTCTGTAAACAATTTCTAAATATTTCGTTGCTTTCCAAAAGCATTTATGCAGCTTAACTTTGGGATCTTTCGAAGTCTCGGCCTATTAGGTTCTGCTTCTTTTTGCAAAGTGTGCCTGCAATCATCCTTGAGAAATGGCTCCTATTCTCACTCGACTCTACAATAAATATCTTGCTGTTTCTCGGTCTCCTGCTTGTTGAAAATCCTCTTCTGCAATTCCTGTCTTTAAGGTCTCGGTCGAATCGTCTTATCATTCCAACTCTCCGCCTATCAAGCTTCTACATCTTTTCGGCAAAATACTAGAAGCTCTAATCAACCGTGAATTTGTCAAGCATCTCACCTCGCGGTGGTCCTCTTTCAGACAAGCAATATGGCTTTCACTTCCTTACGTCAACTGCTAATGTGTTAACAATTATTCCTGAAAAATACCAAGCTTTTAATAAGAATGGTGAAGCACGGGTTGTTGCTTTAGATGTCTCGAAGGAATTTGACAAGGTCTGGGATACCGGTCTTCTTCATAAGTTAAAGGTTATGATATTTCTGGGTGGAGATTTAAATTGATCCTGTGTTTCTTGTGAAATCGCGAAATGAAAGTTATCTTGAATGGCAACTCTTCTAGATCTTTTTTTTTTTTTTGCATTAATGCAGCTACCCCTCCAGGGCTCTAACCTTGGACCGACGTTGTTCCTAATTTCCATAAATGACTAGCCTGATGACATCTGTTCCCAACTCGGCATGTATGCTGACGTTACAAATATTTACTCATGTCATAATCGTAAGTTTGACAAGTTTGCTAAGTTCAAATTGGCGGGTGATCTAAAAACGACTTACGATCTGCTGTTAACTGGACCAAAGAACGGCTTGTTAATTTTAAGGCTCTCAAAAGAAAACTGCTCTCTATTAATCATCTGAGAGCCCCTTGTCTGTCTTCCATCAACATGGCTGACGTTAACCTTCAGGAGAATTACTTGTTGAGCCTCCTCGGTTTTGTCTAACCCTAATCCCGATTCGGTCTTTATTAACAAATCGCAAAATGATAGTGATCCTCAACTACAATTCTTCTCAATCCTTTTGCACTAATGCAGGTGTGACCCAGGGCCATATTCTTGGCCCTAATTTGTTTTTAATTTTCAGTAACGACCTTCTCGATGGTATCAGCTCTCAGCTTGGCATCTATACTGATGTCACAAACATTTACTTTTGTCTCAACAGATAAAATTGGCAGCTGATCTAAAAAATGACATACAGTCCATTTTTAAGGCTTGTTAATTTTAACGCCCCCAAAACGAAAGTAATCTCTATCAATAATATGGGAGACCTCTTTCTGTCTCCCATCAGCATGCTAGGAAAGTGAGTCGTTGCGGCTTCTCGGGATAACATCTTCCGCTGACATGAAGTCGAAAGATTGAATCAATTGCTAGTTCTGCTACTAGAAAAGTTAGTTCACTGTGTCGGGAGAGACAGTTTTTCTTGCCTGAATATATTTTATATGTTTATAATTCTACCATTCGTCAATGCTATGAATATTGCTGTCACATCTGGCCCGCTACTCCTGCCATAGATTTAGATGTTCATAATAAAATTCAAAGAAGAATCTGCAATATAAATTTCTGAGGAATCTGCAAAATAAAATTTATAATGTAAACACACGACAAACGTCAAGGGAGGTAACTAAGTTATTATATATATATGACATTTTATTACAACTTCTTTCTCTTTTTTTCTCTCTTTTTCTTTTTTTCTTTTTTCTTTTCATGCTTTTTGGTATATCCCCCTCCTATATCAAGATATAACTTCCGTTAACAGATTTAAAGTGTCACTGTCTAGATTTCAGCGAAAATTTAAATTTGAAACAATAGAAATGTTACATCTAACTCAATGCTGTCTCTCTACCCCCTACACTGCTCCCACTTCGTTAATTTCCTTATTATTACCCGTCATAAATGTGTAAATTTATTTTCATTTTTTCATTTCAACATTTGGAAATAAATCTGATGATCCACTGTCCTTTAAAAGGGCTGTGGTGAAATAATTTATTATATGTAACCTTAAAGTAATCTGTTTTTATTTAAATATATATATATATATATATATATATATATATATATATATATATATATATATATATATATATATATGTATGTATGTATATATATGTATGTATATATATATATATTATTTAAATATACATATAATCATTGTTAGCAGCTGCTAAGTCATGGCGTGAGGGCGCCTCGAGAGCCGCCTTGTCCCTTCAGCTCTCACGGTCTTGACAGAATATCGGAACATATAGCAACACGTGATTAATCTACTGGATTACATCCTCCCATCTGCCGTGATGTCGTCGCCAGTCTACCAGAGTCATCAACTAGTTGAACCGATAGATGACTCTAATACGGTGTTCATCTGATTGTCGCAGGACGTGACCGAGCCAGCGTATACGGCGACGTTAGGCAGGATTCTTGTCTAGCTTGTCCTTCGGTGGAGCATCTCATTGGACAAAAATCGGACCAGTTCACCATCTCGATCGTCCTCAGAGCGCAGGAGGGGAGACACTTGCTGAGAGACCAAGTCTTGGCAGCGTTCAGTAGAGCAAAGTGGACGGAAGTATTGTACACTCGTAGTTTGGAGCGTGCGGAGATGTCGCGACACCGCCATAAATCATTGTTATCGAAACTACAAAATCCTAAAAGTTCTGTGTATAACAAGTAAGCCCAACAAATTACATGATACAGATGATTTGTCATTTCAAAAATTCCGTTAAAAATGTATGAATGTTTGTACAGGATTGGTGCTATGAAAAGAAAACTACAGCACATATCAATTCGCCATTTAATCTCCTTCGAAATAGTCCTCCTTCTGAAGTCACACCCTTTATCCAGCATCGTTTTCTTTAATGGAACATTTGCTGGAACTCCTTTTTGGGGACAGCGAGCAGCTGCCTTTTCGCATTCTTTTGGATTTCGTTGACGTCATGAAATCTTATTCCTTCCAAGAGGTATTTGATTTTTGAAGAGGTAAAAGTCGCAAAGAGCGAGAGTTGTCAAATATGGTTATTGTCGAACCTGGGGAATGTTTGTGTTTGGCCAAAAACCGCTGTACAAGAGATGGCCACTGATGGAACCTCAGTGGCGTGGTGAGACGACGACACTATAGACACTTTCCATCTAAGCATGCTATAAACAACAGAATTGAGTGAGAACATTATAACTTGCTGCACACTTAAGGGAGTGCAATGCCAAAGTCTGTGTAAAGTGGCTTCATTGTGTTAGCTCCATTAATATAGCAACATTTCTGATACTTTTTCATCAATCCTTATTTATCTAATATTGGTGATATTTTTCAACGAACTGATTCTCGATACCCTTCGGATGTAACCTTTTTACTACATTGGGCATTTTTGATTCAGGTTGAAGATTTGTTTGATTCAATAGACGTCTCCCTGTTGTCTTTGTTGTGGAAGCACGGTGGGGTAATGGATAGTGGCTCGGATTGAAGAATCTGAGAGCCGAGTTCGAATTCCGGTCCAATCAATTACATTCACTTAAGTGCTAATAAATTTGGTAAAAGTATTAATCCTCTTCTTCTCCCCACCAACTATGGGTTCTATAGCCTTGGATGGCAATTGGTCTATCGCAGAAAGAAATGGCAACCTACTGTGGGAAAAAAATCTGCTTCGTCAGTCATGTACCGAAAGATACATGATAGCCTAAGCGTGTATCCCGCATGGCATATAATTGACTGGATCTTGTCTTTTGATTTCTTAAAAAGTATCTTCAATAATTGATTCCGTAGATTTCTCAACTCATTGATCTTGTCGTGGGTTAGCCATTTTGTATTGTTTACAAATGCAAATAAAACTGGCCCTCTATTATATTTTTGGTGTAATGGATAGCGCCTCGGATTGAAGTATATATATGTATGTGTATATTAACCACTAATAATATATATATATATATATATATATATATATATATATATATATATATATATATATATATATATATATATATATATATATATATATATATATATATATATTACATTTACTTGGTTTATAAAGAAATATAGCCGATTAAATTTGAAAGTAGAATGTTTTAAAATTGAAATTAAATAAAACAGATTCTAACCTAAACATCTTTTAAAATTGTAATTAAATAAAACGTACTCTAACCATAACACCTCTCTCAAAGCAATTCAAACACTGAAAAGAATCCAAGTGAACACCGAAAGTCAAATGAAATTAATAAGTTAGAATATAATATTGAACATTAACTGTCCTTTATACATACATATATACATTTATAATACTAAATTTATAAATAAAAGTTTATTGAATTAGTGAAATAATTTAACCACCTTTGCCGTCATTGTCATAAAGTTTACATAAAATAAAATAAAATAAAATAATATTTACTTATACTCGATAAGAATAAATAATTTTAAATACTGTAAGTAATCCTAATACATTAACTTGGTTTTTAAATAGAAGTATAGTATATTAAATATTAAAAATAATTTTTTAGAAAGGTGGATAAAACATATTCTAACCTAAACAGTCCCTCAAAATCTTTAAATATACAAATAGAAAAAATACCATAAGAATTTTTGCCGTTAGAAAAAAAACCCAGATGGCATGAATTTAGCGGATGTCAGAATTTGTTAAAAGATACATCCCTACCCATCCCTAAACATAACCCCGCTTTCAAATGTAACTATTAACTGATACAACGAAAATTAAAAATTGAACCCTCTACCACCCCTTGTCTAGATGAATGGATTTATCGGTAACCTTGGAAACCCTCAAACTATGAATCTTTCCTGTGCCGTTAACAACCGTAAATTTTAAAAAGTAAGTTACTCCAAAATTCGCTTGATGAGGAAATGGAACTAATGTCTTTGGTTTAATAACAAAATTAAATTCAGGGGCTTTAGCTTCCATTTCTGAAACATGGTTATCACTGTGTAGCGGTAAAACCATATTTTAAATCTATTAATTTATAATATTAATGCTCTGTAAATTTAAATTTACATAGAGCACTATTGTGTAAAAATAAAAATATCTATAAGAACACCGGATTTTATATCTTACTGTTCTTTCCTTTTTATTTATATATATATATATATATATATATATATATATATATATATATATAATAAATAAAGAAATTGACAAAATCCTAAACGTTGTGGGTATAGCAAGCAGATGATACAGATGATTTGTCATCGCAAAAGATTCCGTTAAAAATATATGACTGTTTGTATGTGCGAGGTCTGATTAAAAGGTATCAGGTTTGGTGCTATAAAAAAAACCTACAACACATATCAATTCGGCATTTAATCTCCTTCGAAGTATCCCCCTTCTGAAGCCATACATTTTATCCAGCGTTGATGGAATCATGACTGAAACTGCTTTTTATTGGGATAGCGGCCAACTGTCTCGTCGAATTATTCAGAAACGATGATATTACTTAATTATAATTATCAAATCCTCCTAACAATTTCTATCATGTATATATCATTACTTGAACCGGCTTCTAATGCTCAAGGTTGAACAGCTTGATGATAGTAGTCGTGGCTCCGGGGGCACCGTCCTATGGTTAGAGAGAATCTCAGAGTTCCCCCACGGAATTTGTGAGCGAGCGGCGCTATATTGAGTCTGATTTGCTACCTCTTCGTCACCGAGGCCCGTTGGAACAGTTGGTATGGTGTTTGCTTGACAACCTATCTGCCAGGGTTTCAATTATCGGTAGTGGGTGCGCACTGCTGATGAGTCCCAAATATAGGACGAAACGGCCGTCCAGTGCTTTCTGCATTCTGTTGAGGTTTCAGACTCGATTAAATTACTTAAATATAATTATCAAATCCTCCTAATAATTTCTATCATTTATATATATATTGAATACAAAATCCTTAAAAATCCATCAGATTTTGTAATAAATTTATTATCTGAGCTGATGGACTTTTAAGGATTCTCCATTCATTATTGTATTGCTCTGTTCTTACATTGAGCTCTCTGTGGATTTCCTCCACTTTGGAATTATCCCTACTAATCATCAATTGATATATATATATATATATATATATATATATATATATATATATATATATATATATATATATATATATATATGTGTGTGTGTGTGTGTTGTGTATTTAGACAGCAATCCTTCTTTCATGCGCGTTTCATTGAATATGACAGACCAGGTGCTTTGATTTAATTTTTATGCAATTTCACATGTGATCTTATATTTTTTCTTTTCGATAGATAAATTATATAAAAACTGGCTAATTGTTCTTTTTCCGAGCGCTTTCGGCTATTCATTTAGCCATTTAAGAAGAAATGGATTGTTGTAGGTATGTATTGATATAATGTTTTCATTTTCAAAACACGGTCAAGATATTGTGTCCATGTTCATAGTTGATATTATTGAGTGTTGTCTTTTGTTTTTATTAATAATGCTTCCATTATTTTTAGCCATTTTTACATGTAGACGATGCTATTATATTTGTGTTGTTAACAAGTATGTTACGAATAGTGTCTACTAGGTCTCCATGAATATTTACATGCGATCTAATTGAGCTATTGTCAGAAAGATGTAGAGTGAGTCTGCGTGACAAACATGTTGTAGTGTGGCTTATATAATTATTTACGAATTTTGATTGATCAGGAATACAATTCGTTAATGGACATTTAAATTCGTAAATAATATTTGCCCTATTTAATTTTGTTCTAAGAGTTAAATTATTATTTTTAACTATAAGGTTAGGGGTTTTAAATTTTTTGCAATAATTAGTCTAATTTTTTGATATTGTCAAATAGTGTTGTGCATATAGTTTCATCTTGTTCGTAATTTTTGTTCATTTGATTTTTATAAAAAATATCAATGTTATTGATTATGTTTATATTGTCGCCGTTGCTATTAGCTATCTTAGACAGAAAAAGCCTCATATAGAAATCCAACAATTGAATAGGAAATTCGTTATTAATAAGCTTTTTTACGTTATTTAATTCTCTAAAGAAAAGCGTGCGAGTGGATGAATTTTTAAAAATGCCTATTTTATATCGAAGAGGGCATTCACTGGAGAAATTAATAGCTTTTATATAATTTATCTACCGAAAAGAAATAAATTATGAGATCGTATGAGAAATTGTATAAAAAATGAGACGTGCATAGATATATTTGAAGATATTCATGAAAATTTATGACCGAAATGGATTTTAAAGGACTTATTATATTGTTCTGTTACTAACATTGAGCTCTCTTTGATTAATGTTCTCCTTGGAATTATCCTTAACAATTATCAATTGGTATTATATATATATATATATATATATATATATATATATATATATATATATATATATATATATATATATATATGTATTAACAACACAAGTATACTTAAACATGAAAATAATAAACAAAAATTAAAAATCCTTGAAGCTATATACATAAAACAGTTGAAACCTAACCTGAACCAAATAAACTATGAAATCCCCACAAACATTCTTAAATGCCTATAATCTATTGCTGAAGCCATTGGTTTATACCAATGTCTTCCCATACTTAATACTTCTCGTTTTCACTCTCGCGTGGTCATGAGTGACGTCACGAGCTACGACGCGTTTTTTGCTTCCTTGGCTCGTAAATAAGAGTTTGTCTTTACTTTGAGCTTATTCAAACAGCAACGGCGGGCCATTATTGTTGTTTCGTATATGTGTTGTTTGATTTATTAAAATTGTCATCTTTGATAATGGCTGATGTAAGCCGAAAGCTTAGATTGGATTCAAACATGTGTCAATATGGTGTTTTCCTTTCGTCTTTCAACGATAATGTGATTAAGCTTATCAGACAGTACGAAAGGAACTTACTTAAAATAAACAGACAAAACTTGTCTATATTATTTAATGAAACATGCATTAATGAAAAATTGCTGCCAAAATATACACAATATATATATATATATATATATATATATATATATATATATATATAATCGGTATCACCCCATGTAAGGCAGTAAAACCACTAACACACAATGGCTTACAGGGTGTGGAAGAAGTAGGAGCAGAGACGTTAAGAATGAGAGCTGGAAGAGGAAAGAATAATAAGGAGGACAGTAAAGAACAATTAACGTTGCATTTAAATTTTTGAAGATTAAAGTTGGCAGGAAAGCATGGCGCCGGAAATGAGTTCCACAAGCGAGACGTGAGAGAAAAAAAAACTGTTAGCATAGAATTTACTGTGACATCTAGCCTGGTCAATCGTAAATTGATGAGATTAGTATAGAAATATAAAATTGTCGACACTGCTGCCGTAAAGTAAATGTAGATAAAAATACTATAGGATTGCAATACAGACGAGACTATTGCTATTTTATATAAATTATATAGCGTCAAATGCAGATGAGCTAACTAGAAGATTGCAATATAGACGAGACCACTAAAGTAATGATGTAGGGACATCATATTATAATATATATATATATATATATATATATATATATATATATATATATATATATATATATATATATATATACAGGGTGTTCCAAAATGTTTGACCCCATTTCGTAGGCCAGTAATTTTGACAGTTTTCGTTGGAATGACCTCAAATTTTCACAGCTTGTGTAGAAACGTTTCAAGTTTTTGTGTGTACCGTTTGGCATTTCTATCTTTTCAGGTGAAGAAATGCCGTTCACTTCAAAAGAAAAGGAATTTTGCGTATTAGAGTATGCTTATGGGCCAGTATGTTTATGGGCCATTTTTCTTCGAAGTAAATGTGAACGGAGATGTTTATCTTCAAATGCTTCAAAATTGGCTAATTGATCAACTCATAGAAAATGAAGACGAAAAGTTTCATTTTTCAGCAGGATGGGGCTCCACCTCACTGGAAGCTCACTGTACGAGCCTACCTCAATGAGGTTCTGCCAGAGAGATGGATCGGTCGAGGTAGTGCAGAAGACGATTTGCTTCTGAAATGGCCACCACGATCAGCCGACCTTTCTCCGTGTGATTTTTTCCTCTGGGGTTATGTGAAAGGACTAGTCTTCGTACCTTCTCTTCCAGCTAACATTGAAGAACTGAAACAGAGAATTACAGCTGCACTGGAAACAGTTACCGAAGACATGCTACAGCGAGTTTGGCACGAGCTCGATTACCGACTGGACGTGTGCAGAGTCACAGGCGGCGCTCATATTGGACATTTATGAAAATCTGTCATAGAACCAACAAATATCTGTACTTTTCTTTGTAAATTTAACCAATAAAACTTATGACCTTCAACATAAAGTGTATTTAGTTTCATTAAGATCCATCAAGTAGTTTCCGAGATATGGGCATTTAGAATGTGGTCAACCATTTTGGAACACCCTGTATATAAGACTACTATAAAAATATAATATAGGCGAGACTACTACAGAATATATTATAGACGAGACTCTACTATATATTTGGAATAAAATTGAGATGTTATGGAGGGGGAGGTTACTATAGAAATGTAATATAAATGGGACTCCTATAGAAACGTAATATACACAAGGGTACTGCAGAAATGTAATAGAATGAGATTACAATAGAAATATAATATAGTCGAGACAATTATAGATATGAAATATAGAGAAAATACTATAGGGTTGCAGTGTAGATATATCACATAGATGAGATGACCAAAGTATTGTAATATAAATGAAACAAAAATACGCTTGTAATATGGACGAGACGACGAAAGTAATGGTTTATAGACTAGGATATTAGAAAAATTGTAATATAGACGACAGTACTATAAATTATAGACAGCTCTACTCTAAAATTGTAATATAGACGAGACTACAATAGAAATATAATATAAACAAGACTACTACGGAAATTTATATAGATAAGACTAGTGTAGATGTTATGTACGGTGAACTGCTATAGAATTATGATATAGCAAAGATTAGTATAGTTTTGTAACATATATGAGACCCCTATAGAACCGAATATAGGACTGTAATGTAGACGAGCCTACTATAGTAATGTTGTAATGACAAGACTACAATAAAATTGTAACATAGACAATAATAATATAGAATTTATAATATAGATTAGGCGACTACAGACATGTACTATAGATGAGATCACTATAGCTGTTATGTAGGGGGAATTACTATCAGTCAGTCAGTAATGTGCCATTCTTAGGCGATCATGTATCTTTCGATACATGACTGACAAGTCATATTTTTTACCGCAGTAGGTGGCCAGTTCTATCTGCGGTAAAGCAGTCCTACTATTTACCAAGTGTATATAATGGATTCGACTGGAATTCAAACTCGGCTCTCCGATTCCTCGATCCGAACCGCTATACATTACTCCACCGTGTCTCCGCAAAATAGGATTGTAATATAGATGAGACAATTATAAAAATATCATATAGATATGACTGTAATATAGTAGACACCGATATATATATATATATATATATATATATGTCTGTGTGTGTGTGTGTATTTGTGTGTGTGTGTGTGTGCGTGTGTGAGTGTGTGTGTGTGTGTGTAACACAGATCAGGCTACTCTAGATATTTTATGGAGCATGTAGAGGATTGTAATATAGACTATAGGAATGTAATGATGTGACTGAAAAATTGTAATATAGATGAGACAATTGTATCAATGTTATATAGACAAGACTACTCGAGGATTTTAATAAAGATGAGACTATTATAGAATTGTAATATAGACGAGTTTATTATATATATATATATATATATATATATATATATATATATATATATATATATATATAATATGGGGTGCAGTTCAATTTATATTACATGAATCATTCATGCAAAAAGCAGATTAGTGAAGTTAATGATATAAATGGCGAAAAACATCTTCGCAAACAAATTTATTAAAATTACATTAACCCACGAATCTCTAGATCAGAGGTTCTCAACCAGGGGTAAATTTACCCCTAGGGGGTAAAAAATGATATAGTCGGGTGTAGATAATTGAAGTAGCTGACAAATGAATGATGGATTACGAATTTTTTGATGAGAATACTGAAATTTTACTAATGTTTAGTATTTGTCAGTATTTTTTATTTCTGTTTTGGTATTTTTACTAATGACTAATTTGCACAATTTTTAGTCATAAATTAGTCAGTACTAATCATAATCATTCGTTCAAACAAATTTTTTTTTAGTATTTTCAAATTTTTTTTTAAATTGCCAAAAACAAAAATACTAAAAAAAAAAATTTTTTTTGAATGAATGATTATGATTAGTATTAATTTGTAGATCTACTAATACAGCGGATAAAATGAATAATTTTTTATTAATGACTACAAACGTTAATAAAAATACTGAATTTTATACAGAGTACTAACTTATACTAAAAAATTAGTAGATTAGTATTAAATAAGAAATCAGTATTTTGAGTGTCGCTTAGTTTTTTTTTAGTCACAGTATTTTGAATAAAAAAAAACCTTAGTATTTTGAATGAAAAATCATTCATTCATTTAGTCACGAAATTGTACATCAATGCTTTATGATGGCTATGAATTTTTTGTATGGGAGTAGGGGGTAAATGGAGGAATACATAAAGCCGAGGGGGTCAATGATGGAGGAAAGGTTGAGATTGGCTGCTCTAGATGAATGTTCGGTTCTCTGATTTTAATAAATTCAAGTAGTATAAGGTCTTTTTTTACTAGTACTTTCATCTGTTCATACAGACATCATCAGGCATGGAAATTGATTTGTTTGTTAGTACATCCAGGTAATAACGGGACACGAAAGATTAGATGTGAATCGAAATATGTCTATAGAAATATAATATAAACTAGACTTCTATAAATGTTATTTAGAGGAGATTACTATAACATTGTAATATAGATGAGACTAATATAGAAATTTAATATACGCAACACGATTTTAGAGATGTAATATAGATGCGACTTTTATGGCCGAGTGGTTAGAACGCTCGCATTCTGATCATAAGACCCGGGTTCGAATCTCACCATGTTCGATTTTTCGGGAAGGAGACTTCCTGATACTATCGGACCGAAGGGGTCGATCCCAGCGTGCGGCACCTTTGCAAAGTGACTGAAAACCATTCCACGGGTTGACCTAAGCCCTGTGAGTGAAATTGGGTAGACGGATCTCTTGTTAGCCGTCGATAGCTGTGCTAGCACGAAGTCACAAGTCATCGTGGCCGAAGGCTTGAGCGTGCTGGCCTGGTTCAAATTGTTGATCACGCTAGATAACATGGTCTTTCCCAGAAAGTGTAACTAAGGTCTACTCAGTGTAGTTGCAGTATAAACCACAGGTTCGCTCTGTGGGTGTTGAATAAACACAAATGCGCCTGAGCGGACGTCTGCAATAGGGATTAGGCAGGTATCTTGGAATACGTATGGTCTGCTATACATGCATCATAGAAATGTAATATAGATGAGACTATTATAGAATTTACTGTAGATGGGATTGACTTCTTAATTACTGGTGTTTTATTGTCATATCGCACGACGTTTCGGCTGTTGCACGGCCCGGCCTTCTTCAGGTGATGTACGTTGGAATTTCAACCGAACCCTTTATTTAGTCAACTGCGGTAGATTTTTCTCGTTCCACGTGCCATGCCCTTTTCTGGATATCTCACTTTTAGATAATTCTCTTTAGTAACACTTGAATCCTAGTGGTTTAATTGACTGGCTTGCGGTGAAATGTTAAACATATGGAGCTGCTACAGAAACGTACTGTTGAGGTGAGTACGATAGGGTTGCCTTGAAAACCAAGAAACATATAAAAGGTGTATTGTTAAGGACAGGATAGGTTTTTATGCAGGTAATCTGAAGTTGTGTTTAGTTTTTAAAGTAGAGTGTAAGAGAACATTCTGTCAATCTGTTGTCTGTTATTTTTTGAAAATCTTCCGAAAGTGTAATGCGTAAAGAGGGGCTTGGATTTTCAAGTCCGCTCTTTGATATTTAGTGATGCAGAGATTTCTAAGATGAAACGGTGCAATTTAATAATAAAAAAAAAGATGCTTCGTTGATTTTGAGATGCTGGCAGCAAGAATTGATCAATATCACAAACAATAAAGAAGACTGAAATTTAAAATAAAATAAAATAATGATCTAATGTAATTTAAAACACCCTAAAGGAAATTATGCTTTTTTTTTTCAAGCGATTTCTTTTCGCACGATGTTATTATTATATTTTTTGTTTTTATGACACCAGGAGGCGTAGTGTGCAGGCTTCCATGAGCATGCATGCGCAGAAAATGGTGAATCTGTTCGTTATTTTTTTTCTTTTGCTAATTAGTTCTAAATATTGTTTTCTCTTGATTGTCGGGCGGATTCGACTGTTAAAAAATATGTGCTTTCTTAATTTTCTGTTTCATTTCTTTCCCTAAATTTGATGAATCCAGGTCAATTTGAATTAACAATAGAAAATCAACATCTGTCTATGTTTCTGAGATGAGATGTTGCAACTATTTACACTATTTACCTTGTTCGGACTGTTGTCCTAATCTTTATTTAATATTCACGACGTTTCGGCTATTGTACGCTCCGGACTTCTTCAGGTGATATTTCAACTAAACTCTTTATTTAGTACACTGGTATAGATTGTTCTCGTTCCACGTGCCATACCTTTTCTGGGTATCTCAGTTGCAGATATTTCCCTTTAGTTTTTACAATTATATATTTGATTGGATCGTTCTGTCTGTTTGAACTGGAAAATTCCACAACAGTGATACATTTTCATTTAATGTCATTATTATTATTATTATTATTATTATTATTATTATTATTATTATTATTATGCCAAAAAACGACCTTTTGACCTGCGTATGTATTATAGAAACACATTTCCTAGGGCAAGCGAGGGGCCTGATGTGTTTTTTTTATGATTCCCACTTAATTAAAAGAAAAAAAAGACAGCTATTTAAAAAGAAATTTAAATGGACAAAGCTCTCCGTGTGTGTGTGTGGGGGGGTATGTGCTGATACTATCTTTTTGATTTCCAGGAATGATGGTATACCAGGGATTTTGTTTATTTGGGTTCCTTTCTTCATAAGACCCAAAGCCTCAACCACAAAAGGAACAGTTTTAAGTTTTTGTAATTTCATAGTTTTTTTCAAAAAAACCTCCGAAGATATGTATTTATCCCTTGCTACGCTCACAGTGTGCAAACGTTTTATAATAATAATATAAAATCATTTGATATAATGGTTGCGCGATTTGATTGTAGCATTGATTATTATTATTATTATTATTATTATTATTATTATTATTATTATTACTTTGTCTGATTTCTGTTGTATACACATTTCCTTCCGGGTCCCAAACAGAGACCTACAAAACAACTATCAAAATAACAAAGATGTTTAAGTGGAAAATTTAAATATGGGGCCCACAAGGATATCAATAATTCCATTTGTAAGTTGGAGCCCTCGGATTGATTGGAAGTTGGTTCAATAGATTCATTGAAGGGATTCCTGGTACCCAATGCCTTAAAGAAATACAAAATATTGTACTCACAAGTACAGCACACACATTACGAAGAGTTTTATCTATGTAAAATTTATGTGATTTTAGTTTTTTTTAAAAGGTACAGATAGACTCATTGAAGGGATTCCTGGTAGCCCATGCCTTAAAGAAATACAAAATATTGTACTCACAAGTACAGCTCACACATTACGAAGAGCTTTATCTATGTTAAATGTATGTGATTTTAGTTTTTTGAAAAGGTACGGATAGACTCATTGAAGGGATTCCTGGTAGCCCATGCCTTAGAGAAATACGAAAACGGGCTTTATCTATGTAAAAAGTTCTTATGCTCTTTTATTTATTTTGTTACAAAAATGATCGGTGAAAATATCATGATGATATTTCTGACCATAGGTCACTGGTTGGGAGCCGGAAAGAAATGAGTATACAACAGAAATGAAAGGTTATAATAATAATAATAATAATAATAATGATAATAATAATAATAATAATAATAATAATAATAATAATAATAATAATAATAATAATAATAACGATAATTTAATAATAATCAGAAAACCAGAAAATGCGTGGCCAAATGGGTATGCAACACTCGAAATCCGATGTTGAAGTTGGAGTCTTCGGATTGATTGAAAAATGTCCCGATAGATTAATTCAAGAGATCACTGGTAGTGTAACCCTTAAAGAAATACAAACACTTGTACTCCCAAGTATAGCCTACACCTTACGAAAGGATTTATCTATGAAAAATATCTGTTATCTTAGATTTTTTTTTTGTTTAAAGAAAAAAAACGCATGCTCAGTAGAAAATGTCATGATGCCAGACCTTCAGTCTCTGATTGGGACCCGGATTGAAATGAGTATACACCACAAATCAAAGAAAATATAATAATAATAATAATAATAATAATAATAATAATAATAATAATAATAATAATGCTCTTAGGCTGTACGTATCATGAGCTTTAGCAGGCCAAGGTCTTAACCGAACTTGAACTATGAAAACTAAAACAATAGGATTGGAAGCATACCTCGCAAAAACCAATGATGCTCTCCTACAAGTAGTATAACACCAAATCCACTCCATCAACAAAGAAACTTCACTCTTCAAGAAACAGCTTAATATACCTGAAACCCTACCAACAAAAAACGAAGCGAATACGCCATACGAATAAAACATATAGCAAAACAAATGAAATTACAAAAAGAAAAACGAGAAAAAAAACTGGGTGGACAAGCCATGGCAAATGCCTAAAAAGAGCGAAAGAAGCAGATGTAGACCAGTAGAAAACACATCAGTGGCCGAGGAGCACCTGGTTGAGAGCTGAGGCAGGAGAGCCAGTTATCGTAGCTCAGAACCAAAGACTCGGGACCAGATCCTATCACTATCACATAATCAAGGATCCGCGGATAATATGATGAAACTGTCGACCAAGTTATCTCAGGTTGACCGGAGTTAGCAAAAAATGAATATACCCACAGACATAAAAAGGTAGCGACATATGTGCACTGGAAGATATGCAAGAAGCACAAAATCGAAACGACTGAGAGATGATATGACCACCAGCCAGATATAGTTACCCAAAATAAAGATGTAACTATCCTCTGGGACATGCCATTTCAAACTGACAGGGAAGTAAAAGACAACAGGCCTGATATTTTTTATAAAAAACACGAAATTCAGGAAGTGTATGTTTATTGACATAGCAGTACTAAGACAAACATCACCATGGAAATTATAGAGAAATTGTCCAAATGAGTCAAAATTTATGATCGAGATTAACAGGATGTTGGGAATAAAGACTGAGTGTGTAACGATAGTAATCTGGGCCTCTTGAGAAAGGGAATGAAAAATTTTACTAACAGTGTCCCAGGTAACATCAACATACAAGTTGCCCAGAAAGATCGCCTTACTAGAAATATCCCATATACTAAGAAAAGTGCTATCAATCAAATGACAATTCTCCTATAGGGACTAAGGGTCATAGTTTGGACCCGGCTCTACAGAATACAAAGAAGGAAACATAACATACACAAATAATAATAATAATAATAATAATAATCGCTAGATATCGTGATTAGACATCACAAAGACAAAATGTGCCTTCTTATCGACAAGGCAATCCCTGCAGACTGTAGTGTATCTTTGAAGATCTTTAAAAAAAAACTATCGAAATACAAGGACCTTGAAATCGAAATCTCAGAAATGTGTCACATGAGGACATCAACATTTGCCGTTGGAGTTCGTACTATCGGATTGATTGGAAAAGATTCCATTAGACTTATTGGATGGCTTCCTGGTAGCGCATGCCTTAAAGAAATACAAAAAATTGTTCTCACATGTACAGCCGACACATTACGAAAGACTTAATGTATGTAAATATGTGTGATTCTTTTTTTTTATAAAAAAAAAACCTTGTTCAGTGGAAAAGATCATGATGCCATTTCTGAACTTAGGTCTCTGGTAGGGACCCGGAAAGAAATGAGTACACACCAAAAGTCAAATGAGATATAATATAATAATAATGATAAATATCCAGAAACCATTGATCATCTTGTATCAGGGGGCACGTTATTGGCACCCACTGAATATAAAACCCGGCATGACAGAGTGCGCCAATATCTGCATTGGAAAAATTGCAACTCCTACGGGAAGGAAACTGAAAGAAACTGGTACGAACACCACCCAGACCCGGTTACGGAGATAGGACCTGTTACAATTCTATGGGACTACACAATACACACTGACAGAACAATCAAAGCTAACCAACCAGACATTGTTGTTAGAGACCACAAACAAACAAAAAAATTGCCTCCGTATTGATATGGCAGTCCCTGCAGACTGCAATGTATCTTTGAAGATCTTCAAAAAGCTTTCAAAATACAGGGACCTGAAAATTGAAATCTCGAAAATGTGGCACATGTGAACATCAGCAATCCCTGCTGTAGTTGGATCCCTCGGATTGTTTGGAAAAGATTTCAGTAGAGTCACTGAAGGGATTCATGGAAGCCCATGCCTCAAAGAAATTCAAAACATTGTCCTCACGAGTACAGCCCGCACCTTTCGAAGGGCTT
>OZ038506.1:87134380-87151880 GCA_964036315.1 Acanthosepion esculentum
CCGAGAAATTTTCAAAGAAAATATACGTCCTCCGACAGGAATCGCACATGAATGCTATAAGGAACCGTCATATAGCCTGATGTACTTTATTGATTTAGCCGCAGAGCTTTTCGGATAGCGAAGTCGATTTTACTGTTTTTAAATTAGTAAATTGACAAATAAAAAATAAGAATTTCAGAATATTTAGTAAAATTGACTCATATTCGGTTATAAAAAAGTTATGTTTTCTGGTGCTGAGTTGTCTCGGTCCTGAGTTTTCTCGGTCCTGAGATTTCCCGGTGTTCAGTCGACGGTGTTGAGTTGTCCCTTTCTGATCCTAAGGAGGTTGGAGTCCCTAAGTGGATTTATTACAAGCGCGCGCAGTCTTAACAATTACAGGACAAAAAGCAGTCTTACACTTAATAGGTATGTACGTTACATTTTGAAAAAAAATTATTATATTTATATTTATTTTGTACAATCATATATGTTCGAAACTGTTTATGTACATTTGTTTAACATTTTACTTACAGTTTTTAGTACAATTTAATCTCTTAAGTGCTCAAAATATCCGCATTCAACATTACAGCATTCCGCGAACCTCTCCAGTTCACTACGGCATACAGCATGACACAAATCCCAATCTACATCAATTTCAATAAGTACTTCTGAGATTTGCTCTTTTAATTCGTCCACTGCATGGGGATTTTTCTCATGAGCTTAAATCTTTATTAAACCCGCCTGCAAAATAAGAAGAAAGAAATCCATTGGTGTTACGTCAGGTGAACGTGATGGCCATTCGGTGCTGACTCTTCTTCCGAACCAACGCTGTGGAAAGGTTTGGTTAAGATGCTCCATTAGTGTCAAAGCATAATGTGGAGGTGCTCCATCTTGCTGAAAGAATAGTCCAGAGAAATTACATCTGGTTCAGAGGTGTGGCACTACCACGCCAAGAAGCATACTGTAAGCCTACTTTTGGTCCACATAATACGCACATAAGTCTGCAGACACAGACGGAAAACCATAGGATATCGTAGAAAAGTTAGTAAACGAAAGCGAGAGGAAAGGACTAAAAGTCAATTGTAAGAAGACAGAATGTATGGTTGTCAGCAAGAGGAAGAGGCCAAGTAAAGGAAAGCAAGAAGAAAGGACTAAACATCAATTGTAAGAAGACAGAATGTATGGTTGCCAGCATGGAAAAACGTCTAAGATACGAACTGTGAAGCAAAATAATCGTCTTCTTCTTGTGTGCTTCGTGTAAAGGATAATGCATCGAAATTTTAAGTCTGAGAGTCGAGCTCCAATTCCCATTGGGTTCCTTATATTCCTTTACAAGAACCATCCTGAGTATGAGGATGGATTACATCCAGCAATATATTTCCATAGTAAAATTAAAAAAAATACCAGCAATATAAGAAATACATTTTTTAGACAAAAAATATTGCCAGAAATACATTTTTGTGACAAAAGAAGTATTACCAGAAATACACTTTTGTAAAAAAAACATATATTAGTGGCAATACATTTTTGTAAAAAGAATTATTACCAGAAATACATTTTTGTAACAAAATATTAGTGTCAATACATTTTTGTAATAAAAAATATTACCAGAAATACATTTTTTAACAAAAGAAATATTACGAGAAATACATTTTTGTAACACAAATATTACCAGAAATACATTTTGTAACAAAAAATATTACTAGAAATACATTTTTGTAACAATAAATATTACCAGAAATACATTTTGTAACGAAAATATTAGTAGCAATACATTTTTGTAACAAAAGAATATTACCAGAAATACATTTTTGTAACAGAAATTATTACCTGAAATACATTTTGTAGCAAAAAATATTACCAGAAATACATTTTTGTAACAAAAAATATTACCAGAAATACATTTTTGTAACAAAATAATATTAGTGTCAATACATTTTTGTAATAAAAAATATTACCAGAAATACATTTTTGTAACAAAAGAAATATTACGAGAAATACATTTTTGTAAGACAAATATTACCAGAAATACATTTTGTAACAAAAAATATTACTAGAAATACATTTTTGTAACAATAAATATTACCAGAAATACATTTTGTAACGAAAAATATTAGTAGCAATACATTTTTGTAACAAAAGAATATTACCAGAAATACATTTTTGTAACAGAAATTATTACCTGAAATATATTTTGTATCAAAAAATATTACCAGAAATACATTTTTGTAACAAAAAATATTACCAGAAATACATTTTTGTAACAAAATAATATTAGTGTCAATACATTTTTGTAATAAAAAATATTACCAGAAATACATTTTTGTAACAAAAGAAGTATTACGAGAAATACATTTTTGTAACAAATTATTACCAGAAATACATTTTGTAACAAAAAATATTACTAGAAATACATTTTTGTAACAATAAATATTACGAGAAATACATTTTGAAACGAAAAATATTAGTAGCAATACATTTCTGTAACAAAAGAATATTACCAGAAATACATTTTTGTAACAGAAACGATTACCTGAAATATATTTTGTAGCAAAAAATATTACCAGAAATACATTTTTGTAACAGAAATTATTACCTGAAATATATTTTTGTAGCAAAAAATATTACCAGAAATACATTTTTGTAACAAAAAATATTACCAGAAATACATTTTTGTTACAAAATATATTCGGAATGCATTTTTGGAAAAAAATTGCCAACAATAAATTTTTCTAAAAGAAATTACTAATGCTCCCATGAAAATTAAATTTCAGCATTAAATAACCCATAAGGTGTTGATATGCCGCTAAACAAACCAACGAACCTAACAGCAAATACTTATGTGAAAGGTATGAATTGACTACTTCAAGCTAAAAGAAAAAGGAAAAAAGTCTAAAAAAATATCTTAAAACGATATTGTTTACCATGACGTCTTCAAAATTCAATTTAGATTAAATAAATTATTAAACCGCGAAGTAGGATTTTGTCAAAGATATTTCCAAAGAAATCAGCTTCTTCAAATTTCCTGGATGGTTTGAGAAATTGAACGAAACGTAGAGTTTGTAAATCTCGAGAAAAAAATGTTAGCGATAACTTCCACAATGCTAAATAATGTAAGGATTTCAACGGGTTGTTGCAAAAAATTCTTGTAAATTCAAATTTCCGAATAAATTGTTTCATATTATCGGTAGATTTGTCAAAATTCTTATTAACTTTTATTTTATATTATTTTCCCGAATACTTCCTAATATAGGTGAACATATACTGAAGTGTGTTTAATATTAAACGTACACCGACATTAAAAATAAAATTAACTAACTGAATAAAAGAATGAATGATGAAAAATGAGTGACCGCTCAAATCCAAATTCAGGCGGTCCCAAAAATCACCAGTCTGAATGTTTAACAACTATTTTTGTTTATTAACTTATTTGTGTTATCTTTCAAATATTTTATGAACGGGGCGTTGCAAATTAATCATATAAAGATCAGTTAGTTATGTGCAATGCGTGGTACACGCATAAGTAATCATGTATCTTTCGATATATGACTGACGAGGCAGATTTTTCTCGAAGTAGGTTGCCATTTCTTTCTGCGGTAGACCAGTTGCCATCCAAGGCTATAGAACTCGGTCTGTCCTGCTATTTACCCTTAGCTGGGGGAGAAGAAGATGATTCATACATTTCCCAAGGGTATTAGTTGCACTGGAATTCGAACTCGGCTCACCGTTTTCTCAATCCAAGCCGTTATCCATTACGCCACCGCGCCTTATGGAAAGATACACAGCTGAAAAATGAACACAAGTAGTGACATCTTTTAAGCTAAGCCAAGGACCCATAATTTAATCTCAACGTGCATATTGTCGCCGTTACGGTGTGTGCGATTCTCCAGATTTTGAGAGTAATGATTCAGTAAGTCACCTTCCACGAAATGGCATGACGCATTCGGTTAGGAACGAAGGAGTATTTGAGTGATTAAGGGAGAGTATCGGAGAAGATCCGAGCGCCTCAACTCGAAGGTGGTCTCGACAGGTTTAGCTGTCTCATATTGTCACTCCAACGAATTTTTAAATTCATAAATCTGGGCCAACAGCTCATACAACAAGGGTCACAATCCAGCTTCTCAGGCAATTTTGGGGGGAAAAGAATAATTTTTCACGGCTGCGGCATAGATTGGCTAACACGTTATCTGACAAGACCTGCGTTCTTCCTATTCGACTGTCCATCCGAAAGGAGAGTTTTTATGTCATCAAGTCCCAGAATCTCCTACAACTGATGGAGAACATTCAGACAGACATCAAAGCACTGAAACAAAGGGCTGTGAAGGAAAATGCCTTAGAGAATGGACGTTCATGTGAAGCTGAAAATGGACGCTTCTTAAATGAGGAAATCTTTCGGAACCATTGCAAATTTATTGCCAATACTAACTCTATATAATACAAGTGGAGGCCCGGAGGTGTAATTGATAGCGGCTAGGATTGAGGAATCGGAGGGACGAGTTCGAATTCCAGTCGAATCCATTACATTCACTTACGTGTTAATACCCTTGGGAAAGGTATGAATACACTTCTCCCCGACCCAGTAAATAGCACGACAGACCGGGTTCTATAGCATTGGATGGCAACTGGTCTACCGCAGGAAAAATCTTCCTCGTGAGTCATGTATCGAAAGATAACTGACTGATAATACTATGATATTATCAATTAAAGTTTAAAAATAAACAAGTTATTACATTTTGCAATCTCTTGGTGACTTTTGGACACTCTATATAAGTAAATAATTCCGGGACGTGGAATGACATTTATAGAAACATTTCATATACTGATAACACATACTTATTTTTTAGTTAGTTTCAAAACATTAAAGATACATTCGTTATATTATATATTATATATATATATTATCTAATATATTTTAGGTGATACACGTAGTTGAGTATATGCTCTGTTTATTTATTAAACAGTATATTTATTTGTTTTCGTCTACAGGCCGGAATATACCACAAATCACAGAGAAAAAAAAATGGTTTGTTTCTATTAGCAAACGAAACAGAACATATATGCCTGTTTCAAGAGTCAGAGAAGAATCTGCTTTTAAAGGCACTCTTCATCTCCATCATTGATGAACTCTGTAACCGAGAGGTCAAAGCACGTCAAATTTAATGATGGTTTCCCCTAGGGAAACGCAAGTTCGGATCCTGGCGAGGAGCGCATATGAGATTTCTTGAATCTGCAGGCCGATAGACTAAAATAAATATTGTGTTTCATAATTTATGAAACACAATATTTATTTTTGTCTACTCAAATACAAGTATCGACTAAAATAACTTTTAATTTATAGAAAATAATGTCGGATTAATAAATAAAAAAAACATCCATTACAAATATATATATATATATATATGTATATATATATATATATATATTTGTAATGTGTATGTGTGTGTGTGTATATATGTATGTACACACACACACACACACACACACACATATATATATATATATATATATATATATATATATATATATATATATATATATATATATATATATAAGTGAACATAGAAGACAACACTTCGAGGCGACAGGTGTTTTTTATATTTACACACGCTCTATCTCTTATATTGAGCACTTTATCCCATAAATATATCACACTTTAAGAATATATTTCTTCATATATATATATGTGTGTGTGTGTGTATGTCTGTGTGTATGACGCGTTTCATCGATTAGTATTTCATCGGACTGGACTTTGTTGGTATCGTCACGTCTACGTATCAACAAGGCCCAATCAGATAAAACGCGCCACAAAGACTTTTTTCCAATTTGTCATACTCCTTTTCTAAATACTTTTTGTTGATATATAAAATTATGCTTAATTATATATCGTTATGTATACATACATACATACATACATACATACATATATATATATATATATATATATATATATATATATATATATATATATATATATATATATATATATATATATATATATATATATATATATGTATTTATATATATATATTAATGCGGGAATAACATTTTACATATAAGAACATGATAAAAATATTTATTTTGAAATCTATGAATCCTGGGTATTTTAATCTATTTCGTAATGTTTTTTCAACCGGTGTGGAATCATTGGGACATCTTTGGGTAATAAGGTAATTCTCGTAGTAGATTCAATGTGTTTTAGGCGAATACAAGTCGGTTGGTATGAAAGAATCAAGAAATGAATATATAAATTTCAAATAACTAAAGATCTTCAGCAGTGAATTTTGTTTTTCTATCTTATACGAGATCAAAGAATATAGGAATTCTTCAAAATGGTGTATTTTTTGTTTTAATATTAATCGGGCAAAATATTTTCCATATAGATTAAATAGTTTCTACTGTATTTTATTAACAAAAATGGGACCACCGAAAATTTTTAAAATATGAAACAAAAAAAGGTCCAAAGTGATTTGTTCCGAATCTGATGATATTTAGAAGAAAAAAAAATTACATACCTTCGTATATAATTCGTGCATATCCCTAAATATTGCACAAGCAAAAACCGAGAAATCTTCAGAAATGTTGTGGAAAGTAATGGGAAAAGTGGATTTCAAATGAATACAAGAGAGGAATTCGGATTGTTTATTTAATTGGTAACTATGAATCATAACTGCATTTCAGTTTGTATGCAGCTAGAACTAGAACTAAATATATATATACATATGTATATTTATATATATATATCTATATATGTATGAGTGTGTGCATGTGTGTGCACGCGTGTGTGTATGTGTTTAACTGGTGTGTATGGATACATTTGGCCAAGTACACAGATATTATCCAATCTAAGCACACAACCATTTCTCATATTTAGAAGCGCGGGAAGATTACGACTACAGAAGCCAGAATTTACAATAGTACAAATCTTTTGATATGGAACCGGGATCTTTGAAAATAAGGGAAAAAAATGATTGTTGATTCAAACAAGGTAAGCCAGGAGTATACGGTACCGTGTTGGCATCAACCTCAATGCATAAAGATAGATAGAATATATATATATATATATATATATATATATATATATATATATATATATATATATATATAAATCTATGTGTGTGTGTGTGTGTTTATGTGTGTGTATGAATAAAAAGGCTTGGAAAACACTGTTATGTTCAATGTTTAAATATAGGAAAAAGATTGGAAAAAATAATTACTTGTATAAAGCCCTATATTTCTAAATTTTAAATGCAAAACAAATGTATATAATAAAGAAAAACAAATAAGAATATGTAATACTGCACACAATCTCGCACACGCACACGCACATGGGCGCATATATATATATATATATATATATATATATATATATATATATATATATATATATATATATATATATAAAGATCGGTATTCTTGTATCAGATATGCGAACCATTTTAATTAACATTTTCTTGAAGACATTTACACACACACACACACACACATATATATATATATATATATATATATATATGTATGTATATAGGGAGAGAGAGAAAAGGTAAGAGAAAGTGTGAGAAAAATTGAGAGAGAGATAAAGATAAGGAGAGAGCAGAATGATCGATAGATAATAAATTCTAAATATATATAATTTATTTTACTCTTCTTTAATCTTGAAATCATACACATTCAGTCACCTGTGTGACAGATATATATATATATATATATATATATATATATATATATATATATATATATATATATATATATATACAGTTATACGTATACATATCTACATATATAAATCTTATGGCAAGTAGCATAATAAATCACCCACATACAGATATCTTCTTGTGCATAAAAAAGAATTATATATATATATATATATATATATATATATATATATATATATATATATATATATATATATATATATATATATATATATATACGTCTAAATGAATGGATGCGCGTAAAACTGTTTATCATGTATCGTGGTCCTTTTTATGTATGTAATTGGGAAAGGATTTTTTTTTACTTTTTGTTCAGTAGCTTGAAAATAATTTCCGTTTCCGCTTCCGGTCGTGGAACTTACAAGTTCCGGATCAATAGACTAAACATATATTCTATTTAGCTTACAAACAATGATTCAGGAAGTTCCCGTGATAAAGCAACCTATGCGTTCCTTTGAATGTTAAACTGCCTTTACATATCTATACACCCATCCATCCTTTCTCTCTCTGTCTCACTCAGACGCACACACACACACTGATACATATACACACACACATATATGTTTGTGTATGTTTACGTGTGGGTCTTATATATGTGTGCATCTGATGATTAATTATATGTAATTCATACATAAATAAATAAAATGAAACATGCTTAACGTATCCATAATACCAGAAATTTTTTGCAAAATCGCTCTACCATATATATAATTAGTCTAACATTTTTAATATGACCTTCGGAATAAGATATTTCATGAGCTAAAGAAAACATTTTGTTAAAAATATTGGTCTGCCATTTTTCTTGTATAGGAAAATGACCTAACTGTATATTCTCATGTTCACACACACACACACACACACACACACACACACACACACACACACACACACACACACACACACACACACACATGTCGGCGTAATTGTGTTTGTATGTATGTGTGTCTTTGGCACTCCGTGCGTGTGTATGTGCGTATCTGCGTGTGCGTGTAAAATATATTTAGGGATTAAATCCGTCAATATTCAATAAGAAAAACCTAGGACTTTTACTTAATTTTTTTTAAGAATAAAGTTATTATAAATGTAAAAAAAACAAATTGATGTTTTACTGCATTTAACAAACACACACACACACACACACACACACACACACACATATATATTTATATATATACACTAGTTTATCGCTCTGCTTAGCGTATTGAGCACTCTACGTTTAGTCTTTCTACTTGTTTGTTTTTGTTTGTTTGGACTTGGAGCTTAAGCACTTGACGATTGGTTTCGTATTGTGTTAATTTTCTTGGTTCTTTCTTTTTTTTCCCCAAATTTTTCCTCGGATACCGATTTGTTCTATTACAAGTTGAGCTATCCGTTTTCCAGACGAGTATTACCATATATATATATATATATATATATATATATATATATATATATATATATATCATAAATTAACTAATTTAAAATATGTTTTTTCGCTACACAGTAATAACCATGTTTCAAAAACTGAAGCTAAAAACTTCAATTTTTATTTTATAATTAAATTAAAATATTAGTTCCGTTTCATCTTCAAGCGAATAATGGAATAACTTATTTTTAAATTTACTGAGTCTTCTGATCTCATAGGTCTTTTTATATTATACAATCTCACAGCGCACGGTGAATTTCATATAACTGACATTGGTTTGTACAGAGACGATGGACGTATGGTTATAAAGAACTCTACTAATTTTAAAATCGATAAATTTAGAATGATATATAAAGAATTTAAATTCCTGATCTTAACTTCCTTGATATAACATTAAATTTAATGAAAAATGTATATATACCTTATAAAAAACCCAATACCTATACTTTATATATACACCCTAAATCAAATCACCCTCCATCTATAATTAAGCATATACCTTTATCTATCGGAAAAAGAATAAGTACAAATTAAACAAATGAGAAGATTTTCTATGAACATATTAATTTCTATGATAAAGCTCTAAAAGGTAGTGGCTACAAAAACCCAAAACTAATATAAAAAAGCAAAATGGAAAGCATAGAAAAAACAGAAGTAGAAAAATAATTTGGTATACAACCCCATACAACCAAATGGTAAAGAACAAATTAGGACAAAAATTCCTTGCACTTTTCTAGAGAAAGTAAACTAAGTACTATTTTCAATAAAAATACACGAAAATTAAGTTACAGCTGTACTGAAAACTTAGAAAAAATTTTTAAGAAACATAATGTTAATATCTTCAATAAACACTTAGACCAAAACCAAAGAAATTTAGACAATATAAAAATAAAAATAAAAAGAGATGAAGATAAATGAAAATGATCTAACTGTAGAAACCCTAATAATTGTCCTCTACAAAATAAATGTCGCACGGTATCATTAGTTTACCAATGCAATATCTCATCTATTGAGAATCCCGAAAACATAAAAATCTATATAGGTTGCACAAGCCAGGAGTAAAAAAAACGGTTCAATCAACATCAAACTTCATTTAGGATAAATAAATACAGAAATCAGACATCCCTTTCAAAATATTTCTGGAACTTAAAAGAATCCACTAAAACACCTACAATAAAATGGAAATTAATAAGAAAAGCTAGAATATGTAGGTCATTAAATGACCTATGTCCTTTGTGCATACATGAGAAACTATATAAAAAATTACTGAATCAGAGAAATGAAATAGCTATTTTTTGCCGTCATTGTCAAAAATTTTCCTTAAGTAATATTTAAAAATAAAATTAAAAACTGGGAGCTGGTAATATACATACTAATATTTGATATGAAAAAATAATTTTAAATAATTTATGCACTTCTATTACATTTACTTGATTTAAAAAGAAATATAGTCTATTAGTAATTAAGAGTAAAAATATCTTAAAATTATATTTAAATAAAACGTATTCTAACTCAAACAGCCCGAGAAAATGTTTAAGTAGACAAGTAAGAAAAAAATGCCGAGAAACATTTTGCCGCTAATAAAAAAAAATGCGTTTAACGGATGTCAGAATTCGTTGAAAAATACGCCCCTACCCTCCCTAAACTTAACCTCTTTTTCGAACGTAACTTATAATTGATACAATAATAGTTAATAAAAATGAATACGCTGCCTCCCCTTGTCTGAGTGATTGGATTTCTCTGTATCCTTGGAAACAGGAAATTATGAATTTATATGCGCGTTTAAAACTCAATAATTTTAAAAATAAGTTATTTCAATATTCACTTGAAGATGAAATGGAACTAATGCATTTAATTTAATTATAAAATTAAATTTGAAATTTTTAGCTTCAGTTTTTGAAACATGGTTATTACTGTGAAGCGAAAAACCATATTTTCAATAAGTTAATTTGTAATATTTATGCTCTGTAAATTTACATTGAGCACTGTTTTGTAAAAATAAAAAATATTAATTAAGAACACTGGATTATATATCTTACTGTTCTTCATATATATATATATATATATATATATATATATATATATATATATATATATATATATATATATATGGATATAAATGCAGATGGACATGTACATATATTTCATAGACTATGCAAGGGCCTTGGACAAAAAATACGCCACAAGGATCAGTTGGAACTGCTCATCAACCTTGATATATTCGGGAAAGCTAGCAGAATTATCACGAACATACTGCCAGCAAACAGCATGCTTGCGCATAGAGAACGAGTTCAGTGAATATACAAAAATAGAAAGAGTTGTAAGGCAAGGATACGTCTTCTCACCGGACCTGTTCAACCTATACAGCGAGGCAATTCTGAGAGGATTGGAAACCCGACCGGGACTTAGCATTGGCGGCCATGATATTAGAAACGTAACATACACAGACGACACAGTACTGATAGCAGACACCGAAAAGATATTACAAAATCTCCTACAGAATGTAGCGACGGATAGTGAGAAGAAAGGACTAAGTATAAACTACAAGAAGACAGAATGCATAGTCATCAGTAAGAGGATGGGTCCGAAATGCAATTTTCAGGTCGGGAATAATAGAATCGGAAGTTTATATATCAAGGAAGCGTTTTGACAGAGGACGGTAAGTGCGACACTGAGATCCGTAGATGTATTGGCATGGCCAAGGACGCATCCCAAAAGCTGGGCAGACTATTGCTAGACAGGAGGATTTCTTTGGTAACAAAGAAAAGAATACTGTGCTGTTACGTAGCAACTGTCCTTCTTTACGGCAGTGAATGTTGAACGATTTCTTCAAAGATGAAGAAGTGACTCGAGGCGACGGAGATGTGGTTCTACACAAGGATGCTAAGGATATTGTGGATCGAGCGTGTGAGCAACGATGAGGTCTTAGAATGGATGCAAACAAGAAGGAGGCTTTTACTTAACATTAGGAAGAGGCAGCCGCAGTTTCTGGGACTCATAATGAGTAATAATAATACTCACTGGTCGAATAGAGGGAAAGAGGAACAAGGGAAAACAACGCGTCACATACGTGGCGGTCTTAAGCAAGTGGATGACAGAACGTGGTCTGGGGAGATAGTAGAGGAAAGGAACTTGTTGAGCGCTGCACGGGATAGAGGGAGGTGGAGAGCCATGATCGCCTACGTCCTGAAAGGACAAGGCATATAAAAAGAAAGAATATGTGTATATATTTTTTGTTAAATAATATGGAGAAATTCTGATTTTTTTAAAAAAATCTTTCAAATTTCGGTTTTGAAAGTTTTGTGTTATCGGTACTTTTGCCAAAATTCAATTTAACTTTTATTTTATATTATTTTTTCCCGAGTACTTTCGAATGTTGCTCCATTTATTTTCAAGGATTGTTCTGGTTTTTACATTTCGGTGTTCTCATGTTTGATGGAATCAATTTTATGTCACTCATTGTGGTTAAACAGATTTTTTTTGTTTGTTGGTTTGTTTGTGTGTGTGTGTGTGTGTGTGTGTGTGTTTAATATTAAACACACTTCAGTATACGGTCAGCCTATATTAGAAACTACTCGGGAAAAATAATATAAATAAAAGTTAAAATGTATTGGCTTTCTCTGTTGGCTACCAGATCATGCAATTTATTAATTGTCTATTATGGCAGTAATCCCCACCTATTTTTTTATACATGTTTCATTAAAAATGACTGAAAACTTACTGGCAGTTATTAAATTACGCGATCCAGCACTCAGCGAGCAAAGTCAGTAACTTGTCAGTCGTTTTAAATGAAACATTTAAGGATCATTTTCCAACTTATTCAAGATGATCTTCGCCCTCTCTAATCTTCTAACATTCTGTCCTGGAGTAACAAGGTTCCTCACACGTTTCACGTACGATTTCATTTTCAGTTCTTTTTTCAATGCTCTTTGACTGTCATAGATGAAACTCCTCTCTCACGTCCCAAATGTCTTTTGGATTGAGTTGGATCTTTTCTAATTGATCTCTTTAGCTCTAAGTTGAAATGATGATACCTCTTCCTGCTGTGACATCCTGATCCAGTTTCCCTCTCTACTGTTCCGTCTTTTTAAAACTCATTTGCCGTTCTCTTGATAGTTCTTGAATGAACTTTGAAGATGGAAGTCAGAGTATGAATGTTGATACCATTACTGAAAGCCTGAATGATCTTTTTCCTCTCACGTTTGCTCAGTTGAAAAGACAGTCGTGCTGACACAAAATGGTTCTTATTTCCAACTGAATAACTCAAATGGTTTTTCAGTGATTCTTACTACAAATGGTATCAAGATGGTTAAAGGTCTATAAACATATATATATATATATATATATATATATATATATATATATATATATATATATATATATATATATATATATATATGTGCACATTTCATTAAAAACGAGTGACAAGGTGCTTTTATTTAGTTTTTTATATACTTTCTCGTGCGATCTAATAATGATTTTCTTTTCAGATGATAAATTATATAAAAACAGTCCGAATGTTCTTTTTATCCGAGCGCTTTCGGCTATACATTTAGCCATTTTCAAGGATTATATTTCAACTGTTAGAATTAGAAATAGTTTGTTATATGTATGTTTTATAAAATGGTTCATTTTTGTTTGTTTCAACCACTGTCAAGATATTATGTCCATGTTCAGTTTTAGCTGACACGTTTCGCCCGATGTGGGCTTTTTCAAGTCAAAAACGAAATGAAATTTTTGAAACAAATTGTCTACAAAAAAAAATGTCGCTAGCAACCAGAAGAATTTAGAAACGATTTTTCATATTCATATGGCCAACTGAAAAATTACGTCAATTCATGTTTGAAGAGAATATTTTCACATGTATAAATATTGTTTGTATTTTTGCGATGACGGATTCAACCGTTTTCATTTGATTTCTTAATTTGTTGTTTATGTTGGCTTGGCAGAGTAGTGATTCTGTTAGGAAAGGTGATATTGGGAAAAAAACCTTGGGGGTAGATTAATATTTGGATAGTATTCAATGGCAGCACTCTCGAGGATTTTTCTTCTCAGTGAATTATTTTGTTTTATTTTATGAGTGCAGCATTTATAGAATCAAAATTGTAGTTGATTTTATTTCCATGACTAGTGCATATGTTAACAAAGAGGCCTCATAATTAAAATTTTAGTATATAATATCATGACTAGTTTTTTGTTGTCAAGGCAATATTTTTGTTATTTATAGATACTTTATTCCAATAAATTCATCTCTTTTTTTACCTTAAAAAAGTCTACATTGGACGAAACCGGTCGGATAAAATTACACAGTTTTCCTATTATCCCTTTTCCTTTATATATATTATATTTTTCTACAGGTTAATTTTGAGAAATCTTTACATTTTTATATATATATATATATATATATATCCTTATATATATATATATATATATATATATATATATATATATATATATATATATATATATATAGTAGACTCTACTATCGTGAACGATAAACTAGTGCCAGCAGTAGATGGCGCCCTTTCGTTTTACACTCATGCATGCTAGTAGGAGAAAAAAAAGGGAAGACATATTTCATTTGTGCTTTCTTAAGTGCGATACTAGCCCAGCTGTGCTGCGTGTGACAAAGCCTCACTGACGGATGAAATGTGTTTAAGCAGGATTTTGATGTCATCTCTGCTTCAGAGTATGAGGAATCTGATAACGGTGCTTCAGTCTACTGTCTTCAAAAGCATTTAACTTAATGAAACATGTCTTCCGCAACTCCTTTCGGTTTGACGCTTGGGCTTCCCAGGTTTTCAGATCAAAGTTGAGACGTCTAAAGTTGTCTTTCAATTTGTATTAGTAACGTCCAACTGAACGATTGGAGTTTGGTAGTTGTCCACACAGCACCTTTTTTCGAAGCCTATGCCCATCCATTCTCAGAACATGACCAGCCCACCTAAGCTGTATCTTTGCTAGAATGGTTTCAATACCTGTGATGTTGTTACATTTCTTCAGTATTGCACTATTCTTCACCTCGTCATCCCATTTTATATCACATATCGCACGAAGACAGCGCATGTGAAAGGCGTCAAATTAATTTATGTTCTTGCCGTACAGGGTCCAGATTTCAACACCATAGAGAAGGGTTGAGAGAACGACTGATATGTTGATCTTTACTGTGAGTGACACCTTTTTGGTGTTCCAAAATCTATGTTTAAGTTTACCGAATGATGTGCTGGCTTTGGTTATTCTGGATTGAATTGCTCTGTCCATTTTTCCATCAGAAATGGCTGTTGATCCAAGATATGTGAGCACCTCAACAGATTTTAATGCCTTACCATCAATGAATAAGGAATTAAACACACACACACACACACACACACACACACACACACACACACACACATATATATATATATATATATATATATATATATATATATATATACAGAAATATAGTCTTAAAGTGTGCTATATTTATGGGATAAAGTGCTCAATATCAGAGATAGAGCGTGTGTAAATATAAAAGTGAACATAGAAGTTAACACTTAGAGGCGACAGTCTGTTTCATGCTAGTGCAATCGTCAGGCAACTAGCATGAAACAGACTGTCGCCTCTAAGTGTTGACTTCTATGTTCACTTTTATATATATATATATATATATATATATATATATATATATATATATATATATATATATGCCTTACTATAACTGTAATTGGTACAAAGAGCGCCAACAAATCAGTTATTAAATGATAATTATAAATTGTGATTTTATAAATTATTTTTTCTAGCGTCTATAGCGATGGATCGTACATACGAGATTCCACTTGAAAGTTGTTTGCTTTGAACTATTATTTGGACTCACCCTCACTCCAGACTTCAAGCGGAACTCGTATGTACGATCCATCGCAAAAGATTCTGGAAAAATGCGCCAGAAAATACCTGACTCCTTCTGCTATGCTCTATCCTTACAAGGGCCAGATCAGATCAAAAATGGAGTGATGCTGCTTTGTCCTATTTGGAGCTGCCCAATCCTCTCTTTTCCAGCTCCGACAGAATTCAAAGGCATTTACCTGGTCTTTTGGGTGATGAATTGCTTCCCAGACTACGACCCCTTGCCCACAAAATAAACTTTTCTAGTCTCTAGCTAATACTTAACAAATATGAGCTTAATTCCTTACATCCACCTAAACAGGTTTTCACATATAGGGCCCGCAATGACAAGTACATAATAGTGTCCACTTATACTTCTAAAATCGGACTTTTAAGCACATTTGGCTCATTACACTTCTATTATGTTTAATGACCTAAAGCATTATTGTTATAATTATTGTTATTAAATTTCCAATTCTACTATGTTCACATGACCTACTGTGGGAAGACCTAAGGAAGAAGGTGGTGCGTTGCTATTTCATTATTTGTTTTTTTTTTATCTCCCATAACATTACTAGCATTACATGGACAACATTTTCCTTACTGTGTGCGCTGTATTTCTCAAGACATTTTTTTTGTATTTCCGGGAATTTTTTCAATGTGTTGTTGTGTTCCTTTTTTATCATTCCAAGCGCACCTACGATGACTGGTACTATTCTTGTTTTCAATTTCCACATTTTTTATTATTTCGATTTCCAGGTCTTTATACTTCGATAGTTTTTAAAATTCGTTGGTTGCTATGTCCGCTAGGCAAGACATATACAATTAGTAGACTTTTTTTTATCTTTTCGGCTTTTCGGCCTATTTGCTTCAATCTTCCTGTCTATAAAGATGGTGTAATCCCATAGAACTGTAATGTCTTCTTTTTCTGTAACCGGTGCTGGGTGATGTTGATACCAGTGTTTATTAATATCTTTTTCAAAGTGTTTGCACATTGTCTAGTTTAAGTATTGCCCCACTCTATCGTGACGATTTTTATATTCATTTGGCGCCAGTACAGAACATCCTGAAATTAGATGGTCTATGGTTTCCTGATATTTGTCACAAAACCTGCATTTTTGATCAACACTATTATGTATGATATTTGCCTGAAAGTTTCTAGTGAAAAACTCTCGTCTTGCGCTGTTTCAGCCTTTAATCCAGATGCTCGTAACCATCGATGAGTGTTAACTTTATCATCATCGGCTTTATTAGCCTCGTTCTGGATATTGGCCGTACAAAGGTTTGTCTTGCCAGCGTTGTTTCATCCGTTCAAGAGCTTTATCTTTATCTTTCTTTTTCATAATTTTTTCTGCAACAGTTAGATCTTGAGTTCTGTTTTGGTTTTCGACAGAATATTTCCCTGTCTGTGTTTCTATGTAGATCAAACCTTCTTTGTCTACATGTCTTTTTTTAAACTCCCATAACTTCGTTTGCGTTACATGGACGTATTTCTTAATGTGCGGGCTGCAATTATCAAGTCAATTTTGTATCTCTCTTG
>OZ038506.1:87154380-87239380 GCA_964036315.1 Acanthosepion esculentum
TTGATTATGAATGATAGAATTTTGGGATTTTGTGGGCAGCACGTTATTTAAATAGTGCAAAATTAAATTCGGACACAAATATATCTTTATTGTGGAGGGAACAGAGAAAAATTGTCTGAGTCAAGTAGCGCTAAATCCAATCAGCCAAATATGAAGTGAATTTCAGAGTATGAATTTATGGCAGGAGAAAAAAGAAATCCTTTTTACCTCTGTTTTATTTCTTATGTATGGATCCCGATGCCAGAGGCTGACGGATACGATTAGCTTTTCAGACACTCAAAAGAGTCATTTGACCGACGAATATAGAAACAGTTGTCTAACATTAGGTCAGTGTCCTCGGAGTTGCTTACATCAACTGGAAAATCTAGAAGCTAAAATGAGTCAGTGTGGGTGGAGAACTTATAAAACCACAGACAAACACTTTGAAATATACGTATTGTATTTGCCACACGCATTTCTGCATAGATACTAACACCAGAAACACACATTAGAGGCTAGTCTTCGACAGAAATACACATGGACACGCACACACAGACAGATACATGCAAAACAAAATGTCTGCTTTCCACAATGTGATATGACAGAGAGAACAAGATAGAATCAGAAAAAATTATTTGCCCTTCATTGGCCGACCAGTCAGTAATTAAATCAGTAGAAATGTATTAAAACCTTTCTCTCAAACCTTTTTTCATGAAAATAGCTTTTTCAGGTCTTGTAGAGAGTATTGCTCTTTCCAGTATAAATAGGGGTTTCTTTTTTAGCTTTTTATTTGAAATAGTGTAGAATGTTAATATCTTGATGAATGACAAATAAACGTGAATATATATATATATATATATATATATATATATATATATAGCATAATGAGTAGCCACGTATACTTTCTTATTATGTATATAATATAGAAAAAACAACTGAAAAGTTGCAAATTAAAAAAAATTGAATGTAACTGTGTTTGAATATAGTTAAAAAAAATTTTTAAACAACATCTAAAATATTACTACAGTTAGATTTACGTTAGAAATATTCAAACAGAGTTGCATTCCATATTACGTGACGTCCGGGTCTCGCGACGGACGCTACTTAATGTAAACAAACTTCTGAAAACAGCCATTTCTGATGAAAGATCGGGGCCGATCTGAAATATCAAATATATATATATATATATAAAAATATAAATAAATACTTTTACAAAAATAAAATTCAATTTTTTAATTTGCAACTTTTCTGTTGTTTTTTCTATATTATACACACACACACATGCACACACACACACACACACACACACACACACACACACACACACATATATATATATATTGATAAATTCACACATTTGGTGTGCAACTTAAGTTTCGTTGGTTACCCAACTCGTCGGGCACAAGATAGTGTTTATTTTTTTTTAATTGTTTATTTTATTGCTTATAAGCAATAGGAACACCAAACGCAGGTATATGTGTACATAATTATATATATTTCTTACCTCTGTCTGATCACATTGAGCACTATTATGTCTGCATCTCTTGGTTAAATCTGCTAATTACTTATTTGCTTACCAACGTACGCACGTCAGCACGTGCGTATACGGTCGCTAATATCTAGTTATTTCATTTACCTAACCCTATACCTAAATATATATATATATATATGTGTGTGTGTGTGTGTGTGTGTGTGTGTGTGTGTGTGTATGTGTGTGTGTGTGTGCAAGTATGTTACTTTAAACGTCATTATAATAGCTACTCGTATTTGAAATAAACGCCCCATTTTGATTTATTTTTTTATCTTACACCGGGTGTATTACGTTTATCGAAATGGGTATTCTACTTATTAATAATATTCCGAACCGGACCCGGACCTGCAATACTGAAATTCTGGATTCCCAAGTTTTCATTACTGTGATTGTTTTGGGCGATTTTTTGCGATGAACTTTTGTACGATAACAATTTCTCTAACTTGAAAATAAATTTAGCTATAATCAAAATGAATTGCGAAAACCAACGTAAATCATCTATGAAATAAAAATAAATAATTTTCTGTACTGAAAATAATGACCTACGTACATAAAAACTGTCTTTAATTTAAGTGACGGCAGAAGAATTATCGTTGAATTTTAAACCTTCAATTGATCTGAGGTGCTAAACCACTCAGCTATAGTGAATTGTCTGGTTAGCAAAGTTCAAATTAATGTTTTTCAAAACGCCTATTTTCTACGAAATCTTCCAGACATTCAGGCCGGTAAATGTAGTTAATACGGTTTATCTAAAAAAACAACAACAAAGCATTTACTTGAATAAATCGTATCTATTAAAGTAACGTATAAACAGAAAATATATTAAATAATTTTCGGACTTAATCCATTTCATAATATACATATATGTGCATGCATCTGTGTGAATGTTTCCTGGCAGGTAGATGAGTTGTATTGAATGTGGTTTTTCTAAGTATTGTAGGCTTTTAAGTTTAGCTAACAAGAATAGTACGAATCCAGCCACAGAAGAAATTTAATCTGGCAGCGGCCATTTTAAATTTAAAATCCCCGTCTAAGAGGCTAATTACTTAGACTGCCCATGTCGGGAATATTGAAAATAGATTTCAGCCATAATTGGTGACAAATTGACGTCGACTAATCACAGAAGACTGACAAAGAAATGAGTTTAGATATTCGGAAATAGATTTTTGTAGACTAAGGTACAACAACTATTACAAACCGCATAGCTCTCTTGAACATTTTTGTTATATCGTTTGAATGTGTCCGGGGAAGCAATAAAGTTTTTTGGGGTTTTTTTTAAAACTATATTAACGTCTGCTTTAGTAAGGCGTTAAATTTATTTTTGCAGAACTGTATTGTCAATTAATGAGGCTAGGTCCGCATAAAACGGTATTTATGGTTTGAACAATATGAATCGATTTTTAATGACAACGATTAAATTTCGACACTATATATAATGTGAATATAGTTATGTGTTTAAGTGTCTCTAGCTTATGCTTTCTTGTCACGCTATCTGTGCCGTGAGTATCAGATTTTCAAAGCCCTTCTTCCTCATTATATGCCCCAGAAACGTTTCTTTTTAGCTGTCATTTTCTCCAAAACTTCGTTGTTGCTCACATGTTCGTACCCCGGTATACTCAGCATCCTTCTGTTGAACTACGTTTCTGTTGATTCTAGTTTCCTTTACATACAAGACGACAGATGTCATGTAGCAGTTTAACATTCTTTTCCTTGTTTATAGCGAAATTTGTCTATTTCCAAGGACTATGCTTAGCATTTGGAATGTTTCCTTGACTATCCCAGTACGCCTTCCGATTCCAGTGTCACACATTACGGCATCTGTTAAAACAATTCGCAGATATAAATTTCCGTATTTGACCTCACTGAAGGAAAAATGATTTTCAGTACGGTGTAAACCTGAATTGTCTATTCCTGATGTTAAGTATTAATTTCCCTTTTGTCCAAGACACCGTCGCTGCTCACATGTTCAATCCATGGTGTCCTCAAAATCCTGAGATATACACTTCTTTACGCTGTGCGAATTGCAAATCGAAGATACCAAAATCAACCGAGTCCTTTATCAAACTTCTTGCAAAATAATCTCTTTATATTGCATTGATAAACTCTTCAGAGCACGAAACACTTTAATTAAGATGTTTACATTGCTGTTTATTCATATATTTTCATATATTTATTGTATATGTATGTATGTATATATAATAAATAAATTAGCACATTTGAATAGCTATTTCCACCTGTAAGAAACGACTTGCAACATTTTTCAACACCGAGGAGTGACAAATCTTTCAAGGAAGTTCTTGTAGTGTGAAATAGCTATTTAAATGGGGTCTTTTTGAATTTTCGCTCTATGTAATTTATTTATTTATATATTCTCTGTTATGATAAATAAATTGTGTTCTCCTTGTGGATCGTTTTTAAAATTTTATTTTATTAGGATTCACTTGGATTATATACTAACGGATGGATTATATATATATATGCAAAAGAATTACTTAACTGTAATTTTCCCCGACTCCAAAGTTTCGTGGTAATTTGTCCACTTTTCAAGGGGTTAATCTGTATGTTAAATATCCGTTTTTCCCAAATCATATTTTTCTTTTTATTTTGTTTACTCCGTTAGCGACGCACGCATGCCCATGTTTTTACGTGTTCCTTCATAAGCGTAACTGTATATTTTTCAATTGTATATAGAGTAATTTTTATTTTTCATTGTTATTTTTGTTTGTATGTATATCTTTGACTATATATATATATATATATATATATATATATATATATATATATATGTGTGTGTAATTTATTGTGTTTTTTATATTAGGTTATTTTAATATTTAATTTATATAATTTTATTTTCTGTGGTATTTGTTATGTTATATTAGTATTTACGTTGTAAAGTAAATATTTATTAAAATTTCTGCATTTATCCATCAATACGTTTTTCTTGTTAAATAATTTAATTTGATTACTGAAATATATAAAATTATTCTTCTAAACACAGACTACATTTTCTATTAATATTATAGGGAGTACTTTTTATGATTTTCCATTTATTTTAGTTGATATATTTTTTCTTTTTGACTCCTTATATATTTTGATAATATTGTATTATTTGCGTATGTCTATTTTAAATGACATTTTATGATTATTTAATTTTTCTTTAAAAGTTGCTACAGTTGCTCTTATATATTTTTTTCTTCTTTGTTAATGCAAATTGATGTAGTTGATTTATATATTATATTATTAGTTAGAGATCTATTATTAATTAGGAAAGGGTTTAAAAATTAATTATAAAATATTTTCCTACTTTTGTTTTTATTATGTTATTATAAGTTGGATGGAACCAAATTATATTTTTTTCTGTTATTTTTGTATTTTTTTTAGTCATATATTAATGTAGCATAATAATTTTTCTAAGATGATTAATTATATTTAATACTTCGTCTTGAATGTTTATGTGTTGTATTGTTAAATTTAGTCTTTTATTTAATAGATATATATGGTAATGGATGGATATATGTCTTTTATATCTATTTGGATAAAGGAGCAATTGTTTTTGTTTGTAATATTGTTGAATCAATTAATAGTTTCGTTTGTATTTTTCCATTTATTTATATTTAATATTTTTCTTAATTTCGAGCATATATGTTTACTATTTGTTTACTTATTTTTCCTATATAACTTGTGTGTGTGTGTTTGTGTGTGTGTATGCGTGTGTGTGTGTGTGAAATTGTATATATAACTAAAAGTACACACACACACACACATACACACATATATATATATATATATATATATATATATATATATATATATATATATATATATATATATATATATGGGAGTATGTCAAAAATTAGCCGCACTTTCGCTATGTGTTATCTTTAGACAAGACAAGAGTGCAAATAATTTTTAACTTTTCCTCCTATATTGGGTCAGAAATATTTCTTGATATATATATATATATATATATATATATATATATATATATATATATATATATTCAGAGGATATTATGGATAAGGAAGATGTTATAAGTTTTCATTCAGTTTTTCTAGTGATCTCACAGTAAAAGAGTTTCCCCACCCTCTTCGTTGTCTGGAATGAAGTTATGCACCAATTTTTTTACTTACTGTAAAGTGTGAAACAAGAAAAAAAAGTTAATCGTGAATGATAAAATTGGTGAAGAAGATGGATGTGTGTTATCAGAACTTCTTAAGATCTCATATTGAGGTGGGTGCAAATCTAGTGGGTTGGAAACTCGGAGATCCCAGGGTTCACATTAATCGGCACGAAAAGGGATACATCAAGGAATTCAGGTTCAAATAGAACTATATCGCCCCACCTCTCTTCGTGGATTTTTTCTTAGAAGCGACACGCATAAAAACACAAACTGACAATATATATATATATATATATATGTGTGTGTGTGTGTGTGTGTGTGTGTGTGTGTGTGTGTGTGTGTGTGTGTGTGTGTGTGTGACTTTCATTAAATACCCCAGACGAGGAAGATTTAATTAATTTCTTTATTTAGTTTTCCCAGTATCTTTGCGTTTTTTTTTCCTGTTTTGTAGGCGTCACGGAGTTCAGAAATTTTCCATAATTTTCCTTGTCACAGAGGCTTTCAGCCTCTCCTTTACCCATTTTAAAGGGAGTTTAAGAAGCTGAAAGTGCTTGAGACAATGAAAATGATGTAAAGTTTGTGGACTTCCTGACTCCTACAGAACAGAAACAACGCAAAGATGCTGGTAAAACTAAATAAAAAAATTAATTTAAATCTTCCTTGTCTGCCGTCTTTAATGAAAGATGTTTGAAGAAAGGTTGCTGCTAAAATATACATTAAGCGTTTTCCTTCTCCTAGACTGGTTGCCAATCAAGACTATAGAACCCAGTCTGTCCTGTTATTTACCCATAGCTGGGGAGGGGGAAGAAGAGATGGTTTCATGCCTTTCATACTTTTTCCATAGGATATTCGCGCGTAAGTTAATGTAAGGAATTCGAACAGTATTTGAACTCGGCTGTCCGATTTCTCATTCCGAACTGTTATTCATAACCGGACGAGAAGCGGCATATCAGCGTTAAATTATATATATACCGTATATGCTGGTGTACAAGGCGACTGGGCGTAAAGGACGACCCCAATATTTTCAGGTTCAAATGTTGGTTTCATGATATATTCATCGTACAAGACGACCCTCCAAATCGTATTTTAAAATGTATTGTATTGAATATATTAAATCAATTCAGTAAGTATACATTTTCGTTTCTCTTAATGTCAGTTATCAGTTATTTTCTGTTAATTCCCTTCCCCAAGTTCTCCACCGCCTTAACAAGGTATTGAACTCACACTCTTTGGGTCCTTGAGGACATCTGTGTATGAATTTATGAGTGTTATAAAACTAATGTCTTATGCATTTTTTTCACCAGTGCTCATATTGCAATATCTGCTGTTATCATTTTATTTTTTGACCAGGGCTCATATTGCAATTTTTGTTGTTATTATTTCTTTTCTCCGGCATTCCTTAATACTGGTTGCCCTATAGTATTCATTTCTATGCTTGGTCGTCTCAGGCGATTTTTGTGGCCTAGAAGATTTTCTTAGATAATAATGCGATAAAAGTTTTACTAATTAACCCATAACTGGGGGAAGAAGATGTGGAATCATATCTTTCTCAAGGGTATTTGCGCTTAATTGAACGTAACGAATCCAACTGGAATATGAATTCTTCTCCCCGGTTTAACAATTCCGAGACAATATCCATAACACCACCTGCACATCCAAGCTTACAGCACCTGGTGTTCTCAAATGTTCAACCATCTGGATAATAACCAGGCCCGGCGTTACTTAACTTCGGTGTTTGTAGGGGAACCGGTGTTTCAATGTGTTATGTTCGTAAGGCGAACAATGATGAGCCTACTCAGTACTCAGATGGGTGACCTCTGGGGAATATAAGGGTACGTAAGTTACGCAGCAGTCCTACCTAGCCTAGCAAGCCGGCGATTGATAAAATCTCGCTACTTATATTAACAGAAGACATCAATAGGTTAATAATTCACCCCAAGCAAGGTGATAATACCACTATGACGCTAGGAGTTATTGGGAGTGAAATGAAATGACAATACATTAGAAATAACCGGAAACACTGCCTTAAACAGAAAACAAGGGATAAACCTCTACACCTGTTCAAAAAATCCTGGGAGGAGTGTGAACCGGACGATAGTCGAATCTGTCTACTACTATTGTGGGGAGGTGCTTCTGGGTTGATATATTGCTAGAACTATCTGGAGTGGTGAATGGTGTACACCCTTGTGCAAATTAATTGAAACAACTGATTTAGTATCCTTTCATTCACCTTGCGGTCAGTTTTAGTCCCATGAGAGTGACAGTGTGTATCGATTTCTAATTTTCCTTATATTTGGACAATTGAAGTGGTGTGCAGAAATATGAATCTATTTTCGCGGTGCATGATGAAATTTGTTTGCCCTTGAAAAACATTGCGTCATCCGTGTTTGCTCAGACACTATTGTCTCCACTGTCGATGAGTTGCCCTACGGCCATTGTCTGCGATGCACGTTACTCCAAGTAAGCGTACTAAAATTGTAACGCTGCACGAACACACTGTCAAGCCTTAGCAGTGAACAAATCAGAGTACTATTGACTCACTCGGAAACTCTGTCGATTTAATCCAATCGAGAATCTGTGATCAATCTGCAAGGAAAGACATTGTGGCATGGCCATACGAAGTATTAACATCTGCACTGGGTTATGCTTCATTGGAAAAATACGAAAAAAAGTAAATAACAACGGAATTCCATTTTGCTTCAATTAATTTGCACAAGGGTATATATATATATATATATATATATATATATATATATATATATATATATATCAATTATGTGGTGCGGGTTCAATTTATATTACGCGAATCATTCATGCGAAAAGCAGATAATGAAGTTAATGATATGGCAAGAATCACTCTCGCAAACAAATTTTAATAATAAAATACATTAACCTCGAATCCATTAATGAATGGTATGATTCTTGTTTATAAATTCCGGTTTTATCAGGTCTTTTTTTACTACTAGCTTTCAATCGTTTCATACGATCATCCTCGGGTAGGGAAATAGGTAAGTTTTTTACATCCAGGTAATAACAGGACATCGAAAGATAAAGTGTAATCCGAAAGAAGTGTTTTTAGAAATGTGATATTGTTAACTGTAAGAAATACTTTTGGATTCGAGGTTAATGTATTTTATTATTAAAAACTGTTTGCGAGAGTGATTCTTGCCATATCATTAACTTCATTATCTGCTTTTCGCATGAATGCTTCGCCTAATATATATATATATATATATATATATATATATATATATATATATATCAAGTATGTGGTGCAACGGGTTCGAGGTTAATGTATTTTATTAAAAATTGTTTGCGAAAGTGATTCTTGCCATTTATATCATTAACTTCACTATCTGCTTTTTGTATGAATGATTCATGTAATATATATATATATATATATATATATATATATATATATATATATATATATATATATATGGAGTAGTGAGTGGTGAGTGGTGTATATGCGTATTGTCTAATATTGGTCGGGAAATCATCAAAAGTGTCAAAAAGTGTAAAATTAATAAATCGGTTGTTTTTAATGACCTCGATGGGTGTCGGAAAATTGTTCACCACGAAAGATAAACGTCTCCGCTTTTATGAGGCACATAAGAATACCGGAAAATATAGAACCAAATTGAGTTATGTTTAAATATTTAATTAAAATAGCGAATGGTTTAATTCAGAGCCTAGAAATTAAACGAAGCTCAAATAATAAACGACGCCTGCTTTGTCACGTAAAAGAAACGGGAAAACGAATTTATAAGTGTTCTTGAATAGAATGTGTAAAACAATGGAATTGAATTGTATATTTTAATCAAAGTTCTCAACTATGTAAACTGCGAATATTCTTGAAAAGTATCGCTCGGATAAGGCAATGCGTCTAACAAAAAGAATAGGTCCACAAATTCAGCACGAAATTCGTTTAATAGAAGCCAAGCCATGAGGCTATTAATGATTAGAAGGAAGAAAATGAAACATCCGTAAAAAACAAACAAAAGAAATGATGAGAAGGAAAACGAGAAAATGGTTCGCTGAAAGATTTAATAAATATTTCCTTGCCTGATATCAGATCGGATTTGGTTTGGTTGTTTGGGGTTTTATGGCATATCAACCACTATGGGTTATTTAATGCCAGATCCAGTATTTACTAAATATATCAAAAACGTATAGCTGGCAACATCATAGTTTCAAAAACGTATAGCTGGCAACATCATTGTTTCAAAAAAGTATAGTTGGCAACATCATTGTTTCAATGTGCTGGAAAAGACCCGGAAGTTCACTATTTTCCCATAGCTGGGACCCCAACAGGTGCTACCACACCGGGTCGGGGTATACCTGGGAAACCAGCAATTAAGAGGTGATTCTACGCTACCTCAAAACCTCCTGATCAGAGGCCTTGCCGTTGGATGCAGTTTAACGTCGTACCCAGGACGCCGATCGGATTTAATCATCTTTCTATTTTTCGGGCACTTAATTTTGTCTGGAACTTTTTTTTAAAATCATTTCACCCCAATCAAGGCGGGAATGCTACTAGTACGCAGGGCGTTACCGGAAGTGAAACTGATTCTAGAGTGCATTGAGGACAGAAGATTGAGATTGACGTTGCATTTAAAGGTTGCATTTGATGATTGCAATTATCAGAGAAGCAAGTAAACGGAAGGGAGTTTCACTGGCGGGAAGGGCAAGAAATGAAATTGTTGAAGCGGAAGTGGAGGTTTCATTTAATTATTTCAGCAGTAAACGGGTGGGATTTAGATGCCAATCTAGTAGCATGCTTAAATTCATGTACAGGAAACAGGAAAAAAGCTCATCAGAGCAGTAGCCATGAAAATATTTATAGAAAAGAGAGAGGAAAGTCATGACATGTCGGTGAAAAAGTGACTGAAGCCAAGATTCTAAGTCAGGATCGATTATTTTACAGATCCTTCTTTAGAATGTGTCAAGAAATTTGAGATGAACTGCAGGAGCACCAGACCAGATATGACAACCGTATTCAATGCACGGACGAATGGTCGATTTGCTGGTAAGAAAGTAGGATTCATTACAACCTCATGAATACGGGACACTTTAATGGCTAACAAGCTTGTCTTGTTAGATCAATTACGACTGAATAGTGTGTTAGATCTTCAATGGGTTCTCCACACTTGGCTTCGAGCCACATTTAGGTTACACTTAGAAAATCATTTGCGCAATTCGACGTCGTGTAATTGTTAGCAAGCTTGTCTCGCTTTAGCAATTACACCTGAGTTCGATCCTCACTGTGTGCGCTATACTTTAGATCTTGAGCCACATCTAAGCTACAAACAGAAAATCATCATTAACACGGGACACTCACTTTCACGCGTAATATATATTTATTTCGTATGGATATCTTAAATTTGAGAAGTACGGAGATGAACTAAACATTTCATAGTCTGACTATGAAGGACTGATGCTACAGCTGTGAAATCTTGCATGCATTAATTTGAACTCTTCTTATTCTTCAGGTATGTTGGTGGGCTGAAAATTTTATAGGCTGAATATGAAGGAGTGATGGTACAGCTAGGGAATCTTGCATGCAATAATTTAAATTCTTCTTGTTAATAACTGCATTGTTTCTTTCCAGGTATGGTGGTGGGCTGAAAAGTTCACAGGCTGAATGTGAAGGAGTGATGCTAGAGCTAGGGAATCTTGCATGCATTAATGTTATTGACTCTCTTTAATAACTGCACTGTTTCTTTCTAGGTAAACTAGTTTCTGTTAAAAAATCAAATGTTAGTAGCACCGTCTTCTCTTGAAACAAGATAAGAGTTGGGATCGTAGTGTTACGTGAGGGGAAGACGCCCCAGCTTTATCAGCAGTGCAAAAGTGGGCAGCTGAATCTAGGAAGAATAAGAAGAGTCTTGAAGATGGCCCAAGGCTTGCACGTCCTGCTACTGCCACCACGGACATTGATCGTTTTGACCACATGTTGATGGATGACAGGTGATTGGCTATAAATCAAATAGCCAGTGCTGTCAGCATATCGCGTGAGACAGTTTACAATATTCTGCACAATGAAATTGGCATGACGAAGGTTTCTGTCCAATAGGTGGCACGTTTTCTGTCACCTGCTCAAATGCAAAACAGGATTAGCACATCACAAATAAATGCACATTCTTTGGGGCAGATCCAGCTGGTTTTCTTGCACATTTCCTAACCTAGGATGAGTGTTGGGTTCATCCCTTTGAGCCAGAGAGAATCCATGCAGTAGCAACATCTCTCCTTACCTGCTCCAATGAAAGCCAAGGTCGTTATATCTGCAGAGAAAGTGATGGCATCGGTATTTTTTTTAATGCAAAAGGCACTGAGTTTATTAATTATCTTTAAAAAGGCCACACTATCAATGGAGAGTACTATACGGACTTGCTGAAGCAGTTACAAAAAGCTATCAAGACGAAACGCACAGGAAAATTCACGAAAGCGGTTGCATCAAGACAATGCTCCAGCACACACGTCCTTGGTTCCAATGGCTGCTGCGCATGATTGTGGCTTTGAAAAAGTTGATTACCCATCCTATTCTCCTGATTTCACTCCATCGGACTATCATCTGTTCCCCAACATGAAAAACACTTGGCTGGGAACCAGTATCGCGGTGATAATTACATCAAAGGCTGTAATTCTTATCAGTTTCAAATCTTTAATAAACAGCCTGTTTAACTTCACCGGCATTTCTGCCTTGTGTACATTTTATCTTATGAATTTTCTTATATGGATATGAATTATTTATATAAAACAGGAATTATTTACCTTGCATACTTTTCCGGTGTCTGCTTCTTGGAGTATTCAGTCACAACTGTAAGAATACAAAATATATGGTTGTTAGCAAAAAGGGCATCCCAACATGGGAATTACAAACTGGGGGGTGGCAAAATTAATCAACTACAAAAATTTGAATATCTACGAAGAGTTTTAACAGAGGACGGAAAATATGACACCGAAAAACGAAGGCGCATTGGGAAAACGAAAGATGCCTTCCAAAATTTAAGCAAAGTATTAAGAAACAGGAAAATCTCGTTAGAAACAAAGAAAAAAATTACTTAACTGTTATGGCATGTCGGTCGACTTATATGGTAGTGAATATTGGACAGTCGCATTCCAGATGAAAAAGAGAACAGTGGCAACAGAAAATTGAGAATACCATAGACCCAGCATGTGAGCATCGATGAAGTTTTAGTGAACATGAAAATGAAAAGGTCATGTATATATAGAAGTAAAAGAAACGACAGTTGACATTTCTAGGGCGTAGAATGTAGAAAGAAACTCGGAGAACTTGACACTCAAAGGTCATATAGAAGGCAAGAGGGACAGAGGAAAACATCGAATGGCCGAGCTAAGAAGGTTGTCAGAATAGGAATTAGGAGAGTTAAACGCTATCAAGTGCTTCAAAAGACAGGAAATTGTGGAGAACCATAATTTTCCAGGCTCTGAAAGGACACATTTCAGAGAAGAAATATTTCTGGACTTCTTCTCAATTTAGATTTTATCTTAAAATGTGAACTTTTGGAATGAATGAATAAACATAATACTTCCGCTACTGGATTGGTCTTACAACCACTTACAATTAACGAGGATACACCTGTACCGTTCATGGTTTTCAGACTAGATTTATCGTTTTATTACTATTCATCCAGTTTTGCAGTAATGCCTCTGGTACCTCATGGCCAATGTTACTATTGTAAGTCGTTCGTATTGCTGCTTGACCCAGCGAAAGTTTCTGATGCAGTGTTTGACATAGAGTAGTTGAATAGAAGCCACATACATAGATAAACTCCTGTAAATATTAGCTTTTCTTATTAAACAAATTTAAGAAAATCTCTCCCCTTTATAATAAATATATATATATGGTTTTGTATGCATGCGTAATTCGGTAGACGTCCGTCGTTAAAATATCCTCAATTAAAACACAGAGGATTTTTTAAAAATTTTAATTAACATTACCAGTTTTCAGCTGGATGAATTATTTGAAATATCGAAGAACACATTCATTTTTTCGTAATGTGAAGACCTAAGACAGGTATTCACAAAATAACATTTCACGTAGTAGGATATATATATATGTGTGTGTGTGTATGTGTGTGTGTGTGTGTGGATGTGTGTGTGTGTCTGTGTGTCTGTGTGTGTGTGTGTGTGCGTGTGTGTGTGTGTGTGTGTGTGTGTGGCTGTCCGCATGTTATCTGTGAATTTAGCCTACAAGACAGGACATCCAATGTAGACATGTTTAACAGGTGTAATATTGGAGGAATCGAGACTTTCCTCATACAATCTCTGTTGCGGTAGACTGGTGATGTCTTGAGAATGTCTAAGGACAGGATACACAAGATGCTAATGCAAAGCCAGATTATGGTACAGGAATGTAGGACACCCATGACTTAGATACGAATACAAGCTGAAGAGCAAATTGTCAGCTGTCAATAATTCTCAAAACACCCTCGAGCGCTTAGCCTTGGAGCGGGTATAGTGGAGATCAACGTGTTTTAGTGGACTCAGCAGTTTTCAATTTGCTAGTCTGAATCGTATTCAAGAAGCGAGAGCAAGATGTCAGCCAATCTAACAGTGATCTCATCCCACAGTCCTCACTCTTGCTCCACATGCGGCCTCCTGTGCAAATAACTTGCGGGTCTTAAGTGACACTTAAGATTATCGCAAAAAAATTCATCACTGAATCAATAAGCCCATTATATTAGGTTGGTGCAAAAATAATGTCGTTTTTTGACGTTCAACTTCATGTGAGAAAACGACATTATTTTTGCACCAAACTAATATATATATATATATATATATATATATATATATATATATATATATATATATATATATGTCAAATAAAACCCAAATTACCCCATTCCGATGTGCATTTAGTCCCCAAGATGCTCCCTGGGACTTGTCAATGCAAATATATTTTTTGTTTTTCTTTGACAAATATATTTGCATTGACAAGTCCCATTGACAAGTCCCACGGATTTTTACCTATGTACATATATATATATATATATACATATATATATATATATATATATATATATATATATATATATATATATATATATATATATAATGTCATTAATCGATTACCTATATCGGACATACTGCCATCTCCTTGAGTAGACGCCTCAAATATCACATCTATTCAAAATGCCATAAAAAAACATCTTTTCTTTAACGATTTACAATATCCATTAAGGGAAATTGTGGTGTAAAACACAACAATTCTCTGTAAATTAAACTACCGTGTACATCTCGCTGTGAGAGTGGTCCTGTATATAAAACATCTCGCTCTCACTATTAACCTCGCCTTATTCAACAGTGGTAATTCGGTGTTGATTTAAAAAAAAATAGAAAGTCGCTCACTTGAATTCCGACAGTGGTCAACACGCGAAGCTCACAATAAACGGTCATATTCGTATTCACCTCCGACAACACAACATGCACATCTTATACAGTGAAAGCCGAAGAGAAATTAACAACACACTAAAATAAAGTCCCTTAAAAATGACTAAAGAAGATATCGAAACCGCTTGGGACAATGGACAATACGGACTTTTGCATTCCAAAAGGAAAATGTTAACTACTGGAAAAAGTATATAAAAACTGAATAAAATTTTCCATCTCTGTCACATTCAATGAAACATTTTTAAAAGAAAGGTTGCTACCAATATAATAACCGACGCCGACAATACGACTCGGAGTTTCATGCAATATGCAATCATCATGTACTAAAAGGACTGATCACATACATATCAATATTTCTGGGTCTCGCAGTCTTACTTGGATAAATTATTACTGTTGTTAAATGATTAATTGCACTATAATCTACATTTGAATTTAAATTTAGGTTCAAACTTCTACTTAAAATTGAAAAATAAAAATTGAAATTCTGATTTCAATTTAAAAAATAACATTGAAGAACATAGTTTTGCCGGAATAATTCAAATAAAAAGAGATAATGATAAAATTATAATAACAAAATAGATATGCAGTGTTAAAATAATAACAAATGTAATGATATTAAAAATAGTAATAATTTTAATATTAGTATTAGTAAGTCATAGTAATAATAATATTAATATAATAACATTAATAATATAATTAAAAAAATATTAACAATATTAATAATAATATAGTAATAATAGCAACATTAATATTAGTATCCGTGGTGTCCGAAAGGGAGAAACTCTTTGGATCAAGTTTCTGGATCCAACCAATACTTTTACCCACTGGGCCATATTTCCTTGAGGAGCATCAGTGTATGTTTCTGGGACTTATAAACTCAGTAATCATTTAACTTTTTTACCAGAGCTCATATTCCAATTTTGTTGTTATTATTGCTTTTCTCGAGCAATCCATATTACTGTTTCCCATATTGTATTCATTTCTATGCGTGGCTGGCTTAAGTGATCTTTATGGCCTAACATATATGCTGATTCCTTATGTTTTCATATTTTTCAGTGTTGTTCTCTGCCTATTATTTCAACCTCATCACACAGGGGACAGTGATCTCCCTTTTCTCTTCATATGTGGTCAGCTATGCCTGATTTTTCTATTTCCCCTCGTGTTACAGTTTTACGATGTTCATGCAGTCTTACCTAAAAAAGAACAGTCTTTTCTCCTTTATATTTCTTACTACAGCTGCATGGGGCGGCATACATACAGTCCTTAGTCATGCTATCCACTCATTCTTACACGGAACCAGAAATACCGAGTGCTAGAGAAAAGCAATAAAAACAAGAGAGTTTCAATATGAACTCTGATAATAAAAAAAAAGTTTCTGAGACCCATTTTCCGGCAACTTTACCGATGTTTACCGATGTTTACCGAGTTTGTAAGTCCACAAAATTCATCTATCCATTGTTGTCCTGACTTATAAACCTAAGAAAAAAAAATCACGTAAAAAAATCGCTGAAAACAATCGCCGTAATGAAAACTTGGTAATTCCAAATTTCAGGATTGAGAATCCGGATCCGACCCGGAATGTTTTTTTTTTTTAATTTATCACGGAATCGGACTGATTCCAAAATGGTATAATATGTTGGGCTCCGGCCTCTAAGAGTAAAGTTGAAAAAGTGACACACTGACATTCGTATTTACTATATAGATATATAGATAGAGAAAGATGGGAAGTAGAGATAGCAGTGTATTATTTAACAGAGAAGAAGCTGGAAGGAAATAGATTAGCCAGTGAAGACCAATCGAAAAACACTAATGATTCTTTTTCTCTACCAGTGTATCCCCACCAAGCAATCACTCGCCCGTGTTTTTTTTCCATTCCAGATGAAGTGGTTTTAAATCGGGAAGCCATCGAGTAATTGAAAAGAATTCAGTGAAAAAATGATTTCCTAAATCCGAAATAGCCTATTGAATGTTAACAATTTGAATGGCAAGAGTAGCCATTACAGGGAAAGGATTAGATACGTAAAGTGGTTGAATTTTAACGTTTTCGACGAAAGAAATAATTATTTTAATTTTTATCAACGGAATAATTTTAGATTTCATTCTTTAACATTTCAGAATATAGAAGCTGATATCGGAGTGACCGGACGGCTGTTTTTTTTTCATTACTCAAAGAAAGCAATGTATTTTTAAAATTGGATGTCTTTAATTATCCATTTTTTTTACTCTTATATTATTCCTTGTTGATTATATAATCTTGTCGCTAACGACACTGGAGTTTTGAAAAGAGATCGTCAGTGGGCAAACACGGACGATTCCATTTTGAATAAGTAGATCACGTGATAGTAAGGAAATGCATATATGGGAATAAGCTTGACGTCTAATTGATCTCTATCTCTACTCTATCCTCTATTACTGTATGGATCGCTATTCTCTATACTATTCCCTATACTATTTCTCTATACTATCCATTATACTGATCATTACACGGATCACTATTCGGTGGTTACTTTTTGAGCTAGTATTATCAAGCAAGTACTATTAGTGTGAGTGTTATTCGAAGGCGTCTGACCCCAGTATTGTTCAACGGCGTTACTATAGTTGTATCTGCGATTGCAAAGTCTCTACAACAACGAGCATTTATGAAAGTGACAACGATTATTCGTTGACATTACAAAAGTGGCCACGAGTGTTCGTTGACACCACAAGATCTTTTTATGTTATGCAGTTACAATATGTAATTATTAAAATATTTTTTAAGTCATTGTATACATTGATTTTTTTTTGTTTTAATGTTTTATTTTTAAATAAGTGTTTTAGCAAGTTTGCATACTGTATTAAGAATGTCTATTATCACTAGGAATTGTTATATCAGGAATATTTAATGCAATGTATTTGTCAAATTACTTACACACTGGTATGAATAATTCTATATTTATATTTAAGCGTGACATATCACTTTTTGTTAAATAGGACGTAATTTTCGTAATTGTAGAAAAGGCATTTGGAGTCGTTGTTTTATTTACCGTTAACTATTGGTGCAGTATCGTCGACTTCTTTACCTATTATTTAACATTAAAACTTTTTTAGCAACATTTGCGAATACTTTCATTCTGCTCTCTTTTTTTATTTATTGATTGTAGTACCGTAACCTTTTTTATGGACAAGGACGTATTTAGTGAATTTCTTCATTTATTATTTATCACTCAAATATTTATTTTAGCAAAAACAATAATTAAAAAAAATTATATATTTAATAATAATTGTATACTTTTATTAGTTTCACTTTTATTCTTTCCTTGTTGATTCGTTTCTCTTATTGTCATTTAAGTAATAGTAAGTCCGAGTGGTACGTTTGATAACGAACTGTTCAAGTCGGTATCCAGTGTAAAATATATATGGTCGTTCTTTGTCATCATAGAGAGCTTCCTTGTCCCAGTGATCCTAAGAACGAAGCCGCCTGGAGTTCTAACTCCTGTAGGGCGCTAAGATCGAAGAGGAAGGACCAGGATGAAAGCAACTGAGATAGTGTTATGGGAACTTACCTATAACTATAATGGACTCTTCCTGACTCTATAAATACTGCGCCTCTCTGAGAAAGAGCGAAGAGGAATGAGTTGAGACCTAACGTGTCAAGACATATTAGTTCACTCTAAACCAGACTGACAGTTAATACTAACACCTTCAACTTCTTGTATTATATTTCTGTTGTAATATGTCTTTGTTCTTTACTACTCTTGTGTTCGTGTTGTTCTTCCTTGGTTCTTGGACCATAACCCTGGTGCGAGGATATTGGACCATAACACTTAATAATATTTTCCTTTTTCTGATATTCTTTCACACTGATCAACCTCTTGCGTCTTAGTGGCTTTATTGCCTTGTTTGTGAGTGTAATGATTAAATTGATTCTATCATTAAAAACTTAATGTCAGATAAGTTGGAAGCAAAACTGAATTTGAATCTATTTCGAAAAAAGATTATTACGATGTGTAGATGTTAAATCAGAGACTGTTGTAGAAATGTAAAGCGTAACAATTCACAACTGGCAACGCCCTTTGCTTCTCCTGATGCCTTTTCTTTAATTCAAAATCTCACTCCCATTTCCTTAGGCAAAAAACAAGAAAAGCCCGGGAAATATTTATGACTAAAAGGAAATGATTTCTAATGTTAATAGGAATTTCTTCTGCGCATTTTAATTTGGCGTGGAGCGAATAAGACCGCGTAAAAACGGGAAAGAAAATAAACCTTGGGAAAATAGAAGATTGAAACGAATGTTAATAAAATTAACTCAAATATGGATTGATGCAAAAGTGAAGAAACGTTTTGTTTCAATCAATATTTAAGCTGATTTAATTTTTCATGTAGTTGCGGATAGAAACTTTTATTTAAATAAATTCATGACATTATGATTCAGTCATCAAAATATTTTTCCGGTTTCTACAACCCAACCCTCTATTCGATCATATCGTTTTGATGCAGAAATTTCCGTCATACTAGGTCGGATCAAATATATATATATATATATATATATATATATATATATATATATATATATATATATATATATATATATATATATATATATATATATCGGCAATGTTGCTATGGTAACGGAGCCATAGTACGCAGGCTGAAGACTCTTGGCACAGATTGAACTTGAACTGTTTCACGCATGCGCACTAAGTTATAACGTTCTCGCTCACTTTCGTTGTTTATATCAGTGTTTCTAAGGAAAATGTTTCGAGAGGTCCAATCAGTAAGCATGGCTTGTGAAGCTGTTTTTTTTGGGGGGGGGGCGAACAACACTCTCCAGGTGTTACAACTACGATATTTCCCAGATTTCACCCCTCGCGACTTTTTACTCTTTCCAAAAATTAAATCCCATTTTAAAGGAACGAGATTTCAAGACGTCGAGAAAACCCAAGAGAATGCGAAAAGGCTATCCAAAATAGCAGTCCCAGGAATGTTTCCATCGAAATGTGGCTTCAGAAGGGGACTACTTCGAATAAGATTAAAGGGCGAATTGATATGTTTCCGTTTTATAACACGCGTCCCGATACATTTTGAGAACACCTCGCATTAATAAAATATATTTTCTGCTGCTTTTGAAAGTGAAAGTGAAAGTGAAAGTATAAAGCATTTCTTCCTGACTTCAGTAAACATTTTAAATAAGAGGAAACAGCACGATGCACATCGTCACATGTTATTATGCATCGAGGTATATTTTATTATCAACGGCATTCAATATGCCATCAGATTTCGTATTCTGATAAACTATTTTATTCAATAAATTCTTCGAATCGTTATTCAATCAAAATGATTTTCTGGTTTAACCGCCCCTTTCTGTTAAACTGCGTATTTTGTAATATAGTGTCAGATTGAAGTTTTCATCATATTTTGAAAAATATATTTTTTTCAAATAAATTCATAGATTCAATATTCAATCTCAAAAAGGTGTTCATTTTTGTTATGGCCTTTCGTTTAAAAAGTGTATCCCAGAGCATTTTTCCAATATATTTAGGCAAACTCATTTCAAATTCATGGCATCATTATTCAACCACCAAATGGTTTCCGGTGCTTTTCTGTCAACTTGCAATTCTTACCAACAAAATTGGCTTTTCTGTTATTTTATTTTATTGATCGAAAGGTTTGTCGAAATTCAGGCAATATTGCTTTAAATTATACGAACTTCCTACTATATTGCTTTAAATTATAAGAACTTCATAGAATATTGCTTTAAATTATTTTCCTATTATTTAAAGCAATGTCGTATGAAATTCTTACGATATTGTTTTAAATTATAGGAACTTCATACTATATTAGAAGAACAGTTTACGATATAGATTTAAATTATAGGAATTTCATGACATTGCTTAAAATTATAGAAAACTCATGCGATATTTATTTAAATAGGAACTTCATACGATTAATAAGATTTAATTATAAGAACTTCTTACGATATTGCTTTCAATTATAGGAACTTCATACGGTATGATTCAAATTATAAGAATGCCTTAGATCTTGCTTTAAACCATAGGAATTCATTACAATATTTATTTAATTCATAGAAATTTAATACGATATTGATTTAAATTATAGGCGCTTCTTAAGAGATTGCTTTAAATTATAGGTACTAACGTTGTTTTGTAAACAATTACCGTTTAAGGGACATTCGTTTTTTATTCTGCAGTTGCACGTGGGTTTAATTTGTTCGTGTGGTTTGTTAATAATTTTCCTGTTGTGATTTTTTATTATTTGTGCCATGTTCTCGGTCCAACTGTAGCTGATTTTTACTGTGTTTTTGTTGAATATTTTGTGTAGGGTGCTTGATTCCGGGAAGTGTTTGTGTAAAAGTTGAAGAATATTTTTCCTATGTTTGTTTTTACGTTTTTGCTGTACGGTGGGTTGAACCATATGATATTCTTTTTCCTGTTGGCCTTTTTTGTGTTCTGTGGTGAGTATGTGAGTGTTGCTGGGAACCCGCTATCTTTTAGGGCTGTTTCGTAGTCTTTCTTGTTAAATATAGATACATTGGACGAATTGTCGGAAAGCCTGCGGTTAATTGATTTTGGTATCTGTTTGATTATAGAAGGCGGGTGGTTGTAGGATTTGTGTATGTACTGTGGTTTATCAATTTAATAAATTATAACCATGGAATATTAGTGTTTAAGCCTTTTTATTATATATATATATATATATATATATATATATATATATATATATATATATATATATATATATATATATATATATATATATATATATGCAAAAAATATATTTCTATCACGTGTATATCCTTGTTGATCCAGCTCCTAATGCTCTGGAGGGAACAGCTTGGGGTCAAGTCGTTGGACTTCGAATACATGAATGAGTATCAACACAGAACTTAGTGGCGCTATATCGAGTCTAGTCAGTTTCTTCTTCGTCCTTTGGTCCACTTGCACAACGCTTGTTTTGTATAGTAACGGTCCGGGTTCGATTCTCTGTGGTGGATGCGCACTCCTGATGAGTCCCAAATAGATGTTTTTTTCTTTTATCTTTCCTTCGATTTTATGTTTTTACACCTTGGCACCTAGAATACCTTGAGGAAAGAAGAGAAATACTTTTAAAAACGTTTTGACTACTTCACTACCTATATCTTTTCATCCCTGATAGGAGAAGACAAAGTCTGCAAGTTCAAAAATTTGGCATCACCGACAAAAAAATACGAAAGCGTATAACTCTCCCGTCCGAGACTCTATCAAAAAGGGTAACACGGTACATTTATAAACGTTTCCTCTTTGTTCCTAATCTTATCATTCTGTCGAATTCCAATCCATATTTAAACGCAATTCAAAGAAAAGAATGCTAAATTGTTATATCAATCTGGTATGGAAGCCTGAATGCCGTACAATCTACTGAATTGAAGAGAAAACGGGATGGATCTACAGAAGGATGGTGGGAATGCCATGGACGCGACATGTAATCAACGAAGACGTCTAAAGGAAAATAAAAAAGCAAAACGGACCCTTAATAGAATCAGAAAGACAGCGCTGGAATTTCTTGGACGCATAATGAGAAAGATGGGCTTAACGAATTTGACACCCACAGGAGATAAAAATAGACAGAGGGAGGCAGCGCGCCACTTACTTGACGTGGTTGGCTGAATGGATGAAGAGACGTAGCAGACGGAGGTTTGGTAAAGGGAATACATTTTTAAGGGCTACAATAGATAGGATGTCGTGGAGAGCCATTGATGTTTAAATTTCTGAAGGGCCTTGGTATACAGACGATGTTTTTGGAAATGGAAAGGAGGGGGACTCATGAGGTTAGGAGGGGCAAAATAGAACGTTTTTTTCCGGCAAAAATAAGGGCAATACCAATAGAGAAGGAACTGCTCTGGCCCAGACAGTATCTGGCTCGGTATTCCTTTTTCGCCTGAGGCGCCAGAATTATAGTCGGTTGGGTGGAGGATCGTTTAAGACCTATGGAGCCGACTAAGAAATCAAGTCTTGCTTTTCTAATAGAATTACCGAGATTGAAACGACGGTATAAGTCAACGAGAGGGAGACGAGATATACTAAGTGCCAAAGAAAGCGAGAAAGATTTATAGCCGAATGAGAGAAAGGCGGGAAGATTGCTAGAAAAACAAAAGGAAGAATGTCGAAGGGGTAGAAATTAGAACCATCGGAAAAAAACAAAACGCTGAAAAATTAGCTAAGATATCAAAGCTCATAAAGAAAACAGCATACGATTCTTAGTATTAGAGTGTAGTAAAGTTATAAGCTGTAATAAAATTTCGAGTGAAATTCACTTGGGACAGGAATGAAGGATTTTCTATTACAACTCAGTCGGTGTTGTGTTTGCAAGGTCGAAATCCAAATTTCAGAAAAGAAAGCATTGAGATGTGGGAGAAATAAATTTAAAGAAATTGTTACTTAAGAAGAAAGAGAAAGAAAACTATAAAAATCACAAAAAACATATGATAAATGATAGCGAAAATTAACTTTGTAGTTTTTGTTTTATTCGACTCATGTTTGAAATATATATATGGGCCATATATAATAAGCAGAAGATTCTAAGACAAGAAATAGCAAAAGGTATTTTTTTATTGAAACAAAGCCTAGTGGGTGAGGAGAAAGATCTTGAAGACATAACAAAATTTAATAATAACAATGATAATAATAAGAAGCAGTAGAAGAAGAAGAACAACAATATTAATAATATTAATATGAATAAATATTATAGACACTCCCTAAATTGAACAAAGAAAAACTGGTGGTTTATCTAATTTTAATAATAATAATAATAATAATAATAATAAATATAATAATAATAAAAAAATGAATATTAATAATTTTAAGAAGAATAAATATTATGGACACTTCCCAAGGTGGGCAAGAAAAAAAAACTAACGATTTAACAAAAATTAATAATAATAATGATAATAATAATAATAATAATAATAATAATAATAATAATAATAAAGCTGATATTGATCGCCTGTATCTGCCCAGATCCGAAGGAGGCAGAGGACTAGTTCAACTAGAACTATCCTACAAAAGTACAACAATTGGCCTCCAAAGATATTTGGAAAATACAGAAGACTGGATGATGGTATGTGTCAAGGAACATGAAAGTAGTAAGTGTCTCTACACTGTAGTAAAGGAAGCCGAAAAATTCAAAAAAGAGCTTCAAATGGGCACAGAAATTCAAATACATCACTGTACACCGGCTGAAGCTGCAAAAAACTTAAAAAAGAATGGAAAGAGAAATGCGACCGACCAGATAAAGAAACAATGGCAAAATAAACCGCTCCATGGCCAATACTCTGCCCGTACCAAACAAGCAGACGTAGACAAAAACCGCACCTATCAGTGACAACGTAGTGCAGGGTTGAAATCTGAAACTGAAGGTTTTATCATTGCTGCACAGGAACAATGCTTGTTAACTAGGATTTATCAAGCACATATACTAAAATACTGTGTTAGCCCCAAATGCAGATTCTGTGTTAAATATGCAGAAACCATTGATCATCTTGTATCAGGTTGCACGATATTGGCACCCACTGGATATAAAACCCGGCATGACAAAGTGGGCCAATATCTGCACTGGAAAATTTGCAAGTCCTACGGGAAGGAAACTGAAAGAAACTGGTACGAAGACCCCCCCTACCAGATTACGGATATAGGACCTGTTAAAATTCTACACAATACACACTGACAGAACAATCAAAGCCAACCGCCCAGACATTGTTATTAAAGACCACAAACAAAATAAGTGCCACCTTATTGATATGGCAGTCCCTGCAAACTGCAATGTATCTTTGAAGATATTCGAAAAACTGTCAAAATACAAGGACCTTGAAATAGAAATCTCACAAATGTGGTACATGGGAACATCAACAATCCCTGTTTTAGTTGGAGCCCTTGGACTGGTTGGAAAAGATTCCAGTAGACTAATTGAAGGGATCATTGGAAGTCCATGCCTCAAAGAGATTGTCCTGACAAGTACAACCCACACTTTACGAAGAGCTTTATCTATGTAATTATTATTATTATTATTATTATTATTATTATTATTATTATTATTATTATTTTGCAGTGGAAAGTGTCATGATGCCATTTCTAACCTGTTGTGGTAGGATCCACCGACGATATAAATATGGTTGGTACCCGGAAGACAGAGAAGCGAATCGAGACATTCAACTAGAGACTCTGTCCGACTGCGAATCAGTCAACACATTCTCCAGGAACGGTCTTCCCAGGAATATACAAAAGACTATATGTAAATATTGTGTACACTTTCTTGTTTTAATACATTTTGTTCTAAGTACATTTTGTGTTGTATTATTATTCCATGCATTAGTCAAGTTTCAACATAACCTTAGGTCCCTGGGCGGGACCCGGAAAGAAATGTGTAAACGCCAGATATCAAAGGAAATAAAAATAATAATAATAATAATAATAATAATAATAAATATTAATGTTATTATTATTACTGGATCTTAAATTCTTTAAATATATACATGATATAATAATAATAATAATAATAATAATAATAATAATAATAATAATAGTAATTTCGAAACAAACAGCATTCTTCCGCTGGAACAGAAGGGATGGAGGAGAGGTTCATATGGCTGCAAAGATCAACTACTGATAAATAAAATGATCCTGGAAAATTGCAGGAGAAGACGTAGAAATCTTAGCGCAGCGTGGATTGATTATCGTAAAGCCTTTGACAGTGTTCCACATTCTTGGATCCTTAAGACTTTGTAAATGTACAAAGTCTCCCCTGTGGTATTAAATTTTCTTAAATACAGCATGGGAATGTGGAACACCAAACTATACCTTAGTCACACAAAAGGCATTGCCATATCCAACCGACTAAATATCCGACGTGGAATCTTTCAAGGAGACTCCCTGTCACCCCTTCTGTTTTGTTTGTCCTTAATCCCCCTTACGCATGAACTGAACAACAGTAGCTATGGCTACAAAATAAATAAGAAAATATTCAATCACCTACTCTACATGGATGATCTCAAAATCTTTGCCAAAGACGACAATGAGTTGAAGGGCATCCTCAATATTGTAAAATACTTCAGTGACGATATAGGTATGAACTTCGGATTAGATAAATGTGCAAAAGTTACATTCAAGAAAGGTAGAATTATAGAAGCACCCTTAATGGATTTAGATTTTGTCACAAAGATTAGGGAACTGGAGCATGATGAAGCTTATAAGTATCTAGGAATTAGCGAAGGAGATGGCATACAACACCCCCAAATGAAGGAGAAGGTAAGAGAGGAGTATTATAGGCGTGTACGACTGGTACTAAATACCGAGCTAAACTCAAAAAACAGAATATCAGCCATAAACACCTTGTCTGTCCCTGTCGTGCAATACAGCTTTAACGTCCTTAACTGAACCATAGCTGAAATTAAGCGAATGGACGCCAAAACGAGAAAGCTTCTCACTTGCTACCGCATGCATCATCCCAAAGCTGATGTTGATCGTCTGTATGTGCCCAGATCCGAAAGAGACAGAGGATTAGTTCAACTTGAACTGTCCTACAAAACTACAGCAATTGGCCTCCAAAGATACTTGGAAACTACAGAAGACTGGATGATGATATATGTCAAGGAACATGAAAGTAGTAAGCGTCTTTACTCTGTAGTAAAGGAAGCCAACAAATTGAAAATGGAGTTTCAAATAGGCGCAGAAATACAAGGACAGCACGGTAAACCGGCTGAATCTGCAAAATACTTAAAAAAGAAAGGAAAGTCAGATGCAACAGATAAGCTACAGAAACAATGGCAAGATAAACCGCTTCATGGCCAATACTCTGCCCGTACCAAACAAGCTGACGTAGACAAAAAACGTACCCATCAGTGGCTACGTAGTGCAGGGTTGAAAGCTGAAACTGAAGGTTTTATCCTTGCTGCACAGGACCAATGCTTGTTAACTAGGAATTATCAAGCACATATACTAAAATACTCTGTTAGCCCCAAATGTAGATTCTGTGATAAATATCCAGAAACCATTGATCATCTTGTATCAGGTTGCACGATATTGGCACCCACTGAATATAAAAACCGGTATGACAGAGTGGGCCAATATCTGCACTGGAAAATTTACAACTTCTACGGGAAGGAAACTGAAAGAAACTGGTACGAACACCACCCAGACCCGGTTACGGAGATAGGGCCTGTTACAATTCTATGGGACTACACAATACACACTGACAGAACAATCAAAGCCAACCGCCCAGACATTGTTATTAAAGACCACAAACAAAAAAAATGCCTCCTTATTGATATGGCAGTCCCTGCAGACTGCAATGTATCTTTGAAGATATTCGAAAAGCTGTCAAAATACAAGGACATTGAAATAGAAATCTCAAAAATGTGGCACATGGGAACATCAACAATCCCTGTTTTAATTGGAGCCTTAGGATTGGTTGGAAAAGATTCCAGTAGACTAATTGAAGGGATCCATGGAAGTCCATGCCTCAACGAGATACAAAAAATTATTCTGACAAGTACAGCCCACACTTTACGAAGGGCTTTATCTATGTAATTTTTTTTTTCAGTGAAAAGTGTCATGATACTATTTCTAATCTTAGGTCCAGGGCGGGATCCGGAAAGAAATGTGTAAACGCCAGATATCAAAGGAAATAAAAAAACAATAATAAAAATAATAATAATCTGTGATAAATATCCAGAAACCATTGATCATCTTGTATCAGGTTGCACGATATTGGCACCCACTGAATATAAAACCCGGCATGACAAAGTGGGCCAATATCTGCACTGAAAAATTTGCAACTCCTATGGGAAGGAAACTGAAAGAAACTGGTACGAAGACCACCCAGACCCGGTTAGGGAGATAGGGCCTGTTACAATTCTATGGGACTACACAATACACACTGACAGAACAATCAAAGCCAACCGCCCAGACATTGTTATTAAAGACCACAAACAAAATAAGTGACTCCTTATTGATATGGCAGTCCCTGCAGACTACAATATATCTTTGAAGATATTCGAAAAACTGTCAAATTACAAGGACCTTGAAATAGAAATCTCAATAATGTGGCACATGGGAGCATCAACAATCCCTGTTGTAGTTGGAGCCCTTGGACTGGTTGGAAAAGATTCCAGTAGGCTGATTGAAGGGATCCCTGGAAGTCCATGCCTCAAAGAGATACAAAAAATTGTTCCGACAAGTACAGCCCACACTTTACGAAGGGCTTTATTTATGTAATTAATTCTTTTTCTTTCTTTGCAGTGGAAAGTGTCATGATGCCATTTCTGACCTTAGGTCACTGAGCGGGACCCGGAAAGAAATGTGTAAACGCCAGATATCAAAGAAAATAATAATAATAATAATAATAATAATAATAATAATAATAATAATAATAATAAATATTAATATTATTATTATTACTGGATCTTAAAGTTTTTAAATATATACATGGTATAATAATAATAATAATAATAATAATAATAATAATAATAATAATAATAATAATAATAATAATAATGATAATAATAATAATTGTCTTAAGAACAATATTAATAATTTTAATTTGAATAAATATTCTGTACACTTCCTCAAATGGCCAAGAAATAAATTAATGTCTTAACAAAATTTAATAATAATAATAATAATAATAATAATAATAATAATAATAATAATAATAATAATAATAATAATAAGAAGAAGAAGAAGAAGAAGAAGAAGAAGAAGAAAAATTTTAATATGAATAAATCCTTTGGTTGGACACTTCCTGACTGCGACACAGAATAATTATATATATATATATATATATATATATATATATATATATATATATATATATATATATATATATATATATATATATATATATATAGAGAGAGAGAGAGAGAGAGAGAGACAAGAAGCCATGACCATCTATTTTATATTATATATAAAGTGTAGCGTGAAAAGAAATCATCAGCTTTGAAGATTGTGTTTCAATCGAATATCAAAAGAGGAGTGAGATGCACACGGGAAAGTAAAGAAATAATAATGAAGACAGCCAGAAAAGAAATCTGGTGAAAAGAAAAAAAAAATGTTGCAACAAAGATTTCAATATGGCGGAGTTGGTATAAAAATATGAATGAAGAATGGGACAAGAGTAATTAAGGAATACTTGGCCTACACATGATTTCACAAATGACACTTGAAAAGAGAAAGCAGTATCTCTGATAACAGAAACTCAGACTATAAGGAATTTCATATCAACGCCAAAACCGGAAATATTATCAAAGATTTCTTGGCGTTCAAAACCTTAGAGTTTTATCATAAAGGCAAAAATAAACTTGTAATACGATGGCAGAAATACATACCTTAATTCCACATCTATAATACGCCTTCATCCATAATACGCACCCCAAAATTTGTGCTGAAAGTGTGGGAAAATGCTTCTACTCACGCATAATACACACGGTTTGTTTGGTAATTAAACCCTATAAACTGTACGTCTCCAATTTCATTACGGACAGCGTTTCCTACCCTTATTAAAAAATTAGTTTTAAACATAGAATAATATTATTCTAATTTAGTTTTATGATAATTCTTATTTTATTTTACATTCGTAAGCATTTTTCGGTGCATATGATTGTATCTGACATCCTTATGGGGTCGCAATCGGCGAATGTCACATTGTCGTATGTTTTGTGTTGAGTAGTCAATTCGCAAATGAAATCGACCCATGAAACATTTTTTGTAGCCTTGCATAATACGCACCCCTAATTTTTCATATTATTTTTTTAAGAAAAAATGCGTATTATACATGAGGAATTACAATAGATGTTCAGGGTTCCTATTTTAACAGATTTAAACGCTGCCTAAATTCAGGAATAAAAGTAGATCCTAAAATCAGACATTACTTTTACGAAAAACCTAATAGTTACGAGCTTTTGATCAACCATAATGTCCAATAATAGTGACCTTGTGCCAGACATTAAATAGAAAAATGTCCCTTCAGGTTGCAGGCGATCATGGATTTCTGCATGTTCTGTTTCTGTATTATCTGGGAATTGTCAGGTATTTGAGAGGGTTGGGAGATACTAAAGTGGTTTCCTTTGTCTTTTCCTCGGTTTTAAATTCCGGTTTTTCTTCTTGACTGACTGCCGCTAAAAGCTAAGAAGGCCCAGTCTAGTCTTCTGTTTAAAAGGTAGATTTTTCCAAGGGAATTTGTATGAAAGTGAACGCATGAGACAAAGGAGAAATTTGAACTCGGCTCAAAGTCTCCACTTCCTGTGCTGCGAAATAACTAGGATTCCTCAAGCATCTACAACTAAATATCGGTAGAAAAATAGTTCGTAAGGTTGTGACCCAAGACGCGGGCTTGGGTCACAAGCAGGTAATAATTTTAATATAATACGGGTAATGACGCAGATAATAATTTTATTACCTGCATCCAAAAACTGGCCAGAAATGCCGAGAAGATTAAACGCACTGATGCAGCCACTCGCAAGGTTTCAACTGGAAGACTCACAAAGAACAGGATAATGAATTTCATCTAACAGTTATTTGTTTATTCAGTCACCGTCAGCCAATGAAGCTACGCAAGCCTAGGGTCTTCCCAGAACGAGGGCCCTACATTCTCGGGTAGACATTTCTCCTTTCTATCTATCTATCTATCTATCTATCTATCTATCTATCTATCTATCTATTCTAGCCAGATCATATCTATCTATCTATCTATCTATCTATCTATCTATCTATCTATCTATCTATCTATCCTAGCCTGATCATATCTATCTATCTATCTATCTATCTATCTATCTATCTATCTATCTATCTATCTATCTATCCTAGCCTGATCATCTCTACCTATTCTAGTCTGTTCATATCTATCTATCTATCTATCTATCTATCTATCTATCTATCTATCTATCTATCTGTGTGTGTGTGTGTGTGTGTGCGTGTGCGTGTGCGTGTGAGTGTGTGTGTATGTGTGTGTGCGTGTGTTTAGAAAAATATGATTTTTTTGTGACGCGTTTCATCCGTTAGGATTTCAGGGTTTTATTATTGACGTTGCCACGTCTACACATGCGCACGAAACGAGAGACGCTGGTAGTTTCAAAAATTTTAAAGTAATATTTTTAAGAGAAAATTTTTTTCTCAATCTAGTCGAAATAATCTGTATTCTTTTTTATTTCTTTTTCTTTTCTCCATCACCTTTGTCACTGACTATCCCACACTTGTGAGAATATAAAATCTACCATCTAGAATGGTGATATAGTTTAAGAGCCGGACGAAAATTTACAATATAACATCATTTTTGGTACATTTTATATTATCACAGTGTTGGATACTCAAAATTTATTGCATATAATACAATTGTGGCACAAGGCCGAAAATGGGTGGTGGGGGAAAGGGCTGAGGCTGGTGTGTATAGTCAGGGGTAAAGGATGAAACGCATCACAAAAAACCTTTCCAGTTTGTCATATTATTCTAAATACTGCTTGTTGATATATAAAATTATATATATATATATATATATATATATATATATATATATATATATATATATATATATATATATATATGCAACCCCTGAAGATAGTCTCAGGTGAAATAGACAGTACTTGTAAAAATAAAAATTATTTGAAAGAAAATTTGGGAATGTTTCTTGATCAATTTTCTATAGCCACCAAGAAATTAATTCATGGACCTGAAAGGATTAAAAATAAACAAATAGTCATAATACGCCTAAATTATTTAACCAAACATGTTTTAATATATATATATATATATATATATATATATATATATATATATATATATATATATATATATATATATATATAATAACTGAAAAGTTGCAAATTAAAAAAAATTGAATGTTTTTTTGTGAAAGTATTTATTTATATTTATATATATATATATATATTTGATATTTCAGATCGACCCCGATCTTTCATCAGAAATAACTGTTTTCAGAAGTTTGTTTACAAGTAGCGTCCGTCGTGAGACGCAGACGTCACGTGATAGGGAATGCAACTGTGTACGTAACACTTTCTCCTTTTCAATATTTTCAAGTAAAAATACACTCAATTTCCTGTACAAAAAAAAAACTGACACAGTGTATACTTTTGAAAAACCAAAAACTCAATAAATTAATTGCTGAGGACCCAATTTTACAACACATACCATACCTGAATAACTATTTAATACAACAGACTCCACGAAGATCTCATTATATTCACTACACCCATACCACCTCGGCTGACAACCACATCGCTAACCTATCTAACCTACTATAAATATACTCTCACCCAAGGAGAAACCTTTTTATTCAATAAAGGATTATCATTCTGCCCCTCACAACCACTACACCATAAAATCTCTTATTCCTGAGAACCCTAAAACAGCAACATTCTACACCATCCCAAAACTACATAAACTCCCCAAAATCCTTTCGGAAAAACACCCTAAAACCATTTCATCCAACCCAAATCAAATTACACAATCAAATAATGAAGAGAACATCTATGAAATTTCAAAATCCCTTAAAATCATACCACCTAGTAGACCCATAATATCAGGCATTGGTACCCTCACAGAACCTATATCTGGGTACATAGACAATATCATAAAGCCTTTACTGCCTTACATACCTAGTTATATTAGAGAAACTACTGACTTTCTCAACAAATTGCAAAACATTAACTTAGTCCACCAAGATACAATCCTAGTAACGATGGATGTTTCGTCCCTTTACACGAACATCCCACATGCTGAAGGAGTATCAGCTTGCTATGAGTTCCTTAGTAAAAATTTACCTAACAACCAAATTACAGATATATGCCAATTATTAAATTTCATTTTAACACATAATAATTTTAAATTCAACAACAAACACTATTTACAGATTAGTGGCACAGCAATGGGAAGGGAAATGGCACCTAGCTATGTTAATATCTTTATGCACATTCTAGAAAGGAAGATACGAGACAATTCAGAATTTGAACCATTACATTATTTTAGATATATTGATGACATTTTCTTATTATGGACTCATGGATCAGAAAAATTAGAAAACTTTTTTACTTTCTGCAACAACTTCCACAATACAATTAAATTTACCATGGAACATTCATACACATCCGTCCCTTTCTTAGACGTTATGATAAAATTAAACAAGCATACATTTTCTACCAGTCTATACAACAAACCCACAAACCAGCATAAATCCCTACACTTTAACAACTATCATCCCCTTAAATTAAAAAGATCTATCGTATACAGCTCATTTCTAAGAATCAAACGTATATGGTCAGACCATCTAGATTTTCTATACATCAATAACTTAACAAAACAATTCCTAAAATGTAAATATCCAATAAATATAATAAAAGAAACACTAAATAAAACTATTCACATAAATCGTAACACACTTCTCACATACAAGAAAAGTAAGAACAACAACTGGATTCCCATGGTTTTTAACCACAATCAATATTCCCACACACTAATTCACAATTTAAAAAAGGATTACAAGAACCTACAGTTAAACAGAAAGATCAAAGACATTTTCGATAAACCACCCATTAATGCAAAGAAACAATCACCTAACCTATCAGCTATCCTCACCGCTACCAAATATCTAAACAATACAAACCAATCAGGATATTACAAATGTAACAAACCTCGTTGCTTAGTTTGCAAACACTTAATAATTGATACTGTATTTTCTGTACCCAACACCAATATCAAGATACACCCACCTCGGCTCACCTGTGATAGCCATAACATAATCTACTATTTATTCTGCACAATTTGTCCCAATAGTGGATATATTGGTGAATCTGGAAATAATTTTAGATTTCGCTTCAACAATCATAAACTAACCATACGTCAAAACAATCCTTATTCCCCCATAGCTGAACATTTTAATCAACCAGGACACTCATTAGAAAACTGTAAATGTGTATTGATAGATTCTGATTTCAGTTCCACATACACACACACAGAAAAAAAGAAAAATACTGGATTTTAAAATTAAATACATATAAACTAGGGTTAAATAAAGACTTGGGTATTTTAAATCTTTATAATTATTTCAATAGTTAAACAAAAATTTTTTTTTAGATATAGTTACAAAAAAATTTTTTAAACAACATCTAAAATATTATTACAGTTAGATTTACGTTAGAAATATTCGAACGCAGTTGCATTCCATATCACGTGATGTCCGCGTCTCGCGACGCACGCAATTTGTAAACAAACTTCTGAAAACAGTTATTTCTGATGAAAGATCGGGATCGATCTGAAATATCAAATATATATATATATATATATATATATATATATATATATATATATATATATATATAAATACTTTCACAAAAAAATTCAATTTTTTTAATTTGCAACTTTTCAGTTATATATATATATATATATATATATATATATATATATATATATATATATATATATATATATATATATATATATTATTTTCATTATGGGATGAAATTAATAACAATCGCTCTAGATTGAGAATTCCTTCTAAGATATGTGTCATTAAATAATTTAGACAAGTTTTGTCTACTTATTTTTCATAGGATCCTCTCGTAATTACGGACAGGTTTCTTAGTATCCTTATTAAAGAAGAAAGAAAATTACCATATTGATGCATATTCATTTTATTCCGAGAAATTTCAACATTAGCACGATGTTGTCATCAGGTTTTTGTTTTTCTAAAATAAAAGATTGTTGTGTTCATCTGAAAATTAATTTTTCACTTGAAAAACTCTATGCTTACGTATTTCTAAATTTTAATATGTAGGCTCAAATGCAAAGGTCAAGAGAAGTAAATAATTTATTGAAATGTCTGAATATTAAAAAAACTATTTAAAGGTATTAGTTAAAACCTAGATATTTTAAACTATCTACTGTAAACGTTTTAAAAGATTTTCGCAGTATTCATAATTAATTTTATTAAGCATTAGTTTCAATTTTTAATATAGATAACTTGGAGAATTTTTAGTTGATGTTTATTATTTTCATGAAAATGTATAGATGTATTTTCAACAAGAACTTTCGTAAATTGCCAACGGGGGCATGCATGCTGTTGTAAATGTTGAAAGATGTTAGATGCATCATTCAAATGAAAATTCAGCTTTCAAGACAACGCAAAAATATAGATAAATACTTTCACAAAAAAAAACATACATATATTTAAAATTTGCAAATTTGCAAAAGTTGTTTTTTTATATATATACATATTAAGAAAGTATACGTGGCTTCTCATTATGCTATATATATATATATATATATATATATATATATATATATATATATATATATATATATATATATATATATATATATATACACGATGTTTTTTAGACACTTTTCCTAAATTATTCTAGTTTTATTATATATTTACTAGACATCCAATAATTTGACTTGCCAACTTTTGCTTTTCCAGATTGAGGGAGACGTTTGTAAATGTTCTGAATACACCCACGCACATATACACGCACGCACACACACACACGCACGCACACACACGCACACATATATATATATATATATATATATATATATATATATATATATATATATATATATATATACATATATATATATATAAATATATATATATATATATATATATATATATATATATATATATATATATATATATATATATATATATATATATATATATATATATATATATATGAAGATGTGGAAAAGACAAAACAAAATCCGAATATGTGAGTTTACTGTTTTTATTTTGTTTTTGTTTTTGTTATTCTGTCGACGTCAGACGTTTCGGTCAAATAGACCTTCTTCAGGACATGGTTAATGGAGACATATTTATATTAGATTTAAGTTAGATGAAGAGACGATATATACAGGACTGGTCAGAAACAGAAAAACTGAAATTCTAAAGTCAGAATTCATCATACCGTCGGATCTACATCCACACATTTGCTTACATATATATATATATATATATATATATATATATATATATATATATATATATATATATATATATATATATGCTATCGTATTATTTCTTTGCAACGTTCAATGTGCGCAGCTGGGTCAGTCACTTGTTCCCATGTGGAAGCTGATATCCAATGAGACATATCCAGAAACATGAAACGTGGAGAAAGTGAACCGGCGTCAGTTATTTGGTACCGTTCTGTGCTTATGATTGTCTAGCGTCAATATTCGAAAAAGTGTGATCCTCACAAAGACCTACACGTGTCATTCGCTTGAAGCTGCCAGTAAACATTGATCTACGAAAGCTGTTGCACACCGCTGGTAGCTTAGATATTTATGAACGAAAGAGACGCTCGGCATGGCATTCATAAAAATGACTTGATGGGCACTTCAGCATGGTGTAATGGTTAACAAACTTCTCTGGCTAAATAAATTGGTAATGAGCAGTAGTGATCGATCCTCACTGAGTGCTCCATACTTTCGGCCTTGTGAAACATCTAAGCTACACTTAGAAGATCACTATCAGAAAGTTTCGATCTATTTATTTATTTTTGTTTTTTTCAATGATGTTCACCCTGTACAAGTCCCGGGAGCCACTCAAGATAGAGGGTTATAAAGTAAGAAGCAGGGGAAGATAATGGTTGAACCTATACCTGATCAAGATTGTAGCGAGCCGGGAAACATCTTGGGAATCAGTTTCAGAGGGCAGCGGCTTGTGGGAAGAAGCTGTTCGAGTGTCAGTTATTTCACTCCAAGGGACCTGGCTATTTAAGAATTCTGAGGTTTTCAAAACGACATAGAACATAAGTAAAAAAAATAAAATACGGGAAGCTTCAAAGTTCAATATGTTTAGTCTCAAAAAATGTTTAAAAAAGGGGAAGAATAATTAAATACAAAAAAATTATAAGAAAAAAACAAAAACGTCTTTCTTGACTGTGTAAAATCGCAAAGGTGTATATCGATCTGAGTAACCTACAGGGAATTAAAATCTAGGAGGAGGAGTAACCATTACTTACACTATTTATATTCGGACTATTGTCCTCGTCTTTGTTGTTGTTAATACAACGTTTCGGTCGTTGTGCCATCCAGCCTTCTTCAGGTTTATATAGATCTAGGTAACCTACAGTAAATAAATTTCTGGGATGAGGAGTTATCATTATAAATACTATTTATATTCTGACCACTGTCCTTATCTTTTTTGTTGTTATCATAACGTTCCGACCATTTACCCTCTGGCCTTCCTCATTTACCCTCTGGCCTTTCTGTAAGTGCTAGATATTCACAGAATAGTAATGCAGCCACTAAAACGAGATTTCAAAGAGCAAATCCATTCTTCACAAACACAACCAATCAGTGAAATCTCCACCATTATGTTAACGAGGTTTAAGGAACAGGAAAAAGTAAAACAATTGTTGCGTCATTGAATGGAGCAAATTACCTAAAAATAAAAAATAAAAATTCGAAAAATCCAGAGAAAAAAAAACAAAAATTGCTTTATATTCTTTAGAGAATAAAAAAAACAAGTGTAGACCGAATGTTCGGCATGATATAAAAAAAGGACGCGTGTGCAGAAAGCCTAAAATTTAATTACAACGTAACATTAGTTCCGGTCAGCTCCAAATCCGCCATCTTCTTTTTATCTCTTTCCTTTTGTACTGAAATTATATAAAATATTACTTGTAAGAATAGGAGAAATCAAAGAAACACGAAATAACAAAGAAATAAATGTATGTATTTCGAGTGCATTAACAATTATATGGGTCATTTTAAAACAAAGACTATTCTCTACATGATTTAAAAGTAGAATACGATTATGTTTTCCTTTGGAAATTTAAAAAATAAGATTAGTGATTTACCAATACGTCATTTCAAATTTGATTTGGAAAATTCGCCATCTTTATATCTCTTTCGTTTTTATAGAATTTATATAAAATTATATAAAATAGTATGGGAATTATACAAAATATATAAAATTATATAAAATCATATAAAAAATTATATAATATATAAAATATTACTTGTAAGAATAGAGTAAAGAAAATAAACGTCAAATAAAGGAAAATGTATGTATTTTGGGCACATTCACATCTATATGGGTCATTTCAAGACAAAGTCAGATTTCTTCTTGATTTAAAAGTTGAATTCAATTGTTTTTCTTTGCAAATGTAAAATATAAGATTATTTCTGATTTACGAATACTTGATTTCAAATTTGGTTTGGAAAATGAAAAAAAATATATGGAGCAGTTATCTATAGATGTAGATCATATGTTTTTTCTTTATTTACGACGGCCTTCTTTGTTATCGGAACGTTTTATTTGCTCTATTTTCCGTTATTTTCTGATGCATGATTAGAAAAATATATTCCTTCGCAGAAAAAAATAAACTTCTAAAATACAATAGATAACCGAGGAAGGCCTCGGAATAGAGCAACCGAAACACTGTTTTTTTTGTTTTATTTTTTTAAGGAAGGTTATTCATTTTTCTTGTTTTAATAGAAACCCTGATTAATTAATTAATATTATTAATGTCATGTGACCTTACCTATAACGACAGAATGAACTCTCCCTAACACTATATACACTACGCCTCTCAAGAGAGAGGGACGTGTACGTATTGGTATTGAATCGAATCGAGCGAATAGTAGTTCACTCTAAACCAGACTGACAGTCATACTAACACTTTTTCACATCTTGTATTATTATTATTTCGTGTAATATATCTTTGTTATTTCTATTCAGGTGTTCGTGTTGTTCTTCCTTGGTCTTAACCATGACAGTTAATTAAATAATAATGGATTTACCTGATTTTCGATTTGTGTCGCTCACTGATGTAAGCATTCGTTTATCAAATGAGATATTTCGCGAAAATATATTCAATTGGTAAAAAACCATAAGCGGAATTCTAAATGTTTAGACGAGTTGGTATTCACATTTTTTCTTATTCTTAATAACCTTATTTATATTCGGACTATTTCCCTAATCCTTGTTGGTGCTATCACAACGTTTCGGCCGTTGTCATCTCCGGCGTTAGTCAGGGGTATATCATTGTGGGTAATCACTAAGGAATTCAAAATACCCAGGTCGATACACACCTGATTAAGTCCGGGAGGCACAACAGCTGAAACGTTAAGATATTACCAACAAAGACGAAGACAATAGCCCGAATATAAATTGTGTAAATAATGATAACTCCTCATCCCAGAAATTAATTCACAGTAGGTTATCCAGATAGATATACACATGAGGAAGGTCAGAGGTTAAATTGTCGAAACGTTATGATAACAACAACAAATATGAAGACAATTGTCCGAATATAAATAGTATATATAATGATAAGTCCTCATCCCTGAAATTAATTCCCTGTAGATTACCCAGATAGATATACATCTGAGGAAGGCCACAGGGTAAATGGTCGAAACGTTATGATAACAACAAAGATGAGGACAATGGTCCGAATATAAATAGTATATATAATGATAAGTCCTCATCCCAGAAATTAATTCCCTGTAGATTACCTAGATAGATATACACCTGAGGAAGGCCAGAGGGTAAATGGTCGAAACGTTATGATAACAATAACAAAGATGAGGAAAGTGGTCAGAATATACATAGTATTTTATAATGATAACTCCTCATCCCAGAAATGTATTTCCTGTAGGTTATCTAGATGTATATAAACCTGAAGAAGGCTGGATGGCACAACGGACGAAACGTTGTATTAACAACAACAAAGACGAGGACAATAGTCCGAATATAAATAGTGTAAGTAATGGTAACTCCTCATCCCAGATTTTAATTCCCTGTAGGTTAACCAGATCGATATACATCTGAGGAAGGACGGGGGTACAACGGCCGAACATAATGATAACTCTTCGTACCAGAAATTCGGACAAAAATTTTTCTCATTCCATTAGTTTGATGAAATTATTTTTTTTGTGGGGGCGGAGACCGGAACCGATTCAGGCAGATGTGAAACCGAAAAAGAGATGATGATGTTGATGATGATCATTTGCTGTAAAGGAAGAATGAAATGTTTGGCTTCATTCATAACAGCAGAAGAGACTTCTTTCTTTACATTCGAAGACTCAAGGACTGTGAAAGAATATGGGGAGAAAAACACTATTTTGAAGGAGAGAGAAATATAACAGAACATGAATTCAAAAGACAGGATATAACGATTGGCATTGTCTTTAAATATTTGAAAATTAAACCTAAAAACAGGATGCCCGAAGAATGCTCCACAAGCGAAAATTGCGAGATATGAAAATGTTAGCATAGAACTTACGGTTGCATTTCGAAATTTCAATTGAAAAATTACGAAACCTACTTGCCAATCTAGTACGTCGTTTAAATTAGAAAATTCCAAGAACCAAAAAAGGAAACCTCATTAGAAAAATTACCATGAAAATATTTATAGGAAAGGCATAAGGAAGTTACGTTAATTCTGGGAGAAAGTGATTGAAACATGGATCCCATTTCAGGATCCCATTGCAAATTTTCTGTCGATTTTACTAAAATTCTAAATACACAGCAGAAACACCTGTTGTGGGGGGGGGTCCCAGATACGGGCAAATATGAATACTCAAATAAAAATCAAACACAATGAAAGTATCAAATTACTAGCAATACATTTCTATATAGTAAAATAATCAACAATACATATTTATATTAAAATTACCAAAAATACGCTTTATAGCAAAATTACCAATATTTCAACCGTAATTCAAGTCAAAGTATTGCGTTCAAAATATATTAAATAACCCATAGAGGTGTTGATATGCCGCTAAGCAATATCGACCATCCAAAATCCAAATATTTTGATTTTGGCATTAAATAACCCATGGAGGTGTTGATATGCTGCTAAACAATATCAACCAACCAAAATCCAAATATTTAGATTTCGGCATTAAATAACCCATAGAGGTGTTGATATGCCGCTAAACAATATCAACTAAATAAAATCAAAATATTCAGATTTCGGCATTAGATAACTAATGGAGGTGTTGATATGCCGTTAAACAAAATCACCCAACCAAAATCCAAATATTTAGATTTCGGCATTTAATAACCCATAGAGGTGTTCATATGCCGCTAAACAATATCAACCAACCAAAATCCAAATATTTAGATTTCGGCATTAAATAACCCAGAGAGATGTTGATATGCCGCTAAATAATATCAACCAACCAAAATCCAGATATTTAGATTTCGGCATTAAATAACCCATAGAGGTGTTGATATGCTGCTAAACAATATCAACTAAATAAAATCAAAATATTTAGATTTCGGCATTAAATAACATACAGAGATTAATAAACCGCTAAATATAATCACCCAACGAACATGAAGGTCGTTGTTAATGCTCAGTCCTCTGAAGCTCATGTGATCAAGCATGCGTTCCCCAAGGCTCTCTATTCAGTCTTACCCTCTTCCTAAAATATATATGGCCAGAACCTGGCAGCTCTCCTCTGTCCTAACCCTGGGGGGAGGCTCAATGTGTGTAGGACTAGTTTGTAACATTCAATACCGCGAAAACGAGGCAAGTAATGTTTTACAACTTAGCGAATAGAACTATGGATGGTCGTAGCCTCAAGGAAAACACTTTGATTTGAATGCCTATTGGGCGTCAAGATTATCCCTTTCCTCCTGAATTTCATTTCTACGATTCATCTCTAAAGATGCTGGAAAATAATCAGATCCTTGTAACGCTCCAGCAGGCACCGGGAATACTCGAACTTACATCGTCATCATCATCATCCTTCGACCTCCCTATGATAGGTTAGAACTCTATTGACAATCCCTTTCCACACTGTTCGGTCATGCATTGCTCTCCCCAGATCCCTAATGTCCAACCCTGCCCTAATCTATTTTCTCTGGGAAAGTCATAATAAAAGCGTGGTGATATTTACTCATCTCAAAGTGAAATCATCATCATTATCCTTCGACCTCCTTATGGTTGGTCGGAATTCTATTGATAATCCCTTTCCACACTGTTCGCTCATGCATTGTTCTCCCCAGATCCCTAATGTCCAACCCTGCCCTAATCTATTTTCTCTGGGAAAGTTATAATAAAAGCGTATTGATATTTATTCATCTCAAAGTGAAATCATCGTCATTATCCTTCGACCTCCTTATGGTTGGTCGGAACTCTGTTGACAATCCCTTTCCACCCTGTTCGGTCCTGCATTGCTCTCCCCAGATCCCTAATGTCCAACCCTGCCCTAATCTATTTTGTCTGGGAAAGTCATAATAAAAGCGTATTGATATTTACTCATCTCCAAGTGAAATCATCGTCATTATCCTTCGACCTCCTTATGGTTGGTCGGAACTCTATTGACAATACCTTTCCACACTCTTCGGTCATGCATTGCTCTCCCCAGATCTCTAATGTCCAACCCTGAGTTGTATTATAAATACTCTAACTTTACAAGAACCATATAAAATATCAAATGGAGTACTTCTTTATATATAGGCTGACGACAAACCAAATAATCACTTGCGGGCGAATCATCAACACCCACTTCGTAATCAGGTAGAAAGAAGGATATACAAATATACTTCCAGAAAGTTGATTCACTGTGTTGTTCTAGAATATTTTTCGCTCCTGAATCTATCTTACATATTTATAAGTTTACCATTCGTCTTCGCTTTGAATATTACCGCCGCATCCAAAAATTCTTGCTAGAATCCAAACTTTGCAATGTTATTGGCCATGACCTGGCATTTTGACTTCAGACCTTTTCTCAACGTCTCAGACTTTTTTGCAAATACTTTCATGGTAATTGTTCTGATGAACTTTCCTCTATGGTACCTAGACTTTATGAATTTAAGCATAGATTGATGGCAAGGTCTCATTATTTTACAGTTGAAATGGCTAAATGCAAACCGAAGATCTATACTAACAGTTTCTTTTAAAACACTCCTCGCTTGCAGGAATCTCTTCTTGCTTCTTGCTTCCCAATCAACTATTTTCTTCAAAAATTTAAATGCAATGTCAACTGCTATTTTCTGTCTTCCTATTTCTCATACCTTCATTGGCCTCTCTCCTTATTCTCTCACATTCAGTAACTTCTTTCTTCCTAGTGGATTTATTGCCTTGTTTGGGGTGAAATGATTAGAAAAAATACAGAAGAATCTTCTGAAAAACTTCTGGCATGACCAAGATTTTGTGGGTGAGGTAGTGCGTCGAGCCGAAAGACTTTTTTTTAGCATCCCACCTGTTTTCTTATTTATAATTATATGACTCACCTATTTGTGGCATGATACAAGATTATAGATTTAATAATATTATAGTCTGAAAAGATAAAACATAGCCCCAAGGCAATCATTTTTTTGTTTGTATCAATCGAACGTTCCGTGTGGGAATGATGATGTTTTAAGGGTGGTGTTTTAATATCACTGGAATCAACGTGTTTTTTTTTTGTAGAAAGAAAGAAATATGGTGGCCATTACAATAAGATTTCTTTCTTTCCTCATTTCAGGTTCATTTAGTACCATTCAAGGGAGGCAAGGTGGCGTAATGGATAGCGGCTCGGATTGAGGAATCGGAGAGCCGAGTTCGAATTCCAGTCATTGCATTCACTTACTTGCTAATAACCTTGGGAAAGGTTTGAATCCTCTTATTCAATCCCCCCAGCGATGGGTAAATAGTGGTATTTTTATTTATGGGTCGATAGCAGAACAGACCGTGTTCTATGGCAACTGGTCTACCGCAGAAATAAATGACAAACTACTGGGAGAAAAAATCTGCCTCGCCAGTCTTGTATCGAAAGATATATGATCGCCTAAGCATCTCGTATCACATGTTTACAGACTCGTGTATCAACGACCATTACTGACCAATCCCTGAGCCAAGTCAATAATTACGAACGAAAATATGAACGGTCATTATATACCTATTCCTGAACCAAGTAAATGCTTATCGGCTCAAATATAAACCGCCAATATTTACCTATCCCCGAAATATGTCACTGCACATGCTCTTAAAAATATCTTTGCATAATAAATGTTCATAAACTCGAATAGAGGAGGAACGGTGGAGTAATGGATAGCGGCTCGGATTGAGGAATTAGAGAGCCGAGTTCGAATTCCAGTCGAATCCATTAGATTCACATAAGTGCTAATACCCTTGGGAAAGGTATGAATCCCCATCAGTTATGGGTAAATAGCAGGACAGACTGGGTTCTATAGCCTTGGATGACAACTTGTGTACCTCAGTAAGAAATGGCAAACCAATGCGGGAAAAATCTGTCTCGTCACTCATGTATCGAACGATACATCATCGCCTAAGCATCATACGATCATGGTTCTTCACAGCATCCTTTCATTTCAATATATGTGAATTACTATTGCTATTCTTGGGTAACATAGGGGGGTGCATATCCTGTTACCTTACAACGATTTCGCAATTAGTGTTTTATTTCTCCTAATCCGACTGCCCTACCGACATTGAAATCCCAATTCGCCTTATTATTTTACCAATAGCTGGCAGGTGTAGAGATAGATTCGTGCCTTTCGTAAGCTTTCCTCATAAGGATATTACAATTATTTCACAATAATAAAGAAATAGACTATATAAGCCAATCAACGGACACTTGATTGCGATCAGAGGGTAGTTGGTCGAAATATTGTATCTATAACGTCTATATCCCCTAGGGAGACCTATGGCCACATCATGTTGAAACACTTGTTCCCGTACAATCGCAGAAGTTAAGCAACGTTGAGTCCCGTCTGTACCTAGATGGGTGACCGTTTGGGAATACTAGATGCTGTAAGCTTGGATGTATAGGAGAGTCGTGTTCCAATTTCAGTTAGGTTCGTTATATTCACATACGCGGAAATATCCTTGGTAAATATATGAATGGGTTAATTTGGTATGGTTTACTTTGTTTCACGGCATATGGACACCTCTATCAATTATTGAATCCCGAAATCTAAATATTTTGAATACAATTTTATGGCTTCAACAAAATATAATTTGAACACAATTGTATGCCTTCAACAACAGATAAAATGTGTATATATATATATATATATATATATATATATATATATATATATATATATATATATATATATATATATATATATATATATATATATATATGTATATATATAATGAACTACAACTACAGATAAAATATATATTTATATAATGAACTTTCCCGTCGGTTTCGGCGTATGAGGCTCAGACAACTTAACCAATTAATTCAGTTATGAAATGTACGATAATCTAAAGTGACATTTAAGACCCGCTAGTGATTTACAAAGGAGGCAGCATATGGAGCAATAGTTAGGATTCTAGGATTAGATCACTGTTAGATTGTTTGACCTTTTCGATCTTACTCTCGCTTCTTGGAGATGATTCAGACAAGCAGATTGAAAACTGTTGAGTCCACTAAAACCCGTTGATCTCCATTCTACCCCTTCTAAGCGATCGAGGGTGTTATGACGTATATTGGCAGCTGACAAGTTGCTCTTCAGCTTGTCTTTGTATCTAAGTCGTTGGCGTCCTATATTTCTGTAGCCCTGATCTAACTGGCTGTACATTAGGATCTTGGGTATCATGTCATCAGACATTCTCAAGACATGACCAGTCCACCGTAACTGAGACTGTATGAGAAAAGTCTCGATTCCTCCAATATTACACCTGTTAAACAGGTCTACGCTAGATGTCCTATCTTGAAGATTAACTCCACAGATTGCACGCAGACTTCTTTTATGGAAAACATCCAGCTGGCGTATATTGTACTTGTATAGAGTCTACGATTCTGAGCCGTACAAAAGGATGGCAAGGTCTGTAAATCCGAATTTTCGTATCCAGTCGAATACCCCTCTTATTCCACAAGCGATGGTAAAGTTTGCGGAAAGCACTGGCAGCCTTGGTAATCCGATGCATGATTTCATTATCTAAAGTTCCACTGTAGTTGGCTTTGCTATCAACATAGGTGAAAGACATTGCACAGTTCAGAGATTTGTCTTCTACTTTCATTGGTCTCTCTGGAAATTTGTAGACTGCTGGTTATAAAGTTGCGGCTATGTTTACTATAAAAATGTATTTTTATACTTTCATAATGTTTTGTTTTTGTTTGGGTGTTCACTATTCGCTGACACCTTGGACTCTAACAAGTGCTACCACGCCGGGTCAGGGTGGACCTGGCTGCAACCTTAGTTAAGAGTTGGTTCCACTCGCTTAAAACTTTCAGTCTCCCGATCAGAGGTCTCGCCGTCGGTTGTATTATATCATCATAGTCAGGACTAATGAATGTATTAATTAGTAAGATTAGATCTTTATCATCGTCAGAAAAAGAAATTGTTAAAATCTAAGAATATTTTCTAGCTTTAAATACCGTGCAATAATCGTTTAAAAAGCCGTAAAAAATGACTCATTCAATAAAATAGAAGAACGAGAAAAATAGTTCGATATATTACAGGTGTATTTACAATTACGCATATAAAGTTATGAAAAGCTATACGGAGTCGCCATTATAAGCAAATGTCAAAAACCTTCTGACACTGAATATGAGAGACTCCAAAAACACACTATTAATTCCTGTGATGGCGCAGTGGATGCAGGAGTTGTTTAAACATGTGTTACTGTCAACTAATTGTCGGGAATTGGGACATCCTTGCACCAGGCTGTGGACCATTAATTCAGCTGGTACGAGCACTAAAATCACAGGAACAAAATATCAAAATATCGCATATCGGAAACTATTTTCCGATATGCGATATTTTGATATTTTGTTCCTGTGATTTTAGTGCTCGTACCAGCTGAATTAATGGTCCACAGCCTGGTGCAAGGATGTCCCACTTCCCGACAATTAGTTGACAGTAACACATTATTTTTCTCATCTTGGTGGATACAAATGTTATTATAAGCCCAAACGTTTTGACCTAGTTGAACACCAGAGGGTACTAGGTCAAAACGTTTGGGCTTATAATAACATTTGTATCAACCAAGATGAGAAAAATTGTTTGGAATGATAAAAGAATATCGATAATTACTTATCTCAGGATGAAATTCTTGTAAAAATCAAATAATTGTCGGATGTTAATAACATTTCCAGGACTTTTTGCAACTGTTACCCCTGCACTTATTTAATTTTAAAAACTTTTGAGAAATTAAAATATCAGCCCCTTCATATTTATATTATTAAAAAGGAAGACTCCTTAGAGAATTTAAATTATCAATTTTTTTTTTTTTATCAAACAGAAAATTCATTTACCGAAAATCTAATCCTAATTGTAAAATAAAAAAAAATGAAATAAATCTATGACATTATTAAATTAGGAAAACTTTTAATTTCTTTCATAAATAAATATATTACGGACACTATTGTCTTAAAAAAATTCAATGAATAATAAATCTTTAGTATTGTTTTCATTTTCTTTTTAATTTTGATTAAAACATTTTATTAAGTTTCAGAACATTTAATATTCTGTAATAATTTCAGCCTTTTAGATTATATTTTAATTAAGTGAAAATATATTTTCTAATCATAAATGTTAAAGATTAATACTAGTCTTCAAACACCAAGGTTTTTAAAAGAATTTTGATTTTCTTTTTATGTGTATAAACGCGCCTGATTTTAAAAGTATTATCAGAAAATAAGAGCGATGACTATAGTAAATTTAAAGTCAACATATTTAAAATTAGATTACGGAGATGTTTTTCCAAAATTTTTAAGATTACTGAATACTTAAAAATTATATTAAAAAGACGCTCATATCATTTTCTTAAATTATGTTATACAGATAAAATCTCCGAATAACAACAATCAATCTGTCATCACCTCGTCATCACCTCAAAGAACACGTAAACATGCCTACCGCCGGTTAAAAAGCACAGCTACTGTTTTCTTAAAAAATAATTTCTGCGATATTTTAAAATTAACGTAAATAATATTTGTTTTAAATCAAATTAATTATACATATAAATCAGCGAATATTCCTCAAATAAAGTTTCAGACAAGCATATTATTTTTGCAAAAGTTTTTAATAAAGAGAATTACATTGCTATGAAAGACAACTAGAAAAAGGGCGCTAATAAAAAAAAAAGGGCGCTAATAAAAAAAAAACATTTTTTTTTTGCTAAAATGGCATTTTAGCAAAAAAAACAACAACCTTCCAATTAATTTAAAATAGTTTAATTTAGTTTAATTAATTTAATAGTTTCTAAAAGTATTTTGCTTATTGGAAATATTAAATGTTTAGTTGAAAATTAAAACTAAAATAAAAGCGTCAGGAAAGATTTTTAATTAAAGATTTTTTTAATTAATTTTAAACTTTAATTATCTTTTTTTTGTGTGGAGGTACTTACTCAAAATATTTTTTTATCGAGTATGATTCAGGATATAGCAACACTTATTGATGGCGACACACCGTGTTTTTAGGGTTTTTTAGGTTAAATGTCGATAAAATTACCAGGTGGTACCATGAAATAGATTTTGTGAGACAAAATACATTTTTAAGTCTTTCGTCGCCCTATTTGTAAAAGCATTCATTTTTTATGTTCTTCAAAATGAAAGTAAATTTGCACCTAGCGACAAAAAAAAGAAACAAAACAAAAAAAAAAACCCCGAAAAGGTGAAGATGAAAAACATCGTTGGTTTTCGTAAATTATAAATTCGTTTGAATGAAATGATAGAGAAAGAGGAAAGATTCGGCAAATAAGAAATCTGTGTCTCGTCAGATCACACAGTGACACTTAAAAAAATAAGGAAAAAAAAAAGGTTATTTTGCACCGGGTGTCTCAAAGAAAATCTCTTAAACAGAAGCGTGAAAGAATTTCTATATTTATTGCAACAATTGTGTTATAACTACAGAATGAACCCTTCCTAACACTATGTATACTACGCCTCTCAAGAGAGAGGGACGAATCGAGTCGAGCAGCAGTCTCTGACTGTGCGCGACTCCCGTCGAACTCTGTGCTTTGGCAGAGAGAAACCCGGACGAGGCTTTGCCGAAGGGCAAACTTTCATCCGGGGTGGTAGACAAGCCCTGAACCGGTTTATACGGATTCTTAAGGGAGTATTTTTGGCCGGGCTTACGGGCTCGGAGAAACCCACGTTAAACTCGGCCTTGTGCCACATACTTTCCTCGTGGGGGGACTGTTAAATATCGAATCGAGTCGAGCCGATAGTAGTTCATCCCAAACCAGACTGACAGTCATACTAACACCTTCCACATCTTCTATTATTTTTCCGTGTAATATATCTTCGTTATTTCTACTCTTGTGTTCGTATTGTTCTTCCTTGGTCCTGAACTGGACCATAAGAAATTGTAACCCTCGGACTTTTGTAGATTGATTGATTTGTTTTTTTTTATCAACTCTTTGCGGGTTATTTAAAGCCATACATAATTTTAGACTAGAAGAATTTTTTATCTGGAGAGAGACGGACGAGAAGAGGTGGATTCATGCCTTTTCCAAGGGTATTTGCGCGCAAGTGAATATAACGAACCCAACTGGAATTAGAACTCGACTTAACAATTCAGAGAATTTATCCATTACATCAAACGCACATCCAAACTTACAACACCTGGTATTCCCAAGCGGTCCCTCATCTGACCAGGCTCGACATTGCTTAACTTCGGTGATCTTACGTTTCAAAGTAATATGAACGTAACCCACACTTGATGGATATACATGCTATTATAGATACAATGTTTCGACCAAATACCCTTTGTCCTATCTATCTATCTATCTATCTATCTATCTGTTTCACTTTGTTAAGATCTATCTGGCTCTGTTAAAATCTATCTATCTATCTGTCTATCTATCTATCTATCTATCTATCTATCTGTCTGTCTATAGATCTATCTCTGTTCAGATCGATCTACCTATCTATCTCAAACTACTGTACATATGCAGATTAATGGCGATATGCCTTCAAACAGAAAAGTCAGCACAGGACGCCACCCCTCCATCGCTACGGGACCTTTTAGGTAAAATCAGATCTAGAGAACGAAGATAGTGAAACATCAGTGACAAGCCAGGATAAGATGACAGAATATCCGGAAACAATAAGATAAGCTGTTGAAACATCTGCACATCATTGAATTAGGCTGACAAACTGAATGTCCTAGTCTAGCGGCTCAGATTGAGGAATGAGAGAGACGAATTCGAATTCCAGTCGAATCCATTACATTTACTTACCTGCTATTGCATTTGGGAAAGAAACGAATCCTCTTCTTCTCCCCTCTGCTATGGGTAAATACCAGGACGGACAGGTTCTATAGCCTTGGATGGCAACTGGTCTACCGTAGAAAGAAATGGCAACCTACTGCGGGAAAGAAATCTGCCTCGTCAGTCATCTATCGAAAGATACATGATCGCCTACGCATGTATCACGCATGGCACATAACTGACTGAGCCTATTTAGATATGCCTATCTTGTTTTTTACTCTCTCTCTCTCTCTCTCTCTCTCTCTCTCTATATATATATATATATATATATATACATATTTATATATATATATATATATATATATATATATACATACATATACATATAGATAGATAGATATACATATTTATATATATATATATACACATACATATACATATATATAGATATACATACATATACATATATATATATATGTATATGTAATTAATATGGATAAAACAACTGAAAAGTTGCAAATTAAAAGAAAAAAAATTGGGTGTTTTTTTGTGAAAGTATTTATTTTTATGTTTTTATATATTTGATATTTCAGACCACCTCGGTCCTTCCTCAGAAATTAATTGAATAACTGTATTTGGGATTTGTTTACAAGTAGCGTCCGTCGCTAGACGCGGACGTCACGTGATGTGGAATGCAACTGTGTTTGAATTCTTTAACGTAAATCTAACGATAGTATTTTAGATGTTGTTTAAAAAGGTTTTATAACTATATCTAAATATTTTTTTTTAACTATTGAATTATTTATACAGATTTAAAATACACAAGTCTTTGTTTAACCCTAGTTTATATGTGTCTAATTTTAAAATCCGGTATTTCTCTTTTTTTTCTGCGTGTGTATGTGGAACTAAATTCGAAGTCTATCAATAAACATTTACAGTTGTCTAATGAGTGTCTTGATTGATTCAAATGTTCAGCTATGGGGGAATAAGGATTGTTTTGACGTATGGATAGTTTGTGGATGTTGAAACGAAATCTAAAATTAGTTCCAGATTCGCCAATATATCCACTATTAGGACATATTGTGCAGAATAAGTAGTAAATTATATTATGGCTATCACAGGTGAAGCGAGGTGGATGAATTTTGATTTTGGATTTGGGTACAGAAAATACACTATCGGTTATTAGGTGTTTGCAAACTAGACAACGAGTTTTATTACATTAATAATTTCCTGTTTGGTTTGTATTATTTAGATATTTGGTAGAGGTGAGGATAGCTGATAGGTTAGGTGTTTGTTTTTTTTGCGTTGATGGGTGGTTTAGCGAAAATGTCTTTGATTTTTTTTGTTTAATTGGAGGTTCTTGTAATCATTTTTTAAATTGTGAATAAGTGTGTGGGAATATTGATTGTGGTTAAAGACCATGGGGATCCGATTGTTGTTTTTACTTTTCTTGTATGGGAGAAGTGTGTTACGATTTATATGGATAGTTTTATTTAGTGCTTCTTTTATTATATTTATTGGGTATTTACATTTTAGGAATTGTTTTGTTAAGCTATTAATGTTGTGTAGAAAATCTAGATGGTCTGAGCATATGCGTTTGATTCTTAGAAATGAGCTGTATACGATAGATTTTTTTAATTTAAGAGGATGACAGCTTTTGTATATGTAATTATGTATATATACATACATACATATACATATATATATACATATACATATACATATACATACATATACATATATACATATATAGGAATTATATTATATCATTAACTTCAATATCTGTTTTTTGTATGAATGATTCACGTCATGTAAATTGAACTGCACCACATACTTGATATATATACATAGATACGTATATATATATATATATATATATATATATATATATATATATACACCAAAGCAAATATATATATATATATATATATATATATATATATATATATATATATATATATAAATATATATATATATATATATATATACGCACCAAAGCAAATAAGAGGGGTCAAGTAAAACCCACCCGTTCATGTTTTTCCCGAAATACCAATTCAAGTTGACGGACATAATCTGAAGTATGTAAAGAACTTTAAATATCTTGGTAGCAAAGTTAACTCAAGTGGAACACTGGATGATGAGATAGTCAATAGAATAGCAAAAGCCTCTAGTATCTTTGGGAAACTTCGTCACCGACTCTGGAAACCCCGGGGCATTAGACTTGAGACCAAGATACAAGTCTACAGGGCTGTAGTCCTTACAACACTATTGTATGGTTCAGAGTCCTGGACACTGTACAGAAGACAAATTCAGCAGTTGGATGTATTTCACAAGGGCTGTCTTCGAGAAATTTGTGGAATAAACCCAAGTCAAAGGATGGCCAATGCTGACCTTTTCACCATGTGTAATATTGATGCTATTGATTCCCTTCTCATGAAGTCACAATTACGCTCGGCTGGTCATGTGCTACTTATGCAAGACAACAGAATATCAAAAATGCTCATGTATAGTCAACTTGACGGTGGTCATCGAAGCGTGGGCTGACCATTGCTTAGATACAGGGACAAACTGAAAAGTAACCTCTCAGCTGCGAATATGGACCATGCTACGTTTGAGGACATAGCAATTGATCGCAATGAGTGGAGGACTACTTGCTACAATGGCATCAAAAACAATGCAGCATCAAACATCACCAAGCTTCGTCACACTAGGGAAAGGACTAAAATATCTGCTGCTGAAACTGGCCATACACTCCAACAATCCACACTCTTGCACAATCTGTAGGCTTCTTTACAAATCACTAGCGGGACTGAAATGTCACTTGCGACTTACACACAGGGTTGAATAAGCACAGTTGTCGGAAACTCATACGTTGAAACCGACGGGAGAGTCCATCATCATCATATATATATATATGCATCCATCGGGCGTTATGCTTCAAGAATGGAAATTTAGGTCAATTCAACATTCGGTGAAAAACAAAAGGTGGAATATTAAAAAAGTCTCTTAAATTAAAGAAGAAAGCTGAAATAGAAGATGGATAGAAATCAAGAAACTGATTTTAACACTGTAACTGCTGACATGAAAGTACAATGAAAATGTTGCTTCTTGGCGAGAATTGACTTCCGGTGTGCAGAAGAAAATAATGATTATTTTATTAATCACTGAAATTGCTACAAAAACAAAAGCAACGATAAAAATATTTTTTAAGATAAAAATAAAATGCAAAAAGAATACATGATGATAAAGAAAGAGAGAAAGAAAGAAAGAAGAAAATCATAAAATTCGCGGGACAAAGAGTGTCAAGTGATGACAACTAAGAAGAAAGAGAAAGAGAAGAAGAAAAAAAAGAAAGCCAAGAATATGAAGATAATCGTTAAGAAAGGGCAGAAGAAGAAATGAAAGTGAGAAGGAAGAAAGAGCAGTAGAAAAGATGGAAGATACGAAGAGGAGAGGAAAGGTTTTAGAAGAAGAAGAAGAAGAAGAAGAAGAAGAAGAAGAAGAAGAAGAAGAAGAAGAAGAAGAAGAAGAAGAAGAAGAGGAGGAGGAGGAGTAGGAGGAGGAGGAGAAGAAGAAGAAGAAGTAAAAGAAGAAGAAGAAGGAAAAGTAGATGAAGAAGAAGATAATGGTGAAGGAAGGGCAGAAGACGTATTGAAAGTGAGGAGGAAGAAAAAGAAGTAGAAAAAAATGAAAGATACGAAGAGGAGAGGAAAGGTTAAAGAAGAAGAAGAAGAAGAAGAAGAAGAAGAAGAAGAAGAAGAAGAAGAAGAAGAAGAAGAAGAAGAAGAAGAAGATAATAATGGTGAAGAAAGGGCAGAAGACGAAATGAAAGTGAGGAGGAAGAAAGAGAAGTAGAAAAAATGAAAGATACGAAGAGGAGGGGAAAGGTTAAAGAAGAAGAAGAAGAAGAAGAAGAAGAAGAAGAAGAAGAAGAACGAAGAAGGAGCAGAACGAAGAAGGAGCAGGAGGAGGAGAAACGAAGACGAAGAAGAAGAAGAAGAAGAAGAAGAAGAAGAAGAAGAAGAAGAAGAAGAAGAAGAAGAAAGCCAGGAAAAGAGAAAGGGGAAAAGAATAAAAAAGGAATGAAAGGATAGATGAAAGAAGAGAAGAAGAATGAGATGAAAAATAGTAGAAGGAAGAGAAGATGAATAAACAAAATTAGAAAACAAAGTTAAACTCTTAGGAAAAAGAAAGAAAAAGATCTTAAAAGAAAAAGATCTTAAAAGAAGAAGAAGAAGACAGGAAATAGAAAGAAGAAGAGCAAGAAGAAGGAGGAGGATAAGAAAAAGGGGACAAAGAAAGCGGGAGAATAAAAAAAGAAAGAAAGGGTAGAAGTAAGAAGTGAAAAGAATGAAATGAAAAAGAGTAGAAGAATGAGAAGATGAATAAACAAAATTGGAAGAAAAGATAAAATCGAAGGAAAAACAAAGGAAAAGATCTTAGAAAAAGAAGAAGACGAAACCGAAGTAGAAGAAGACGAAGAAGAAATGTATCCCAAGTATTGTGTTTTTCTAACCCCTAATAATGACAGAAAGTGCTACAACAAATACGACGAAGAAAATCTATTCAAGAAAACAAATAAAAACGAAAATAATTCCTAAAAAATAAAGAAGAAAATGATAAAATACCCTAGACAATGACTGTCAAAGGAGAGCATAATTATGATGAAGAATTAGATAAAGAAAAATTAGCCTAAGAATTTTGTTTGATCTGAGATAGATTAGGAACCAATAGATCCCGTGTGAAGAAGAAATGAGGACAAAATGTAAAAAAAAAGGTCGAAAACGAGGAAATCTTATGATTAAAATGAGAGGGGAAAAAGAAAAACCATATTTTATAAATAGAAATACCAACTGATGAAGAAAGAAGCGGATTGGTTAAAAAATAAGAGAAAAGACGAAAACGGGAGCGTAACGGAGGAATAGTAAGAGGAAAGGTAGGAAAATTTTAAAAGTAGAGAGGGAGAAGAAGGGGGAAATCGGAGAGAAATAATAATAATAATAATAATAATAATAATAATAATAATAATAATAATAATAATAAACGAAGAAGAAAGATAATGGAGATATACTGACTAAAAATATGAAAAACGAAAAAAGATCACCTGGGAAATAAGGAAGACATCGATGGGCAACATGAAATGAATAAAGTTGTTAGTAAGAGATAGAGCAATCAACATGTGAGAATGAAAAGTCCACGAAGATGGTAAAGACAAGAGTTGCAAGAAAATGATGCGATTCACGCCAGAATATGCTAGATGTCTGTATCGAATTTAATACCATTAAAAAAAACTTTTTGCAATCGATGTCATGACAGAGCATCAAAGGATCAGTTACATCAGAAAGACACCCATTATCCAACATGTGCAAAATAGCGCTTCAAAGGATGCCAGTAGCTGCCTCTGACATATAAACAGTTGGTCGATCCAGCTATGCTTAGACTGTACACTCGTACGACAGTCGAATATTAGGGATTTATATAATCACTTCACCCGAGGGGGAGCTACTCACATACTTGTGAGATGATCCACGTTCAAAGAAAGTCAACAAAGCCACACATTTCCATGCTGATATTTGAATAAACGATGAATTTACATAAGAATAATTTAGTGTTGTATTCTTATGTTGTTGTTTTTTTTTTACAACGAAACCAAATTATATCTCAGATAGAAAAACAAGGCAGATTAAGAGTTTGAGAAAGACTTGTAGTTTATTCTTTTAGACGATCGAGTGGCAAAGAAACAACTTATTTTTAAAACTCAGAACAGGACTGGTGAAATGACAAACTTAGACTATAATGGATGTGACTCTGTAAGTTTCCATAATTCACTTACTGAAATAAATATTACTCCTCTTTCTTTTTCCTGTCAGTTTTAATTAGGCCTCCCACTGATCAGAAGCTACGTCAAGAAGACATTCTCTAGCATTATGGTTACATTCAAGAACTTGTCTATTAATTTGTTTAAATAAGATTCCCTTTAATACTGTAGACGATGCTAACACTCTCCAGAATCTTTATTATCTAAGAACTGCTATGTCTTCTTGGAAAAAATGGAGCCGTTTTACATTTCATCATATGATCTTTGGCTTTATATTGTGTCCAAGAACTTGATTTCTTCTTTGCTGATCGCTTCCATTATGATGGTGGTGTTGATGACTAAATTCACCGCCAACCTGCAAGTTCAGGACAAAAAGCCTCCAGTTTTACCAAAGGCTGATCCCCTCATCTATTCTCTATTACCGTTTGGCTTTGCAAGATTTGGTTAGTGGTGAAAGACAATCAAAGTAGAAGAAAGTGCTGAAGACGTGATGCTCAACTTGCCGGGAAATGACCCACACTCTTGATTTCATAACCTTCCTCCGCTACAGATATGAGCCAATGAGACATGCAGAACCCAGTTAGGCAACTGCAATCGACTGTTGCTGACTCTGTTATAATTTCGAGTGACGCCTTCTCTAGCATGTCCGTCATGCGTAGCCCTCTTTATCCGATGGTTCAATCGTTATGACCTGTTGTAAATACCATCCAATTGTTTCACTGTAGGTGTCTTTGGTGTTGGTAGCGCTTAGTCCGTGACCGAGGTCTTCCCGTTAAGAATGATCCTACCAGGAGTTTAGAACATCAGAGGGCATCGTTCTTAGAGCCATGCAAGCCCTTCCCCCACAACAAGAAGCGACCATCTGAGGTGCGCACATAGAAACATACACGCATAAACACCCAGGTATATATTTATACTGGAATAAACAATCAAATGTTATATTAATGTCAATAATAGAAACCAAATAATGAATACAAAAAATAATAAAAGTATAAAATTATCATCAAATGTATGAGAATATTTTTATTATTGTGGCTTTTAACATATTTGAAAGATAGATAATAAAGGAAGAAATTGATTACTCTGAACCAAAAGTAAACATAAAAAAATAACATTACGATTCGAAACGCTTTTACTACAAATATAAAAATACGTCCTCGTCTATAAAAATGTTACGTTATATCTACAATCAATAAATAATAAAAGAATAAAATTATCGGCAAATGCCGTTAAGAACGTTTGAATGATAATAGATAGCGAAAGAAATCGGCGATACTGAACCAATTAATGTTAGATATGCTGCATATAATATAGATCGATTAAACCCTTGTGTAAAATGATAAAAATGGGCTGTAAAAGAATGGATTGTCATGAAATTCTATGATTGTGACATGCCGACTCTAAGACATTTTAACAAACCTCCTGACATTGGGAAAGTGAGCAGCAGTCGGGTTCATAGTTTTCCGAAGAGAATTAGTGTGAATTTAACGAAATTTGCATAGTGTATGTGGATTCTGTAGAGACCAAGTATAGTCTCCTTCGCACCTCTAAACATGTTTCACGATATCCGACTTTCTCCGGTGCCTACTTGAGAAAATATTTTTTTTCAACAACGGTTACTGGAGAAGGTCTGCCAGCAGGAAGAACGCTCGGTTCTACATTGTCGACTTTGCTCGAGAGCATTGGCTCTGCAGTTTTCCTTGTCACGTGCAGTTGCTGTATCTTTCTGTTGTCAGCCTGTATATTCTACAATCTATTCCAAGATAAACCTGTATACTTGGTACCAAGATTCTTGATAAATTCCAGAGGCAACAGAAAAATGGTTCTACAGAGGGATGCTGAGAATAACATTAAGGTAAATAAAACATTCACTTATACTCAGAGTCAGAAAGAGACAGTTGGAATTTCTGGACCACATAACGAGTAAGGAGGCCTTCAAAATTTTGAGACAAAAGGACCAGGGGAAGACTACCTAATGAAATTTATATGAATGGATGGCAGATGTAGGCGTTAGAGGGGTGGTAAAAAGACAACGATTATTAAGCGCTACACAGGACAGGAAGTTGTGGAGAGCCATGATCTCGTATGATCCGAAAGGAAACAGTATACAGAAGAAGCCAAGGCTGATTAGAAGACTTTGGCAGTAACGATGAAGACGCCGATCTGAGCAGAATATTAGACATTACATTTGTGAAAATATAGAATCAAGAAAGATAAAGAACTGTTTTGAAGCGAAGTGTAAAATATACCAAAATACAAAAACTAACCAAACGATAACAAAACAAGTGATATCTAAGAGGAAATTTAATTAGAAAATAGAGTCAAAAGAAAGTAAAAAAAAAAGAAAATTAAAATAATGAGGTCAGAGAAGGCAGTGTGAAAAGATAAAATAGAAATTTGATTAAATTAGATGAACTAAAAGTTAAAATATAATGCAAGATTTATTTTTGCTGAAATTTTTTTTTTAATATTCAAATATTTTATATTGGGTTAATTGCATTTTCGATCGCTTTGTGTTGTATTAAATTCATGTGTTTTTTTTTTAAATTCTGATTTCATTTTGTGAATCATATAGATTAACTCCGTGGTCAGGGGGTTTCGACACGTGATACCGAAGTTGAATTCATGATTTTCATTTGAGCTAATCAATTCATATCTTTTAAATCCTTGACTTTCAGAACATCATATATTGATAAATATAATTTTTGTCCGTTTCAAATTTATTCTCGAAAAAAACTAACACTCTTGAAATATAACAGAAAAGATATTTGATTTTCTTCACAAAAGATCCTGAGAATTCGGAAACTGGAGGACGAGAATTTTAACACGATTGGGATAATAATGTTCGGTTTGGTTTGCCTCATATCAAACATTTACAGGTTATTTAGCGCCGGACTCGTACAATAGATAGGTAGACGTAGGTTCGGTGTGCACGAGCGTAAAAAAAAGGTAGACACAGTATCGTTTTACGCGAGAATGAAAAATTAAGCAAATGTCAGCTTTTCCTTAAAGTTGAGAGGTTTGGTTTGCAACAGATTAAAAAAAAAATCAATACAAGATTGGTTCTGAAAGCGACTCAAAAAGTAGATATATGTTCAACTTGCAGGAAAACCTGTTGGGTTACAAACGGCTATTCTCTGCCTTTTATTGAGGTAGTCAATTGGCTCACGTGACAGCCAGCCAATGATGTCAAGAGATAGATTGATGATGGGTAGTTGTGATGTAGAGCCCAAAGGAGAAGGACGTCCCTAGCCCACAGCGGGAGGTCTTAGAGGAAAAACCACATGGACTAACCTGGTTCGAAGAGAAAATGTCGTAGCTCCAGATTTCGCTACGGGAAATATTACAAGTGAGGTTCCCTTTTCTTACACACCGTTTGTTGTTGCATATATGTTATAATTTCTCTGTCACGTGACCCATGTAACTATCTCAACGAAAGGGAGAGAATCGCCTTTTGTAACGCAACAAACCCAAAATATCGATATTAGTTTCTCTTGCACTAGCCAAAAAAAGATAGGCATAGATTTGGCTTACGCGATAGCCAAAAATGAAGCTACGGCTTTCGTTTGCACGTGTGCTAAAACGTTACATATAGTGGAGGGTCAGCGATCATGGCTATCCACAACTTCCGATCCGTCATAGCTGTAATTAACGTTCTTCTAACCAATGTTCTGTTTTACATTTACCAAATCTTATGAGGAAAGTTATTCGCTGTTACTCAGTGTTACTCTTAGTATATCCTGTGAGTGTCAAATAATACAAGCCCGCTTCCCACATTATGTGCTCAGAAATTTCAATATATATATATATATATATATATATATTGAAATTTCTTAAATGCCTATAATTAGTAACAGAAGTCATTGGTTCATACCAACGGCTTTCCATACTCAATACTCATCGGATTCACTCTCGCGTGGTCATGTGTGACGTCATGAGCTGTTGTGCGATTTTCGCTTTCAGCGTTTTATATGCACGTGTTTATCGTTGCTTGGAAATCATCCATGTAAACAAACAAGACTATCATCAATTTCTCGTTCGTGTATTGCTTAAATATATTGTGTAATTGTCATCTTTGATAATGGCTTATGTAAGCCGAAAGCTTAGATTGGATTAAAAAAAATATGTATCAATATTGTGATTTTCTTTCATTGTTTAATGATAATGTTATTAAGCTTATCAGACTATATGAAAAAAAACTTACATAAAATATATAGACAACACTTATCTATATTATTTAATAAAACATGTATTTATATGTGTATATATATATATATATATATATGTGTGTGTGTGTGTGTGTGTGTGTGTGTGTGTGTGTGTGTGTGTGTGTGTGTGTGTGTGTTTTGAAAAATAAAATATATTAAAAAATTAAAAGCATCAGACACACTGGGTTGTACATTAATATTCTTTCGTTTTTATTATTTCGGTTAGATTCCACGACTAGTTTCGGCCCTGTGAATGTCAGTGTGTCACAATTGGTGAATGAATACCAGTCACAGTAGCAGTGGTGTTTCCTGAGTAATATAGCCTGGCAGGGCCTAATCCCCTCCACGCTGGTTTTGGATTATTTTCCTTCTTCCTAGACCAGTTGCCAGGCAAGCCTATATGGCCCAGTGTGTCCTGCTATTTACCCATACAGATAGAGTGACTTATGTGCCATGCTCAGGCCATCATGTATCTTTTCGATACATGACTGACGAGGAAGATTTTTTCCCGCAGTAGGTTGCCATTTCTTTCTGTGGTAGACCAGTTGGCATCCAAGGCTATAGAACTCGGCCTGTCCTGCTATTTACCCATAGAATTAAGCAGAAAAGGATGCATACCTTTCTCAAGGGTATTAGCGCGGAAGTGAATGTAATGGATTCGATTGGAATTCGAACTCGGCTATAGAAGAGAACTAATAAAATGCCCTTTCCGCAAAGTTACATAACGGTTGCAGAAAAGGTTTTTTTTTTCGATAAACTTGATCCTATCTATGTAGTGATTTTCGAAGCGCTGCTTAGATGTGGAACAAGGCCGAAAATATGGAGCACCCAGTGAGGATCGAATTTACTACTCAGTCGTAATTGTTCTAGCGAGACAAGCTTGCTAACCATTAAACACCTCGAGGTGAAAATACCTACCTACCTATCTATCTATCTATCTATCTATCTATCTATCTATCTGTTCATATCTATCTATCTATCTATCTATCTATCTATCTATCTATCTATCTATCTATCTATTTTAGTCCCTTTTTGATCCTATCTATCTATCTATTTTAGTCTCTTTTTGATCCTATCTATCTATCTATCTATTTATCTATCTATCTATCTATCTATCTATCTATCTATCTATCTATCTATTTTAGTCTCTTTTTGATCCTATCTATCTATCTATCTATTTTAGTCTCTTTTTGATCCTATATATCTATCTATCTATCTATCTATCTATGTTAGTCTCTTTTTTATCCTATCTATATATCTATCTATCTATCTATCTATCTATCTATCTATCTATCTATCTATTTTAGTCTCTTTTTGATCCTATCTATCTATCTATCTATCTATCTATCTATCTATCTATCTATTTTAGTCCCTTTTGATCCTATCTATCTATCTATCTATCTATCTATCTATCTATCTATCTATCTATCTATCTATCTTAGTCCCTTTTTGATTCTATCTATCTATCTATCTATCTATTTTAGTCCCTTTTTGATCCTATCTATCTATCTATCTATCTTAGTCCCTTTTTGATTCTATCTATCTATCTATCTATCTATCTATCTATCTATCTATTTTAGTCCCTTTTTGGTCCTATCTATCTATCTATCTATCTATCTATCTATTTTAGTCCCTTTTTGGTCCTATCTATCTATCTATCTATCTATTTTAGTCCTTTTTTGATATTATCTATCTATCTATCTATCTATCTATCTATCTATCTATTTTAGTCCTTTTTTGATTCTATCTATCTATCTATTTATCTATCTATTTTCCACGTTATCCAGTTCTTTATTTTATGTTAAGATAATAAATCCCGATAGTAGATCTTCTCGATCTTTGCGGAATTAGTGGAACAATTTTAAAACAGAAACAAAACAGTTCTTTTAACTTGAATAAAACCATTCTCAATATTCTATTATAACAATATATTTTTCTCATCCTTGTTTATATAGATGTTATTATTATATACACAACATTTCGACCAAGTACCCTCTGGTCGTGATCGGGTTTCATTAGTAGCTAATTAGGGATATCTGCAGATATAGGTGTTATGACAGAAACAACGTTTCAAACAAATACCCTCTGCTAAACCTCAGGTGTCATGAGTGGCTGATAAGAGATATCTGTTGATATAGATGTTATTATAGGCACAATGTTTCGACCAAGGAACCTCTGGTTAACATCAGGTGTCATAGGTGGCTGATAAGGTATATTTGTTGATATAGATGTTATTATAGGCACAACGTTTCGACCAAGCAACCTCTGGTCATGATGAGGTGTCATTGGTGGCTGATAAGGGATACATGTTGAAATGTTATTATAGACATAACGATTCGTTCCAAGTACCCTCTAGTCATGAGCAGGTGCCATTGGTGCTTGATAAGGAATACATGTTGATATAGATGTTATAAAGATAACGTTTCAACCAATTACCCTCTAGTCATGATCAGGTGTCATTGGTAGCTGATAAGGGATGCATGTTGATATTCATGTTATTACAGATAAAATATTTCGACCAAGTACACTCAGGTTAACATCAAGTATTCATTGATTGGCTGATATTTGTGATAGTTTGTAACTGACAGCTATCCCATATCAGCCAATCAATGGTTACCTGATGATGACCAGAAGTTACTTGCTCGAAACGTTGAGTTTATAATAACATCTACAGCAACCAAAACGAGTACAATAGTTGGAAATGATACAAGAACATTTACAATTACTCATCTCAGAAGTGAAGTACTAAATTAAAAACAAGTCTTCGTCTTAGACTTTTTCTGGTTTAATTCGTTTACAAATGGTCTTCATCAGAATCCTAATGATTAGCCATTTAATGGTAGAAGCGGATTGTCAGATAGAAGATAAAAAGGTGAACAGAAAACAATTGCTATAACCCTTTGGCCATTTGATCTTTTCTACTTTGGTTTTAATTTTCTTTCTCGAATTACTTTCTTAGGTCGAAATTAGTGTTCCGTTTTCATTCCTTTTCATTCGTTCCGTCTTTTAATCCTAAACGTCTTCAAATCGTTCAATCTGTTTCATTTATTTCCCCCTCTTATTTCATTTATTCATTCATTACTTCCTTCTTAATTGTCCTTCATCGTCGACTTCTTTCTTATTTGACCTCATTCACCTTCTCAATAATAAAAACAACCCCTTCTTACTTTCACTTATCTCTTTAAATTGATTGGCTACTTTCACTTTCACTTTCACTTTCACTTTAGATCTTACGTTGTCCAATTGCTTGACATCAGTTGTTCGTCTACTCCGCAGCAAACGTTTGGGCCAATTTCAATGCTACAGATTTAGTCGTTCAGACATTTACATACAAAAACGTTTTTTTCAAGTGTCGAATATTGAAAACAGCACGAACTTTAGTGATCATCTGATTTATATTTTAGTTAAGTTTCCTCGACGACATATAGACTACCGCTTCTATAGTATTTAGATTGTCAGGAAGAAAGAGATTAAGATGTCCTTAACATGTGTTCGTCTAGGTGAGGAAATGGAATGTTTTAGTAATGATGATTATGCAAACAGGAATTTGGTGATCAGGTACATTCGTTAACAATGTCAAAGAATGTCTAAAGTAGGCCAAGTCGTTCCCTGGGATCGTGATAGCGGACGACGAATGATAATACTGTCCTTCAAACAAGACACAATTGGAGATTGATTAAATGCGAATCCAATTTCGTAAGAGAGCAAGAGAATTACAAAAACATTTCTCAGCAACTACACAAGCATGTTTTTCCAGAGTAGACGGAAATTAGTTTCAGCCAATGAAAAAATCACGGGACATTTGCCGTGGAAAGACGTCCGAATAAATGATCACGTTTTGGAATGTTCGTGACCGCTTGATCCAAAAGCTGGAGAATGAATGCTGTGATATAGGGCTTGGATATTTAGAGAAGGATTAGAAGAGGGGCGGTCGTCATGTGGGCCGTGTTGCTTTCCCAAGAAAACAGAATTAGCGATTGATTTAAATTTATATTTCAGTACACATTTTGATTTGACTATTTCCTTCAGAGCATTTCTTTAACATTTGTCCTATCTGATTTTATTTGATAATCGCCTTGTTACAAGTCACATTCTACACAGGTCTTTCTTTCTTTCTATCTTTCTTCCTTTCTTTCTTTCTTTCTTCTCTCTACTTCGCATTGTTTGTTTCCACTTCGTCAGTTTTCTTTCTTTCCTTCTTTCTTTGATTGTTTCTTTTTTGCTTTTCACACGTTCTTAATTTTTTCTTTTTAATCTGTAGCTTCTTAGTTTTTCTCTACTTCTTTCTTTCCCCTTCGCCACCTTTCTTTCTTTCTTTCTTTCTTTCTTTCTTTCTTTCTTTCTTTCTTTCTTTCTTTCTTTCTTTCTATGCCATCTTCCTATCTATCTATCTATCTATAACATTTTCGTATCTATCTAACAATGGTATTTCTCTCTCTCTCACTCTCTCTCTCTCTCTCTCTCTCTCTCTCTCTCTCTATATATATATATATATATATATATATATATATATATACTATTGAAATATTTGTACAGATGTAGAATACCCAAGTCTTTGTTTAACCCTAGTTTATATGTGTTTAATTTTAAAATCCAGTATTTCTCTTTTTTTCTTCGTATGTATGTAGTGCTAAAATTTGAGTCTATCAATATACATTTGCAATTATCTCTTGAGTGTCGTGGTCGATGGAAGTGTTCTGCTACTGGGGAATATGGATTATTTTGTCGTATGTCTTGTTTATGGTTGTTGAAACGAAGCCTAAAGTTAGTTCCAGATTCGCCAATATATCCACTATTAGGACATATTGTGCAGAATAGGTAGTAAATTATATTATTGCTATCACAAGTGAGGCGGGGTGGATGTATTGTGATTTTGGAGTTGGGTGCGAGAAATTCACTGTCTCTTATTATGTGTTTGCAAATTAGACAACGAGCTTTGTTACATTTGTAATTACCTGTTCGGTTTGTATTATTTAGATATTTGGTGGAGGTGAGGATAGCTGATAAGTTAGGTGTTTGTTTTTTTGCGTTGATGGGTGGTTTGGCGAAAATGTGTTTGATATTTTTGTTTAATTGGAGGATCTTGTAGTCATTTTTTAATTTGTGAGTAAGTGTGTGGGATATATATGTATATATATATATATATATATATATATATATATATATATATATATATATATATATATATATATTTCAGTCAGTTCATATCTATCCCAATCTATTACTATCTATCTATTTCAGTATGCTCATACCTCTGTCTATCTATCTATCTATCTATCTATCTATCTATCTATCTATCTATCTATCTATCTATCTATGTTTGTATGAAATCCCCATTGCAATTACACTAGTTATAGCGCAATAATCAATCAGTGCTCCTGTATGTTGTGTATTCAGTCGTTTTCGCCGAATACACCGTAAAAGCTTTCGATCGGAATTTGGCAAGAATTGAATAAGGAAGTTAATGATAGTCATTTAATAGATAATTTCAACAGCTGGGTTTTTTAAAATTCTTTTTTTTAACAGGACTGCTGCCAATCTTCGAATAATTACAATACTCGATATTCGTGAAAAGTATAATATTTTTAAAGAGAAACAAAAAAGTGCGTGTTACTTTTCGTTATTTTATAAAGGGTTGGAGTCCTTTCCTTCTTAGTCGAAGTGTTGATAGTATATGAAATCTGTGTTTCAAGTTTAATATTCATTATCTGGATTTATTGGTTGACACGACACTTATCGATTAAAAAAGAAATCGCCAAGGAGATTTTTAAGCTCTGAGCTTGCTTGATAAATGTATGAAAAGCATAAAACTTTGCCGGTTATCTCTACATCGCAGGATTTTGTGGTGTCAACGAATACTCGCTGTCACTTTCGTAATGCTCGTTATAACTTTGTAATCGCAGATAAAACTATAGTAAAGCCGTTGAACAATACTGGTGCCAGACGCCTTTGATTGCTTTGGTTTGGTTTGATTTTATGACATATCGACCCCAATGGGTCATTTAATGCTGACAAAATGTATTGTTGGAATTTTTTTTTTTAAATCTATTTCTGGTAATATTTTTTCTTCCCAAATTCTATTTCTGGTAATAATTTTTCTATTATGTATAGCTGGTAATATATATTTTTCTTTTTTTTCAAAAATATATAGCTGGTAATATTTGTTATTCAAAAATGCATTGTTTTTTTTATAGATTTTTATGTAGATCCCAATTTCTTTAGGGAAATATATGATGTTACAGGGATTAGTATTTTCGAATAGATCCTTTAGGTTATCCGATTTGTAATGTGTACTACGGATTCGTCGGAGATTATGGCAATTTAGTAGGATGTGTTTGATTATATAAGATTCTTGGCATGGGACACATGTTGAAGGTAGCTCATTTTTTAGGAGATGTTGGTGGGTTATGTATGTGTGACCAATACAGAGTCTGGCAAGAACCACCTCGTTATCTTTCTGGAACTTGCCTGTCTGTCACCGATGATAGGTTGAATATTGAAAAGTTTGTTGTTATCGCAGTTTCTCCATAATTGCTGCCATTTGTCTTTAATGATTCTGTTTATGCAGGTTCTGAAGTCAGTGTGAGGCACCGTTACTTTAGAGGGAGCCATGTTTAGAGATTCCTTGGCCATTTTGTCTGCTTTTCCATTTCCTTGTATGCCAATATGTCTCGGTATCCAGCATAAAACTATTACTGTGTCTTATTCCTTATAAATGATTTCAAATCTATTTAATAAATTATCAATTAAGGGGTTTTTCATGTTTTTATTCTTCAAAAAGCTGTGAGAACAGATAATGAATCTGAAAAGATGATGAATCTATCTGACTCACTAGATTTTATAATATCTAAAGCCAGATGTATGGCTGTAGCTTCTGCACTGAAGATTGAGGCATTGTCTGGCAATCTTTTCTGCATTATTATGTTGTCAAGTATAGCCGAACACCCCACTCTGTCCAACATTTTAGAACCATCTGTGTATATATGCTTATGGTTTGGGTGATCTTGTAGAACATTATGAATTTCTTCCATATAATTGGATAAGTTAGAATTAATTTTGGAATATTTGGTAAGGTTTAACAAAACTGAAGGGTACCACATTAACCAGCGAGGATTTTCTGAGTTGGTGGATTTAAGTATAATAGTTGGGTTATGTTTCGTTGACTAGCTTTTTCATGTAAAGGCCAAAGGGTTTGATAGCATTTTCTTTTTTATCAAAAAAATTCATATTTAGGGTTGAAGGTACAGTGATATGCAGTGTTAGTTGGACGTGATTTCAGTTTTAGATAATATTTTAATGCTAGTTTTTCAGGTTTCAACTTTAAAGGTGTCTCATGGGCTAATGCATATAGACGTTTTGAAAGCCCCCTAGAGCCAGTCTTATTCCTGCTTGGTGTATAGGTTCAAGGATTTTTAGATAGGATTTCCGAGTCAAACCATATATGAAACATCCATAGTCCAATTTAGATCTTATTAAAGCTCTATATAATTTTAGGACTGATATGCGATCAGCTCCACAGTCAGTGTTTGTCACAACTCGTAATAATTGTAATCCTTTGAAACATTTCTGCTTTATGTACTTTGTGAGGTATGAATGTCACTATTGTCTCGACTGTCGATTAGCTGTCCTACGGCCATTGTTTGCGGTGTTACTCCAAGGAAGCGTATGAAAATTTTAACGCTGCACAAACACACTGGAAAGCCTTACCAGTGATCAAATCAAGGTACTATAGACTGTCCCGGAAACTCTGCTGATTTAAATCAAATCGAGAATCTGTGGTCAATCTGCAAGGACCGACTTCGGGGAATGGACATACGAAGTACTAACATGTGCACTGGGTTATGTTTCTTTGGAAAAATACGAAAAAAAAACGGAATTATTCGTTTTGTTTCCAATAATTTTCACAGGGCTGTAGTTGGCTTAGGGGCTATAATTTAATTTTCTAGGGATCATTATAATTTCTTTGACAAAAAATATATTGTTAGTATTGTTTTTACACAAATGTATGGCTGGTATTTTTCACCTTACATAAATCTAATGTAAATCTAATGTAATTTTACTATGAAAATGTGTTGCTGGTATTTTTAATACAACCTTTTTATGATTTAATAGTATTTTGACCCGAGTTCGCTGTTTCAATCTTTGCCCAGAGCTGGTAACCTAATAGGTGCTACCACACTGGATCAGGGTGGACCTGTGAACAACAGCATTTAAACATTTCAAAACCTCCCAATCAGAACCTTTGCTGCCGGGTGTAGTTTATTGCCTTACCCAGGACGATGTTTAATATATCATTCAATGTCTCTGATTATTATTACTTAAAATAACAACCTCTTTATAGAAGACATGTTATTATTCAATATAATCTCGCTTCATTTTCTTACAGTTTTAGAGAAGTTTGATTTTTGTAAAATCTCATAGCGATTGGAATGTTGCTGTAACATGGAATTCTATGAAAAGTAACGCCATTTTAACCATCAGTTAAGCTGCAAATTCTGGTGATATTCCTGGTTATCGGGTGGAATTTACAAAGCAAGAGGAAACATTATTGAGAAGATATGAAGACAAGGAAAATAAAGAGCCGGGTTTCAGGAAAACGGAAGATGGCGATTGACGTTATGTTTAAATTATTGAATATTGTTGTTATCAGGGAAGCAAGAAATCGGGAGGGAATTCCACGGGTGAGAAGTGCGAGAAAAGAAACTGTTGAATAGAAGTGGCGGTTACTTCTAGAGAGTTCGAAAGTAAAATGGGGAGACTTAGTTGCCAATTTAGTAGCTATCTGTTGAGCATACCTACGGAAGATAACGGGTATGTTCCCATTCACATGAATACAGTAGTAAATACTGTATGTTGGTCTGCAGTCGGAGATTCGTCTTCAGCTGTCCTGGTCAAACACTCTGCCTCCGGACAGAGAGGATCCCCAGGCGATTCTATGTCGAAGAGCAGTGTCTCCTCTTGGGAAATAGCTACCCGACCCCATTTTATACGGGGTGTACGAAGAATTTTTGGCCGAGACTACGGGATCGGATACCCCACATTAAATATGGCCTTGTGCTATATCTAACCGCGTGAGGCGGGTGGTAGATATCCTGCAGTTGGAAATTCGTCTCCAGTTGTTTTGGTCAAACTCTCTGCCCGGGGGCAGAGAGGATCCCCAGATGAGGCTATGTCAAAGGGCGGAGTTTCGTCTCGGGAAACAGCTACCCGACTCCGTTTTATAAGGGTTCTTCGAGGAATTTTTCGCCGAGCCTACAGGCTCGGATACCCCACATTAGATTCGACCTTGTGCCACATCTGACCGCGTGGGCGGTTAGTAGATATTCTGTAGTTGAAGATTCATTGCAGAATTCACTTGATTCACTTCAAGCAGTTGACTACTACTTCTACGCGCCGCTGGCGAATCTTATATGTGTTGTTCTTGTCCTAAGTATTATCGTTCATTACCAACCTTCGTGTGATTATTCTGTTCAGTAATCTTCTGTAGGTTACAACATTTTGGCGACGAGGATTAGCTAAAATTACAACACAAGCACAAATCTATGAAATTTACAGTGAATATTTTTTTTTGTATCATCTTTACAATTTTGCTGTCGCTGTAAGTTGAACATACAGAACGAGGCTTATTTTGACATATGCAGAAACATTTTTTTCACAAAAGATGCCTGTCTCTTCTCAATAACACCATGAAATGCAATATTCCCTTTGCAGAATAGGGGTGTCAGCTAAAACACCAGGAAAAAAAACACAGCAGAATGGTATCCATGAAAATATTTATAGAAAAGTCAGAAGGTAGGCACGTTAAGTCGCTGAAAAAGTAACTGGTGTCGCAATGACATGCCAGGATCGAATACATGACAGACCCTTCTTTGAATCTCAAGATAGGAATCAGGAACTATGAAGCAGATAGGGTTACAGGATTAAGTGCCCGGATGAATGATAGATTAATAAATGCTCAAGATGGATTTTGAGTAGAAAGATTTTCTGGTACGATAGAGGGAAACATCATTCCTGACAGTATTAGTTGATTCGATATATAGTCGCTCCATATCATGCCAGTGGAAGGCATGAGCCCAAGAAGGCACAAAATGTTGATCTTCTGGAGTTTAGCTTCAGCACTATTAACTGGTTTGGTTGATCTTTTTAGAGGAATATCAACATCTCCATGGGTTAGTTCATGCCGAAATCTAAATATTTTAATCAGAACTTTATGGCTTCAACTAAATATATACTATAAATAGGTATTGTTGGTAACTTATTTATATAAAAGTATATTTTTATGCTTTCATATTGTTTTCCTTTTGTTTGGTGGTTCACTATTTGACCAGAACTGGGAACCTAATAGGTGCTACCACCCCTATTCTGCAGAGAAAATATTGCACTTCCTCTTGTTATTCAGACAGACATATTTTTTTGAAAAAAAAGTTTCTGCAAAATAAGCCTCGTTCTTTATGTTCAACTTACAGCAAGAAAAAGCAAAATTGAAAAGATGACAGAAAAAATATTCACTGTAAATTTCATACAGATTTGTGTTGTATTAGAAAATTATTAGAAAATTAGGTTGATTGGTTGATTTTGTTTAGAGACATATCAACCTCTATGTTATTTAATGTCAAAATCCAAATATTTAAAAAAAAAAACAATTATATGGCTTCAAATAAATGTATACAATTTCTAGGCATTGTTGGTAATTTACAATAAATATTGATAGGTTTAATTTGTTTCACGGCATATCAAACACAATGGGTAATTTAATGCCGAAATCAAATTATTTAAAACACAATTATATGGCTTCATACTATGCATAGGTATTGTTGGTAATTTTACTATAAATATGGTTTGGTTTATTCTGTTTTACGACATATCAAACTCAATGGGTAATTTAATGCCGAAATCAAATTATTTAAAACACAATTATATGGCTTCATACTATGCATAGGTATTGTTGGTAATTTTACTATAAATATGGTTTGGTTTATTCTGTTTTACGACATATCAAACTCAATGGGTAATTTAATGCCGAAATCAAATTATTTAAAACACAATTATATGGCTTCATACTATGCATAGGTATTGTTGGTAATTTTACTATAAATATGGTTTGGTTTATTTTGTTTTACGACATATCAAACTCCATGGGTTATTTAATGCCGACAAGATCTTTAGGATAGATTCATATGAATAGAATATGTATTCTTCGTAAGAAGCCAGTTTATAGATCAGGTTTCATTGACGTATTTTTGTAAAGACGGTTTTTGTCGTGAGGCAAGTGTAAAATGAATTGTTGGTATTGAAGACTGCACGACAATTAGCAAAATAGATAAATTCAAGCTACAATGCGTTCATAAAACACCTTCATGACCTCTGAAAATTGTGAAAACGTGGTGACTTTTTCTCGTCACCTTGCTGCTTCTAGGCCGTCCTGGGTATGATGATAAACTACATCCGCGTCCAGGGTAAGACGATAAACTACGTCCAACAGCAAGGTCTCTGTTTAGAAGGATTTGAGGAGCGTGGAACCACCTCTTAATTGCTGGTGTTCCCAGGACCACCCTGACCCGGGGTCGTAGCACTTGTTAGGTTCCCAGCTATGGGCAAATAGTTAACCCCGAAACTGAGGCAAAAAGCATCATGAAAGTGTAAAAATAGGTTTTAATGCCAGAAAAAAAACTATTATCAGCAATATATTTTTAAGAATAATATTACAAGCTATACATTTTTTAGAAAAAAATATTACCAGAAATAGTTTTTTGACAAAACAAAATATTACTAGGAAAAAAAATAGTTGTCAGCATTAAACGACACATTGAGGTGTTGATATGCTATAAACCAAAATAAAACAAACCAAACCAAACTTGCTTCTTCTTGTGTTAAATCAACTCTTGCCTTTTGGTCATGATTCAAACGTAGACTTGCTACCCTATATTTTCTGGATAAAATCGCCACCAGTTTTCATCAATGTAAGTGTCCCTTCAGGACGTCGGCGATCATGGTTCACCACAACTTCCTGTGCTTTGTAGATCTTAATAAGTTTTGTCTTATTGATATCGCTTCTAAACCAACTTTTGTCAAACATTTACGGGAGTTCGTTAGGTAGGTTACTCTGCTCAGATCAGAATAATGCAGCTTTGGTTTGAGGCTTTTGCCACGAATCAGGAATGTTATTGTTGTTTCTATGTCATAATGTAAGTTGTCGTGTTAATACTATCGAAACACCTGCAAGTGAAATGTGCATTATAAAATTTGACACATACCGTATATAGTATCCCGCTTGCTTAACACCCGTTTAAAAATGTATTCTCAAATACCGGTGTTACCTTTTATAATTTTTTCACACTTTCCATTGCTCACAGGCGCTAGATGTTGTTCCTAAAATTGATTCGCCTTTCCACTAAGGCAAATTTAGCATTATTTGATCTGGAGCTCCACACGTGTGCGTAAAGGCCAAACCCAGAATTGTCCAGACTGCATGGCCGATTTCACGAAAGTACCCGAATACGATGACTGTCATAATTTTTTTAATCGGTTTCACACCAAGCAACGTAGTAAAGCCACTAAGACGTGGAAGAATTGTGAATAGAAACATTACTAATGAGCGGGAAGAGAAAAGAGTAATGAGGAGGAGAGTAGATAGCGATTGACATTGCATTTAAACCTATTCAAATTAAAGTTACCCGGAAATCATGGAGCCGGAAGGGAGTTCTAGAAGCGAGACGCGCGAGAAAAGAGATAGCATAAACTTACGGCTACATCTCTCCAACAGTAAATTGATGATATTTAAGTACCATAGCGAAGAGCTATATATATATATATATATATATATATATAAATATGTATATATATATATATATAAATATGTATGTATATATATATATGTATATATATATATATAAATAAATATATATATATTTAAATATGTATATATATAAATATGTATATATATATATATATAAATATGTATATATATATATATAAATATAAATATGTATATATATAAATATGTATATATATATATATATATATATATATATATATATATATATATATATATATATATATATATATATATATATACAAGTTTAGGATTGGTATATACGGAGTGAAATCCAATAACCAACAATTAATATTCTTTAAAGAGTGCTCAATACAGAGTAGACCAGATATAATTATTTATTTGAATATTACAACATAAATATGTTATAAAATCACGACAAAAGTAGCCATTTTGTTTCAACACTTCTTGTGTCTTGTCAAGTGATGATATAGAATATAGAATAAATGGTTTTAAAAGTTTCAAATTAATCAACGATCCTTAGCTCGGAGTAAACGCTGTTACATAAGCAAGAGTAGCCAATCAAGATACAAGTATAGGGTGATTCGAAAAATTTGACAACTAAGCAAGGTTATCATAGATATTAAAAGATTTATAAAATTTGAAATTAAAATTAAAAGTAAAAAATTAAAATTACCTCTTTAGAAATCTAAATCAAATCTCTATTAAGTTTTAAATACATTTCTGTCTGGTATTCTGAACATCCCTTTCAACATAATTTCAATGAAAATACAAATTAAATAACATATATATCTTTTATTTTTATTTTTATATTTTTTCTCCTTGGTAATTCTACAATTTAAAACTTAATAGAGATTTGATTTAGATTTCTAAAGAGGTAATTTTAATTTTTTACTTTTAATTTTAATTTCAAATTTTATAAATCTTTTAATATCTATGATAACCTTGCTTAGTTGTCAAATTTTTCGAATCACCCTATACTTGTATCTTGATTGGCTACTCTTGCTTATGTAACAGCGTTTACTCCTAGCTAAGGATCGTTGATTAATTTGAAACTTTTAAAACCATTTATTCTATATTCTATATTATCACTTGACAAGACACAAGAAGTGTTGAAACAAAATGGCTACTTTTGTCGTGATTTTATAACATATTTATGTTGTAATATTCAAATAAATAATTATATATATATATATATATATATATATATATATATATATATATATATATATATATATATATATACAAAATGTGTCACAATGCCAAAAATGGGGAATGGGAAAAAGAACGGTCTTCTGTCTTAAATTTAAGCTTAGATACCCACGAACACTGAGCCAAACATACCACAATATTACCTTACACAATAACGCATTCTTAAATAGCATTCTTATTACATCCACCATAATACCTCATGTCTCTATGAATATCCTAACTCGTCCCCATACGTACAATTCATGTCGGAATGAGAAGGGGGATATAATAAAAATTGGACCCCAATGAATATTTACAAAAATGACACAGAACCATTTACAAGAAAATAAACAAAATAGTGTTAGTAATAAAACCGCGCACAATCCTTAATTGTGAAAGAAACATCAGTTAACTGGACGAAATCAATGCGGGACTTTAATTATATAAAACTGTCATTCGTCCCAAGCACTCACTGAAAAAGACACTCATTCAACCACAACAACAAATACAAAAGGCGTCCCGCATCCACCAGAGAACTGACATCTCTGACCACCTAAAGAGCAGGAGGAGGAGGAATTAAACTAAAGAAAGTGGGGATAAAAAATAAATGGGGCCAATGAGCATATCCTAGCGAAGAGCGATATTTATTTCCGATTCAATACAGAAAATGTGACAGAAGGCCAAAAAGGGGGAATGGGAAAAAGGACGGTCTTCTTCTGTCTTAAATTTAAACTTAGATAGCCACGAACATAGAGCCAAACATACCACAACATTCCTAACACCAAAACAACACATTCTCAACGACTACATTCACCATAATACCTCTTGGTCTCTATGAAAATCCTCACTAGTCCCTATATGCACAATTAATTGCCCGTGGGGGAGCAATAAAACAACAATCTAAAAATTAGCCCCAATGAGTATTTACAATATGAGTATTTACAATATAGTAACAAAGAGCTCACCCGAACAATTACCATGAAAATATAACAAACGCATAGAGAGGCAACCTTACGGCCGTGTGCAAGTGACTGAAGCCGAGCCGCCAGACCAAGACCAATAACATTGCTGATTCTTGTTTGGATCTTATCAAATAGGTCAAGTTAAATGGCATCGACCATGTGTGACAGCAATATTCTAAGCGTGGGCAAATGGTAGACTTGTAGATTTTGCAAGATAGATTCTGGAGATAATTTTTTTTTCCTCGTACGACACTGTGAAACCACTTTCTTAGCAGCTGACCCAGCAATGGATTCAATATAGTCTTTCCACTTGATGTCAGCTGAGAAGTGTTTTATGAAAGGCATTTTTACAACTCTTATGCATCCCCAGTTATGGGTTAGCTTTGGAAGTATATACCTCCAAAGATTCGCAAAAAATGATATTCTATGATGAAAAATGCCCAATGTTTTATTGTAAAAGTCTTTGTTATTATTATGAGAAAAGTTCAAATAATTCTTTGGTTGTTAAATTATAGTATCATTCCTTTTTAGAACGTTCGAAATTTTGATTAAATACATTTAATGTTAATATTACAATAGGTAGATACAGAATTCTTAGGAGAATTTAAATCAATTCACTGTTTTGTAAAACAGGTCGCTAAGTTATTGAAAATCTGTTCTGAATCCTAAGATGAAAAAAATTAATAAAACAAAGAGATTATTTAATTAGAAAAGCTTTTAATTGATTTAATGAATAAGGTATGTTATAGAAACTACAGTCTTAAGAAAAAATGTCAATGAATAATTAATTTTTACAAGAATTGTTTTTATTTTTTTTAAATTTTAATTACAATAATTTATAAAGCTTTAAATCTGTTATATTTTTGCATTAATTTGCACCGGTTAGATGATATTGTTATTAAGTAAATCCTTTATTTGATAATCATAAATGGAAAAGATTACTATAATTTAGCGACGCCCAATATTCTAAGAATAATTTTCATTTTTTTGGTGCCGATTTTTGTAAATACGGCCGTCCATCTACGACATTATCAGAGTTATTATTATAGGAAATTTAAAGCCAAATCATCTAAAATTCAATAAAACATTACATTACGGAGAATATTTTTCTAAATTTTTAAGATCACTGGGTAGTTAAAATTATATAAAAAAAGGCGCTCACATTATATTCCTCAAGTAAACTTTACAGATATATCCACCTTAGAAAAAATAGTCTCGTCTGTCCGTTAAACTGTCAACACCTTAATTATTAAATTATTTACATTATTCGAACTATTGTCCTCATCTTTGCCGCCATATTTATCACAGCGTTTCGGCCGTTGAACGCTCCGGCCTTCTTCAGGTGGTTGGAAACGTTGTGATAAATATGGCGACAAAGATGAGGACAATAGTCCGAATAATGTAAATTAAGATTTTTTAATAAAGAGAATTAATTAGTGATGACAGATAGCTAAAATTGGGCTAAAATCATAGTGATTTTTAATAATTTCAAAACAAAAACTACTTCCAGAAATACAGCTAAGTATGTTGTTTATTTGAAATATTATATTGAATCCATTAGTTTGAAATTAAAACTAAAATAAAAGCTTTGTTTTTAAAAATCCATTTTAAATCCTAATTTGTGTGTTTCTGTGGTGGTAAATACTTGGATGTTACCAGTCTAATAAAAGTAAGAGTAAAACACTCCATAAACATCTATCTGTCATCAACACGTCAACAACTTAAATAAACAGCTACTTTTAAGATTGCTTAGTAATAATTATATAAAAAAGGCGGTCACGTTATATTCCTCAAGTAAATTTACAGATATGTTCACATTAGAAAAAAATAGTTAATCTTCTTTATTTTTAAAAATTCATTTTAAATCTTGTTTCGTGTTTCTGTTGGTGTATCTACTTAGGTGTTACCAATCTAAGAAAACTGTGAATTCAAAACCTTGGGAAGCAAGAGAAAAACACTCCATTGTCTTTACTTAGAAGTCATTCTGTTTCACAAGTAATAAAGAATTGGAATCTGTGGAGGACGAGAATCGTCTAATGATTTAAATTTATAGAGTTATTATTATGCCAGCACATGTTTAACTATCTGAATCATTTTATCGAAGTGTCATAAATAATCTACATTGATGAAATTACTGATTTCCTGGAATTGCCCTGTCCATTCGATTCACACCTCACATCTTTTACTCGAATAAAACGCCTATATCGCTTGTCCTTACGTTTGGCTTTTTTCCACTCAAAGTAACCAGTGACCCGGAATATTTCCACCTAATCTTTTGATCTTTGCTATTAATTCATTAATTTGGCTTCGATTTTATTTGTTCTCCTTTGCTCTGTTGCCTCTTGCGATAGCGTTTGAAGCGGGTTTTTAAAGAGAGAGAGGGGGGGAGAGGCAAGGAGGGGGGGATGATGTGAGTGTCCCATGAGTGCAATTATTAGCAAGCCAGTTCTTTCGGTTGTAGACTTTTTACGGGATGTTGGAGAGTGGTCATCGCTGCAGAAGTCACATTTTATGGCAAGAGAATTTTAAAAAAAAAATTTCTTCTCTTTTTGCTCTTTCCCTTGTACTAATTTTCGTTTGGCTCCATTAACAGAGACAAGACTATTGAGGTTATTAATAAATTGGAATACACGAACAAACAATTTCACCTTGAAAATACGTAAACCATGAGAGTTATAAAAAAAAAGGCCGGTAACCCATTTTTAAAATCTTTTTGGTTTATCCTCGGGGTATCATAAAAAGAAGCGGTTTATTTATAAATGGTAGAAATACTTTTTCATAGAGATTACAATTTAAATCATGTTTGTTTGTTTCATTCTTCTGTATTAATTGCGATAAAAATGTGATCTCGAAGGTCATTCCATTTCATATTGAGAAACAAAAACTTATTTTCTAATTAAATTGAGTCCCTCGCATTCGCGGGGTTTAGGGATCAGAACCGGTCGCGAATAGTTAGAATCCGCGGATACTTGTAACCTCCCCCTAAAAGTGCTTATAAGTACTTATTTTGATTGTTAAAACTCCATGTGCCTTAAAATTTCACCCGAAACACTTTAGAAACATTTCAGACACTTTTAAAAACATTTTTGAAAAATAGTATTGATGGCCATACATTTAGCGTAAATTTTCTTTTATATGTTCAATAACCATTTGTAATTGTGTATAGATCGATACAACCATTGAAAATACTGTATAAATTATGTGTAACAAGACATAAAATATAAAGTTTAAAACATTTTCTAAAAACAGAACTGTGATGATTCCCTCAGACTTAGAATAAGCGACTTTTAAATTCCAAGCCGCAGACCCTAACAAAGAACAAAGCCCAAGCCCTATGCCTGTTTTACGTGTTTTTTTTTTTACAATCAAGATGTACAATTCTGCCAATTTTTACCATAAAAATGGACTGTTATATGTTTTAAGTCACTTAAATAACAGGAAAACAATACAAGAATATTTTAAATATGTTCTACGGAAAATACGGGAATCGAGGGAGTTCTTAGCGAATAATTTGAACATATGTTCTTCAGAAAAACACGCGAAAATATTCGTGGTTTCCCCGACTAACAATTCATATGTTCTAAAGAAAAATCCGCGAATGTGTGAAACCGCGAATGTGTGAAACCGCGAATGCTGAAACGCGAATAGGCGGGGACTCGCTGTATTTGTATTTTCGAATTCATTTGTGACTCGTAGTGACGTTTAGCGACTACAGTCTTTTTTTCCCGAGTTGGCTTGGGTTAGAGTGTGTCAATACTTTACTCTTCACGACTGACTTCAGGCTAATACACAAAATTGCCCTGTCTCAATCTCTTACTGAAAATCAAATCAACTAAATTTTTAGTAGGTAAAAGGTTTTGTTTTTAGTATTAAATAGTACAACTTATTGGCTACTTTTATTGTAGCCAGTGGAAAAATTTGCCAACTACTTGTCAGTGAAGGAAGGCGACAATTACGTGTGAAAGACTTCCCAGTCATAGCACCTGCAGGACTTCGTTTACCTACAGAAGGAAAATTCTCCCTTGAAAACATTTAAAGGGAGTAACTCATTTTTTACAATAAAATATTAGCTACTCACTAATTACTGATTTGTTAATTCACGGGCCAATGAAAAGGCACGATCACATCATTATTCTTTTTCCGTTTTATACGGGACTTGTGACTGGCAACTGATCCTATCAAATATATCGTATTTTATAAATAACGATATATTTCCAACAGACTATTTGATAATTTATCATTTCACGGACCAATGAAAAGAGATTACTACATTCTTCATCTTTTTTCCTTTTTAGGCGGGTCTTGTGACTGACAACTGTTCTTCTCAAATGTATCGTATTTCAGAAATACGACGCACTTCCAACAACCTAATTGATGATTCGTCAATTCACGGACCAATGAAAAGAGATTACTAAATTCTTCATCTTTTTTCCTTTTTAGGCGGGTCTTGTGACTGACAACTGTTCTTCTCAAATGTATCGTATTTCAGAAATACGATGCAATTCCAACAACATAATTGACGATTCGTCAATTCACTCAAAATTACTCATTTCTCTTCCTAATCCTTCCACACCCAGTAGCCCCTTGTGTATTAGAGGATTTGCCGCCTTGCATGGGAGTGAAACGGATTAAAAAATTAAAATATATAAATAACAAAACTTGAAACCCAATGTAAAAAAGATTTGAGCAGGTTATAAACTCGAGATTTTTGTTTGGTTAATTAGGTTTTATAAAATTACTTACCGTATTTGACGGCATATAAGGCACACTTTTTTTTACTAAAAATCTCTTTTAAAATTCCCCTGCGTCTTATATACCATATGTAGGTTTAAAATTCGCGATAGTCGGCTGAAATTAGCTACCTGGCACTTCCTATTGGCTTAGACTTAAACATGAAGGACCAATAGAACACGTGGATGGCAATGCCTGATGACGACCTTACACTTACAGGAAGAATAAAAAGGCGCAGCATTGCACAAATCTGCGAACGGGTGAAGCAAGCTTGGGATAATATTAGACCAGAAACTGTTGTGAAATCTTTTAGAAAGTGTGGCATTGGCAATGCTCTCAATGGAACGGAAGATGACGCATTATTTAACGACAATGATAGTCGTATTGAAAATGAATATCAGAGTTTTGATAACGAAACGGCGAATTTTATGGATTTGAAGATGAATAAAATTTTAATAGCAACTGTACTGTTTGGCTGAATTTTAATACTTGCTTTATTTTTATTTTGTTTTCTTACCTTTGGATATAATAAAGTTTTTATAGGCTCATCTTCTTTTTTTCCTATCATTTTTCGTTTAATGGCTTGTTTTCATGGCTTGTTTTCATGGCAAGTTTAACCAAAATAATACCTCATAAATATAGCCTAGGCTGTAATATTTACTACAAATTTTACTAATTTTACTAATTACTAATTTTTCTTGATTTTCCCTCCTGAAATTGGGATGCGTCTTATACACAATGTGCGTCTTATATACCATCAAATACGGTAATTTATATTTTTTTGACATGAAGAATTTTTTCTTTTACAGTTTATTAATGTTTGTGGGATATTTAGAACCGAATCGTATTTTAGATTGTAACAATAATTCTCTTTTTGTATTTGAATATTGCATTAACAAAGTTTTGGAGAATAACAGCGATTATCCAGATACAAGTCCTACTATTTAATCCATAGCTAAGGGGACGGAATAGATTCATATCTTTCAGGAGTGTATTGTAAGTGTATATAACGCATAATTTAGCATAACAAACTCGACTGAATATCGAAGTCAGACATTCTTGGGTTGTTTTAATACTTTACGATCAGCACGAGGGAAGGACTTCTTACAAGCAAATTTAATTTTCGCGCTGCAAAACAAGCGAGGACAACACCAAGCATAAAAAACCAGACCCCACTCCTGTCTAAAGAGCATGAAATTAAGGACGAAGCGGGCGTTTGTTTATACTCTCTCTCTCTCTCTCTCTCTCTTTCTTTCTTTCTTAACTTCAAAAAACTTTGAAACATCCAGACGATCTTTACCGTCTGATTTGAAAAATGACTGTAGATTAATTTTTAAACAGTTTGCTTTGATAAAGATAACTATATTTTACTTTTTAAATATTTTAAAATAAATATCTTTATTTTATAAATAAATATATTTTATTCATTATTTTGCTCATAGGTTTTACTCATAAAATCTCAGAGATAATAAAATAATTAGTATCGTAAAAATTGTTAAAATGTCCAACTCGTTCACAAAGGAAAAGAAGAAAGCTGATAATGTGTAAATCCAACATTTTTATATTCTCGAAATGTTCGAGTTGTTTTCCAAATAAATATTTATTTTTTTGTTTCGTCCATTTTCATATGGGGATAGATTTCATCAGAGAGGAAATCAACTGGACACAGGAATATTTCTTACGGACTTCGATTCTAACTACTACATTCGATTGAGACTCAAAGTGACTCCCACTTGTGACTACTTGATATGGTGTCCTTTTATTTATATATTAACTTAAAAGCTGCACTGCGTGCGGAATTTAAACTATCTCCTATGGAGGGCTAATTGAGTCTCCGGCGCAAAACTAAAGGAAACTCTGGCCCAGCTGAGAAAATAACAATGATAATTTTAAAGATATAACTTTGAATTCTTCGATTCGCTACATGGGACTTCAAAAACTCACTTTATCTCAGATTCGGGCTATAAGTCTAATTCAGGCGAAAAGACCGATTTGGACCAAAAGTTAGATTTGGGCTTAGATTCCAATTCAGTTCGAAAATTGTGATTTTAAAATCACAAACTCCATGGAAATTCAATTGAGTTGAGTTCTTCAAATTACAAACTGAAAAACATCACGACACGAAACTTCTCACTTTAATTCTGATTCCTTGGCCTTTTGGAAAAATAAAATTGATTTCCTCAATTGATAAAGATTTGGAGATAATTTAAACTGAATTTAAAACATTTTTTTTTATAAATTCACACAGTTTTTGTGTTAGTTTAAACTCAGTATCAATTAAAAACGTTTAAAATCCCTAATTTTTTTTCAGTTATTTTAAAATTTGAATTCCTCACCCAGACACAAATCCCAATGCTGCATATTCAAGCAACAGATGAAGGGCAGATCTTTCAATTGCGGAATCATCCTGATTCAAAAAGGTATAATATGTCTCGGTAGAGCAATTGTGGCCCGAGTTAGAATGGTGTCAGACAGAATTTGCTGTTTATTTATTTAGATTTAACGCGGTCGTCATAGGTGAGAAAACCCTCGCGCGAATGCTTAACAAAAAATCGACAGCTGTATATGAAAATGTGTTACTTAAAGAGCATACTCTTTATAACAATGTAATAACTACAAAACGTTAGGAGCTGAAACGTTACAGATTAATGATATGATTCTACTTCGTTATGTACCTTTCACGACGTAGTCAATCATGGCTCTCCACAACTTCCTTTCCTTTGTAGCTTTTAGTAAATTTTTATCGTTGTTATTTCTCGTAAATTCTGCTCCGCCATCCATTTTCTCAATCTAAGTATGTTATGCGTTGTTTTCCTCGTCCTTCTTGCCTTCAGTTTGTCTTGTGAGTATCAGATTCTCCAAACCATTCTTCCTCAGTATTTGCTCCAGATACCTCAACTGTCTCTTCCTGATGCTAAGCATAATTTTCATCTTTGTTTCAATTTTATGTAAAACTTCGTCGTTGCTCACATGTTCGGTCCATGATATTCTCACCATTATTCTGTAGAACCGCATTTTGTGTTGATTCAAGTCTCTTCTTCATCTGTGAGGAGATTGCCTAGCACTGACTGCCATACAGAAGGCCAGATATCACGTAACAGTTTAGTACTATTTTCCTTGTTTCTAGGGAAAAGTAATTTTGTTTTTTTTTCCATAAATTATAATTAAATTTTATTCTAATTTGGTGTCCACTCAGCAGGGATATCGTAGCGTTTTACTAACATTCAACATAAATAAGTTTTTATTTTGCTGAAGGTGAATACCGTTAAAATGCGTTTATCTGTAAGAATATCTATGGAGATGTGTGTATTTTAAAACATTGTGTTTATTTGTGTGTGCCGACAAACCTCTTACCAACAAATGGGGGTGGTCGGTTAAAGTCGATTGTCCGAAGGGATTATTTATTAGGTAAAAAATCACCATAGAAACTAGTTATGAACCTTATGTCAATACTGTAAACATGTATATATGGCATATATAAATATATACTTAATATAGATATATGAATCAAAAACAATAAAAATAATAGATTTTTCACAGCTACTTTCTCACGTACACGCTAATGTGTCGTACTTTATATACTGTACACCCATCTTTGTTTACAATTGAAACGTTCGCCACCGCCGACAAGCGGTCATTTTGGAGAACTAATACGACTCGTTCCGCTAAACCGGAAAATTTTGAAAGACATCGCTGACGATTTGGAAAATGTTTTTCCTGCAGATTTTCTTTTATAACAGTTCAGTACTCTATTCTTTGATTCGAACGATATTCTTCTGTGTCTTAATACTTTGCTCAGATTTTGGAAGGCATCTTTCCCTATCCCAATTCACCTTCGGATTTCAGTGTCACATTTTCCGTCCCTTGTTAATACGCTTCCTTTTTCAACCTTTTCAATATACACAGCGAGGCCGCCATTCTGAGAGAATTAGAATTCCTATCAGAAATCATTATCGCCGACCACAATATCAACAATATAAGATATGCAGATAGCACAATGTTCATAGCAGATACGGAAAGGGAACAACAATAATTCCTACAGAAGGTAGTGTAGGAAAATGAGAAGAAAGTACTAAACAATAATTGCAAGTAGAATGAATTCATGTCCCTTACTGAAATGGACAACCCAACATGCAAATTACACATTGGGGATATCAAATAGAAAGCAGTGAAACAATTTCTGATATTAGCGTAACGTTGTCAGTTTATTTGAATCTCTGCAGACGTAGTCAATCTGTTGGTGGGTTGATTTTGTTTAGCGGCATATCAACACCTCTACGGATTATTTAATGCAGAAATCCAAATATTTTGAACAAAAATGCTTGCGTCCACCTACAGATAAAATGTATTGTTGGTCATTTTGCTGTAAATAGCTATTGTTGGTATGTTTTTATATAAAATTGTATTGCTGGTATTTTTACTATGAAAATTCATTTGTATACTTTCATAGTATTTTATTTTTGTTTGAGGTTTGACTATTTGCCCATAGCTGGTACCTTATCAGGTGCTACCACCCGGGCTAGAATGGACCTTGGAAAGTAAAGCATTTAAAAGATGTTTCCACGCTCCACAAAGCCTGCAAACATCCTATAAGAGTCCTTCCTGCCGGACGCAGTTTATCATCATACCCAGGAAGTCAAGTTGTGTAAATATCAATAGAACTTGCAATATTACAACCATAAGCAGAAAGAAATCTGCCATTTCTTTTTTGGCGTTTACATGGAGAGCCCCACTGCCTACAAATATTTAATTCTGGCCAATCCACATATCTGGCCGCACCCACTTTAAAAATTTTCTCAAATCTCTTTTTATGACATAATTAAAGCCATTTTTTTCTCTTATCTCTCCGATGAGTTCAGTTTCGTTTTTTGAACCTTCTCCGATTTCTATTCAAACATTTGCAATTCTCAGCGTTGTGCGTCAATCACTTGATACCTTTACAGATTTCTTGTTTAATTTTGGAAATTATATCTCTCTAACGACTCTGTCGGGAGAGTGCCAGATATTCTTGGTATTTATTCAACGAAAAACTTTGGAATTAAAACCAAGTGACTCGAGCGCACGAAATATATATATATATATACTTATTTGATTTAGATTGGAGTGAGTCTTTTGATATTCGGTGTAGCAAAAGCTC
>OZ038506.1:87244380-87301880 GCA_964036315.1 Acanthosepion esculentum
CTATCATTTTTGTTTGCACTTTGAATAATGTGTCACCTGATAATTTCTTTTTGAATTTAGCTTTTCTTCAACTTTTATTATAAAACGTCTGCATATTATTTGCTAAATGAATTCTCTCTAAATATTCGTAGGCCTATCATTGTCAGATTACACTTTCATAGGTTATTGGTGGCTGACTGGTTGCTAGCGACGTTACCTATTTGCCAATGCATACGGGGAAAATTTGATCTTTTTGTATTATATGGACAGACATTTGGGCATAAGGAAAATTACTCTACAACCTGCTTCTGTCACTAGCGTAAGAACATGATATGTAAAAGATGGCCTGTCAGATAAATAAAAATGATTTAGGTTTATATTGGTTTGGTTTATTTTGTTTTATGTCATATCAACCTCAATGGGTTATTTAATACCGACAACATTTTTAGGATAGATTCGTCTGAATTAAAATATGTTTTTTTTTGGTTTAGATTGGTTTGGTTTGTTTTATTTTACGGCATATCAACCTCAATAGGTTATTTAATGCCGACAACATTTTTAGGATAGAGTCGTACGAATAGAATATGTATTCTTTGGTCTAGATTGGTTTGGTTTATTTTGTTTTACGGCATATCAACCTCAATGGGTTATTTAATGCCGCCAACATTTTTAGGATAGATTCGTATGAATAGAATATGTATTCTTTGGTTTAGATTGGTTTGGTTTATTTTGTTTTACGGCATATCAACCTCAATGGGTTATTTAATGCCGCCAACATTTTTAGGATAGATTCGTATGAATAGAATATGTATTATTTGGTTTAGATTGGTTTGGTTTATTTTGTTTTACGGCATATCAACCTCAATGAGTTATTTAATGCTGACAACATTTTTGGAATAGTTTCGTATGAATAGAATATGTATTCTTTGCTTTAGATTGGTTTGGTTTATTTTGTTTTACGGCATATCAACCTCAATGGGTTATTTGATGCCGACAACATTTTTATTGCAGCCAATTTTTTTTCCCCAAAAAATAATGTATTACTAGTAACAATTTTTCTTCAGAAATTAATTGCTGGTAATAATTTTCTTTTACAAAAAAGTATTGCTAGTATTAAAATCTTTTGTTACACTTTCATAGGTTTTTAGTTTGGGGTTAACAATTTTCCCATAACTCGGTCCCTAATAGGTGCTATCACCCCGGGTCAGGGTAGACCTGGAAAGACCAGCAATGAAGGTGGTTCCACACTCCTCAAAACCTCATTATTAGAAGCCATGCTGTCGGATGCGCTTTATCGTCTCACACAGGACGCGGATGTAGTTCATAGTCACACCCAGGACGCGTTTAGGGTTAGAGACATATATAGAGAAACTATGAGTTTTGACTTTACAGACTATTTAATCGTGCAATATATTCATTATAGAATTTGAGTCATGTTATCAATAGCATAAAGAATGTTATGGATGGAGTGATCAAAGGACTTGTAGCCTATTCAGTGACATGAAGACGATACTAAAGCTCTCACCAAATACGTACACTTCGTGCATCCCATGTCTGTATAAATACGTGTTGACGTGGCTTTGGTTTTAGAACGTGAAAGGGAACAAATACGAATTCAGTTAAAAACGGCCACATGCAGCTAGAAAAATGATAAAATTAAACCGTTGACTTATCACACAATCAAAAATTATAACATTTTGTAGATTCTTCATCTTTCTTCTGTGAGCCATGTCCCTTCAGGACGTAGGAGATCATAGGCCACAACATCTTCCTGCACCTTATAGCTCTTAATAAGTTTTGTCTTTTTGTTATCTCTCCCAAACCCTTTTCTTCGGTAAATCCAATCGAGTTCTCTCAGTTACTGTGTCTTTAACTAAAAATAAATACGCTTAAATTCACCTTCATCCCTTCCGTGCTCCAACGGCTTAGTGGTAGAATCCCCGACTGATTCAGTCGTGTTTCGATCCTAGCTAGAGGCAACCGGACGTCTAGCCACACTGATGAGCTGTGATACAGCGAAAGAGTTTGTCTGTGGATTACAATATATATATATATATATATATATATATATATATATATATATTATATAAAAAAGATTATTAACTTTAAAATATTATAACTTGTTGACATATGGAAAAACACTCATGAAAATATGTCCCGAAAAAAATACACTATAAATTTCGCCCCTGACGGTTTGATCAGATGGATAACGAAATGCATTATCAGATATTATTTCGGGACATATTTTCATGAATGTTTTTACAAAGGTCAATAACTGATAACACTGTCGGGCTTCCATACCCAAATTTATTACATATAAATTTTTACGTATTAAGAACAATATTGACGAAAAATATAAGAACATTTGGAAAAGTTTCGTGCTTAATAAAACAAAACTTGAAGTAGAAATTTAATCCATCGCCTGTAATAATTGTCACAGTTGTGGTGGTTTCCCGCCGTAACGGGACTGACTACAATTTTGACATAAACATGCTGCTCTGATCAAAGGGGAAAACAATTTACTACGATGAAAATGTCTAGAGAGCGCCCTGATCGCAATGTAAACAACAGAAAATTTGCGCCCTGGGTATTAGAACATTTCACCTTTCCTGGCAGAACTTCTATTATAACATTGTGTAACATTGTGAGATATCAACTAACCAAAGAGATGGAAAGAAAAAGAAAAAACAAATCTAAATGAAATCGGCTAGATTATATATATATATATATATATATATATATATATATATTTATTTATCATTCACAGGCAGACTGTTTCGCCGTTTCACTGCTCATCAGTGTGGCTAGACGCCCGGTTGCCTCTAGGTAGGATCGAAACCCGACTGAATTTGCGTCAGTCGGAACTTCTGCCACTAAGCCGTCGGCGCACGGCAGGGATGAAGGTGAATTTTAGCGTGTTTATTTTTAGATTTAGATAAACACACAGTGACTGACAGTGATTCAATTCTGCCTAAGAGTCGTGCAATATTAGCTTAAATAGTCACTGTTTACAAATTCACACCTCAAACCAGAGAGCTCAACCGAAATTAATATTTCAGGATATATATATATATATATATATATATATATATATATATATAGTTAAATTCCCAGATCAATTCTGTGGACAAGACATATTTGGTATTGTCATTTTATAGCAAATATATATATATATATATATATATATATATATATATATATATGAAGAAATATAGTTTTATGGTGTGCTATATTTCTGGGATAAAGTGCTCAGTATCAGAGATAGAGCGTATCTAAATATGAATATAAAAGTGAACATAGAAGTCAACACGCAGAGGCCTGTGAGTGTTGACTTCAATGTTCACTTTTATATACATATATATATATATATATATATATATATATATATATATATATATATATGTCATCGGTATCAGCCCCAAGCAAGGAAATACAGCCACTAGCACGCAAAGACTTACAGGATGCGGAGAAATTAAGAACAGAAACATTAGGCATGAGGAGAAAGAAAAAAGCAACCAGGAGTTCAATAAATAGCAATTGACATTGCATTTAAATTATTGCAGATTAAAGTTGGTTGGAAAGTATAGGGCTGGATAGGACTTCCACAAGTGAGAGGTGCGGGATAAGAAACTGTTAGCATAGGACTTACGGCTATATCTAGCTAGTTCAAATGTAAATTGATGAGAGATCCTGACGCCAGACTAGAGTATTTCGCTTAAATTCATATAGTCTAAGTTCCATAGCGAGAAGCTCTCATCCGAACAGTTAGCATAAAAGTATTCATGAAAAGGTGCGGAGAATCAACCTTACGGCGCGAGGAAGTGACTGTAGCCGATCCGAGAAATCAGGATCAACACTATTGCTGATTCTTCTTTGGAACTTATCGATGGGATGCAGGAAAATAGCAGGGGCACCGGACGATGTATGGCAGCAACATTTTAAGCATGGACGAATGGTAGTCTTATAGATATGCAAGATAGTTTCCGTAGAGATAAATTGTCTAGCTTGACGCAGTGAACCGATTTTCGTAGCAGCTGATCTAGCGACGGGTTCAATGTCGACTTTCCGCCTCATGTCAGCTGAGAACGACAGCCCGAGAAGGCGCAATGACTTACTTTCTTGGAGGATATTATCAGCCATTCTGATGGAAGACAGAGAGTGGTCCAACAGATGATGAATGGAGAGCATTTTTATTATCAGAGGCGTTAAAATTAACAAGCAATCTCCCCATCCCCCAGTTAACGACGGTCCTGAGGTCGTTTTGTACATCGTCTGCCATTTTGACTTTGTCTGACTGATCAGCCTTACTTTCAAATCAGGAGTAAATGGTAGTGCCGTAGGCGGAGATGCCTAGTTGAGAGCTGATGTCTTCTGGAATGTCGTTAATGAAGATTGACAAACTGCGTAGGACCAAGGATGGAGCCCTGGAGGACACCCGCGTTAGTACAAAAGGATGCCGACGAGTGGCCGTTCAGAACAGATTTCATTTCACGTTTGATATGAATGACTGGATCAGCTAAAAAAAACGTGCCTGGAGATACCGTAGCTTTTCACCTTGCGGGGAAGATATGAATGCCAGACCTTGTTAATGGCTTTCTAGATGACCAATGCTACAGCTTATTTCTTAAAAACTGGAACAACAGAAGCTGACAAGCAACAAGCAGGAAAGCAGGAGGCAGCGTGGTATTTATTATACAATTTAGAGAGACCAGGAGCTAGTTCGGGAGCATACTTCTTAATGACTATTACAGAAATACCATCGGCTCCACATGCTTTGTTGGGATCTACGTTAGACATGATAGCCTGAAACCATGGAAGATGTTATATGCATATCACTCAACAAACAGTCAGTTCTAAGTGGGAAGTCAGAGAGGAATACTCCGCATGATTTATACAATTTTTTAAAAAAATTCTCAGGAATCAACAGGAGACAACTGATAACTGATATCCAGAATGAACAGGAGATAACTGATAACTGACATCATTTAGACACGGCACGTGGAACTAGAACAGTCTACTCCAGCGAGCGAAATAAAGGGTTCAGTTCGACATTCCAATAACCTGTAGAAGGCCGGGGCGTACAACGGCCGAAACGTTGTGATAAATACGGCAACAAAGATGTGGACGATAGTCAAAACAATGTAAATAGTGTACATAATACCTCATCTCAGAAATATAGACAGATACCAAAAAAAATTTTCAGCATCCCTCGCATTTGTAGCCACACCGACATCACAAGTTTAGTCCGAGGAAGTCCTAAAGGTCGACACAGTTGATCATTTCAGAACCTAAGCAAAGTATCAAGACAGAGAAAAATCTCGTTACTAAAATAATGAAAAAAAGTATCGAACTCCCTAAATAGGCAAATTGAAAGTTCAAAATACCGAAATGCAATTGGAGATACCAAAAATGAATTCTCCTGTTATCCTATAGCTTTACAAGAGCCCGATCAGCCCACAAATGGCGTTACCGCTGTCGCGTTTGGACGAGAGCTTCCCAAACCTCGCTCTCCGGTTTTCATAGAGTCCACAAACGTCTCCGAGCCACTGTAGGTCACGAATTATTCTTCACCCTCCAAACTCTCGCCCTCAGGCAGGATGTGACAAGCCTCTCGCTGCTCTATCGGTACTTCCACTGAAAGTGCTCAGACGAGCTACATTCCCTGGTCCCACCAGTTCAAAGCTTCACGGCAAGGACACGCCATGCTACTTAAATAGTAGGAAACCATCCAGATTTCCTCCATATTCCAACCTAACCCAACAGAGACTCTAAATGGTTGGCAGAAAAGGTATTAGGAGAGACAGCGAAAGAACCAAGCCGTACTAAGAGCTACAAAGACCAGACACTTGCGGAGAGGCAAGAACAGTCACGTCCTGAAATGGCACATAGAAAAGCATTGTCTCTCACCTAATTTGACGAATAACTAAAGAACTGACAGACCATCAAAAACCAGGACAGTAAACTAAACGTCTTTGAGAGAATTAGTAACCGCCATTGAAAATTAAATATTGGAAGAGCTACAAATATTAAAAAAACTTCCGGAACTGGAGCTCTTGTTACTGTGACCTATTACCGAACAAAGATATGTTTCTTCAAGATAAAGCAACTCCATAAATAGTAACGGAAAAGGATTCTATAGTATTATTTCTCATTAAGAAATTGTAATTTTTCAACATGTTTTTTTTTTCTGGCTGTTACCATTCTAGAAATGGGGGGGAGGTCTGAATTGTTGGCCGTTTATTCCTCCAACAGATGGGCTCCATCTGTGCTCCTGACACGCTTACTGGTAATCACCTTATCTGAATCCGTTAAAGCTTCGGATTCAGGGTGGTGGTGTGGGAGAGGCGGTATCCAGTTCTTTTCACCTCTACGCAAGACGAAAGGAAAACAACAAATTTTCGCCTTATTTTCTCGTTAAAGAAATTTATACTCAATCCTACCCTGCATTTCATTGCCATTAACTGCCAAAATTAGGGGACTGAAAATAAAAGAAACGAAAGCAATGTGAGACAAACAGCTAGTAAACACCACCGTTAATGTAACTGAATTGCGAAGGTAGGCTGAGTTCTTGTAGCCGGATGAGTTGCATTTTTTTCGGTGTTGGCTGACAGTAACAGTCAAGGGTCGACATCGGATAGGCTAAATCTTGTTCGAATTGTTCCTCTAGGAATAAAGGAGGAGAAGCGACATAACGATATCGTGAAATCGGCGCCCAATTAGGAAAAAGAAGATTAAAAAGGGTTGAGGCTAAATAAAGAGAACATTAACGAAAGTGAAAAAAAAACACTCATTCACCTATATATGTACTTATTTACCTAACAGACAGACACACACACACACATACACACACACACACACACACACACACACACACACACACACACACACATATATATATATATATATATGTGTGTGTGTGTGTGTGTGTGTGTGTGCCCGCGGGCGTTTGTTTGTCCCTATCTATATATTTATCTAACAGATAACTATATATCTGTGTGTGTTTGTTCACTTCCTATCTATCTATCAATCTATCTATCTATATGTATATATCTAATTATCTAACTATATATATATATATATATATATATATATATATATATATATGATTAGATGGATATATACAAATACATAGATAGATAGTGAACCCACAAAGATGTATATATATGTATATATGTATGTATATATATATATATATATATATATATATATATAGAGAGAGAGAGAGAGAGAGAGAGAGAGAGGTAGATAGATAGATAGATAGATAGATAGATAGATAGATAGATAGATAAATATACAAAATTTGCAATTTATGTATATATATATATATATATATATATATATATATATATATATATATATATATATATATATATTTATATATAAAGTTGTAGCCTCTGTCTGTTTGTTATCGAACTAGGGTTCTGGATATAGACCAGCCCATAATTATATATATTACGAAACTACATTACCCAGGGTACTTGGATAAGTATATTTCATTTAGATCAAATGTGTAGGCACATAACCCTCACTGATTTTGTACCCTTTGATTTAAAATCAATTTAAATTTGAAAAAGTAATGACTCCTATCCTAAATATAGAAGGAGAAAGCCAGAAGATGAAGATCACATCGGCAAGATGAAAAATGAGACAATATGAAAGTTAAGTTAGTCAGAAATCACCAGTCAGTGGGTAGTGACTTACAATACATATTTTTTGCGACAGTTCAGCTATCATATCAAAGTTGAAATCTGCTCATCAATTCATTCAATCAAATACTGCATCAAATACATAACAAAGGAACAGATCAAGCTGTTTTTGCATAACACCTTCCTTTTTGTTTTCCCTTTGATTTAAATTAAATTTAAATTTGAACAAGTGAATAACTCCTTACCAAAATATAGAAGGAGAAAGCCAGGAGATGGAGGTAACATCGGCAAGATCATGGACTAATACTGAAATGCATCATTATTTTTCACATTTTGATAACAATGATTTCCTTAAAAAACGTGGGACACGTAGCAAGTTACACGGCTAAGTATGACATGGGTAAATTGGCTATTATATATATATATCTATATGTGTGTGTGTGTGTGTATGTGTCTGTTAGATAAGTATATATATAGATAGGAACAAACACGCATGCGCGCTCGCACACCCACAAACATAAATTTTTTAAAATAAAAATTATTAATTTTTTTATATATGCAAAATAACCATTCCGTCTATTTTGCAAAATATACTTGACAAAGTAATGCCTGTATAAATAAATTGTGCCAATATTGAATTAACTAGATATTTTTTATTAAAATTGAAAGTGTCTAACAGTCTGTCTATACTCAGCACCTGAAGATTGTGTTGTGCATGAAACTCCGGTTCGTGCTACCGGTGAGGAATTATATATATATATATATATATATATATATATATATATATATATATGCAAATTAGTATTTAAATTATTAATGTTTGATTAACGATAGTGAGTAGGTGATGTTTTATATATATATATATATATATATATATATATATATTTAATATATAAAGTGCCGTGGAGATGTCTCCTGTCTCGTCACTTATTTGTGTGTGTATATATCTAAATATGACTGGGTGCTTATGTATTATAATTTGAGTGTGTATATTGTATTACGCGAGAGGTGAACACCCTATTTATACACTTAGAATTAAAATGTATACATTTTTGTCGGGAAGACCAGCTGAAATTAGCGTCTGTTCTAACGTAATTTCAATGAAAAAAATAAAATAAAATTGAATAACATATGTATTTTTTCTTTTCTCATCAGTAGTTTTATAATTTTAAACTTAATAGAGATTAAATTTAGATTTTAAAATTGGTAATTTTTTACCTTTAATTTTAATATCAAATTTTATCATATAATTTAATACTTATTGGTTAGAATAAATTCTATTTTAGTAAGACCCCAACTTTAAAGCTTTTAATAGCTATTATAACCTTACTTCGTTGTCAAGTCTTTTGAATTCCCGTATACTTGTATTTTGATTGGTCATTCCTGCTTATGTAACAGCGTTTCCCCTTACGAAGGATCGTTAATTAATTTGAAACTTTTAAAACCCTTTATTCTACATTCAACATCGTTACTTGATAAGACACCGGAGGTGTTGAAACAAAATGGTTATTTTTGTAGTGATTTTATAACATATTTATGTTATAATCTTTAAATAAACAATTACATAAATATATATATATATATATATATATATATATATATATATATATATATATATATATATATATATATATATAGTTTAACATTTAAATAACATTCGGAGGACGAATATTTTCTCGGACATTCAGGCCGGTAAATGTTATTTAATACTGTTTATTATAAACAGAGCATTTACTTAAATACTTGTATCTATAAAAAGAATGTTAAACATAAAAATGTCTTTAAATATATATATATATATATATATATATATATATATATAATCACTGTGGAAACAGACTTCAGCTGGAACGACTGAAGGCAATCTTGAGGCCAGGAACATTGCCGTCAACAATGTAACTGACTGTTGCCATTCGGTATTGAACTCTGTGTACGTACTGCTTTTTATTTACATACGGTCTATCTCGGATATTGAGCACTGATACCCGATAAATACAGTATAACGTAAAACTATATTTTATCACAGCCATTCAGAGACACTCGCATGCATATATATATATATTTATATATATATATATATATATATATATATATATATATATATATATATATATATATATATATAGATAGATAGAGAGAGAGAGAGACAGACAGACAGAGAGAGAAAGAGACAGAGAGACAGACAGTGTGTGTGTGAGAGTGAGAGAGAGATAGATAACGATATATATTTTTATTTATCAAAAACAATATCGGTTTAATTGTATGACGAAGTGGAAAAAGTTTAGTTTTAACACGTCTCGTCTTTCATGACTTCATGGGACTAAGTTTGTTACTTTGGTACGACTACGCATGCGCACGAATGAGACGTGTTAGTGATTGCGAAACACGTCACTAGTAAACTTTTCCACTTTGTCATGCAATTACCACGATATATATATATATATATATATATATATATATATATATATATATATATATATATATATATATGTATATATATATGTATATATATATATATATATATACGTATATATATATATACATATATATATATATATATATATATATATATATATATATATATATATATATATATATATATATATATATATATATATATATATATAGTCATCCATAGACAGACTGCTCGCTGTATCACAGTTCATCAGTGTAGCTAGACGTCCGGTTACCTCTAGCTAGAATCGAAACCCGACTGATTCTCCTTTAAGCCGTTGCCGCACGGCAGGGATGAAGGTCAACTTACTATATGTATATACATGTATCAAAAATAAAAAGAAACAACAATTTGGTTCATAATCCTGAGTTCTTTAGCATTTATTTTTGAAAAAAAATAAACAGTGTTCGATACACAGTTGAGCATATTATTATTATTATTATTATCATTATTATTATTATTATTATTATTATTATTATCATTATTATTATTATTATTATTATTATTATTTTAAATATATTTTCATCGCGAAACAGAAATAAATATGTTTCAAAAATTAAATTAAATTTATTCTCAGAATCGCTTGAAAATGGAACTGAACTTCAAACTTTAAGTTTAATTTAAGTTTTGGTTTTAAAACAGTAATTTCTGTATGGCTATTGAAACATCTTTTAAAAACAATATATATATATATATATATATATATATATATATATATATATATATATATATATATATAGTGTAACCCGCATATAAGAGAAACCCGGATATGAGAGATATTTTCTCTGGTCCCAAATTAGAGCCTGTGTTAATGTATATATAATAGACCAAACCCTGATATAAGAGAAACCCGGATATAAGAGAAACCAGGTTATAACAGAGATTTTATTTGGTCCCAAATTAAGGCCTGTGTTAATGTATATATAATAGATCAAACCCGGATATAAAAGAAACCCGGATATAAGAGACTTCTTCTCCGGTCCCGACAACTCTCTTATATCCGGGTTACACTGTATATATATATATATATATATATATATATATATATATATATATACATGTGTGTGTGTGTACGTGTGTTTGTGTACTTGTGTGTATGTGTGTATGTATACCTTTCCACATATTTTTGAATATATTCACATATATGACAAATTTTTGTTTCATAAATATAAATATTCATATAAAATAAATAATACATATATATATATATATATATATATATATATATATATATATATATATATATATATATATATATATGTATACACGTCTGTGTGTTTGTGTTTATACATATTCAAAAATAAACAAATTTTGCCAAAACGAAGTAACTAAAATCTAATTAGATGTAAGGAAACTATGAGCATACGACAAAAAAAACAAAAACAAATGAATCAAACACGTACTTACAGAATCGAATAAATATTTAATATCGATTCTATCTGTTGTATTTAATCGATTTTGATGAATTACAACCAGGCTGGTTGTGCTGAGAACAGTATTCGTCAACTGGTGTCGGAAAATGTCCCGGATTCAAATTAAAGAATAAGATGGAAAAAAAAAACCGATTGAGATAAAGTAATAAAATAAAGTTGACAGTCGAAGGAGAGACAGATTTGATGGACGAGCAAGACATGAAAACAAATATTTTGAATAATTACATGGTGATTTTCAGAAGTGGAACTGGCGAGACCGACCAAGCACTATGATTGAGTGAAGACAAGTGGATGTAGGAAGAGAAAGAGAAAAGTGACGGATGAACAGAGAGACACAGAAGAAAGAAATATTACATTTTGTCTGTCTTACGCTGGTGTCTTTTTTTTTTTTTTTTTAGATCTATTTATCATAGATTGGAATTGATACTACGTTTCAAGGTATGCTCAAAGTTAAGACACGAACATTCTGTATGTATAAGTTGCATATACTTACAGAATGTTGCATAATGATAATGTTCATTTTCCCGGGTCAAACAGTGGAGAATTAAATTTTCTTGTCGTCTTCAGGGGTCTCAAAAAGCATCAACTCATTAGAATGTGCATTCAACATGCTCTGGGACATAAAAATAAACCCCACTCGCTGATGTGGCCCGCCTTCTCCGGCGTCCTGTCGTAACAATACGAACACAATGTTTGTTTAGCGGCATATCAACTCCTAATGGGTCATCTAATACCGAAATTTAATTTTCTTGTGAGCATTAGTAATTTTCTATACAAAAATAAGTTGCTGGTACTTTCGTCATTACGCATTCCAAAAGCCGGACACGGTATTGCGACACGTGAGGATTTCTATGTTAACAAAGAAAAGAGTACTGAACTATTACGTTACGTCTGTTCTTCTTTACGGCAGCGAATGTTGTACGGTCTCCTCAAAAATGAAGAAGATACTCAAGACGACAGAGATATTTGTTCTATAGAAAGATGCTGAGGATATCTTGGGCCGAACATGTCAGCAATGACGAGGTACTGGAGGCGACGCAAACAAAGAGGAAGCTTATACATAACATCAGGAAAGGGCAGGTGTAATTTCTGGGACACGTGATGAGAAAGGAGGGCCTGGAGAATCTGATACTCACAGGTCAAAAAGAGGGAAAGGGAGACAAGCGAAAGCAGCGCATGTCATACCTGGCAGGCTTAAACAAGTGGATAACTGAACGTGTGTTCTGTGGGGGGTGACAGAGGGACAAAACTTATTGAGAATAACAAAGGATAGGGAGAAGTGGAGAGCCATGATCAAATACGTCCTGAAGAAGGATTATATGACCCAACTTTGGGGGTTAACTACTTGCGTACAAATTTGTATTTTTGGTAATTTGATCTAAAAAGGTGTATTGATGTTCATTTTTTTCATACTAAAATGAGTTTCACACATTCATAGTGTTTTTTTTTTTTTAGTTTAGGGCTCATTATTTGCCCATAGCTGGGACCGTAACAAGTGCTACGACTACGGGTAAGGGTGAACCTGAGAACAACAGCAAATGAGTGTTGGTTCAACCACCCCACCCAAAACCTCCAATCTCCCGATCAGAGGCCTGGCTCACGGATCTTGTTTATCCTCTTACCCAGGACGAACCAACACGATGTACAGATAAATATGTTCCGTTTATTCGTTATGCATCCTTGCTTTTTCTCTCGGCCCGCTGAACAGTTCTGCGTTCGCTTTTCTTTCTCCTGTCACTGGTAATTTAGACTCCCATTGATCAGAGGACACAACGAGAACATAATCTTAATTTTAATATATTAAATATATATATATATATATATATATATATATATATATATATATATATGACACACACACGCACACACACAGACACAGACACACACATATATATATCTTATATTATATTAAATTTTGTATATATTATATTATATTATATATATATATATATATATATATATATATATATATATATATATATATATATATATATTATGGATATATTTCATATATATTGTATTTTGTATATATTATATTATATGTATATATTATATTATGCTTGTATTATATTTGCAAAGTGTCCGGATATACTGGCCCTGTGTGAGACCAATCTTGACTTCTCTATTCCTTCCTCTGATCTCTCGATCCCTGGATACCTTCCTCTCCTCAGAAAAGACTCTCTAAGACACATGCATGGAATTGGTGTCTACGTCAAGGACCATCCCCCTCTGGCTAAAGAGTGCTCTCTCGAATCGCCGGACCATTCGTACTTATGTCTCCGGCTATCTCTTCTCAATGCTGTAAGCTATCTTTTCTTCCTCTATCGCTCTCCATCCTCTCAGGACTGTGGAATACTCGATGTCATTTCTGACAGCATAGACAAGGCCCTCTCGCTCCATCCGTTCGCTCACATATTTGTGTTTGGCGATTTTAACGCCCATCACAACAAGTGGCTTAAGAATGCTAATACCGACCTCGCAGGCATTCATACTCTCAACTTTTCAGTCTCTCAATCCCTCACACAGATAATTGATTTCCCCACGCGTTTTGCTTACAACCGAGACCTGTGTTTTATCTCCATCCCTGAGTCTTGTAGTGCCACGCAGCTCTGTCCTATCGGTAACTCCGATCATGCTGTAGTGTCTGTTAGTATCTCCTTCAGCCCCACCCCCTGCAAGGAACCTCCTACCACCAGAACCTCATTCTGCTACCAACGGGCTGACTGGGACTCGTTTCGTGATTTCCTCCGCGATGTCCCCTGGGATGCTGTATTTAAGCTTCCCATTCAAGAATATGCTTCAGAGGTCTCTTCTTGGGTTAAAGCTGGAATTGACGCTTTCATCCCCTCAAGGAAATTCAAGGTCAAACCGCGCTCCTCCCCTTGGTTCACAGCTGCTTACTCAGCCGCCATTGCCCATAGGAACCACTTCTTCCACCGTTTTCGTAGTGATATGTCTGACTGCAATAGACGCCTATTTACCTCTGCCTGTAACGAGTGTAAGCGTATCCTCAACGAAACTAAGTCACTATTTGCTGCTCGGATGAACGAACGTATTGCATCTCGCAAATTCGGCTCCAAAGATTATTGGCGCCTCTGCAAGAGCGTTCTAAATAATAGCAAACCCTCCATTCCTCCCCTGTTCAATCAGTTTGAGGTTCTGACCACCTCTGCCGACAAGGCTGAATGCATTGCTCGGAAGTTTTCTTCCAATTCAACGTTAGACTCTTCCGGGGTACCCATGCCCGATTTCCCTCCCAGAACCGAGGCCCTTTTGAGCGGATTGCACATATCCCCGTCGTTGGTATTGGGCATTATTTCTAACTTAGATCACCACACAAGGCTACTGGTGGTAACGGGACACCAGCCATTGTCCTGAAGAAATGCACACCTGAACTGGCGCCTGTCCTCTCTAAATTATACAACCACTGCCTCAAGGAGTCTTGTTTTCCTGACTGCTGGAAGTCCTCAACCATTGTTCCTGTCTTTAAGAACTCTGGTGACCCCTCCGACCCTTCTAATTACCGTCCTATCAGTCTCCTACCCCTCTTCGGCAAAGTCTTCGAAGCCATTATCAACACCGAAGTGATTAATCACCTGATATCCCATGATCTGCTCTCAGATAAGCAGTATGGTTTCCGCTTTGCCCGATCTACAGCCAATGTGCTTACGGCCATCACTGAATTTGTCTACCAAGCTATTCATAATAACGGTGAAGCTCGTGCCGTGACCCTAGACATCTGCAAAGCGTTTGATAGAGTTTGGCATGCCGGCCTTCTCCGCAAGCTCCAGGGTTATGGTATCACAGGTCGATTGTTTGACCTAATACAATCATTCCTGTCAAACCGTGAATTGAAGGTCGTCCTCAATGGATTCATCTCCAGATCCTATCCCACTAACGCAGGTGTTGCTCAAGGCTCCATCCTAGGCCCTACTCTCTTCCTCATTTTCATAAACGACCTTCCTGACGCCATAGATCTCAAGTAGGCATCTATGCGGACGGCACCATAATTTACTTCTACCTCAAACACAAATCTAGTGATGCTGATAAAGTTAACCTGGCAGTTCGAATACAAAAGGACCTCCAATCGATTTTGAACTGGGGCAAGAAATGGATGGTTAACTTTAACGCCTCTAAAACAAAACTGCTCTCTATTAACCACCACAAGGGCCCATCCCTGCATCCCATTAGAATGTCTGAAGACTAACTTCTCGAGAGCCCCTCTCTGCGGCTGCTCGGTCTCACGCTGTCTGCTGACCTGAGATGGAACAAATACATCGACTCAATTGCATCATCCACCGCAAGGAAAGTTGGCTCCCTGTGCCGTGCCAGGAATTTTTTCTCCCCGGAATCGATCCTCCAAATCTATAAATCGACCATTCGCCCTTGCATAGAGTATTGCTGCCATATAGGGTCTGGAGCCCCTGCTGTTTGCCTCAGGGTTCTTGATAAGATCCAGAGACGGATATGCAATGTAATTGGCCCTGATCTCGTCTGCAGTCGCTCTCTCACAGACGCGACGTTGCCTCGCTCTGTCTTCTTTACAAATACTTTCACGGTAATTGCTCCGAGGAGCTGCTTTGGCTGGTTCCTAGGCCTCATGAATTTAAACGTCCTAAGAGGCTGGCATCCCATTCCCACCCCTTCACCGTTGAAACTGTTAGATGTAGACGTCTCTTTTACTCCAATAGCTTCAGGTCTCGCACATCTCGCCTGTGGAACTCCCTTCCTTATTCCTGTTTCCCTGACAAATACAATCTCCAACTATTTAAGTGTAACGTCAATCGACATCTCCAGTTGCCTTGATCTATCCACTTCCCTTCTCCACATCATTTCACCTTTCATTCCTATCTGCTCTCGCTCCAAATCTTCTGTAACCCCCCCTTGCCTTGATCGATCCACTATCTTTCTCCACATCCTCTCCTTTAACACTCCTATCTGCTCTTCCTCCAAACCTTCTGTAACCCCTTGCGTGCTAGTGGCTTCCAGCCTTGCTTGGGGTGATAAGCCTAATATATATATATATATATATATATATATATATATATATATATATATATATATATATGTTGTTTAGATATATGGAACTCAACGCTCCAAGATTTTGTTGACTTCGGCTGCTCCCCAGTGAATAAAAGCGTTGGTTTATGTAATCCAAAAAGTTACTTGACCCAGCGGGTTGTGTGTTCACTACCTGGCCACAGCAGAGGTGAAAAAAAAACTAGGAGAGTTGACTTACTAAAAAGATAATTAACTGGAACTGGGATATCCAGAAAAGGCATGACACGTGGAACTAAACAGTATATCACCGTGGACTAAATAAAGTGTTGGTTTCGAAATCTTAACATATATCATCTGAAGAAGGCCAAATCGGACAATGTTCGAAACGTCATGAATGTGAGAATGAGGACAACAGAGGAGACAGCGAGAATATAATCTTAATTTCGGTCCTCACCGATCCGAAACGATAAAGAGCAGACCGCTTTTCGTTCTATCTTTCCTTTCGAGGCTTCTGCAACGTTTCGGGTCGCCGCCAGCTACAATTCTTCCCTTCTCAGCGCAACTTCAGACACTGCATCAACGACGAAGTCTTTTTTTTTTATTGATGTTGCCTCGCTCTGCCTTTTTTAGAAGTACTTCCACGGTAATTGCTCTGAGGATTTGCGTTTGCTTGTCCCCAGGACTCGTGAATTTAAACGCCCCACCAGGCTGGCATCCCGCTCCCACCCCTACACCGTGGAAACTGTTAGATGTAGACGTCTCTTCTACTCCAATAGCTTCATGTCTCGCACATCTCGCCTATGGAACTCCCTTCCCTATTACTGTTTCCCTGACAAATACAATCTCCAACGGTTTAAGTGTAGCGTCAATCAACTTCTCCAGTTGCCTTGATCTATCCACTTCCCTTCTCCACATCCTTTCATTTCTCATTCCTATCTGCTCTCGCTCCGGATCCTTTGTGGCCCCCTTGCCTTGATCGGCCGACTGTCTTTCTCTTTCTCCACATCCCCTCCCTTGCCACTCCTATCTGCTCTTCCTCCAACCCTTCTTTAACCCATTGCGTGATAGTGGCCTCCGGCCTTGCTTGGGGTGATATGATTAAAAAAAAAATCTCGCTTTATTATACAGGGTGCGACAGAAATATCTCTCTTGAATAAACATGCAGAAATATCTCTATCTATTTTTGCCGTGTATATCAAAACAATAATTATAATATATAATTCTTTATTCTCCCTGTATCCGAAGTATAATAATGTTGCGCCGAGGAGAGCCGCTCGGATTGAGTTAATCGGAGAGCTGAGTTCGAATTCCAGTCGAATTTATTACTTTCACTAAAAATAAATTATATATTATAATTCTTTTTAGATATATGGAAAAGTAAATTATGTTTTATAATTACTTTTTGGATATATAAAAAAAAAATGAATGTATTTTATAATTATTGTTTATTTTATGGGTAAAATAAATTATATATTGTTATTACTTTGTAGATATATGGAAAAATAATTATATATTATAATTGTTGTTTTGATATATACAAAAATAAGTTATAATATCTATTATTATTATTAGGAGAAAAGAAATTATATATTATAATTATTTTTAGATATATGTGAAATTGAATTATATATTATGCTTACTTTTTGGATACATATAAAGAAGTTATATATTATAATTATTGCGTCGATATATGGAAAAAAGAAGTTATATATTATAATTACTTTTTCGATATATGGAAAATAAAGACTTATATATTATAATTATTGTTCAGATATATATAGAAAAAAATAAATTATAATTATTTTTAGATATATGGGGAAAATAAATTATATTTTATGCTTACTTTTTGGATATATGGAGAATAAAGAATTATTTATTATAATTATTGCTTTGAATTATGGACAGAAATTATATACTATAATTAATGTTTAGATATACGGAAAGAAAAAACATGAGGATATAGGTTAAACTAAAATTCATATTCCTATCCTCCAATAAAAAAATCTTTTAAAAAAAGTTAATGTATATTTTGCAATCTCCCGCGCTTCTGAATGTTTTTGATTTAGAAAAAAATAAAATGTAAAGCTGAGAATCAATATTAAACCGAAAGTGAACTATTTGCTGAATCTTCGCCAAATTTCTTTCATTTTTTATTGGGCCAGAAACACAAACGATCAATCGCTTTCCACTGGGAAAGTGAGTAAAATAATTCATTAAAAAATTCTGGTGGCTTCTCTTGATGTCTTCTTTGCGATATCTAATTGACAGCATTTACTTTGAAACAACCGGTTGTCGAACGATCACCGAAGTTAAGCAACGTTGACTCTGTTCAGTACCTACATGGGTGACCGCTGAGAAATACCAGTTGCTGTAAGATTGGATATACGAATGGTGCAATGGATAATGCATCGAAATGTGGAATCGAAGAGCCGAGTTCGAACTAGAGTCTGGGTCGTTATATTAACTTCCTTGAAAATACGCCTGGGAAAAGTATGAATCCCCTTTTTCCTTCCAGCTGTAGGTTAAATATAAGTGTTGTAGAATACCTACGGACGATGATAGAAAATATTCGTCCGCGACAGGATTCGAACCTGTATCTTATATGGAACCGTCATATAGCCTGACGCGCCTTAACCGTTTCGGCCACTAAGGATCATTCGGTTGGCAAGGTTGATGTTTATAAGCTGTAAATTCGACCTTGCCAGCTGAACGATCGTTAGTGGCCGAAACTGTTAAGGAACGTCAGGCTATATTCCGTAAAGGATACAGGTTCGAATCCTGTCGGAGGACGAATATTTTCTATGAAAAATTCTCGGACATTAAGGCCGGTAAATGTTATTTAATACTGTTTGTTATAAACAGAGCATTTGCTTAAATACTTGTATCTATAAAAATAATGTTAAGCATAAAAAATGTCTTTAAATAATTGTTGAACTTTGTCCATTTCATAATATATTTATTTTAAAGACATTTATGATATGTTTAACGTTCTTTTCATAGATATCATATATAAACATATCATAAATGTCTTTAAAATAAATTGTCGGACATTGTCCAATTCAAATATATATATATATATATTATGCTCGGCTGTTTTCAGCCTACTTTTACAATATATTATTTTATATCATATCTTGTACACACACACACATATATATATATATATATATATATATATATATATATATATATATATATATATATATATATATATATATATATATATATATATATATATATATATATATATATATATATATATATATATATATATATATATGCACATTTCATTGAATGCAACACACAAGGTGCTTTTATTTAGGTTTTTATACTAGGTATAAAATAGGTGTTATTAAAAATTTCCTCACGAGAGCGGACGAGAATTCATCCTCTCGGACGCTTTTCTTTAACGAATTAAACAATGTAAAACAAACGCCGATTAATAACGGATTTCCTAATCAATTGTAGGATTTCCACATTAGGTGTTTTCTGTCTAAGGTTCCTAATAGCAACGGCGAGAATAGAAACATAAACAATAATATTAATATTTTTTATAAAAACCAAATGAACCAAAATTATAAACATGACGAATGCAGAATTAACACCAGTTGACAATAGCAAGAAAAAAGAATAGATTAATTATTTATTACAAAAAATTTAAAACCTCTAACTTTATAGTTAAAAATAATAATTCACAGCTTAGAACAAAATTAAATAGGGCAAATATTATTTATGAATTTAAATGACCATTAAAGAATTGTATTCCTGATCAGTCAAAATTCGTAAATAATTATATAGGCCACACTACAACATGTTTGACACGCAGACTAACTCTACACCTTTCTGACCATAGCTCAATTAGATCTCATTTAAATATTCATGGAGACCTACCGGACACTATTCGTAACATACTTGTTAACAACACTCATATAATAGCGTCATCTAAATGCAACAAACTATTTATTATTTAACAGTTGAAATATTTCATCCTTAAAAATGGCTAAATCTATAGCCGAAAGCGCTCGGATAAAAAGAACATTCGGACAATTTTATATAATTTATCATCCGAAAAGAAGAAATTATTAGATCGCATGAGAAATTGTATAAAAACTGAATAAAAGCACCTTGTCTGTCGTTTTCAATGAAATGTGCATGAAAGAAGGATTGCTGCCAAAATACACAAATTATATATATATATATACATACATATATATATATATATATATATATATATATATATATATATATATATATATATATATATAAATAAGGTGCGATGGATAAATTGTCGTTTAAATGACACAGAAATGAAAATAAAATTGACATCTCATTTTAACAGATATATTTACCAAAATTGCACAAAAAATATCTCGAAATACTAAAGTTTAATTTCATTCAATAAAATCACCATTGGTTCCAGCCAGGACCTCTAAACGACTTCGGAATCTCTTACAAATCTTCTGAAAGGTTGGTTAATGATGCCGTCATCAGGAAAATGACTTACCTGGTTCGAATATCTAAGCATATAATAATATACAATAATGCTTTGGGATCCGAGTTTAATTTGGTCCAAGATCAACCTGTAACTACCCAAAAGACTCTTATCTCAAATCAATTTCCTACTTTGAAATTAATGGGAATATTTCCGGTCGGTTCCAGGCCATTAAAAATCGCACTTATTTTTTTAAAACTCGCCCGTATTTTTAAATTTGTGGTTTTATCACAAGCAAAAACGTGTGAATAAACAAGAAATATTGTTTACAAACAATAAAATAAAGAGAAAAAAACAAACTGTAAAGAAATAAACTGCACTAAACCATGAAGTTCAGACGAGTCATAGGCCAAGTGGCAGAGGGGAGAGAGAGAAAGAGAGACCAGGGGGCAACAGCAGCTCTCTTAGCAACGGGTAGCCTATTCTACGATACCGAAGATTAACTTCATCACTTGATTTTTTTAAATATTTACATTTTATCCATTACAGAAACTATTTTAAAAACTTTTTAAAAATTTATAATTTTTTATTTATCGTTGATGTAGAACGCTTATACTGTTTCGCCAAATCCATTAGTCCTACGTCTTCCACGTTTATTTATTTTTTTTTTTAATAATTTCCGGCTTTACCTCAAGCAAAATCATACGTTTCGGGTTTTCACCACTGTTCTTTACACTTACTTTCTTCGGACCCATGATGTCACTAAAGGAATTTTGAAAAATGACTCCAAAAATGACACAACACAACAGAGATCCTTCTAGGGCGAGGCAAACACGTGTATTACGAGTGCAAATACGCTCGAAGCCTGGCGATCACTGCACCAATTAACGGATGTTTAACTGAATCTCGCTCGTATCTCAAAATTCAGTTCGTATCTCAAGGCAATATATCGGCCGAACTCCGGCTCGTATCTCAAAAAACTCGGATGTTGGTACGCTCGTATCACAAGTCATTATTGTACTTAGCTTTTGGAAGGCATCTTTCGCTAACCCAATGCGCCTTTGCACATCGGACTTTCCGTTCCCTGCTAATACGCTTCCAGGATATATTGACTACATCACTGATATAGGGATGAAAATAACTTTGATGGTACAACCCCGCCTCCACCGCCCCAAAAATTGACATGATTTTGTAATCTAATAACATAGCCAATTTTCACTCAAATGATCTCAAATTTTAACAAAATGTGTAAAACCTAAAAAAATTGTCAACCAAAATGACTGGTAATCTACCAGGAAGATGGATCGGGAGTTCCGTTGACAATGGCCATGTGCTGTTGAAATGGCCACCGCGTTCACCTGACTTGACACCTTGTTAATTTTTTCTATGGGGCTATGTGAAAGGATAGGTCTATATACAATTCTTCCTATAAGGCTAGAGGAACTTATGCAGAGAATCCCCGAGGCGATGGTGAATGTTACGCAAGACATGCTACAGCTGTGGCCGATCGGTTAAGGCACATCACGCGAAATGATGGTTCCGTATAGGATGCAGGTTCGATTCCTGTCGGAAAACGAAAATTTTCTATGAAAATTTCTTGGACATTCAGGCCGGTAAATGTTATTTAATACTGTTTATTATAAAACAGAGCATTTGCTTAAATACTTGTATCTATAAAAAGAACGTTAAACATATTATAAATGTCTTTAAATAAATTGTCGGACTATGTCCAATTCAAAAATATAATTTTATGTATATATACAGGAGGTTTAAAAAAAAATAGGTTCAATTGTTATGTGTTATACTTTCATGTATATATCGAAGGTGTTTTCAAAAAATTGACACTATTTTGTAATCTAATAACATAGCCAATTTTCACGCAAATTTTAACAAAATCTGTAAAAACTAATTAAGTTGATTATTTTTTTAAATGTTCAAGGTGAAGATTGACGTTTACAAGAAATGAAAAGACATTTTGCGTGTTAGAATATGTCTGAAGACTGTCAAACAAGAGTTTGCAGCGTAAATTTTCGAAACAAAATCAAGAAAAATCCACCAACTGGAAAACAAGATTTGGACATGGCACAAAACATTCAAAGAGGAAGTCTGCTTGTGCAGGTCAAGGGATCTGGTCAACCACCAGTATCGGAAGATACGTCAATCAGATTCGGGAAACATACATGGTGTCCATAAAGTTCGTGTTCACTTTAAAAAATGTATAACTTCATTTCTATCTGCGATAGAAATAATTTGTAAAAAGGATTAGAAAGAAGTAAATCTATATTTTTTAAGGTTTTATGTAAATTTTATATAAGTTTCCACATGTCCTCCATCATTAGCAATACAAAGGGTAATACGATTTTGAAGTTCACGGAAAACATTTGCCAAATGATTTACAGTAATACCTGAAATCACATTTAGTTATTTTCGCTATACTTAAAACTAGGTACATTAAACTTTATAACATTTTTTACAGATTATTTCTATCGCAAATACAAATAAAGTTATAAATTTTTTAAAGTGCACACGAACTTTATTGACACCCTGTATGTGCGAAGCCCTAAAATGTCTGTAAGAACATTTATAGAAAACTAGCTTCCTCATACGACACTGAGGCCCTGGTGAATGTTACGCATGACATGCTACAACGTGTTTGACAGAAGCTGGACTATCGTCTTGACTTGTGTCGTGTCACAGGTTGTGCAAATAGTGAACATATGTGAAGCTTTGTGATATCGGTTATAAAATCTAGATCTCTTTGAATAACTTGTTCGAACTTTGATAAAGAAATCTTTTATTGTTCAACATGAAACCTGTTTAATTTAATTTGCCTGTGACATATTACTCAGATATTCACATTTTAATTGATGTCAATTTTCGGGGACACCCTATATATTAGGCCTACAAATTTGTCGCCCATCAAAATATTACTGTATCTGAGAACATTTTTGGAGTCTCCCAAAAATATGATTTATCTACCCTTGCCTTTCAGCTTATCGCATGCTGAATGCAAATGCATGCTTGTAAAATCGACATCTTCCACGTAATGTAACAACTATGTTCGTCTGTTAGAGTTTTTTTTTTGTTGTTGCTCTCGGCTTCAAGGAAATATAGCTGAAGCCGATTCGCCGTATTCTGTTCTTTCAGCTAATATCACTTTACGGAACGATATAATATACTGCAGGTGCTACTTTCATTATGGCGTTGGTACAGCGTCGAAGATACCAGAGAGGTATATTTTCTGTAAGAAGTTTGGTATCACTTACAGGTTAATAAAAGATATGGGAGTTTATATTAGCATATCGGCGATATCAGACGACGCCATTTGTTTTAGGCGCCAAAAGAATTCTACGTAATCATAAATTAATGAATATTGAATTATATCTTTAAACTGAATATATATATATATATATATATATATATATATATATATATATATATATATATATATATATATATATATGGTGGACTCTCCCGTCGTATTTGAAGTATGAGGGTCAAGCAACTCAGTTCCTACACACCGACAGCCAGAGACCAGCACATATGATTTTATTATAGCAGTGAAGGCTTTGTGCAGAATCAACCAACTTTTTTGAAGGGCTGAATACAGAGACCCGGTGCACTGCGTGCCACAAGGTCCCCAAACAACCTTCCGCAGGTTTTTGAATTCATAGTTGTCCATCTCCTAGACCAGTTGTTATCCAAGGCTAAAGAATACAGTCTGTTCTGCTAATTACCCATAGCTGGATGGAGGGACAAGAATACATACATACATACATACACACACATATATACATATATATATACATATATATATATATATATATATATATATATATATATATATATATATGGTATCCCAGAATGAATTAGCTATTTCAGTAAAGCGTTAAATTTCTATAACAGCTTTTAAAATATCTAAATTGTAAATTTTGAAAAAGATTACAATTACAATAGAATGTTTTAAAAAACACGTAACTTGTATAAAAAAGGATTTTTACAATATAGAGCGCGTTCATGCGCATGCACAAAAAAATTATAGCTATCAATTGCTTCAATTCTTCGTATTAGCAATTCTCCCATGAAGATAATCTTGGATAAAATTGAAAGTACTTGGGAAAATAAAAAAAGAATGAGAAAAGCGGCATCGTCTTCCTCGGTCAGTTTAATTACAACATTATTATAAAAAATATCTGTGAATATGAGAGGATTAAAATTAAAATAAATAGGCATAATATGTCTAAATTATTCAACCATACATGTTTAAATATAGTTAAATTGCCAGATCAATTCTGTGGACAAGACAAATTGGTATAAAATGACATTTGGAAGAAAATCTTAGATTTGGACGACGCGTTTCGTCGCCCGACTTTTTCAAGGCAAAAATGAAATGAAGTCTTCGTTGTTATAGTTACATTAAAAAATCGAAATTTAAAAAGATAGACGCTTCTGTCTAAGCCTTTTTCTGGTTAATGTAAATTTCCTTTATACTAAGAGATTTTTTCATGTCGACAATACAGTTAAATTCCCAGATAAAAAAAATCTCTTAGTTCAAAGTAAATTTACATTAATCAGAAAAAGGCTTAGACAGAATTTTTTTAATTTGGGATTTTGTAATGTAAATATAACAACAAAGACATTTCGATTTCATTTTTGCCTTGAAAAAGTCGGAAGACGAAACGCGTCGGCAAAATTTAAGATGTTTTTTCCAATTGTCATTTTATACCTTGCTTGAATATATATATACATATATATATACATTATTATTATTATTATTTGAAACGTTATTATAATGGATCCTTTTATTTAAGATAGACGCCCATTCTCATTATTTTAATAAGTTGTATTATATCTATCAAGAAATCATATTAAAGAAAATGTGCTCTCCGACGAGGATCGAACCTGCCTCCCACTTTGTATAAGAAACGAGTACTTGATTCAGCGTCATCTTTTATAACATTGGATACTGAACGATTACTCCATGGATGAAAAGAAAACTGGAAGCAATTGTAACGTGTTTCTACAGAAGGATTCTGAGAATTAAATGGATAGAGCGTGTAAGTAAGGAAGAAGTCTTGAGGAAAATGGCAACAAAAAGGACATTTATAATCGGATTAAGAAAGAGATTGCTACAATTTGTTAGATATTTAATGAGAAATTCGGGTTTGGAGAATTTGACACTCACAGGGCAGATTGAGGGCAAGAGGATAGGGGAAAGGCAATTGATTAGCTTTTATGAATGGAGGCGGAACGAACAGAGGTTCGAGGTTTAACAAAGAGACAAACATTGCTCAGAGTTACAAGGGAGACGAGTTTGTAAAGAAGCATAATCGCCCACATCCTGAAGAGATGCGACAGAGCGACGACGACGACGACGACGACGACGACGACGACGAAGAAGAAGAAGAAGAAGAAGAAGAAGAAGAAGAAGAAGAAATGACAGATTAAACAAAAAATGAAATAAAATTTATGCATAAATAAAAACCTCGACTTACCAATCGGTTACCAAACAAAATGTTTTATGTAAATGAAATCATTTAAACTAGAAAGACGCGAAAAAATTTCACGGTTTTCCTATTTTAATTTTCTACTCAATCTTAATTCTTAAGTTAATGATTGAATAAGCTCATGGCGAGTTCTACGACAATAAAATATGCGTAGAATTTCCCCCGTCGTTAAATATTTGAGCTTAAGAAAATATAGCACTAAAAATCATAAATGTGGTCGTTATTTTATGAAGTGAGTACAAATGAAAAAATTTGAAATTGATAACCTTTTGCATATCATTTCTTTCGTTCTTTCTTCCTTCCTTCCTTCCTTCCTTCCTTTCTGTTAGTGCCTTTTCCCCTGTGGACTCGTCAATTATTTATGCCGTATTGGTAGGTGACGTTAAACAATTTTATGTTCCCTTCTTTCTTTCTTTCTTTCTTTCTTTCTTTCTTTCTTTCTTTTTTTTCTTTCTTTCTTTCTAGCCAAATCCCCGTCTTACGAACATTTATGTTGATAATAATTTAAAAATAATTCAGCTGGCGTTATTTTATTTAAGTTATGCTAATTGGATTTTTGTCACTTGTTAACTCGATTTCCATCGTTCAATAGAGCAAGTCCTAAAAATGACGATTTTACCGCGGTAACCATAGCTTCTGGGTCTATCCGGGGGACGGGGAAGGAAAGAAAATTTAAGCAGAGTACCCAGGTTGCATTCCTCGAGGCTTCGAATAGGGGTCTGGGTGTATTGCACGGCTTCTGAGGCGTCCACAAAAGGGGAAGTGCCGAAAGGGCTTTGGCAATTTTTCCACAGTATTGCAAGTAAATCCAGTCTAAACTTCGACACATTCGGTAGCGAAGTGGCGCGCTGAAAAATACCAATCGCTTCTTGGCTGAGATCGAAGTGTAGTATCTGTCCTCGAGCGGATAAACTACATCTTATCTTTCAGTTATGCCTCTGTCTTCGGGACAGAGTGTAACTGAAAATATCTTTTCGATACACCATATCTTCACTATTGCATTAAAGTGGGAAATGCCAACGCAACTGGCGCTTGTCGGGCCTGAGGATATATTTGGATCTTGGCCCAGGTGCATGCGCTCGTGCTTCCCACATTAAACTGAATTTGTGTCAATTCTTTCCAGCGTGGCGCGGCAAGAAAACACAATCGATTATCGGCCTTTTCTCTCAGGTCAATGTGTAGTATCTGTCATTATCAGCTTAATCTGCTTCCACCCTCTCTCTCTGTCTCTCGACCTCTCTCACCACTTCTCTCTTCGTTTCTTTCTTTAGTTTTTTCACTGAACCAAGTAATGCATTTTCCCTTCTTTCCACTCAGTCGTTATTTATAATTTATTGACAGGACGTAACGGTCGTGCTATCTAACGAAGCGGTGAATAAGCACAATTATAATAGGATATTTCACCAAAATATTAAAAATATGTATATATTTTCAAGCAATGAATGAATAAAAGACCACATTTTTTTATGGAATTTATCTTTTCATTTTATTTAAAAATATAGCAACTGATTTGGGGCAGATTCAGTCATTTTTTATATCTCATTCATTTACTAAGCACATTGGGGAATTTTACAAGAGGTACTGCAGAAAGACTGCCATTTTTAAACAATCGGCTTAATTATCTCAACGGTGGCTCCTCTTCGAGAATCTGAAAAAGTACTGATTCAGAAAGAAAAATGTCTATCTAGCAAGTGTTTCTCACAAGAGACTGTTTAGATATTTATAAATTGGTGTAATTACACAATATAAACATATAATGTGAAAAAATGTTCTTGTGATATTTGAATAAGGAAAACCTTTCAAATCTGCTAATGGCAAGGCCAACAAAATTTTCATTCAATAATAAAATAGTCTTGATTTGTTTAAGTTGGTGAAGAATGTAGACATGTCCGTTACACTCATTAAAAAGTGTCGCTATTTATCTTTATATGTCTATATCTATAATTCTCAAAATGTGTTTGTGTGTGTGTGAGTGTGTGTGTGTGCGTGTGTATGTGTGTGTGTGTGATCGGATATTGTTTATGCGTTTCCACAGTTTTCATCCAATTTCGATGAATTTTTTTTTTGTTTGATAGATAATTCTTCAGTGCCGGTTTTGAGTCCAAATTGTCTGGAAAAAATTACAACCTTGAAGGTGAAAAGTCGAAAAAAAAAAGAAGATTTTTTATATATTGTGCAAAAATCAAAGGCAAACTTTAATGTCTGTAAAAAACAATGTACAATCAATTTAGAGAGTTGAAATCTAACGTAAAAGATTATTAGAATTATAAAAAATTATATTATAAATAAAAATTATCGTATATTATTATTATGACGGTCCATGGAAGAGGTTCCTTCCTTGCAAGATTGAGAACGCAAAAATGGCCCTTTTCAGGGCCACTCCCCATTTAAATTGTTAACCCCCATTTGGAGATGTGTCTCAGTTACACCCAAATGTTGTCACAAATATTGATTTTCAGGTGGGCTGACTTTAAAATTAAACTGATATATATATCAAACTTATTGCAAATGCATCTGTCTATATCTCTGAGATGAGGTATTATGATTACTTGCATTATTTACATTATTCGGACTGTTATCCTCATCTTCATTGTCATATTCACAACGTTTCGGCCGTTGAACTCTCAGGCCTTTTTCCAGTGATTGGAATTTCCTCAAGGACACATGACCCTGTGGATAAAGATGTTGGTTAGATCCAGTGACTAGACCCAAATAGTTGTGAGTCAAATACCAGCCTACAGATGAGTTAAAGGGAAATAACTGAGACATCTGGAAGAGGCATGGCACTTGAAACTAGTACAATCTACCCCTGTGGACGAAAGACAGATTTCGGTTCGAACTTCCAATCACCTGAACGAGGTCGGAGGGTACAACGGCCGAAACTTTGTGAATATGGCAATGAAAATGAGGATAACAGTCCGAATAATGTAAGTAATTCAAATACTTATTGTAACTGCGATAAATTCTGCATTTCTTTATGATGGTAATTAAAAAAAAAAACGCGCACAGACACGTTTTGTTACAGTTATTTTAAAATTTTCAATTTACCCGTTGTAGTTATGGAATTTTTGGCAAAACAAGCGTTACAATATAAGGGAGCTGACCAAAAATTCGTAGAAATTCAAAATGACATTAAATGTTATATGCACATTCATATGTTGCTATATTCGTAATAAATTTTGTTGAGTGTTGACTGGTTGATTTTTGAACGTATTAAAGTGTATATAACAAGCATTTAATGCCATTTTACATTTCTGACAATTTCTGTTCAGATCCTTTATATTGAAACGCTTGGTTTGAAAAATATCAATTAACTCCATGAATTTAAAATTTTAAAATAACTATAACAAAACGCGTTCGTTTAAAAAAAAATTACCATGACAACGGAATGCAGATTTCATCACAGTGACAATAAGTTTGTCTTTGTAATTTACTCCTGAAGATGATCTTAGAAAAGATCGAAAGTACTTGGGTTAGTAAAAAATACGGCACCTTCCATTCATCATAACATCAAGATTAAACAACTGGAAAGGATCAGTATAAAAATAGGTAGACGCAAATGAGAAATGTGTTTGAAGTTAACATTGCTATTTAATTCTTTGTATAAATTGTTTCTTTACTATATAAAATATAAGCTGCACACTTTGACATATTTACGACATCAGATCCGCTCCACAGTAAAAATTCTTAAATTCTGTGAATAACTTACTAAGATATGTTTACTCTACCAGTTGGATTATATACTAAGTCCATTTCCCTTTAACAGATAAATATAGATAAGAAGAAGAATCTTGTGGATTTATAACTTTTCAAACTGTAAAACAAAATTCTCATTTGGTCGATTTGAATAAGAGCTCTAGTGTAGCCGCATCGCACGCTGCAAAAAATATATTCAGTTGTCAATAAATACCATAAATTAAAAAAAACATCTTTCTACACATGTTTACCTGTATATGAGAAGATTGCGCCCTGAAGATGACAATTTGAAATTGTCGAAAGTACTTGGCATGTGTCTTCCATCTGACAACAACTCGAATATAAGGATTTTATTATTCAAGTATTAGTAAGTTAATGTCTTATTAAGTCTTGTTAGTGAAGTAATTTCGCCATTAATCACATTAACATTGCTATTTAATTCTTTGTATAAATTGTTCCTTTATCACACACACACATACGCACACACAGACACATACACACACACACTATATATATATATATATATATATATATATATATATATATATATATATATATATATATATATAAAGACATTTTTGATATGTTTAACGTTCTTTTTATAGATACAAGTATTTAAGTAAATGCTCTGTTTTTATAATAAACAGTATTAAATAACATTTACCGACCTGAATGTCCGAGAAATTTTCATAGAAAATTTTCGTTTTCCGACATTCAGGCCGGTAAATGTTATTTAATTCTGTTTATTATAAAATCAGAGCATTTACTTAAATACTTGTATCTATAAAAAGAACGTTAAACATATAAAAAATATCTTTAAATAAATTGTTAGACTGTCCAATTCAAATATATATATATATATATATATATATATATATATATATATATATATATATATATATATATATATATAAAACAACTAAAAAGTTGTAAATTAAAAAAATAATAATGTTTTTCTATGAAAGTATTTATTTATATTTTTTTATATATATATGTAATTTGATATTTCAGATCGACCTCGATCATTCTTCAGAAATAACTGGTTTTACGAATTTTCCAATGGTGTTTCTTCTCTATGATCTCAACCTGGTCCCACAGAAGGCGGTGATCTCCCTTCTCTCTACATATGTGGTCAGCCACGCCTGATTTTTCCACTTCCCTCGTGTTACAGCTTTCTGGTGTTCTTGAAGCCTCACCTTAACGGAGCGGCCTGTCTCTCCTTTATATTTCTTTTGGTCGGCTCAGGAGATTTTTGTGGCCTAGCCTATGTGCTGATTCCTTAAGTTTACGAATTACGAAGGCCGGAAACGTTGTAATAAATATGGCGACAAAGATGAGGAAAATAGTCCGAATAATGTAAATAATGTTCAGTGATATGTATTGGTAAGAAGCAAGGTTGTATATTGGTTACTCTATAAGACTATTACATACAAAATTAACGATATATTTATTAAGAGTAACCGATATATAATAGCTCTAAACTTTTTTCTAATTTGTTCTGATAAGCATTCCTTTTCAGAGATATGGGGACAGACACCAAGCTTTCGTCTGTGTTTATTTGGGATGACATTCTCACATATATGTGTGTCTGTGTATGTGAGAGTGTCATCTCAAACAAACACAGAAGAAAATGCACCCAGGACCAAATATAATCAAACACAAATAAGTATATATATATATATATATATATATATATATATATATACATATATATATATATATATATATATATATACATATATATATATATATATATATATATATATATATATATATATATATATATATATTCAGTCGTATGGATATGAGTTTGTGACCGTGGGTTTCACGCTTTTGCGATCATCAAACTGGATTATTCTTTAAAAATTGAATTTATTTAAGCTTGTTTATGTTTGATTATGTTTGGGGGTGGGAGGGGGAAATTATCCTTTGTGTCCACTTTGGGATGACACTCTCATACACACAGTCAGACATGCATACAGGTGTACGCATTATAGTTTATATGAACTAAAATGCATACACCTGAAGTGTACGCATTATTGTTCAACAGGATGAAATTTAAAAACCTTCGCTAATTCGCGATACCTAAACTCATTAATTCGTTACAAATTCATTAATTCGTGATACTGCTAAAACAACAATAGAAAATATTAGGCCGACTTTGAGCCCCAAAAATAACAAGATTTTTAACCAAAATTGTGAATGTGCGAAAAAGGATTAAAAAATTAATATAATTTAAAAAAAATACTTCTGCCTTTCCTTTTAATAATAGCATAAACATTTCTTTTTATTAAGTGTGAGGCCTTCTTTTTCATCATGCTATGCTGTTTTTTTCATTGAATTAGTGGGGGCACCAAATGAAATGTGTGACTCGAAAATATTTTCCACTTTCATATACTGTTTTCCCTTAAAAATGTTGTTTACAAATTCTCAACAATAACACTGAAACTATTTTAAACATTTTGTGCGTTTCTTTGTCGTTTAAATTTTTAAAAAATATCATCAGAGAGAAAACATTGTTTTCGTTTACTCGAGGAATAAAATCGATATGGCGGTTGATTAATAACATCAATTAGTAATAATACTTGGAGTTTAATAACAAAAAAAAGCATTACGAATATAAAAACGACAATATTAACAAAGCAAATTAAATTGATATGTCTAAAATTATTATTAGTATCATTAATGTTATTAATACGACAATTACAGACGGGCGTGATTTAAGAAAAGAAAGAAGATACAGTGTTTAACGATATTTAGATAGTGTGTCTTATTCAAGTTATGTTTAAAAATTGAATAAAAATATAAAAAATAAACAATTATAACTTTTTGTACAAACGTTGATTGTCTGGAGCAAAAACAGTTGTACGCATAATCAATGCGATAAACTAATGACACGCAACCAGACTTAATGGAATGCAACCTAAACATCAGTTGCATAACGGGGACGTCTCATTAAGTCTATTGTTAATAATAATAATAATAATAATAATAATAATAATAATAATAATGCAACAATTTGATAAGCGCTCGATTTAAGAAAACAAAAAATGTAAAGCCACAGTATTTAAAAATCATTTACAATATATGATAGTATGTCGTCTTCAAGTTTTGTTTAAAAATATTAAACAAAAATAACGTTTTTTTTTATACAACTGTCTAAATCGATAAATGAATGACATGCATCCAACGTGAATAGAATGCTACTTAAACTTGAGTAGCACGATGGGGACGTACTCATTCTGTTTGTTAATAATAATAATATTGCTCTTAGATAAGAGCGCGTTTAAAGAAAAGAAAAAAAAGACAATGTTTAATGTAAGCCTGTTTTTTTCAAGTCATATTTAAAAACTGAATAAAAGTATAAAAATATAAAAATTATATATGTCTGTACAAACGACAACTGTCTTGAGAAAAATGGCTGTGCTCATAATTAACGCGATAAAACGAAAGAAACACAACCAGTTTAGCTTAAATTGAATGAAACTCAACCGTGAGTAACACGATAGGGACATACTCATTTAGTTCGCTAATAATAGTAACAATAATAATAATTAGGGAACTGGAGAAAGAAGAAGCCTATAGGTACCTAGGAATTAACGAAGGAGATGGAATACCGCACACCGAAATAAAGGGGAAGGTAAGAAAGTACTACATGATTGTGCGTCTGATATTGAATACCGAGCTTCAACATCTTTAACTGGACCTTAGCTAGCATTAAGCGAATGGACGCCCAAACTAGAAAGCTTCCAACCTGCCACCAAATGAATCATCCCAAAGCTGATGTTGATCGTCTGTATGTGTCCAGATCCGAAGGAGGCAGAGGATTAGTTCAACTAGAACTGGTTTACGAAACTACAACAATTGGCATTCACAGATACTTGAAAACTACGGAAGACTGGATGATGATATGCGTCAAAGAAACTAGTAAGCGATTCTATTCAGTAATAAAGAAGCTAACAATTTCAAAATGGAGATTCAAATGGGTGAAGAAATACTAGTAAAGAACAATACACCGACTAAAGCTGCAAAATATTTTAAAAAAGAAAACAAAGGCAAATGCAACCGACCAGATAAAGAAACGATGGTCAGATAAACCGCTTAACGGTCAATACTCTGCCCGTACCAAACAAGCTGATGTAGACAAACCCCGGACACATTAGTGGCTACGTAGTGCAGGGTTAAAAGCTGAAACTGGAGGTTTTATTCTTGCTGCACTGGACCAATGCTTGCTAATTAGAAATTATCAAGCACACACCCTGAAAGATTATTTTAGCCCCGAATGCATTATTCCGTGATGAATATCTTCAAATATACATTGTAGTCTGCAGAGACTCGCATATCAATAAGAGGCACTTCTTGTCTTTGCGGTCTCTAATCACGATGCCAGGGCGATTTGCTTTCATTGTTCTGTCTGTGTGTATTGTGAAGAACCATAAACTTGTTATAGGTTACATCTCCGTAACCGAATCTGGATGGTATCCAAACCAATTACTTGCAGTTTCCTTTCCTTAAAAGTTGCAGATTTTCCTGTGAAAATATTGGCCCACTCTATATTGCCGGGTTTTATATTCAGTAGGTTCCAATTCCGCCCAACTTGATACAAGTTGTTCACTTGTTTCTGGATAAGGTTGCTTTTTGTGCCTTTTCTATAAATACTTTCATGGTAATTGTTCGGATAAGCTCTTCGCGATGGCACCTAGACATTTTTAAAATTTAAGCGCAGTACCAGATTGGCGTTAAGGTCTCAGTTGAGCAGGTTATATGTAACCGTAAATTCTATGCTAACAGTTTCTTTTCTTGCACTTATCGCTTGTGGGACTTCCTTCCAGGTCCATGATTTTCAACTAACATTAATGTTCAATAATTTAAATGCAATGTCAAACATTATCTACTGTCTTCCTGATTACTCTTTCTTTTTTACACATTGGTAATGTTTCTGTTTCTAATTCTTTCTCACCGAATAACACATTGTGTCTTAGCGGTTTTACTCCCTTACAGGGGAGTGATACCGATTAGAAAACTATTCCTGTGCATAAAGAGAAATACACCGTGTGTGAGTTGCTAAGGAATATGCCTAGCTAATTCTTCTTATTCTTATTATTATTGTTTGTGTGACATGTTTCCTACTGTGTAAGAGCCGGGTCCAAACTATGGTCCTTAGGCCCTATAGGAGAATTGTCATTTAATTGATAGCACTTTCTTTCTTAATATACGGGATGTTCTTATTAGAGTGATTTTCTGGGCAACTTGTATGTTGATGTTACCTGGAGCATTGTTAGTAAAATTGTCCATTCAATTTCTCACGAAACGCAGAGCTCTGATTCCTATTGGTACAGTCTCAGTTTCCATTCCCCACATCCTGTGAATCTAGATTTCCAGGTCCTTGTATTTGGATAATTTTTCAATAATCTTCCTAAATCGCTGATCTTTTATGATATTATCAGGTTTGTTGGCATTTATTTCCCCGTCAGTTTGAATAGACATGTCACAAAGGATATTTTCTTCGTTATTTTGGGTAATAATTTGGCCATAACCCTAACCCATCTCTCAGTGGTTTCGATTTTGTGCTTCTTGCATATCTCCCAGTGCACATACGTCGTTACCTTGTTATGTCTCAGTGTATATTCAATTTTTTGCCAGTTCCGGACATCCTGAGATAATATGGTCGACAGTTTCGTCATATTTTCCGCAGATCCTGCATTTTGGGTTAATTCCATCCTTGATTATTTGACAGTGAAAGGATCTTGTTGCGAGGCTTTGGTCCTGAGCTGCAATAATTAGGCCTTTTGTCTCAGTTTTCAGCCCGGTGCTCCTCAGCCACTGATGTGTTTACAGTTGATCCACATCTGCCTCTTTCGTTCTTTTTAAGTATTTGCCATGCAACGCGTTGTCCTCCCAGTTTTGTTTAATTTCATTTGGCCAAGTTGTTTTTGCCTTCTGCTTTACACGTTTGGCATAGATGGTATTCGCTTCGTTTTTTATTGGTATGGTTTCAGGTATATTAAGCTGTTTCTTGAAGAGTGCAGCTTCTTTGTTGATGGAGTGGATTTGGTGTTTTACTATTTGTAGGAGAGGGTCATTGGTCTTTGTGAGGTAGGCTTCCAATCCGATTGTTTTTATTTTTAGAGTTAATTCAAGTTGGATAAAACATCGACCTCCAAAAGCTCTTGGTATGTAGAGCCTATCAACATCTGATTTCGAGTGGTGAATCCTCATTTGATTAAACATTTTTCTAATCTTGGCGTCCAAACCTTTAATGTCATTCAACTTCCATTTAATAATGTTGAAGCCGTACGTTACTATGGGTATAGCTAAGGTGTTGATAGCTTTCATTTTACTGGCCCAATTAAGTTCGCTTATTATTATTATTATTATTATTATTATTGACATACAAAATACTTAAAATATCTCGGTATATGAATCCGTTATAAGAAACTTAATTTTGGAAATAAGGTAATTGAGCAATACCTGCGCTTAAGTTAGTTTCGCCCAATAACGCATATTTCTACAAAATCAAATCATTAAGCTGAACATCCGAGCCAAGTTCTTAACTATCCTTGTCAGATCGAGACTTTCACGTGGATGCCATGCATGTCGTCAAACCCGTTTTGAAATATATAAACTGTCAATTGTAAACAACCGCTTTTTCAGATTATTGTTTAAAAACTGCTTTGAGCGATTGAAGCTTATGGTTTTTGGCGAAGACCCCACTTACTCGAATCTCGAAATGTACCAGCTAATCAAAACCACATCACTATCAGCAGTAGCATCAACTAAAATGAATAGCAAACATAATTTAAAGAGAAAATAATGACACTATCAAGATGTTTACATTCTACAACTGCTTCAAACAAAAGGTTAGAAAGGAAATTCCCAATAATACTCGACTCATCTGGAGGCTCTGCTGAAAGATATGCGCTTAACCCCGTCATTGGTTTCCGGCATCATTTGCGAACTAGACCCAAGGAAAGCTGATGTTACGAGATCCTAGCTGTTGTTCTAAGGAAATGTGTTCCTGAGCTGACTCCAGTTCTCTCCAAGTCTACAAAAAATGCCTTGCTGCTTCTTGCTTCTCGGCTTGTTGGAAGTCCTCCTCTGGTGTTCCTGTTTTTAAGAATTCTCCAGATACATGGGCTGTTGACTGAGAGTGTTAGTGAGACCAGGTTTCTGATCTCACGATAGGCGATTATTCAATGTGTTTGTTCCTTGAGAATATCAACTGGAGAGACGATCTAAAAGTCATCTCGTCATTGGGAAGTGCCTGAAAATCCACAATTTGATTCAAGCCTTGTAGGTAAAAAGAGTCGAGGCTAGTTTCCAAAGCCGTCGGAACTTGTGCTGGATTGAAGTCACAAGTCTCTCACTAAATTGGCAGAAGATGTTTGCACAGGATTTGAATCAGATTGTGACTGGAGAAAAATCACCCATCCCTCAGCAACCTGGCCACACGTAGGGGATTGTTTGGAATTAAAATCTCACACTGACTGAAATTCTGAAGAAAAGTTTTCTCGTCTGAGACCATCCTTTAAATCTATAAATCAACCACCCGTCCTTGCATAGAATATTGCTGTCGTATATAGTCTTGTGCTCCCGCTGTACGTCTCGAGGTTCTTCAGAAAATCCAGAGACGAATATGCAAGATGATATGTCCTGATCTGACATCTAGTCTACAATCGCTATCCCACAGACGTGCTGTGGCCTCCTTCTGTCTCTTGTACACATACTTTCATGGCAACTGTTCCGACGAGCTACTTCCGCTGGTTCCCGGACTAGATGCATGTAAACAAGCTACTAGGCTGGCATCTCGGTCCCACTCTTTCACTGTCAAAAGGGTTAAATGCAACCGTCTCTTCTTCTCAAACAGCTTCTTCTCCCGGACTTCCCGTCTGTGGAACTCCCTTCCCCTACTTACTTCCCCGATCACTATAATCTTCAAATATTCAAGTGTAATGTCAATCGACATCTGACACCATAAGCTTGTTCCACGTCCTTTTCTGTATCCTTTCCTCAAACACGCATCTTTACTCTTGTTCTCAATCTTCTGTAACCCCTTGCGTGCTAGCGGCACTCCCGCCTGGCTTGGGATGAATTTCTTTTAAAAAAAAGAAAAGGAAGTAAGTCACGCGTTTTCCAAATGTTCCGCCCGCGGAAACCGCGCAATAGTCATGTGTCTTATGCCAATGCAATGCTATTGATTTTCATATAGAAAAGCGTTAAAAATAAGAATAAAAGGATTATCAGTGGTCAGGAATTAATGCGAGAATCACTGATAGAATACTGCTATTAAATTTTCCTGGGTATAACGATAAACTACATCCGGCAGTAAAGCCTCTGATTAGGAGATTGGTATGGTTTGGTTTGTTTTGTTTTACGGCATATCAACCTCTGTGAGTGGGCACCTCGGCGTGGTGTAATGGTTAGCAAGTTTGTCTCGACAACTATGTAGTGAGTTCGATCCTCACGGGTGCCCCATATATTCGGCCTTGTGCTGCATCTGAGCTACGCTTGGAAAATTACTTTTGGGCACCTCGAGGTGATGTAATGGTTAGCAAGCTTGGCTCGCTAGAACAATTACGACTGAGTAGTGAGTTCTATCCTCACTGGGTGCCCCACACTTTCGGCCTTGTGCCACATCTAAGCTACGCTTTGAAAATCACTATCAACCTCTATGAGTTATTTAATTCCGACAATATTTTTATTTCTGGTAACTTTTTTTTTCAGAAATGTATTGCTGCGAATATGTTTGGAGGTTTCAAAGGGCGTGGAACCACCTCTTATCTACTGTCGTTCCCAGTTCTACCCTGACCCTGACCGTGGTGGTAGCACTTTTAGGGCCCCAGCTATGGGAAAATAGTGAACCCTCAAAACAAAAATCAACAGTACATTTTTATAGTAAAAAAAAACAATATAATAACTGTCTATATTTCTGAGATGAGGTATTATATACACTATTTACATTGTTCAGACTATCGCACTCATCTTTGTTGCCATGTTTATCACAACGTTTCGACCGTTGTACGCTCCTCAAGGACACATGGAACAGTGGATAAAGGCGTTTATTAGATCCAGTGACAAGACCCAAAAGAGTGTGAGTTCAATACCTGGTAAGGGCAGGGGATAACTTGGAGAGGGGTATTAACAGAAGATAACTGATAACTGACATCCATTAGACATGACACGTGGAGCTAGAACAGCCTTCTTCAAATGGTTGGGATAAGGACACGTGGCACAGTAGATAAAGGTGTTAGTTAGATCCAGTGACATGACGTAAAAGAGTGTAATTTCAATACCTGGTTAAGTCGGTGGAGAACTTGGAGAGGGGAATTAGCAGCAGATCACTTATAACTGACATCCATTAGACATAACATATGGAACTAGATCAGTCTACCAAAGCGAGCGAAATAAAGGGTTCAGTTCGACATTCCAACTACCTGAAGAAGGCCGGAGCGTACACTGGCCGAAACGTTGTGATAAATATTGCAACAAAGATGAAGACGACAGTCTAAACAATGTCATTACTGAACAATATGTAATGAAAACAGGACAAGAGATTCAGTCTAGTAATCTTTTATTCAATTAAGAATCTTACTACTCGTCTACTTGACAAGCGGAAATGTACAGCTTTTATAGCTTGGATTATCAAAGGGGAGATAACCATATTCACAGCACAATATAATAGTAAAAAAAATGTATTAAAATATATTTTTATAATAAAATTACTTGCAATACATTAAAAAAAAAAGAAATTATAAACAATACATTTTATGATCTACAAATTCTATATATAAAAGATAATTTACCCTGACAGTATAATATTATGCAGAAGGTAAGTTAAAAGCATTAAATTGCTCACAAAATATTTAGATTTCGGGATTTAAATAACACATAGATGTTGATATGTTGCTAAGCAAAATCAGTAGACAATTGCCTTTACACGTATTATCTAATGGGGTTACTATTGGTTTTCTTACAGAAATGATTTCAAAATCAGGAAGAAATGAATTGTCGGTAGTCAAAACCGATTTCAAGCATTACCGATAGAATTGGACATATATGTTTAATGGAAACACATTGCAACTGATGTTTCGATAAAATTCTATCGTTAATGGCTCTGTAAAAGAATCGTATTAAAAATTTAGAATTGAGTTATCAGTGGTCAGGAATGAATGTAGTTTTACCAAGAGAATAGAGATAATGAATTTGTAATTATTGAGATCAATTTGCAGTCATTTATTATCGATATATTTAATTTCTATTTTGTAAGTTAAAAAAAAAAAACAGCACATATACACACAGGCGTCTGTAGATGTGGTATCTAGACATTGCATTTCAAACTGCAACTGTATCAACAACACATCACTGATATCCGGTTTTTGTTTATTAGGACGCGTCAGTTTCCCGGGGAAAAAAAGAAAAAACGTAGACGAAAAAGTATAGATACGATATTTTTTAACCTTATTATCGGTTGCTATTCTTAAATAATTCCCAATTTGTATTGTAATGATTAACTAGGTTTTATAAACAACAATTCGATATCTCTCGGGAACGATATATTTATCTATAATAATACGAATAATAAGAATTGTGATTTGATTATTATTATTATTATTATTATTATTATTATTATTATTATTATTATTATTGTGAAATGCATATAAGGACGAGACTGAGCTATTGTCTCCTGACAGCGTCAGAAATGTCTTTTATTTTTTATGAGTTTTTATAATCGCAGTATCGCAATACACCCCCGTCTTTTCACTCTCCGTCTAAACACTGAAAATTTATTTGCTATTTATTTATTTTTTCTCCATAGGAGTAGATAAGTTCACCTATCGTCAAGTTTACACTCCGATCCGGTGATTTGAACAGGAGTATAGGCTTATCCCTTGTTTCCTGTTTAAGTTTGAACTTCCGGTTCCTTCTAACGTCTCCGCATTAACTCCGAAATTTTATTCACTATTTATATATTTTTTCTCCATAGGAGTAGATAAGTTCACCTATCGTCAAGTTTACACTCCGATCCGGTGTTTTGAACAGGAGTATAGGCTCATCCCTTGTTTCCTGTTTAAGATTGAACTTCCGGTTCCTTCTGACGTACCCGCCTTAACTCCGAAATTTTATTTACTATTTATTTATTTTTTCTCCATAGGAGTAGATAAGTTCACATATCGTCAAGTTTACACACCGATCCTGTGATTTGAACAGGAGTATAGGCTTATCCCTTGTTTCCTGTTTAAGATTGAACTTCCGGTTCCTTCTAACATCCCCGCCTTAACTCCGAAATTTTATTTACTATTTATTTATTTTTTCTCCATAGGAGTAGATAATAGATTCGTCTATTGCTTGGTTCACACTCCTTCCCGTCTGTTTTTAACAGGAGTAGAGATGTATCCCTTGTTTCTTGTTAAAGTTACGTTTTTGTTTCATTCTACTTCAATACTATACTTCTAAGGTCACCACAAAAAAATCTAAAATTTTATTTTATATATTTTTTTCTCAATAGAAGTTTATAGCTTCACTTATCGTCTGGTTCACGTACTGTTGATCTTGATCTCCAGGTCCTTGTATTTGGACAATTTCTCGATACTTTTCATGGAGGTGTTTCTCTCAGATTGTACTGCTATGTCAGTAAGCATAGACTTCCTGAATTTCTTGTCTTTTATGATATTATCAGGTCTGTTGGCTTTTATTTCCCGTCAGTTTGAATTGACATGTCCCAGAGGAAAGTTACTTTATTTTGGGTAATAATTTGGCTATAACTCTAACCCATCTCTCAGTGGTTTCGATTTTGTGTTTCTTGCATATCTTCCAGTTCACATACGTCGCTACCTTGTTATGTCTCTGGATATATTCATTTTTTTTTTTGCCAGTTCCGGAGATCCTGAGATAATATGGTCGACAGTTTCGTCATATTTTCCGCAGATCCTGCATTTTGGGTTAATTCCATCCTTGATTATGTGACAGTGATAGGATCTTGTTGTTAGACTTTGATCCTGAGCTGCAAAAATTAGGCCTTTTGCCTCAGTTTTCAGCCCGGTGCTCCTCAGCCCCTGATGTGTTTACAGTAGATCCACATCTGCGTCTTTCATTCTTTTTTTCAGTATTTGCCATGCAACGCAGTTGTGTTGAAATATCATGTGGTTTATAGCTTCACCTATTGTCTGGTTCAACTGCGCCCCTGGCATTTGAACAGGCGTTAGGTTTACACAAGTTTGCGTTTTCAGATTGGACGTCCGGTTTCTTTCTAAAGTCTACGTCAACACTATACTACTAACGTCTACGCCTAAACTCTGAAATTTTATTTGCTAATTAGCTTCTTTTATTTCTCAGTAGGAGTAGAGAGATTTGTCTGTTTTTTGTTTTTTTTAATTACGTATCACCCCCGAATTTTTAGTAGATTTTCATCGCTTAATTCCTGTTTAGATTTGAGTTTTTGGTTTCTTCAAAAGTCTTCTGATTGCCTTTCACTCTCCTTAGCCCCTTGCGTGTTAGCGACATTATCGCCTCGCTTGGGGTGAATTGATTTAAAAAAATGCGTTTGAAAATCGACAATCGATGAAATTACTGCAAATTTCACAGCGCCAGCTATTTACCGTTACCCTCTTTATCGTAGTTTTGCCATTGCAATCTAAAATCACTTCTACTGTCAGTGGAGTCAGCTCCAAGTGCATATCTACACCACATGACTTGTTCTGTTACCCTAGTACAGAATCTGTATAGTTTTACTTCCCCGTTGTTTGTCCGCTCTTGAGTTTGCATACATTTTAGATTTGTCACCGTTCTTGACCATTCCTCAGTAAGTTATCAGCAGAACCTCTACAATAAAGACAAGCGGAAAGCACCCGTCCCGATACATTCTTATTGTATAAAATATATCCCATTCGATAGTATCGCCTGTATGTAATTTAAATAAATTCTTTCTGCTTTGGTATCATTTAAAATCATATTATTTGAACTGTTGAGGTAGCCAACTTAACTTTATATGCATTTATTTTACTAATGTGTTGTGATACTATAAATGGTTACTGTTGGTAGTTGAACTGAATGTGACACTATCGTGGTTTAGAATTAGAATTAAAAAAGTTCATCCGAAAATCCCGTATAGAACTGGAGCATTGAAAACGTTAAAGAAAAAAACGTTAAAGAGAGAAACAGGAATTGGAACATGAAGCGAGGAAAAAATAAACGAATTATAAGAATTGTTATGCGATCCCGGAAAAAAAGGCTGGAATGTAAAACAGTAGAAACATTTGAAGTAAATAATTGTGTTTTTGAAAAGTCGACTGTGTTGGTATTTGAAGGTCATTGTCGGCAGATGATCTAATTTAAGTAAAACTAATAATGTAAGCAGTGGAATTTGAAAATAGGTCGAATTTTGGAAATCGACAAGCAAAGTGAATTTTTTGGAATTCGACAAACAAAATGAAATTCTTTAGAAATAATTTAATAATAAAAAAATGCTGACTGGAAAAATAATTGTTTGATAAAATGGTTGATTGTCGCGAGGAATGTGCTAAACAAAGTTTATTGTTTTGGAATACCAGATCGCTTTGTTTAGGGTCGATGTAATGTCTTCAGGGCTGGAGAAAATAATTAATTGAGGAATATGTAATGAGTTTTGAGGGTTACTGAGTGTTTGGCGAGATGTATATAAACCGAACGATTGGTTGAAGCCGTCAGTAGGAGATGCCGTTGGAAAAGGCTGAGACGAATCAACAGCGAACGAAGGAGCTATGGAATCTAACATTACCTACCGCCGAGATTGCCAGACCTAACATCTTGTGTGAATGTTTAATATATCTGGCCAAATTTCTGTATTTTATATATAAAAATCTAAATACTAACTTGCACTGTAAAAATTTCAAATTATTTTCTTTCCAACAAAAAAATAAAACATTTCGCCAGCTCGATTCAGCGCCTCTTTTCGGGCGAAAGTTTGATCTTCCTTGCGCTGTGATCAAAGAGCATAATGTGGGCAGAGAATATGAAAGATCGAAGCGGCCAACAGATAACCATTAGTTGACCGGCGCAAGTACTGGTAGTGGGGATTGTCCCCGGAATTTGATGAGCTAAAATGCACTAGATGTGAACAAAAGAGATATCAGAATAAGTGGTGAGGCTTAAAAAAAAAAAAGAGACCCCAAGGCCTCCTGTTACCAGACCCGCATCTGGAAGACAACAATGGAAACGCTAACGGTCCGCCCCAGAACAAAAAGTAAGACGGAGAGTGGTCCCTCTATAAACAATAGGCAGGTGATGTTGGGCATGTGAGCGGATAGGCCATTTTTCTGCCGATTTCTTCAGTACAAGCGGCTGGTTCTGTGGAAAACCAGGACACCTGAGGAGAAAATTTTCCTTATAGAAAAAGATAACGAACCGCGGAAGGGTTATCCGGGGACAACATAAAGTAGATTGTCGGGGACCCAGTACTACAAAGATAATGGAAGATTATTATTACCAGCGCCTATGTTCGGATTGTCAAATGAACAAAGTTCGATCTTCACTGCACTGTGGTCAAAGAACACAACGTGGGCAGGGCATATGAAAGAACGAAGCGGTTCATAGAAAACCATTAGTTGACCGGCGCCAGTATTGGCCAGCGTGGAAACAACCTAGGATTGAGCTGGCTCGACACGGCAAATTTATTCACTTATGTTCAGTTTAATAAACCTGCCTTTAAAAAAACTTACGGCAACTAAGACCCTGAAGACAAATTGCCGTAAGGCGTTTATCTGGCTGCCTTGAGGTACGCACGCGTGTGAGACGGACAGTACTAGGGTGGCTGAAGAACATGCCTGGTAGTTGTGGATGAGTCATCAATGACTCTCAGTTACCTCCTTTGTGTCCTGCAATGTCTTTCGGGAAAATCCCAGTTCTCTATTATTGGCATGACCCAAACGCTATTATACTACAACTGCTTCAGTTCCAGAATATTGCATTACCAAGGCCGTTGTTACCAGAGAGATCAAGCATGGTGTAGGGGGATCCCCTTGGCATCTCCAAATTTTTACCAACTGTAGTATTTTTATAGGATTTTATTTTAAAAAAATACAATGAAGGAAGGAATACAAAAAAAAAAAAACTATGAAAGCAAGGAAGAATATAACTTTCATAAAACCTCGATGACATAATTCTTCTTTAAAGATATACGATGATTGTAATTTCCTTTTATCGTGTGTGTGCGTTTTCATTTTAATTTGAAATTGTGGTGAGTCCCATAAAATAAAATCTAAAAAGAAAAATGGGTAAAGAAATAAAAAAAGAATTAAAATTAAAACAAAGCATTTGCTTTCCCTTAAAATCCTTATTTCTTTTTTTTTTAATCTTTCACTCTCTTTCTCTCTATATATTTCCCTCTCAAATAAATAGAAGAGGAAGAAGACGAAAAACACCGGATATTGAGGGCCCGGTGGGTAAAACTTGACACCGACCACGTTGGCGGCCTTTGATAACTTAAAGCTAAATTCTACACCCCCACTATTAACTACGAACAAAGCCAGAACGTGCTAACCGTATTTGGAAATTAAAACACCCCTACTACACACTAAGACATATACATAAGGCACACACTCAATTAAGCTGAAAAATCAAATCATCTTTGATAATGGCTAAAGGTATAGCCGAAAGCGCTCGGAAAAATAAAACATTTTGCCAGTTCTTACACACCCTTTGTCCAGCAAAGAAAGCTCTCGTTCGAACACAAGAAAAATTAAATAAAAAACTTAACCGTAGTAGCTTGTCTGTCGTTTTTAATGAAACTTGCATATATATATATATATATATATATATATATATATATATATATATATATATATATATATATACATATATATATATATACATATATATATATATATATATATGTGAAGAAATATAGTTTTAAGCTATGCTACATTTATGGGTTAAAGTTCTTAATATCAAGGACAGAGCGTATGTAAATATAAAAATGGGCATTGAAGTTAACACCCAGAGGCGACAGTCTGTTTCATTCAAAACGCAATATTGCGTTTAGCATGAAAAAGTCTGTCGCCTGAAAAGCTTCTGTGTAGAAATGTCAGTAGGTTTGTGCTATAATCTCTCACTGAAAGTCACACTCAGGGTTGACCAAAGCCTTGCAAGTGAACTTTAGTAGATGGAATTGTTCATTGATGTTAACACGAAGCCATCATAACCAAGGAATTGTGTCAACTGGCACTGCCCAAACAGTTGCAATCCCCCCCACAAAACTGCGATAAGTAGTTGCAGTATAACATACAAGTTGGCTTCGTGGGTTTTGAACATACACGAATGTGCCTGAGGAAGATAATTCGCTAGATTCACTAGAACACAGACATATTAGGAAACGAGAGACAAAAAAAATAGATGTAGATCGTACTTGTTCCACCTGCCATGCCTCTCAATATCAGTTACTTCCCATTAAAACAAATCTCCAAGTTGTTATTCACTTCTACCGCAGTTGAATTTCATAACTGTTTGGGTTAGGTCACTAGATTTCTTCAACAAACGTTTTATCCACTGGGACATATGTTTTTGAGGACATCAGTCAGTACCTTTTTTTTTACCAGAATTCATATTACAATTTGTTGCTATTGTTTTTTTCTAGCGTTCCGTATTATTGGTTCCCATATGTTATTCATGGCCACAAAGATGTAAATAGTGTAAATAATTATAGTACCTCATCTCAGAAATATAGACAGATATTGATATGAGTATCTAGTCGACTTTTCAACAAGGTACCTTCTCGTTTGGCAAGTGCTGGAAAACCATACCACGGGTTGGCCCAAGCCTTGTGAGTGAAATTGGGTTGACGGAACCCTTTGGGAGCCGTTGATAGTTGCGCTAGCACAAAGTCACAAGTCATCGTGACCGAGGGTTTGAGCGCGTTCTTCTTGTTCAGACTGTTAGCTATAACTGTTATATAACGATAAAAAAATCGAAAACCGAAAAGTGTTAATAAAAATATACAGTATAATAAACAAATAATAAAAAACAAGTAAAATAAATTAATCTAAATTCATCCAAATAAATAAACAAAGTAACAAACCGACCCCGATAAATTAACCGTTAGAAAAAAAGACAATCAATCCAAATAAATACATGATTTAATAAACACATTAAAAACGGCTCCCGCCAAAATAATAGTTAGAATAAACTACAATAATCAACACCAAAAGAGAATAAATAACTTTAATTATCTTCCGAAACCAAAAACAAAACTATTAAATAGGCGATATAAACAATTTTTACTACGTTAATAAAAACACCGATTAAAATGAAAATAAAAAAAATAAATATATAAAATGAGAAAACAAAAATGAAAATAAATAATGACAAGCAAAAGAATTTAACCCAAATAAATAAATAAACAAATAAACGACTTCCGGTAAAATAACCGGCAAAATAGACTACCCACAATGCACCACTGATCCGTATATATAAATAGCCGAGAAAAATAACAGCACACGTGGCCTGACGATTGCGTCTAGCATGAAACAGACTGTCGCCTCTAAGTGTTGACTTCTATGTTCACTTTTATATATATATATATATATATATATATATATATATATATATATATATATATATATATATATATATGTATAATATAGTTGGAAAAGTGGAGAGATACATGAACCCAGAAACAGAAAACCAGACCGATCATGATATGAACAAATCGACGGAAATGACGAAGGCGGGTGTTGATGACGTCATCATTAGATAACGTTCAACACCATCTTTCTCCTGCTTCATCTGATCTGATGACCTCTTCTGGACTTATCGACCGGCAACCACTTTACTCAAACTTTCGCTAGATTTGTAATTTTCCTACCATTAGAAACATAGCATGGCCGAACTAAAACATTATCTCTGTTCATCGGGTGTTTTCATCTCGCATCTATGGGATGAGTTTTCGAGAAAAAACGTGGGTGACAGAAAAATTAGTATCCAATTACGTTATCACCACCGAGAGTCAGACATGTCCTTTTTTTGCCAGTCTGGAATTAAAAAAAAAATCTTTCTTAAATATAATGTACTTGAATCAGTAAAAGATAATGATAAACCTCACACTTAATTCATAACAAATCTATTAAAATTACATTTATGGAAACACAAAGTGGCTATCATTTTTATTCCTTGTTCCTAAGTATCGAAGTAAATAAAAATGTATACCATCGATATTTTTTTACCCTTTTGAAACGTTGTAGCGCAACATGTACTGACGCAGCAGGGCTCTCTGTGCAAGACAGCCGGGCGCAGGCCAACCTATTCTAGGCTAGCTTCTAAGTCAGAGTTTTTCATTCTATATCGGTTGACACCCATATATGTCTTGTTATTTTACCCATAGTTGAGGAGAGAAGAGAAGGTTTCATACTTTTCCCAAAGGTATTAAGCGGTAAGGGAATGTAATGATCTCGCACTCTTTTCTCCGAAACCCCTAATCAGTACCGCTATCCATCACTCGACCGTGGTGCCTCTGTCAAAGTCGATTACAGTCGTGGAAAAGGAACACATTTGTGAAGGTCTGATTGCTGGCTCCGGGCTAATTTTTTGCAAACCTCGCTAAAAAAAATAAAAAAAAATTGCTATTTTTACCTACATATATATAAGTTACAAATTTAACTAAGCACAACTGACTATTAAAGATATAGAATTTTTTCGAGCATTTTGACGTCGTTCCGATTTCTGTTTTTCTTTGTCGTCGAAATCCGTGAATTTGTTTTACTCGTGTCTCAAAAAAAAACACTATAGAAAATCCATTATTTTTTAACCAAGATGTTGAATATGTTAAAATTCTTTAACTTTTTAACAAGAAAAAAAAATCTCTGGTTGATGTTAAAATTTGTTGCAAAACATTGTTGATGTATTTAAGATGAAATTATCTATTATGGCTTGTCTCTAAATTCTATTTAGAAACATTGTATTTTTTTTTCAGTTTTTCTAGCTGAATTGTTCACCTATTTTGCATATGATCCATTAGTGTACATAATTATATTAAAATAAAATTTCTATTTTATATGAATATTACCTTATCGAAATTGAGATATATTAGAGTGAGGGCCACGTATCATAGATTGGTGGGATTGTATCACAGATTAGGGGCATACACAAAGCCCTTGCACCAGCCCGGGTTTCAAGAACAATAATTTTAGCATTAAAAAGACTTGATTTCTAACAGAGGTCAAAGGTTTCAAAAATGAATATGCCATCGAGAGTCAGAGAGTAGGTCCCAGGTTCATTATCATGCACCTGAGTTATTCCAAAGTTTTAGATACCACCAAAATTTAAAGGAAAACCCTTATCATATTTCTGATATATTAATTGAAATCTCTCTTACAAAACATGTATCTATCCGAGATATATCTGTCGACATAAATTGGTTAAATTAATGAGTAAGCTTCGTCCACCGCAAGGAAAGTTGGCACCCTGTGCCGCGCCAGGAAATTTTTCTCGCCGGAGTCAATCCTTCAAATCTAAAAATCAACCCTTCGCCCTTGCATGGAGTATTGCTGCCATATATGGTCCGGTGCCCCTTCTGTTTGTCTCAAGGTTTTTGATAAGATCCAGAGACGGATATGCAATGTAATTGGCCCTGATCTGGCATCTCGCTTGCAGTTGCTCTCTCACAGACGTTCCGCCGCCTCCCTCTGTCTTTTTTACAAATACTTTCATGATAACTGCTCCGAGGAGCTGCTTTTGCTGGTTCCCAGACTTCATGAATTTAAGCGTTCTACTAGGCTGGCATCTCGCTCTCACCCTTTCACTGTCTAAACTGTTAAATGTAGCCGTCTCTTCTACTCCAATAGCTTCATGTCTCGCACCTCTCGCCTGTGGAACTCCCTCCCCTTTTCCTGTTTCCTTGATAGCTATAATCTCCAACTATTCAAATGTAATGTCAATCGACGTCCCAGATGCCCTGATCTATTCCTTATCCTTCTCTTCTACCTTTCCTCTTTCGCTCCTATTTGGTCTCACTCCAATTCTCTGTAACCCCTTGCGTGCTAGTGGCTTCGCGCCTTGCTTGGGGTGAAACGCTTAAAAAAAAATTAACCGTCTTTTGAAATATCTCCCAAAATTTAATGTATAAAATCTAATGAAAAATATGTTTGAATACTGTAAGGTATTTTCCACCCCGGGATTTAAGCCTAAAAGTACTCGATTATGAAGTCATTTTTATATTATTTCTTTCCGCTATCTTTTCCTCTAAAATTAACAAACTTTTAATAGTTATGTTTCAAGATATTTCTGAGTTGAGGTTTTGTAACTGTTAGGGGATGCTAACTCACTTCCACTGTAAGAGACTATAAATCAAAATACAGATGAGTTACATCCTTATCTAGTAGCAAGAGAGCGCCATTTCTAATTTCAACATGTACACTAGATGACATGCACGTGGAATTCATGGTTTAAATTCAAACAAATCCTTGCTGTTCTCAGACAGTAAATGAATAAACGTTGATTTATAATGCGTTAAAATATACTTGTCTTTTATTTTCATTCTTTTTTTTTTCATCCCAACAGCCTGGGATATAACAAATTTTTGGCGACAAATAATCGAATTTCAGAATCAACATGGCAATTTCAGCTGAGATGCTTAAGGAGATTTTACGCCAACAGCAAGAACAATTTCAGAAATAACAACAGTTATTGACAGCAATGACTGCACAGTTTCAGAATCAACTCGAAATTGTACGCGCTGGAACAGACCAAAATGCCATTTCAGCGAATAGCTTGACCAAAAACATAACAGAATTCGACTATGTGGTTGGAGAAAAACACTGTCTTTTCTTTTTATTAGTTATTGTTCATCCAGCAGCCAGAGATATAACTGTAATTATTAATACTATTTACATTGGTCACTTACTAATGTCTCCAAAGACACATGGCCCAGTGGATAAAAGCTTTGGTTTGTTGTTACAAAAGTGACAAGAATTGTGAGTTTAATACCTGGTCACAAAAAAAAAAAAAATCTTGGAGAATTGAATTATCAAAGGGAATTAACTAGAACTAGCATGGCAATGTGGAATTAGAACAATCTGTGGACTAAATAAAGGGTTAAATTCAAACTTCCAACAAATATCACCTTAAGAAGGATGGAGAGTACAATGGTCGAAACGTAGTGAATATGACAGTAAAGATGAGGACAACAGTTCGAACAATATAAATAGTGTAAATTGTATTCGTTTATTTACGAAAATAGTATTTCGTAATTTAACACAATTGTTTTTCTTTACCTAACCTTTTCTATATTTAAATTTTTGTTTTTGCTCCTTGTTTTGTCTATAAAATGTTTCCTCACACTGTGTATCAGATAGCCTCTGACAACTAAGTATAGCCCCAAACCTGAGAATGGCCGAAGGCGGAAAACTGGCGCCTCATGACCAGTAGCTTAAAGCTTCGCTGCCTTGCGGTCACATTCAAACGCGGAAAAACCTGCAGAAGTAAATCTAGACAGAAAACCTGAAGTGGATCTCCCAAAAACACTGACAACTGCCCTGCAATTCATGCAGCCAAGACATCCCCAAATATAATGACCAGTATTCTTTTGGATCTTTTTGATATGGCTTGAGATGGTAGGGGCCATGTAGTCTTGACACCGCACGGCCTCCATATACGATAGGCCAGGAACTGCGGCTTAGAGAAATCACTCCAGTTTCACCACCAAAGGACTGAAATTTGATCAAACAGGACGCTACATTTATCTCGCAGGCAAAACACTTGTTTACATTCACCTGTCAAAAAGTTAATCGGTAAAATAATAGCAGTAAACCTTGTGAAATCCATTTGGAAAAAACGCTTGCATCGCATTTAATTAAATGCGGAAGACCAAAATATCAAAATACACAAAATTTCGTTCATGTTTAAAAATAATATTTTTTACCTTATGTAACCAATTAGTTAGGAAGATATTTTTATTCTATAGGCCTTCATGAAACTTACAAGAACGGATACATTTTTTTATATTAATCAAATGAGACAGTTTAGACTTGTTGAATTATTTCCTATTTGCTCTTCTGTACAAAATATAATCTAACAGTTGTAAAAAATAAAATAAAATACTTGAAAAATATTTCTAATGCGAAATTAGCATTAAACTTCACAGTTGTCCAGTTTTTAAACAAGTTTTTTTCATCCTAAGCAAGGCAATTAAGTCACTAAGACGAAAAAGGTTACTAAATGCTAGAGAATATGAGAAAAGTCACACTATTAAAGAGGGAGGACAATAAAAGAACAGTTATTAAGAAGAGAGAATATAAGTTGACAGGGAAGCAAGAAGCCGAAAGAGACTTTAACAAGGAGATGTGTGATAAAAGGAACTATTGGTATAAAACTTACAATTATATCTAGCCCTTTTGACTGCAAAATGATGAGACCTATCCGCCTATATAGTACTACGTTTAAATTCATAAAGTTCCTCAGAACCATTACCATGAAAGTATTTCTAGAAAAGACCCAGGAAGACTACGTTACATGGGTGTGAAAGTGACTGAAGCTGAGATGCTAAGTCAGGGCCAATAACTGTTATGGTCCAAGTTTCTCGTACCACGGTGATGGTCCAAGGTAGAACCAATGAAGAATAACTCGAACACAGGTATGGAATAACACAGATATATTACAAACAGAAATATGTACAAAGAAGTAGAAGTATTAGTAATGACTATCAGATTTGGTTAGAGTGAACTATGTTGTCTCGACAAGTATCACTATTCCAATGTCTTACAGTAATCGTCTGACTCGACACTGACTCTGACTCTGTCTTGAAGTATTTAGTGTCCTCCCCACGAGGGACAGATGTGGCACAAGGCCGGGTTTAAAGTGGGGTACCCGAGCCCGTAGGCTCGGCCAAAAAATAGCCCGTAGATCCCGTATAACCGGGATCGGGCCGGTCAACCTCCCCGAACGAGGCTCTGCCCTTCGGCGGAGCCTCGTCCGAGTTCCTCTCTGCCCAGAGGCAGAGAGTTCCCCTCTGCCTCAGAGGCAGATAGTTCGACCGTCTAGTCGAGTCGTCCAAAAAGGACTGACTCTGAACTGTCACGATGTTTAACAACACGCCCACGTGTGTCGAATGTGGCACAAGGCCGGTTTAATGTGGGCTTTCCGAGCCCGTAGGCTCGGGCAAAAATTGCCCGTAGAACCCGTATAAACGGGATCGGGGTGGTCAACCACCTCGAACGAGGCTCTGCCCTTCGGCAGAGCCTCGTCCGACTTCCTCTCTGCCCAAAGGCAGAGAGTTCCCCTCTGCCTCAGAGGCAGAGAGTTCGACCGTCTAGTCGTCCAAAAAGGACTGACTCTGAACTGTCACTGTCTTGAACTGCTGCTCCCTCTTGAGGCGCAGTATTTATGATGTACGGAATAGTCCATCATTATTATTATGGGTAAGTTCCCATAACAATAACACTGCAAATTCTTCTTATATCAAGAATCATTAAATATGTAGCAGGAGCATCGGACCAGATATTAAGGAAAAATATATGTACTGTTATCAGCAACCTGATTGAATTCATAATTGCACTGAAAAATTACATGTAAACTTTTCAAAAACAAACATTCATTGTAGATTTTTCCCCTGTCAAATCTGAAAGAAAATAACATACGTTATTAAGTTATGCAGACACGAAATCTCCACAAAACATTTTTTAAAGTATTATTGAATTATTTTGGTAAGGTTTCAGGGCGATTTTTCACGATTTTCTAATTTGATATTGTACTTGTTTGTTTTGTTTTTTACTGCAATAACATCTTATTGATGTTTCTTTATAAAAACATAAAAAACTATTTGTCAACATCCCTTCTCCAGTTTTCAAAATACTCAAGATGTTTCGAAAGGTGGGTGACTGACCCCAAATAGCTCTATAAATATTTTAAACAAATTAACGTACTCAGTACACCCAGGCCTTCGTTACGGAATAAGGGTTGAAAGGTCCATTTAAATCGGGTAATACACTGAATTATTCTTTTTCTTTTTTTTTTTTCAAAACAGAGGTTAACGCTTTTCCTTTCATTTCGGAAAGAACATCCATTCTGGTAGTATCTTCCTAAAAGTAAGTGCCGTAGCGGCTTGAGCAATTTCTGTACCGTGATCAAGCATCTTTTGAACAGAATACCCCGTTCGCAACTTTCCGTTCCGCTGGCTAATGTTCTAACTATGGTGATCTATACAATAAACATTTGCCATTCCTGAGGTCTTTTATAAAGGTAAGATTTGCCTGGCACGAAACCGCAATAATTTGGCAGCCAGTGGAAACAGAAAAACACAATAAGGAGAAATTTCTCGTGTATATATATATATTTTTAATCGGTTTCACCCAAAGCAAGTCAATAAAACCGCTAAGACATAAGGGGTGTGGAATAATTAAAAATAATTCCCAAGCAGTCACCCATCTAGGTACTGACCAAACTCGACGTTGCTGAATTTCGGGGAAGGTACAGAAAGTCATATGGCCGTCAGGTGATTAATTATTGAAATGAGGGTACTTATAATTGTTTCAGGTTGGGGGATATTTCTTGTACCTGCCCTTGCCTTCCTTAGTTCTCACGACCATTACTCCCTGCCATTAACTCATAAATAATGGGCTATTCCGCTTTGAACGCGTGGAGAGAGAGAGAGAGAGAGAGAGAGAGAGAGAGAGAGAGAGAGAGAGAGAGAGAGAGAGAGAGAAAGGAAAAGACATTACCTGTTGCCAGAAAGTATATGAATGATAAATAGAAATATTTAACGTCTTTTAAAAGAAATGGAAAAATGTTGTCAATTTCAAATCTTTTCATTTGTACCCCCTTACTTCTTAAAATAATGACCAGCATTTATATTTATGATTGTTATTGAAATATTTTGTTAAATTTGTTATGCTCAAATATTTAACGAAGCGATAATGGAATTTCTATGGATATTTTACTGTCGTAGAACTCGCCATGAGATTATTCAGCCATTAACTTCAGAATTAAGATTGATCAGAAATGTAAAATAGAAAAACTGTGATATTTTCACGGTTTAATAATTTTTGTAATTGGTTTCACCCTGAGAAAAGGCAGTAAAAACACTAAGACAAAAGGGGTTACTGGGTGTTTAAGAATTAAAAATAATTCCTAACCAGTCACCCGTCTAGGTACTGACCAACCTCGACGTTGTTGAACTTCGGAGAAGTTACAGAAGGTCATATGGCCGTCAGTTGATTAATTATTGAAATGGGAATCTTATAGCTGTTTCAGGTTTGGGGATATTTCCTGTACCTGAGGATTGACAAAGATAATAAGTATTCTCCCTGTCCTTAATTCTCACGACCGTTACTTCCTGCCAGTAACTCATAAATAATGGCTATTCCGCATTGAACGCGTGGAAAGAGAGGAAAAGACACTACCTGTAGCCAGTAAGTATATGAATGATAGATAGAAGTGTTTAACGTCTTTTTAAAAGAAATGGAAAAAACTTGTAAATTTCAAATTTATTCATTTATACTTATTTATTAAAATAATGACCAGTATTTATATTTAAGATTGTTATTGCAATATTTTGTTAAATTTGTTAAGCTCAAATATTTAACGAAGCGATAATGGAATTTCTACGGATGTTTTATTTTCGTAGAATTCCTCATAAGCTTATTCAGTCATTAAGTTAAGAATTAAGATTGATCAGAAAAGTAAAATAGGAAAACCTGTGATATTTTCACGGTTTAAAATAGGTAGCACTACTTTTTCGCTGACAAAAAATAGAGCACAACGAAAAAAACAAACAGGCTCCAACCTTGATGAAAACAAAGTTTTATCGTCAAAATGTTTTTTTTTTATGTTTTATTAATCCTTCCTAACACGTTCGACATTTTGGTTAAAAACCTTCCATTTCTCTTTTTTTTCTTTTTTTCGTCAGCGAAAGATTATTATGGGAAAATTAGCGCCATTTTGCGGTAAGAAAACAAATTGTTTAGAAATCCTTGCATAAATCGAATGCTTATCGAATCTAAATGAGATTTTCAGGACTTATTTCCAAACAAATTAAATTATTTCTGAAATATTTGAATTTAAAAATTATGGTAAAAATATTTTGTTTTTACAGTTGTTACCTCCACTCACATAATTTTATGAAATTTCGAGAAATTAAATTCTGTTCCGAATATTTTTCATAGTAGTTAAAAGCAGAACTTCTTGGAGAAAGTATATCATCCATTTTATTTTCAAACAGTTACTCATTTACCGAAAATCTGCCCCGAATCCTAAAATACAAAATGCCATAAAACTATAGGATAATTTAATCAGACGACTTTTAATTGCTTTTATAAATAAGATATAAAAGACACTCAAACTATGTTTTACAGATAAAGTTTCCGTATAATATTAAATCTGTCATCACCAAGTTTACTGTCGGTGAAAAATCACAGATACTGTTTGGTTAAAAAATAAATTCTGCGATATTTTAAACTTAAAGTAAATAATATTTATTTAAAATCAAATTAATTTTAGATTAAATCAGCTAATATTCCTGAAATAAAGTTTCGGAAAAGTATATTTTATTTTTGCGAGATTTTTAACGCCGTGAACTATCTTGTGTTTAAAAATATTTTAAAAATGGACGAGTTTGACGATGCTACTGAAAAAAATGAAAATTGTTTCCAATCAATATAATTTCTGTTTGAAATGCACCAGAGTATTTTGCTTACTGGAAATAGTAAATTTAATTCTTTACTTTTCAATTAAATCTAAAATGAAAGCTCAAAAAAAGCTTCTTTTTTTAAAAATGAATTTAACCCTTAGCAATCTCTTCTTTTGTGGTGGTACCTAGTTTAAAACTAATGATAAATCACACTACATTTAAATCGCTGTTTTAACCACTGGACCAATACTTGACCTCTGACTAAAGAAATACGGCGAAGACAAACCAAGTGAGCCGATTTAAGGCGTGTTTCTTACCGCTAATCCCATCCATGGGCGGACGAATTCATACCTGCAAATCTCAACAAAATTTAGAGAGAAGGCGAAGACGGAAGACGCGGCTCTTGGAAAGCAGTCAGTGCAGACCATTGCAGACAGCGGTCGGCACCCTTCTGTGTTTTGTTACTCTCCTGGGAGGTGAGTCACAAGTGACTTATGATTACCGTCTAAACGGTGTTGACATCGGCAGGCGGCCTCCTGACAACATGCCACAAAATTGTCGCTAGGAATTAGTTTGGAACGAATATCTTTGTCCGGCGTCCTACTCAGCTTTTCCGTCTGATTAAAAGTGATTGTACTACTTAACTCTTTAATATCTTAAATCAAACGGTCCGCAAGTTCCGACCATTTCTACGTTTATTTATTTTATTTTTTAGAATTCGATTATTAGTTTTTTTTTCGAAAGGAAATAATATCACTTTTCGGAGA